>JACDQD010000001.1:23807718-25046277 GCA_019843655.1 Lethocerus indicus
TAAATGAAATTCGTATCAATCGTTTCCTGGGGTATAACTGGGTTGAATTTTTCTGCTTTCAGGTGGTTATAACCAGCTGAGGAGTCCTCCGATCTGCGGGGAAGGGAGCAGACGGGAAGAGGGTAGCCCACCTCCGGCCGCTCAGCATACCGCTACTTCCTCAGCCTTCCTACAGCTAAGGCCCCACCCATCCCTCTATCATCTCAAACACAGTCAGTACTGCCATCAATTCCCCGTATACTTAGTTACTAATCCCCTGGCGTAAAATTAAACAGCGGGGGCCGAGGCCGTTATTTGTTCTAAATAATTGAACAACGGTCCGCGTATAATATTTTATTTGCCACTAACTGGCTTACGGTAAGATCGGTGGAAAAATCTCGGTTGGGAGGGGTCATCTGCTGCCCACCCGAGAAGGGCCAAAAACCCTTTCACTGGAGCCCGCTCGTTTGGTTTCCGAACACAGGAAGAATGATGACGGAGTCAACCCCTGCCGACCGAAGTTCTTACCGCAACATTACGCGACCCTACCGTAAGCCAGTTAGTGACAATTCAAGTTCTGGCTGCGGAAACCATCATCCATTTAATGTTTTATTTATTTATTAACTTCCCACAATTTCAGCACCATATATCGTTAACACTAGGTTTACGGATGTTTCTTATATTTTCAATTTGACGCATACCGTAGAGATAGATATGCCACATACAGAATTTCAAAATTACAACACTTTTGAAATAAAATAAACCTTGATATATATTTCCATGTTAAATTTATGAAAGTCAGTGGTAGAAAAAAGCAAACGGTTTTTGTAATTTTCATACTGAAATTCGAAACACGTCATTTTGATACATCCCGTAACCCTAGTGTTAAAACTAATAGCAAAGTAATCCTGTAAATTTCCAATACTACTAGACCGACTCATTATATATCAACGACTCGAGGGCTTCCTGTAGTCCTGTAGTCCTCTGCCGTTCGAGGTTCCGTAGAGTCCGCCGAACGTAATCACTCTGTTCTCGGTAGATTTATTTTGATATTTTCTTTTTCTGTTGCAGACGGCTATAACCAGTTGGGAGAAGGTTCTGGGGGCGGGGGCGGAGGCGGTGGCGGTGGTGGTGGCGAGGAGGGATTCACCGAATCCGAGTACCACTCTCTCGAGAACCCCTATCAGGGCGGACCACACCTCGAGTCCTCCCCAGAGTTCTATTCCTCCCAGATGCTCGACGCCAAGTATCAACCGCAGTACGCCAAGAACTATCTGAGAGCCACACAGCCATATTCCGGTAAACGCTTTGTCTTTATGGTGGCACTTCGTTGTTTAGATTTAAACTAGGGGCCTCGTGCGCCTCTGATGTCTGTGTTTCGAATCCTCCCAGGTGAATGATGATAATAAGCCTGACATATGGCATGGTTGTTAGCCTGTAAGCTAATTGATGAGTAGGGGCAGTGATCGTAAGTCGCCTCAGCGATCACGAATAGGGCGCATATCGGCATCAGGCACAATGGCGCGGCAAATAAATGCTGTTTGAAAACGAATTAATCTAAAGCGCATAATTGATAATTATGCCCAAAAGTTGATAATTGCGCTGTATAAGCGAATAATAAAAGAATTTAAAAAATTGACGAACGATTTTATAGTTTTATTTGAAAAAAATGCGTATTACTATTTACTGTTAAGAGCTACATTATCCCTTTGCACTTTACTGGCGCCGCTATTGCTCTGTCCAGAAACAAACATGTTGAGCTTGACATATTTGAGTGTCCCTCCCAGATTTTTAGAATTTTATTAGGAAAATAAATCATTTTTTATCCTTGTATGGGGGGGGGTGTTATTTAGATTTAACTGTACTGTTATGTACTAAAGGACATAACGAACAAAAGTTGTTAATTCAGTTATACAAGCAGGGAATACAAAAATTATTTTCAGTAAACATTTTCTGTAAATTGGTGCAGATAACATTTTTAATATTTTAATATATGTTTTAACTTCGTAATACTTATAGGTAGCCGAGGTTCGTACGATTTTGCCATACTGGCCGCACATGACATAGTACGCTCTTCGAACACTTTTTAAAGGTATCTTGTCACGTGACTCTGCAGTGTCGGATTTTCCGATTTGGTATACCGGCTGAAAAAAACAATTTAGAAATATCCGTGGATTTTGGCCATCCGCTTATGACAAATAACTGACCACCGTATGTATGTAATAAATTGTTTATGTCACACTGTTAAACCCTAGCCTTCCCTCTTACTAAGTTAGTGGACAGGGACCCTGCTCATTAAGCTTGAGATTATTTAGTACAAATTACGCAACTGAAATAGTTTACGGGCCCCGAATTACAGCTTGTAATAAGCAAGTTGGGACCGTTGCGCTGATACGCTCGCGTCTAGACAGCACCAGACTTTCCCTTTTCGGAAATTTTTTTACAATTGACCTTACTCCGCAGTACAATCAGTTCAATATCGAACTGCGGAGTGGGCCGGTATTTACCCTCACGATTTGTATCGAACTTTTTTATCTCTTGGACGATACGAATGTGGGCCGAGCAGAGAGCAAATTAATCATTCGATCGACAAAAAAATATTCCTCGCTAATTTAATAACTAATAATAAGGAGTATTGTAGTAATACGAAGTTTTAAGCAGGTTATTTATCATATTTAAAATGAAATGAATCCACCGTTCGGACGATTGTGTACATTGAAATGAAAGTATTTAAACGAGGCGGAAGAGAGGAACTGGGCCGGCCTATCTTATAATGTATATATGGAGGATTGTTTCGTGTTTTCTGAGACACCGGACTGAGGTCGTAGGGTCATTCTCGTGGGAAACTCCGCCATTTTGTTTCTTAGTGACGCCATTGTTATTTTTCGCTCGGATGCTTTTCTCTGGGCACTTAACTCCTCGTCTAACCTCAACTGGCCGCTCTGTTTTATAGTCGTTCCGATATTTTGAAATTCTCCTCGTAACGTTAGAATTCAACGTATAACCTTCACGATACAGACCGGGTTTTCTCGTTCCGATGTTTTAAATGTATTTAGTATTTATAAAACGCAATCGCGTACGAGTTTATTATCTCGTCCGTTTGATTTTCCTTATTTTTTATTTTTAGAGACGATCGTATTATCGGTAATTAATTATAAACACGAATTCTATAAATCCTCGGTAAAGCTGAACGAATTTTCGTTGTGTTAATAAACACCTTACGGTTAAAATAAAACAGTAGTGTCTGTCATATGGAAGTCGAAGGTTGGTAATTATGGTAACTATAGAAAATATAACTTAAATTGGAAGCATTAGAAGTTGAATTGGAAACTTATTTAAATCTTCGATCGAGTTTCAGATTGGCATTCCGGGCACGGATATCATTTATGTATGTGGGAAAAATGAAGTTTTATATATATATGTATATATAAACACATATTTTGTACTCAAATAAGATTCCTTACATTGGGCATTCGTCGATTTAAGGATTAATTCAACCTCCCTGTTTAGAAATAAGTTTTTTGGGTAACAACGAAGGGATCCGCACCATTTCTCATTCCTATGTAACATAAATGGTGTTTTATATACACATAAATTATAAGGACCCTTACAAGAAACTTATCGAACAGTTTTACGTGAAGTGAGAAACCACGATTAGGTAATTTTTTGTGTTAATATAAATATAGATTGTTGTATATATAAACATAAAAGGATATCATCGTTCGTGCGATCCCTCTTTCTGCTCCCTCTTTTGGCCTTGAGGCTGGTTTCTGTTTCTAGCTTTCGGAAATAGCATTCTGTCTATCTTATTCGATAAATGACTTCAGTTTTGAATATCTGTTTTGTGGTCTGCAAGGGGTTGGAATACCGTAGATTTGGTATTCTTCATAACGGTAGGTCTGGTCTTTGCTAGACCGGTTTCGGCTGCTCACCATCTTCAATAGCAGTGTAAGTCACTTTGGCAGATTGGACGCTTGTGTGGCGTCCTGTTTGCACTGTCACTTACTTCACTTGTACTGTGGGGGTTGTCTAGTTTTTCGTGTGTGTGTGTGTATATATATATATATATATATATATATATATATATATATATATATATATGTTCTTTCCTTGTTCTGTTCCTGTTTTGTTAAACAACCCTCACAGTACATGTGAAGTAAGTGATAGTGCAAACAGGATCCCTCAACAAGCCATCCCGTGTGCATAGTGACTCACACTGCTACTGACGATGGCGAGCGGTGAGGTACCGGTCTAACGAAAGACCAAACCAACGAAAAGAGACAGAAGAACGCTAAATCTACGGACTTCCGATTTGTATCGTGTATACAATGCCACCCGAGGTCGGAAGTTGACAAAATATTTTTTTCCACAGGACGTTATACTCAACACGAAGGGTACACGGAGCCGTACCCCTACGAAGGTACCCCCTTCCAGACTGTCCCGACTTCGACGGGAACCGGGGGCTCGTCCGAGTGGGGCACTGAGATGGGAGGAGCGCTACCGCACCCGGCGTTCCTTCCGCACCATCCTCCATCCAGCACAGATTCAAAGCCGCCTTTCCTTCAACCACCAATTCTGCCCACGTATTCCGGTAAGTATTTAATTTCTGATATAAAATATCTTTTAGGTATAGTTGAAATACCCCTTCCCTTCTCGTTCACGTATTTTTTAAATTATATTTCTTTTAATAGTTTTTTATTTTAGTACTCCCGTATCTTTTATTTGTTAGGAAAAATCACGTAATTCATTTTAAATTTCTTTTTCGACATCTCTTTATTCGCTTCGCTCGAAACCTATATCGGCTAATTTTACACCACCAGTCCGTTTATTTATACTAGTCCTGTTAAATATCGGTATAAAAAGTCCGAAATTAATTATCCGGTGAAGTTTATATGAAGTATATTAGCTCGCGTATTAAGGTAACTAATCTTCCTGTGATTTGTTCAAGGTGCCGGCCCGTGCTTCACAGGATCCGGGCCGATTCAACTTTGGCAATTTCTATTGGAGCTCCTCACTGACAAATCATGTCAGGGATTCATATCCTGGACCGGCGACGGTTGGGAGTTTAAACTGACCGACCCTGACGAGGTGGCACGCCGCTGGGGCGTACGTAAAAATAAACCCAAGATGAATTATGAGAAACTGAGTCGAGGCTTACGTTATTACTACGATAAGCACATTATACACAAAACCGCGGGAAAACGATACGTTTATCGGTTTGTGTGCGATCTTCAGAGTTTACTGGGGTAAGTGGTATTTTTTTCGCATTTCGAAAAAAGTTAACGGATAAATACAATTTAACTATTTAAACGAGTGAAGGTTTTCACGACCGGAACTTGAATTGTCGCTGATTTGCTTCCGGTAGGATCGTGTAAGGTTGTGAGAAGAATGTTGGTTGGCAGGGGTTGACCCCCTGATGTTCCAGGATTTTTCCTATGTTTGAAACAACCGAGCAGGAAGGATTTTTGCCCTTCCCTCCTGGCGCATTTTCCGCTTCCGACGTTTCAAAACTCTTATTGGTTTCATCGTAAGGGTCCGACTAATGGTATAAGGGGGGGAGTTAACCCCTACCGACCGAGGTTGTTCCCACAAAATTACGCGAGCGATCCTACAGGAGGCCCGTTAGTGACAGTCTAACTATTTAAAAAACTTCCATAATAATATTTGAAGATATATTAATATATATCCTCTACCAATGTGGAGGAGTTTGGTGTTGTTTTATTTCTGTGAATGAAATGAAATTATCTTGATTTACTTGATATCCAATTAGTAATCAAGACCTGATAAAAAGTTTGCTATCTTTCTAATGAAGGACCAATACCAAACGAGTAGTGAACAGTCATTGCATGAAATTCAGTGAATCATGAAATGTATACTCTTACAATTTAAATATCTAAACTGATTACATATAACTGTGAGAAGAATAATCCTTATTTTAATGTGTTATTCATTAATAATAAAATAAAAGTGTTATGTACAAACAGAAACCTTGAATCTAAATTTATCATAAAGGATTAAAAATAAGTAATTACAATAACATCAATAGGAAACTATAATAGCTTTGTTACTATTATTTTCAGTGAATCTGTATCTTGAATAAATAATTTTTATATGATAACAACCCATAATCTACCACAACATAATCATACAATTAATGCAAATATAATATCACATTTATATTTCTCATTCTGATATATATATATATATATATATATATATATATATATATATATATATATGTTTACTAGTTGTTGTAATACATTCAGAACATACATAATCTATTCTTTTTAAAATAGAATAGGGATTTTCTTTTATTTAAGCAACATTTAAAATAATTTACTTAGATATGTTTGTGATTAATAATTTCCTATATGATTTTAGGTATAGTCCAGAGGAAATGCACGCAATTGTGGATTTAAAGCCAGACAAGAAAGAGGATGATTAAATTTTAACACTCTCAATAAATAAGTGGATGACATTGTTATTTGTATACGGAATATATTTTAATTTCATTACACCATTTTCATTGGCTAAACACTAAGGTGCTTAGTCGGAATATATTAATAAAGAGGAACAATTTTACCGTTGTACATGTGATGCTCTCTTTTGTTTTGTGCATTTTTTTGTATTTTGATTATATATTTAACATTAGTTATAAAATAAATGTGCTGTTTTGGAAAAATATTTGTTTGTACCATCTCTATTAAATGCCATAACAGATTTATAATTCTAAGATTACAAATGATATCCATTGGTGTTTACGAATTCTTTTTAATTATTGCATAACAATAATTATGTTATTTCAACATAAGAATTTTTTTAAATTTGTGACGTTAAAATTTTATATTAAGATATTAAAATTGTGTTAATATCTTACATTTACCCAATGGTTAGATTACCAATTCCATTATGCATATACTATGTGAGTTTATGTTGTTATTATCTGAAGTTAATTTTACTGTTATGGCAAAATTATAAAATGCAAGTGCCTTTGTAAATAAAAGTTTTTAAACTTAATTCTACATAAATGTATGTGATTTTTATTATATAAATATTGAGAATGATGACATTAAGTTATATTTTAGCTTTTTCACATTTTGCTATTTTTTTTTGTTGTTTTTACAAAATTTGTAAATTATTTTTATGTTATGATTGAATGAGTGATATTAAATATTATTTCCATACATTACTGTTCAAACAATATCTTAACAACTATTTAAATTGTCATTAGCTTTTCATCAAACACAATTTGTAGATATTTGATTCAAGTCAGCTTTTTTAAATAGTGTAGAATAAACTGACTGTTTCAAACTGACTATGATGTTGCTTTTTCTAGACATACATTTAAAGTAATGTATACATATGTATATATTTTCTTTTTATTTTGCTATTATTTCCATTGAACAATGTTTATAATTCAGACTAATTACATATACCAAACTGATACACATTCAATCCATTTAATCTTAGTTTTAAATGTTGTCAGAACTCTAAATACAATTTGTGTTCTGTTAAGTGCCTACAACTTGCAATTACATATATGTAAATTTAGAAATTACTGAATATTAATAATTTACAAAAATCTGTGTACATGAAAAATATTAAAAATTAAATGCTGTGCGCCTACATTAAATAGTCACATTTAGACTATGATGATAATAATAGTTATAATATCAAATTCTAAGTTAAAAATATTATAATCTCAGATAGTGCATATTGAGCTAGTCTGACAGAGTTTTACATTTTTTAAATAAAAAAATTGTTTGAAAGTACATAACTTACATTGGTGATATAAATGATCTCTCTTTCCAATTGGATCACTTTTTCTTTATAATCACATACTCTGTAGGCTGTACAAAAAGTCATTTGATCAACTGTTGTCTTTTGAAAAAGCAAAATGTGTTATCACCACTGAGATCAATTATAAACTTATGTGATATATAATTTTGCTTTGGCTTAACACAACTGGAAAATAAATGTTAATTTTTCCTGTTTCAGTAAAAATTATAAATACAATTATCTACCAAACAAAGATTTTTTTATTTAACATATGTAACACCAAAGTATACTAATAAAACTTTTATATTGATATTATTTTATTAACTCTTTATAATAATATTAGTTTGTCTAATTTAATTAAATGAAACACTGTACATTTTTATTGGCCTTCAGTATATTGTTGAGACCCAGAAATAATAACTCATATCAATAAACCTTTTAATGTAATTGATAAATAATTTCTGTTAAGCGATAATATAAATAAAACTAGTATAACATACCTGTTTTGTGGTCTGTGAGGGGTTGGAATACAGTAGATTTAGTGTGTTTCTGTCTCCACTCGCTGGTTTGGTCTTTTGCTAGACCAGCTGCTCGCCATCTTCAGTAGCGGTGTCACTTTTTGTTAGTTTTGATGTTTTCCGGGCATCCTAACTGCACTGCCTTGTGTAGTATATATATATATATATATATATATATATATATATATATATATTTATGTCTTGTTATTGCGTTTTGGGGGGACGTTTGTCTTATTTGGGTTGGGAGGGAATTTCTTAATAGGCATAAGTCTTTGTCGGATTATCGGTCGGAATATATATTCCATCACACAACTATTAGGTCCTGACTTCCAATTATATGACAGGAAACCTATCTGGTATTGTGTAATTACGGTCATAAAAGTTTTCCTGTTGATACAAAATTTATTGACAAAAAGCACCGCCCTCAGGGGGCGCTAGTGTATCGGTGCAAGTGCACCCAACGAACTTTAGTTGAGTACATTTCCGCACCACACTCGAATGGCGCTAGTTTACCGGTGCAAGTGCACCCAACGTACTTTAGTTAAATACATTTCCGCACCACCCTCAGGAGGCGCTAGTTTATCGGTGCAAGTGCGCCCAACGAACTTTAGTTAAGTACATGTCCGCACCACCCTCAGGAGGCGCTAGTTTATCGGTGGAAGTGCGCCCAACGAACTCTAGTTAAGTACATGTCCGCACCACACCAGCGAGAGGAGACAGAAACACAAAATCTACGGTATAAATAAAACTATTCTAATCCAAGAATCATTCCCTGAGTCCAAGGTGTTTATGCTGTATCCTCCCAACCACTAGTTTTACTATTTAAAATGTTTATGCGGTATAAAGGCATTGGATCCAAAGTTTTTGTCTCTATTGAAGGACCAAATGTTTCTTCAATTATAGAAATTTTAAGGAACTAAAAGCAAAACTAATGATTTAATGAATTCATGCCTACTCTTTACAACTAGTTTGTTGTTGCAAGCTTATTATATTAAAAGACTACATCTATGATTTCATAATTATACACATTATGCTATTCAGTTCAACAAAACGTAATGCTTACTTTCAGAACTATCATTTTAAAAAGATGCCTTGATAAGATATATTGGGTATGAAATAATATATATCGGATATTTTCTTCGCTAGGGAGGGAAATCGTGCTGTGTTCATTTTAATTAAAACAAATCTTTTTATACCTAGTGTAAAGATTTGCATTCATACTCACTCTTTATACTAATGAGACTAATCATAAATATTTACGTTCGATTTAATTAACAAAATTCATACATACATAAATAATACAACGAAATATATACTGAAGATAAGAATCAGAAATGAGGGTTTTCGATCATAATACAATATGTTTCACTGTACCGGCACACAAATTCGTAATTGCCACGCAATATCAGAAACGCTAATAAAAAGTTCATAAAATCTAAAACTAAATATAAAATTTAAGTTTGAAAGAAATTCAAATATAAGGAATTATTTTTTTAATTGGTCGGACACATTTGGCGCCCCTGAAATATTACACTGAACAGAACAATGTAGCTCGAGTATTTAGCCTTGTTTCTATAAATAATGGAAGAATCCGTAGGTATCGAACGAAAACGTTCTACTCTTTCAAATTTCTTACCGACTGTAATATAAAAAAATAAATTTTAGATTTGTGCAATCTTCAATTCACAGGGCTAGAATAAATCTCTTAGGAAGACCATCCTCGACTTCGAGGAAACGAAGAAAGCTGTAAGAATTGAAACTTACCGGGTCTGCCTCGTCGCTAAAAAGCGACGACCAATTAAAAAATTGGTGCATCTAATTACGGTACTGCTCTTTTAGTCGTACGTGTATAAGTAAATATAATATTTTTATACTTCTCAGTTTAATATGGAACAGTACTATAACTAGAAATATTCCCATTTCGATAGGGTCTCTTCGTTCTGCTTGTTTTAATATAATCTGATCCTTTTATTACCTCCTAGCATTTTGGTTCCATACAGAATGTACATATGACTTTTCCATCTCACCTTTCGTAACTTAGATTTCTAAATAAGCGGCGGGCGTAGGTAAATTTTATTCTACGATGTTGACTGCACTGGACCTGAGGATATAAACAAAAATGGCAGATCGTAACGTTTTTATAAAGGATTGTTGATTTGTTTTATGTATCGAAAGTATCAGAGGGTTGATGGAGTGATGAATCTGGCATAATGATTGAATTCTTAGTGTGTTCCGGAATGATATGGATCTAACGTATATCCCCGTCAGGCATTTCACATTCTTGTTACAAGTGTTATTGGTCTTCTGCTCGAATTGTTTCTGTAATAAAGGGGCGACGGATTGTAATTATATTCCTTGCAATGACAAATTAGTTCAGCAAACTATAAAAGTCTCGTTCACCAGTCGTATAGTCAAGAATGGTTAGTAAATTAGAAATATTGTTTTTAATATGTGTTTTATTAGAGCCAAAGAGATCATATTGTGGTTTTTTTACAGAATATATAGTAACATACAAAGGCTATTACAAGAGAGCGACAAGGGAGCAATTTATTGCATCTGCATTGAATAAAAGTAACATTGGTAGATGGCAAATTCAGGAGAGACAGAATCTGGCTAGTGATTTTCCCAGTGATTTTGATGTAGTAATTGTAAGTACACAGCCTGATTACTATGTGTAATTAGAAACTACCTCTAAATGATACTTATTCACTACCAATTATTTAGCAATGGCTTATTTGAAGGTTAATCTTTGAATGTTATAGGTAGAAGAAGGTGTCAATGGAACTGGTTTAATTAGATTAAGTGAACATCCAGCTGTTAAAAGAGTTACACCTCAAAGACTTGTAATACGAAATTTAAAATATGTGAATGATTCGGATTCAGAAGGTCACCATTTCTATCGGCCTCTACTAAAGGTATTTAGTCAAGTAAAAATAATTTCTGACAACTCAAACTTTTGTTTGGTGTTGATGTATATATTCTCCACAAGTGTGATCCATATTAATGTGATGATAATTTTTGAACAGAAAAATGAATTTAAGCTAATATCAAGGTTTTATTGAAACAAGATTTCAAGCAGAAGATAGAATTTATGTGAATTATATTTTGAAAATAAAGTCCTTTCAAATTTCTTAATAGAACACAATTGTGAAAATAAAAGCAATATTCAAGCTATAGTTTCATAATTTAAAAAGCAGTTCCGAATAATGAGATATTCCTCGTGCATTTTGTCCCCAGTATGTGGATGCTAATATAATGCTAAGTAAAAATTTAAACTGAAATGTAAATTAAAACAAAAAATAACTTGTTTTAATTTACTATAAAGGCAATTCACATTTATATGTTAAGAAAACAGAAAAATTTTAAGAATGGAATATATTGCTTTCCTTGAAATGTTTCTGTTTATATTGCGATTTTTCTTCAGGTCATTGTCTTTCAAATCAAAGTTAAATAACTTAATATATCATGACCTTATATAATTATATAAGTATAACTAACAAATATTTATATCTTTATTAGTTTTGGCATTCACCTGGAAGACACCCAAATAGAATATTGCTTCGTGCTGTTCCAAAACAAATCACGAGCATTCTTCAAGCAGATACATTATGGGGCATGGGCATTACT
Source organism: Lethocerus indicus (assembly GCA_019843655.1). NCBI lineage: Eukaryota > Metazoa > Arthropoda > Insecta > Hemiptera > Belostomatidae > Lethocerus > Lethocerus indicus. The sequence continues at coordinate 23,819,622 of JACDQD010000001.1, forward strand.
GGTATGAATTTTATTTTTCCGTATTGTGAAATGATTTAATGTTTCAAATTTTAATTTATACACTCCAGTATAACAATTCTTTTAATGCTTAAATAAGCTTGCCACAGCTCATTAAAGCCCAGGAAAATAAAATTATAAACATATTAATAATAAAAGTTATAACAGTAGTTAACTTACTACAACATTACAATAATTATAGGGTTTCAGTTTTATTTTATTCTGTTTTTAATTTTTGGTTTGATTTTATTAGAAACTAATAATCCTGTGAAATTTGAACTTAGTTACATTGTCATTTCTCAATATTTAATTTATTATTGTTTCATGTTTTTTTAAAAATGTTTTGTGTTTGTTTTTTTTAAACATTTCAGCACAACCTCAACATACTGGCAGTTGATGAATTAATAAAATCCTGGTTCCTAAAGTTGCATTCCTGCCTCACTTCCTAATTCACTTGTTGAAGCCCTCTGCTCAATTAACCCTCCCTCACGACGGCTTAAACATCACTGGCCTGGAGATATTCTGTAACCCGGACACACTCCAAAAGTGTGTGGTTTCTTTATCAAGTGAAGCAAGATTTAAAAAAAAGATAAAAAATAAAATTTAACGAACCACAATTGTATTTATAACTTAACTATTTGTTGATTGTACAATAAATAAAGAAGAAAAAAGTGATTTTTACTTTTTGTAGCATTGCCTGTATTGAAAAATTATTTTTTACTGTTTGCTAACTATAATTAAACAAGGCTTAATGTCACATTTTATTTGTACGAAAAACTGAATTGCCGTTTAAGGTTCTGGCGTTAAAGTGGCTGTTTTTGACACCGGGTTGTCGAAAGGACATCCCCACTTTCGCCGTGTTGTCGAACGCTCTGATTGGACGCACGAAAAAAGTTTGGAAGACGGCCTAGGTCATGGAACATTTGTTGCAGGCGTTATAGCGAGTAGCAAAGAATGTTTAGGACTTGCCCCAGATGCACAATTGCACATTTTTAGAGTCTTTACAAACAATCAGGTATATTCCTCATTGTGCATAGTTAACATTCCCTTTAATACATCAGTATTAACTCAGCCAATATTTTACCCATTGAACAATTCATGAACTTGTGAATTCTGGTTGTTACATCAGGTTATCATTCATCCATCTAAACAATAGATGACTTTAATATATTATATAATATATAATAATTGACTTAACTTTAACACTCTTCTATAAAAATTCAAAATACTATTCAAACAATCTTGTTCTCTGAGATATGTATTTCTTGATTTGGATCTGAAATAATGACTTGATTTCAACTTATTTTATTAAAAGAAATTGATGTGTTGGTTATATTTATGTACTTATTGTTTTTAATTTGATATAAATAAAAAAGGTAATTATATTGAAATTTTAGGGCACAATGGGGAACCATAATTGTGTCTAATATAAATACTGGAAAAAAAAATTGAAATTTTGACTAGTGTGATAGGTGTTGTTCAAATTAGAGGACATTTTAAATCAAATGGCAAAGTATTGCAATATCAGAAGTTTGTTTTTATATATTTATGTGTGTACTATTTTATTAAGTATTTATTTATTGATACTTGAATATATTTCATTATTTTTTGTAATTAATGTTTAGTTTAATATCTTTAGGTATCTTATACATCGTGGTTTTTGGATGCATTTAATTATGCAATTCTAAAAAAGATTAATGTACTTAATCTCAGCATTGGCGGGCCAGATTTTATGGATCATCCTTTTGTAGATAAAGTCTGGGAGTTAACTGCAAACAGAGTCATAATGGTATCTGCTATCGGCAATGATGGACCTCTCTATGGGTAAGAACAGTAAAATTTCATTTTTTATCATTTTAATATTCTGGGCGTATTTTAATTTTTGAAAATTTACTGGATTATCATTGCATTATTCATCTTATGTAACCAATCAGAAAATAATAATGTTCATCTATTTTATACTTATTAAGTAGAAATAACTATTAGAATTAACTCTAAGAAAATATTATTTTTCTATGAAATACAATTTCTATTACTGTAGGACATTGAATAATCCAGCTGATCAAATGGATGTCATTGGTGTTGGTGGTATTAATTTTGACGATCAAATAGCCAAATTTTCTTCTCGCGGTATGACAACCTGGGAGTTGCCCTATGGGTAGGTTAGTTTTATTATTTATATATTCTGAAATTTTATTTTAAAAACTGAGTGTCATAATGTGTATAAGAATTTGTGTTGTGCTCCAGCTAGTATGTTAGTGTTTTCGTTTTGCAAATAATAAAATATTAATTCAGATCATTTCAAATCTAATGATTTGTTCTTTCATATATTTTTTGTTGCAGTCATGTTTGTAAGAATATCACTTGTGATGGTGTTTTTGTAATACCGGTTTTATGTTATACAGGCACTTTTAAAATATCGGTTTCTTTATCAGGAGATTTTGACGTTTTTTTCATTCACTATTAAATCCTCTGGGTATACAAACTATTTTCCCTAGCATAAACAATCACCTATTGAATATCAATTATATTTTCCACATTTTTAATTCTCTTTTTAGTTCTGAATTTCCTCACTGATATTTTCATTATTTTGTGTCTTAAAAGAAATTTCATTTTCAGATATGGACGACTTAAACCCGACATCGTTACGTATGGTTCGACCGTGCGAGGTTCTAGTATTAAAGGTGGTTGTAGAACCCTGTCTGGTACTAGTGTTGCATCACCTGTTGTTGCTGGGGCAGTTGCTCTCTTAGCAAGGTGCGTATACAGACAATATGCAGGCTACCTAAGTTTTTGTTGTAATTAGATATGTCAATCATTTCTTTTCAAACGTCGATATATTTTCTGAATTTGTTGTTCACTTAATAGTGTCACAAACAACTGGTTTCCGGTGGGATTATGTAATGTTTTAGGAAGAACCCTCCCCCCCATTATGGAATTTTTCCTGTGTTTCGAAACCACCTGAGTGGGCTCCATTGGAATGGTCTTTGCCCTTTCTTTCTGAGGCCCTCTCGGGTGTTGTCTGCTTCTGACGTTTTGGAACTCTTACTGGTTCCATAATCAGAGTCTGACTGAAGAGTGGATCAACTTGGGGTTTTATATATATATATATATATATCCAGGAAGCAACCTCTGCTGATGTACACTATATCCCTGTCAAAGTTGTTATTGTTTTTTGTATTGCTATTGCCTCCCTGATAATCCTGTTGTAATAATCATTAAACCTAATACTATTAAATTGTTTTGACTGCAGTATTTATGAAGGAACATTCAACAATTTTGTTCATCCATTTTAATTACAATTTTATTTGTACCTCCGAGTGTATGTGTATTTATCTTTAGGTGATTTTACCACCAAATTCTTTACAGTGGTGTACTTCATCGTGGAAATGCGATAAATCCAGCAAGCATGAAACAGGCTTTGATGGCTTCAGCTAGAAGACTACCAGGTGTTAACATGTTTGAACAAGGACATGGGAAATTAGATTTACTTAAAGCATACCACATATTAAATAGTTACACTCCTCAAGCAAGTCTGAGTCCCAGGTAATAAGTAAGGTTGTTTAATTAATTATCTTTAACACTTGTTATGTGAATTTTATTGAGTATTTCATTAGTCAGAATTGACTATATGTTCATATCGCCTCCAGTTAAGTTCGTAATTTGGTTTCCTTGGCAGTTTGGTCTTCATACTACGACAGGTGGAACTTAGTTCTTGCAGCCTAAATGGATGAAAAGTATGAACATATCTTAAACAATTAATGGCAACGCTTACCTAATAATTATATGAGCCATTAGTTCTTTAATTTTTTATTGTTAATCATTTCTTTATTTATTAATTAAATCTTTGAAAGGCGCCAGGCCGGCCGAGCTTCTGTCTCAAAAGGCTCCACACCTCTAACTAGTGTCCCATTGTACACACGAGCGAAATATTCACCCAACCCACCACCAACAGTAGTTCAAAGAGTGTACAGTTCTCAGGTTTTTATTATGTAACTTTCTCGATTAGTATTGTGTAAAATTCACATATCCTTCTTCTTAATTCTTATGTACATAAATGTAGTAAGGCCCGTGAGCCAGAATGCATGTAAAACTCATCATTTGTACTGCACACATCGGCATCAGGCACAACTGTTTGGCGAAGAAATTATGTTTAAAAAATAACCTTTGAAAATGAGAGATCTTTTCATATTGGTTTCCCAGTTTGGTGTGTTTATTTATTGTATAATTCATGCCATTATTCCATTATTTTGATTAAGATAATATATTTTTAGTTATATTGATCTTGGGGAATGCCAATATATGTGGCCATACTGCACCCAACCACTGTATTACGGTGCCATGCCTACAATAGTGAATGTAACAATTCTCAATGGCCTAGGAGTTTCTGGTCGAATCATAGGAAAACCACAATGGTTCCCATATATTCCACAATATGGTCACTATTTAGAGGTTAGTAGTTAAGGAAATAACTTTTTAAATACTGCTTTCTGATGGGCGTGAATGCCCCTGTTACCTTTGACTTGAGAAGACTCCTCGGGTGCCCTTCCAATATAATTCTCATTTATATCATTATGCATTGAGAACCTTAAATATTTTATCATTTTCTAGGTTTCAATTACTCAAAGTGGTGTACTGTGGCCATGGTCCGGTTGGATGGGGGTGTCACTTAATGTTGCTTCGGACGGAAGTGAATATACTGGTCCTGCTCAAGGTCATATAGAACTCCTTGTCGAGTCGCCGTCAGAAGATGGTGAATCAGCTGCTAAACGTTCACATGTTAAACTTCCAATTCGGGCAAACATTATTCCTACCCCACCCAGGCAGTTAGTGAAGTATTAAACTTTATTTCTGTACTCCTCTGATTTAAATATCCTTAATATTCTACATTAAAGAATTCATCAAGTCTTCAGTTTTAATTAAGAATTTAAATTTCTGCTGTTAATGTATATTTCGTCATCCTCATTATTTGCTTTTATATTTTACAGAAAGCGTTTACTCTGGGATCAATTCCATAATCTCCGCTACCCACCAGGGTATTTCCCTAGAGATAATTTGCGTATGAAGGCTGATCCATTAGACTGGAATGCTGATCATATTCACACAAATTTCAAGGTTTGTAGAACTCAATTACATAAACATCTGTCATTTCTTTTTAATACTTTTATTAATATTACAGTCTTTAGTTGGAAGTCATAATTAGCAGACATTTATGGTATAGTTTCATTCTGAACCATTGCATGTTGCTTGTTTTTTCGAAGATTAAAGAAATAAGTAACTATAATATAATATGTATTATCTTATTAGGACATGTACCAACACTTGAGATCTGCAGGCTATTACATTGAGGTATTAGGAGCTCCTTTGACATGTTTTGACGCCTCTCAATACGGTACACTGTTATTAATTGATCCAGAAGAAGAATTTTTCCCCGAAGAAATAGCTAAATTGAAGAAAGATGTTGATGCTGGATTGTCATTGGTCGTTTTTGCTGATTGGTATAATATCAGTGTCATGAAAAAAGTTAAATTTTTTGATGAAAATACAAGGTAATATGTTATGTGAACAATTATTTAACGTTTCATTCAAACATATTTGTATGTGAGTATATATATATATATATATTAAAAATGTGTTCATAGACAGTGGTGGATGCCAGATACTGGAGGTGCAAATATACCTGCACTAAATGATCTCTTATCATCTTGGGATATAAGCCTTGGGGATGGTGTTTATGATGGTGATTATACAATTGGGAAACAAACAGTTACATATGCGTCTGGTAGTCATATTGCTCGGTTCCCTCCCCATGGTTTTGTTATGGCTGCCAAGTTGGCTGATCAGGGTTAGTATTTCGATGTTTCAAATGATACTTTTTTTTTATTTATTAGTTCAAATTTGATTTTGTTAACACAATATTATTACAGGTTTCAAAATGAAAACTATGCTTTTGAAAGAACTACAGACATTATTAAATGAAGTTTTGTGCAAATATAATTCGATTTGTTATTATCTCACTGAAAGTCAGATAGTAATAGTTCAAGCATATCCACATTCCTTAAATTAATTTTGTTTCAAATTTAATGTAATAAAAATATCATTTGTAAAATCTGTTTTTTGGCCCTTGTGATTGCAGATGATTTTTGATTTTTATAGGTGCTGAAATGTTGGGTGGAAAAGTTAATAAACAAGAGGTCCCTATATTAGGATTGCTTCACAGTCAGGATACGGAATCTAGCGGTCGTATTGTTGTGTATGGTGATTCAAACTGCATTGACAACAGTCACCTTCAAAAAGGTAATGTTTTGGCTGCCTTCTATTAATCATTAGATCCTTATTTTTAAAAGGGTTAGTTATAGGCATAAGGGGGAAAATATAATTGTGCCTCATATAAATACTGAAAATGCGTCCTATCGATTAATTTTGTTTTTAGACTGTTTTTGGCTTTTGGATGCAATATTGGATTATACAGCTAGTGCACATATTCCATCAGCCTTCTTACAATACAAGATGAAGTTTACTAATAACATATTGCAGCCTCTACCTCAAAGAATGGATGGAAATCACTTATACAGGTCATAGTTGATTCAAACTTATTATTATATGAATAATTATTCTCAACCTTTCCATATTTATTCTTTGATATGTTTATTTTTTGCTACAATGATCTGTTGCTAGCAATTACTTTTACAGGTATTAATAATTATGTAATTTTATTTATTTGCCACTGTCTTTTTAGCTAAAGGTGTGAAGACTAAAAAAAGCTCTGTTTCTAAAAATACTGTTGTGTAATGAATTAAATTAAAAGTTTAAACAAGATTATAACATCTAATTTAGTTGACCTTTTTAATTTTTCTTCAGTATCAGAATGAGAAAAGTTCTAGCTAAAGATCGAGGATAACTCATATACATTTAATTTTAACTTAACACCTTTAGAGTGAAAACAATATGCGTAACTTTTATTCTTAATCGAAATTCATATATTGACAATGAACTGAAAATGTGTAATTTTTGAATTTCAACTTAAATTTAACTATTACACATAAAATTAAAAAGACTAGAAGTCAACAGAAGGTACAAACTACTACTTACATTACTGGACAATAGATCAAAATTTGGTTTAAACAATAAATTACTACTTTATAAGGTATTACTACTATCCCTAAACCAATTTGGACATACGGACTTGAACTGAGTGGTTCCACCAAACCAACAAAATCCAAACTTTACAGTCGAAAATATTAAGGAAAATAACCAATGCACCCTACTATGTCTCCAACCTCACCCTACAAAAAGATATTAACATCCTGTTTGTCTGAGACTTTGCCATACAAAAATATAACAAATTTCACACATGAATCATCCACCATCCCAATCCAATGGTACAAACCCTACTATCTTCCGACATCCCAAATGTTACTTACAGGTGCCTGGAAAGGAATTGGCCACATGATTTAAATTTGTAAGAAAAATAGGGAAAAAAAGAAGTAAAAAGGGGGAAGCCAGTGTTGTCTCCTCCATTATTGTCTACTTGTTATTAGTACTGCTCGAACATCAATGTCACTAATTGTAATTTACAGCTGTGACAATACAACAGTGAACAAAAAATTAACTATCAAAAGAAAAAGATATTTTGTTTTAGGTATTCTAAAGTTCTTGAGAATCACATCGGAGAAACTGGAAGCCTACAGATAAGGCCGCTACCTCCTTGTCCCCACCTAATCTGGGCTCATCCTAACCCTTTAAACAAATCAGCTCCGACGTAAGTTCAGAAATCAGTTGAATTAATTAATACTTTGACATTGTGTGTTACATAATAATGAAATAAATACTTTTTATCCCCACCTCCTCCATTTCATCCTACCACATTAATTACTATTTATTTGAAATTGTTCTAGAAATCTTTATAAGTCACAGAAGTTGTTGTCTGTAATGTTGGACGCGGAATTGCCAGTTTTCGCAAATGATAACACCTGGCTTCCAACAGCCGAGTACATTAATCAAGAAGACTTAGACACAGTTCCAGTGGCTGCGTTTATCCTTTTTGCCCTTGTTACTCTCTTCATAGTATACAGATATTTTGTGCTAAGGAATAGACCACGTAGAAAAAGAAGTAATCGATTCGGAAGATTCATGTCTATTCTTAGAGTGCCAACTGTTTAGGTTTATATATTTTTTACACAGTTGTATTGTTAGAAAAATGAATAAATATAAGTTTCCTTAAAATTGTCTTAAATTTCAACCTTATATGTGTATTTATAATAATAAAACACCGATATGTTAAAAAACCAGAATTTACGTGTTCAATGGAATATTGTGGAAATAGTAAAAACTAGTGAAACTTGTTGAAATCGCTAAAAATCTGTGAGATAATACGAAAATCCTAAAAAACGAAACTTCTTGCAATCGGGAAAAAATACTGAAATAAGAAAGTTGGAGAAACACGTAAATCGGGACCTATGAAGAGCTTCTGAATTATCAAATCGGTGAAGTATAATATTAATTGGTCGAACTCGTTGCAATCTGTAAAAATGGAAACAATGTCATAATAATCGTAAAAATCAGTGAACTATTATGAAAATCATGACCTGTAATTAAATATAAAATCGTAAAAATCAATTACATATCGTGTCTTAACGTTCCTTAAATATCATGAAAAACTAACAAGTATTAAAATAAACAAATTTGTAGACGATATGTCAGACATTGTATGCAGTGGCGTGTATATTAAACATTTCAATACACTTATATAAAGAGAATTTCATTTCAGTTATCGATGATGCAATTATTAATCGATAGTAATAATTTGTGCCTGTGAATTCTGAGGTCGGCTGTTCGAATCCACTCAGCCATGAATGTCACTTCGCAAGTTAGTCATAATTTTAAGTGAATGGAGAAATAAGACAAAAATAACTGGCAGACTTGCGCTATAAAAATGCAGGAAAAAAGTAGTAATAATTGTGTAGTTGTTACATAGACAGATTGGTGAGTAAATCTCCAAGATAAAAAACCAGAAAAAACTCAACTGTATTGTTTTTCATTAACATTCAATTATTGTATTTATAACACTATTTTGTTTTCTTTGTTATATTTTATCAAGAAGAAAATCAGACCGAAATAATATAATTCCAAGAAGCACCTTCATTGTTTTGAAAATGTTTAACATTACTTAATAGTCTCTACATAAGATTGTATTTGGAATGTATTAATGTTGAAGGGTTTTTTTTTACATTTAGTAATGAGACAAAATATTTCTCTATATTTGATTTGAGAGAGACTAAGATAAGTGTGTTGGGGTTTGTGAGCAATGAAAATAAAAGTAGTTCAATGAAAATTATTGAACACTATTTGGGTGGTTGACACCACCAGTTAGCCTAGTTAAGAAACTCCTTGAGTCCATTTGTTCTAGATTGAATTTATTTCTATAAATCTAGCTAGCTCCCACTTTTTATCTCTGTACCTCCTGAGCTTATCCACTATATTTTAACATTATGGTTCTCTCTGACTAATATAAGGGTGTTGCTGGGGTTTGTGAACAATTTGAGATTATGCAGATTTATATCAATGACAAGTCTCTCGAATAAAATACACCATTTTGCATTTAAATCGGTGAGGTACTGTGACCAAAGGGTGGTTTGTGGGATATAAGTTCAGGAAAATGTAGGGATAAGGCTTTTTTTAATATTTTGAGGAATAATGCTTAAAGCCAATAGGTTTAATTCGTGCCCAACCCTTTACAACGCTTTCAACACGTTTTTCCGGATAATAACGGTACTTATTGTCAACGCAAGTTCAACGACCTGCTCGAAAATAAACTTCCCGTTCCCTTCCAGTTTGGCATGTGGCTTTGGTGTGTAAGGTTTTGTTGTCTCAATTATTTGTTGTCAACATCATGCTGAATGTCGTCTGTCGTCCTAACAAATGGTTTTCGAAGAGCGAAGAGTATCCGAGGTAATTACGTCGACACATTGTAAACATTAATGAATGTTTCAAAGCGTTTCCTTAGCGCTGTTAAATTGAGATTGGGATTTAATCATGATATTTGTTGTTTTACCCGGCTCACGATATGAAATTTCGGATTGCCAAATATTTTACGAGAATACCAACAGTACGTATTTTCAAAATTAGTGGTTGTCATTTCATCTAGCGTAAATACTTATTTTATTTATTATTAAAACTGTTATGTGGAAACTGATAATTAAGTAATTTCACAATTTACTTGTCTAGATTAATCACTGAAATAAAGTAATGACTTGATAATAATATCAGTGGTAATGTTACCAAATATAATATGGTATGCTGGATATTATATAAATGAAGGGTGTGGATCAAACAATAGTAATGCTCCTTCGATTTGAAAGGATTTATATCCACTTCTCCATTTGGTGACTTGAATGGGAACTGAAACTGACAGCTATCGCATTGTATTTTATAAAATACTGTTTATGACTTCTATATTAATGTTTTATAAAATAATATAGTCTAAGAAAAATTATTTTCAAGTTGGATTTTTTTTCAGAATTAACTGGAATTGGTGGTTGGCATTTTCAGTCATATTTCTTTTCTCCTTTCTGACCAGGTTTTACAAAGTAACTGAACCTGATCATGTATGGTAAGTTGTTTTGTTGTAAATGATGTAATTTAGTTCTATAAAGGGGTCCTCGGCTCAGGGTGTCTAACGTGGCCCAGAGATCAGTGGTTCAAATCTGCCCGTTGCCATGGACTTGGCAACTTGTTGGTATAGTTTGTAAGCGCTATATCTATCAGGCATCTCTGCCACCTTAATGCAGTGACACTTTAGTGTTTTATTAATAATAAAATAAGTCTAAAATGCATTGTAAATTATGTTTAAAATCATTTTCTAACTCTTTCATTTTAAACCTGCTTTAGACAACCTTTTGGTGTGACCCCCTAAAAATCTAGAAAACACACAAGTATGCAACTACGTTCAATATTCCAGTGAATTTAGGTATATTAGGGTTTCATAAAACTACTAATCTCAGATTGGTGGAATAGTCAATACCACAAAAGCTTGTAACTGGCCATAAGCTGTCAATTGCACAGTATAACCACCATTGAAAAAATAAAGTTCCATAAATTAATCATCTTTGTAATTTCATAATTTTTGTGAATCCAGAAAATGTATCAATCCTTGAAACATGGACAAAATTTTTGAGCTATGCAATGAAAATAGTGTGCTACTAGTTATAAATGCATTTTGCTATAATATGAGCTATATCATAGCTGATAATCATGTATAGTCATATATATGTGTATGTGTATACAAATAGTATATTCTGTTTTGTCTACCCAAGTAGGATTTTAAAACAGAATTTTTAATTTTAATTTTTTTAATGTTTTAGTTGGGATGAAACACATTTTGGTAAAATGGGGAGCTGGTATATTAACCGTACGTTCTTCTTTGATGTTCATCCACCACTAGGCAAAGTAATTTATTTATTTATACAATTGTTTAATTTGAAAAATATCAGAGAAATTAGAAAGAGATTAATTTGCTATCGATTGTATTTTAGATGTTAATTGCACTTTCTGGGCATTTAACAGGATATGATGGTACATTTCCATTTGAGAAACCTGGAGACAAGTATGAGAACGTTAATTATATAGGAATGAGAATGGTAAGTTGTAATTATTTTATTAGATTTTATGTTTTAAACAAAACAAAAAAAATAGTTTTATGTTTTAATTATATAAAACTGCACAAATAAAGCTTATAATTTGTTTATTATCTTTACAGTTTTGTACTTTGTTGGGAGCCTGCATTGTGCCTTTTGCATTTTTAATCATATGGGAGTTGACCTATTCCCTTTCTTCTGCCCTTTTTGGTGCTTTGTTTATTCTGTGTGGTAAGACATTAATTTCCTTATCCTAGTAAGTGTGTTTGAGAGATGAGATTCTTATCTATAAACATTTAAAAACTAATTATATTTGTTGTTATAAACGTAAATGGTTTTCTCAGCAAGAAATATAGAATTATGTATATCTGATACCCATTTTTATTATTGATTCATGAAACTATTTTTTTTATTTCAGACATTACTCTTACCTTATGTTATTATAACTTCATTTGAATATATCAGTGGATTTTTATTAATTTGTTTGTAGATGTTGGGATATTAACACTGACGCAGTATATTCTTCTAGATCCTATTTTGCTGTTTTTTGTAATGAGTTCTACGCTAGGTATGGCTAAGTTCCATAATTGTCATCACAAGTAAGTCATCAGATAACCACATATGTCATCGATACAACTAACAAAATAATTAGATAAAATTTGGAATATTATTAATTTCTAGTTCTAAAATGTGTGTTTATTTTTCAGTGCCTTCAGTGTGACTTGGTGGTTTTGGTTATGTTTTACTGGATCTATGCTGGCTTGTGCAGTTAGTGTTAAATTTGTAGGACTATTTGTTGTAATTTTAGTTGGACTTCATACTATGACTCAACTTTGGGAAATATTGGGTGACCTCTCTCTACCTCTGGTATGTTATATAACTAAATGTTATGTTCACTTCTACATATTTCTTTAAGAAATATGTTATAATGACAAAGATATATTTATAGTTAATTGTAGTTATGTTTTATGTAATTAATTTTTTGTTTATTTCAGAGCTACACCTTAAAACATTTTGCTGCGAGAGTATTGGGTTTAATTATTTTACCTGCTTTTCTCTATATTAGTTTTTTCTACATTCACTTAGCAATACTCAGTAAAAGGTAAAAATACTTCATTATGCCATAAATTAAGATGTGTGATAAATTTTTATTTATTAAAAGCCTTCATACTTAACTGTTACAATGCTAATACAAAACTTTCAGATTATAGTTTTTCCTTGTGAAATATTTTAGAAAGCCCACAGAAACTTTTAATTATAGGGAATTTGAAGTTCAATTTGTAATTTCAGTGGCAATGGAGATGGATTTTATAGTTCTGCCTTTCAGTCACAATTAGAAGGAAATTCACTTCATAATGCAAGTATGCCTAGAGGTGGGTTTTCTTTGGATTGAAATAAATTCTCAGTAAATCTAATCTATATAATCTTATATACAATATAAGCTATTTATTTCTACAACTGTTAGCAGCTATATTTTAAGTCATCTAGTATTAATAGTTTTTTGTTATTTATCAGAAATAAAAGAAAAATATAATACTAAATCCTACTGATCATTTCTGAAACCTACATACAATAGGAAACAAAATCTGTATGATTAACTATAACCCAGACATAAATATTATGTCTTATTATATTATTATTATTATCTCTTCATCTTTTACATTTTAGAAGTGGCTTATGGTGCAGTTATTACATTGAAAAACCATAGGACCGGTGGTGGTTATCTACACTCTCATTGGCATTTGTATCCGGAAGGAGTTGGAGCAAGACAACAGCAGGTATTCAAATTAATTGATTAAAGAACAAATTAACGTATTAAAGCAAGTAGTAATAATATTTAGTGCCCAATCTCATGTGAAGATGATAAGAGATTCCTGTCAATTGATTGCTTTATTGGTAAATAAACAACATAAAAAATAATTTCATAAACTAAATTCAACTAATGAACTCACTTAATAGCAGTTTTGTCTTAATATTAATATATTAAAGGTGATATATATTTGTTATTAATGTTTTTATATATTAGTTAATCTAGTAGTAATCATTGCATTATATTTATGTTTTGAAATGTTCATAACAATATGTAATATAAATTAACCAAATATACTATTTTCAACTTGAAACTATTAAAAAATTAAATAACTAATGACATTATATATACTAATACACTAACAACAAATAAATTAATTAATTAACAAAATATTTATGAATAATAAAAACAATCACATATTCAAATAGATGAAGAGGCTTATAAAATTTGCACACTCTCTGGAATATAAAAAGAAATCTAATTGATAATTTTGTGCCGAATTGTGCAGACTTAATTGAAATGCAAAAACTTAAAGTGTTGCTGGATTTTTCTGTCCATCCATTTTCTGTTGAAAATTTCCATTGATATATTTATTTCATGAGATTAATTGGTGTTGGTTTATTAAAGTATAACAATAAACATACTTACTGTATATTAATGTGTATAAATTAAACTCAATTAATTTGATTTTTTTTAGATTACAACATATACACATAAAGATGAAAACAATAGGTGGTTAATTAAGCCTTACAATAGTGAAAATTATGAAGATAATGTTGAGTTTGTACGGCATGGTGACTTAATTAGATTGGAACATGTACCCACGAGAAGAAATTTACATTCTCATAGAGAACAAGCTCCCATAACAAAGAAACATTTACAAGTTACTGGATATGGAGAGGTGAAAATGTTTCTTCATTATTATATATTAATTTTAGTCATACAGTTTTTTATATATGTATAAGAACTTAGTGGTTTGCTTTTGTTGCTTAAAATTATTGAAATTTATTTTATATTGGTTTTATAATCATGATCCGTGAAAAATATTTATTTATTGGTATATATTATATATTTTTTATACATAGTATAAATTTATTAATGTACGTTTAACTGTTTAGAATGGCACTGGTGATGCAAATGATGTTTGGAAGATACAGATTATTGGCGGTGATGATGGGGATATTATAACTACAGTTACAACAAAAATTAGACTCTTGCATTACCTACAGCATTGTGTGTTGACAACAAGTGGTAAACAGCTTCCTAAGTGGTAAGTTTTTTTTTATATTTTATATTGACTGAAATAATTTGACACCAGGCTTGTTATATAAACATTTAATCAACAATGACTATCCTGTATATATTATCTTGAATGGTATGTTGGAATATTACCAAACTACTCTCAGAAAAAATATAATTCTGTATAACATATTACATTATTATGTTTTAACTAAAAGGAGGTAAATTGGAGTTATTGGTTAGAAATTATGTTTTCTAATTACCATTTGTGTAGATAGAAAACAAATTATATTTCTGCCCATAATTATGAAAGTGGTCCAAGTCATATATTTCTGGTTTCGAGATATTTAATGAATTGCTGTCGAATAAATTAACAAATATTTTTATATTATGCAACATTTTAATTTAGAATTTTATTAGTCTTGATTAATGGAAGTTTACTTTGAATATGAAATTTTGTGTGAATTTCATATGAAAATGTTGTATTTAAAGTTTGAATTGACTTAGACCACTTTCATAATTATGAGCACATTTAGTGTTGTCATATCAATTGTAAAGTCTACTATGACGTCATAATACATCTGAAGATTTATATAATTATTAAATTGATGACTTACTTCTGAATTCTACTTTGAATGGATTTGATCACTAAAAAATATCCAGGATTACTCCATTAACATTCAATCATTGCATATATAAAGCTATTTTGTTATATTTTATCAAGAAGAAAATTAGAGAAAAATAATATAATTCCAAAAAGCTTTCATTGTTTTGAAAGTGCTTAAAATTACTTCTTGGACTGCACATGAAATTGTATTTGGAATTTATTAATGTTGAAAGGCAGGTTTTTACATTTAGTAATGAGATAAAATATCTCTATATTTGATTTAAAATTGATTAAGATAAGGGTGTTGCTGGGGTTTGTGAAGAATAAAAATAATTAGAATGCTTTTAAAAAATAATGGCATGCTTTTAATAAAATAAAGTAATAATTAATTCAATTTACTTTGGATTGTGAAAATAATTAAAATAGTTCAATGAAAATTATTTTGGTTGGTTGCAGTACTAAAGTTGTAACTTCTATAACTTCTGATTTTTTTCACCACCACCAGTTACTCTGGTTAAGGAACTCTTTAAGTCCACAGTTCTAGATTGAATTTATTACTATAAATCTAGCTAGCTCCGATATTTTATCTCTGCCCTTCCTGAGCTTTTCCACTACATTATGGTTCTTTGACATTCGCTTTATCTGGGATGAATGTAAGTGAAGTAAGGTATTCTGATAACCATTTTCAATTAAAACAAGCCCTATGACCTGTTAGATTTATTCATCGTGCATCCTTGTGACCAGCACAATTGCACAATAATAAAGAGAGGGATAAAAGATTTATCTATATCACCTCCTTTGGCCTGGTCAGTCATGTTAAACATAAACATTATGCTGTTTGGATGGTAAGTCCAACCTAACTTGTTTCTGAATGACACGGTTGGTTTGACCAAAGGAAGTGATATAGATACATTTAAAGATGTCCATCTTTCAGATATTTGTAAGTTCTCAAATATATATCATTTATTATGTACCCTGTTATTGTGTTTTTCTGGTAATAATCTCGGGAGTACAATTAGTCCTATAGTAATTAATTAATTTTATTAAAGTCATTATTATAATAGTGACGTATACATAGGTTCTTGTTTCTGTATTTTATCAAACCCCCTCACATGTTAACACCTGTGTGGTTTGATGTATAATTTTATATATGTGTGTATATATATATATATATATATATATATATATATATATATATATATATACCTGTATATTTATATATACAGTCTAAATTTTCTTGTCAAATGGACATTTCATATAATTGTTTTTGGTTGGTTGACCCATACTCCATTAGCTCAGAGGTAGTAAGTAAAAGTGAAGTGGCAGTAAATATTGAAGATATTTATTCCAGAAATTCGTTGGTGAATTATCTTTTGTATTTTTTAATAATTGTCTCTCTCTCTCTCTCTCTCTCTCTCTCTCTCTCTCTCTCACACACACACACACACACACACACACACACTGAATATAATGGTCAGTACATGCTACATGGAGTAATGAAACAGTAGTAACATATTTATGTAACAATACCCTAAAGAAGGACAAGAAATACTGGACCCACTTTAAGTTTTGATTTGCCTGAAAGAACATATTGAACAAGTAGATTATCATGAAATTAGATTTACAACAAAATTAAAGTGAACATAATAGCACACAAAGAAACAGCTAATTTTACACTTGGTCTATAATCATAATATAAGTCTATAGTCTTATACTTATAAATATGATTTATGTCTATTGAAAACATTAAACAAAATACTTCATACACTTATAGAAGATGAGGCACCGATTCATCTCTTAGTATCTGGAAATTTTTATACAAGCCAGAGAATAAAACAGAACTTGCATTGTATCATTTAAAGAATGTATCATCACAGTTAATGGATGACTAGATATGACTAAAATTATATATACATTGACGAATAAGATCCCACCAGTATAACCCAATAAATATATTTGAGAAAGAATGTATCCATTGTGATCAACAGATAAATCAGGAAGAGCTTACGTCATTTTCAACATTCTGTAGTAACAATAAATCAACCTTATTAATATGACATGGTATGTTTTAAAAGGATAAAATACCGACATTTACAATGCCTAAACTCAATGGGTATATACCTTGGAGTAATATTCTATCTTATGCTAATACAGAATCGACATAACCACATGATGATGCAAAAAACAAACAGTTGCAGTTACTACCACAGGGTGGCTCAATGTTGATTAATAATTAATCCTTAAGATGATTTGGTACATAGTAGTATCTATGCTGCCAAAGATGACATATGAGAGTAATATTTTTGAAAAAGTGCACTTATATTAAGTGATATTCAAAGGCTTGATTGCTTGAATATCTGCATACACAAAGCAAAGTGAGGTCTATAATACATTAATAAAAAATAAAGAGGAACTAACACAAACAAAATAATAAATATGGACAGCATGCAAGAAGCTAATGAATGGAAGGCAGAAACAGATAATGCTATGACAAAATTCTGGGACATAGAATATTGCACAATTCGGGAACAAAAAGAATCGATTCTTCTAAAAACCAGGAATGTTTTTAAATCATTGGTTTTGATTAAGCAGCAGTCCAGATTGGTATGGGAATGTGTTAGTTTCTTGTGAGGAAAAAAGGTCATAAGTCATCCTGGTTTGGGTGTCAGAACATTAAAGTATTTATTACAACCAGTAGACAAATGATTTTGCATGATTGAGGTTCAAATTCACACAAATCGGATCCAACCTATTACACATTGTAATGTGTTGTATATTTTTATTAAATAAGTAATCTTGATTAAACGTAAAACTAATCAAACAGTAAGTTCATTGCAGAACTCAATAATTTTATACATTTGAAAAATTCATTTTTCATTTGGGAGAAGATAAAGAATATAATATATGTTTTACCAGAGAATGGAGACAAAACTGTTGATTTTTAAAACTTGTACAGAAAAAACTATTACAAGGGAGTGAAAGATACAGTACGTTGATAATGGTTAGGAAAGTGTAGATTTTAGGATTGACCTACAGTGGGTCCAAGGAAGTTGTGAACTAAGCTTAATTGAAATTCCAAACTATATGTATCTCTGTATTCTGTATCTTAAAGCCTATTACATTCTCAGTTATGATACAAAGTTGTATGTTGGCTTTTTGGAAAAATGTAATATTTTTTAGTCATGAAATAAACCTACTCAAGTTTCTAATAACCAACATAATTTAAATAATGCTTCGTTTTCTCATTTGTAATAACTACTGTATTGACAGTTAATACAAAAATATTACCTTTACTCTTCCTTCTGGGTTGTAAGGAAAATATTCAGTCTGTTAAATTAATGATTTGTTGAAAATAATTTCTGCCCATTAAAAACTTACGGATTATAAATTTATTAAATATGAATTGACATTCATAGCATAATGTTTTTTAGAGTTGCCTGATTAAATGAGTTTTTGTACATGTTCAGCTATCTTTTTTATAGAGACAAATATTGTCTAGTTCAATTAAGGCTTAATTAGTTATACTTTGTAGTTATTGTTGATGAGATATTTCTATATTTTCTACATGCTATGACAGAGGAAACAATCTATTCGTTGTTAATTTAATGGTGCTGACACTTTGGTTTAGAACCAGTCTGGTGCATTTGTATTTAAAATCTGATCATCAAGTGCTACTTAAGTATATAATTAGCTACAATGGTGCTACAATTGTCGTATAAATGGCTTTGTAAATACTAATACATATCTACCAAATCAGTCTTAGTGCTTGGAAACCAAAAATGCACTCCAGAAAAACAAATAAAATACATAATTTCTTTTCTATAGGTAACATGTTTTCATTTTGTAAATGGATTTTATAAAAATTAAAAAACCCTTCAATTTTAAACTTTGGCCAAAATCAGTGTAAATAAATTAATGATTTTATATAATTCTTCCTGCAATTACAACTATTATTATCCTTAAAATTTGAATTTCTACTGTACACAAACATGGCACATTTTTTGCCTGTAATTCATCCTAGGTGATATGTTAATGAAACTAGTAAACTTTCATTAACTTCTTAAATTCAAGATATGTATTTACTTAATAATTTTAATTCCTGAAAAATCTAGTCCCCTTTTTTTTCTCTTTTTCTAGAAAGACAACAGATAGTCATTTTCATTATCTTTTGGGGACAGGCTAGTGCCTAGGGTAGGTAGTAGATACGTATGACATTTAAAGAGTCAAGGCATTTATATAATAATTCTCTAGAATAAAAAAGTCAGTAGTACATTATCCTTAACTATCATTTGAACTTTCTGTTACTCACTAATTTTTCAGCAACTATAAAATGTATTTGCCTCGGCATCTAATGTACGATTCTGTGTATAATGTAAAATAACATATATAAAATAAAGATACAGTGTTTGAAATTGGTATAACTAACACTACTAATTAATTTTCATCATAGGCACCCCAAGATGATAAAATATATTGCTTAAATTATTTGTTTTCTTTATATTGGTTTATGGATTTAACTATTTATTTCAGTTATATAAGCAAATAAAGATTTAAACACTTTTTACAAATATAACTAGTTAAAATTAAAATATTTTAGCTTTTGAACTATATTTATTTATACTATGTGCCTAAGTGGACAATGGCAGAAAATACAGCAACCATAACATATCTTGAAAATGTTGCCTTCGTGTGATGTAAATATTTATTTTTTCCAAAAATATACTTTAGTATAAGTACAATTTATGTATCGTATAAATTTTTTAATTGTACCATTTATTTATTTGAATAATTTTATGAGGTACTGTAGGCTCTTCAAGACTTTAAATTTACTGTCTTACAACTAATAATCACTGAATCACAAAAACATTTTTATGAGGCAACATAACATATTTAAGCAAGAAATGTTATGTTGAAAGGCTTAGTTATATAATATTTATTAACTTCAAATTAATTTTGTCGAATGATTGATATATAAAACTAGAAGCCATTTTTTTCTTTTTTTAGTTATCTTTTTCTTTTACTCTGTTATTAAAAATACTGAAAATATGGTACACTAAAATTTTTCGCGAAACTCCATATCCCAAAAAACCAATGAATATGTAATTGCAATTAACGCTAATTAGAATACAAAAATATAAATCCCAAATCAGGTAGTAAGCCATGACAATTAAATTTAACATGACATTAATTATGGAGCCAAGGAAAGAAATTAATGATTAAGGCTACTGCAGGCACCTATTGGATTGTCACTTACAGGGATATATATTGTCAATTGTTACTACCTGATTTGAAATACATTATATACAAATCCACCGGGCACATAACTCCAATTTGGTATATATTAATGTGGTTTATGTGTGTATATATATATATATCTATATTTATCATTGTGTACTTGAGGAAAGTTTCTTTTAACCTACTAATTATTTACTAGCAACAAAATGTCTCACAACATTCCTATCTGGATGTGAATTTGTGTATGTATTTAATTTTCCATACTGTATTCTTCTAATTTTTCATTTATGTACATTCTCATTAAGTTATCATTTAGTGAAGCACTTAACTTATGGGTTAAAGTGGTTTGGAGGTCCTCTTCTCTCCGTCCAACACTTATTTCTAAATGAGAGAAGAGAGGTGGACTAAATAGCACTGCCACTATTAAGGCATAAAATGTTGGCTAACTGATATGCAAAAAAATTTAGTTAACTCTAATTCTAATATTTAGGCTTTTCATTGGTTAATGACAGTTTGTTTAAGATGAGTCCCATTTCTTTCATCCCCCTAAATTAAAAGGTAGTTGGGTATGATAAACCCATATTTGTTTAAAAAATTATTAATTTTTAATTTAACTCCTAAAAAAGTAAAATTGAGCAACTAGAGCAGAATTCTTGATAAGCGAGTCATTGCTCATGTTAAGTGGTGGAATCCCAGCAAACTTACACATAATAAAAAAAGTTCCCCTTAGTCATAAAGCTTTTATAATCACAAGGTTAATATTTTCCTATAAAGAAAGTCCTATCGTATATTTTTCACCAACTTGAAAGGTAAGGTGGGGTAATATAAATCAATATTTATTGGAGAAATTATATTTTTGGTCAAACACCAGTAAGAAAGTAGAATCCAGCCACCAAAAAACAAAACCCTAATCCTAAATAACTAATTGTTCTTATTTGGTTTCTTCTCTTAACCCAATAGGGTAAATAATAATTCTATATTTTAATTGTTTTTTAATCGGGTATTCATTCTCCTAACAAAGGAGAATAGATTACCTACTATCCGACAATTGTTTCAGCTCATTTAGCAGCAAATGTTGAATACAGTACCTCTATTCTTTTTATGTCCTGCACTACCCACAATGATCCAGCAGAGTGGGATTGAGGCAACTGTTAAAGAGAATGGTCCCGCGATATTCTGAACCAGTACCTGACTGCTTCATATTATACTTTAACCCATATTACTTTTTCTTTTAATACTTAAGTAATTTCAATTCCTTATTGATACTGCAACAGGTAAAAAGCGTGCTTGAAGTGTAAAAATTAACATACACGAACACACATCTAAGGAAATCAGATTTATAAAGTTAACTATAAATTGTGTATGTGCCCATACACGTAGGCACTATTTGTGAAGTTGATCAACAACTTTATTTGCATTTAAGATTTCTGAATGTTTAAGGTCAGAATCAATATTTAATGCTTTTCGCTCATTGCTATTATTGAAAAGTTCTACAGTGTCCTTTTCATCTCCTTGACCATCAGTATTCCTTTGCCACTTAGGATCAGCATAAATGAGGCAATTTGGAGACGCACTCCGATCTCTGTTTCCTGATCCCTCCTGTTCTTCCAGAAATCTATCCATGTAATCTGTAATACCAGGATGAAGAGCATATTTTTTCTTTTCTAATCTTGCCTTATTTGCAAAAATGTCATGCCTTTCTGTTTTCTTCCACAGATAATAAAATTGTACAAGTTCCCCTACGGATCTAGTTCTCACTTTGCTTTGTTGGATCTGTCTAAAATCTTTACCGAAATTTCGCAAACCATTTTCAAAATGTCTACATTCTTCTTCAGACCAAAGGCTCATAGTATCATTCGATGGCGCGGCATTAATTCTTCTTCTTCTCAGAGCTTCTTCTATATTGTAGCCACACTGAAGCAACAGATAAAGAGCTTGTTCATCATCTCTCGTATGGGCTCCCATCGGTATTGCACTAACACCCTGTGTATTATTTAGCAAAGGCTCTTGCGCTTTCGTCAGATATTCCTCTATTTCCTTGGGCACCAAATTACTGGGATCCCAAACTAATTTGTCTTCATTTTCATAAGGCAGGGCATCATCATACTTGCATAAACCTTCAGGAATCCACGCTTGGTAATCACTGCCAACCATAATGGTTTTCTTCCTATCTTCTTCCTCAGGACTATAATCATAATCTTCTTCATCTTCACTTTGTTGACGCGAAACAAAACGAGTGGAACGTACACTCATTTCCTGTTCAGTTTCTGTGTCATTGTATAACTGTTCAAGTTCAGATGGTTCAGATTTCTTGTCTGTTGCATCAGTTTCTGTGGATTTATCACCATTCATTTCTTCCGAGCAGTTAGTAATATTGTCGGCATCATTATAACCGTACATTGCCATCAGATCTTCAAGAGGCATATCACCTTCTTTCTGTAAACTTGACAATTCCACTTGTGGATCTTCTAACGAACCTAAAGCTTCTTCTTCATCTAACGTTTGCTCGTCATCATAATCATGTATCATCATCTCAATAGGAGGAGTAAATTCAGAATCAGTAATGACTTTTTTCCTTGATGTTTCATCTTCTTGTGTACCTTGCTCAGCCATGCCTGGAAGAATCAATTGATGATATAAAATTACTTAAAAAAAAAGAATAGAATAACAAAATATAAAAGTTATTAGCTTATAAGAAACATCCAGAAATTCAACAAAATACTAACATTTAACACAAACAATTGTACAAACTGTAGCACTTATGTAACAACCACAGACAGTGCCATGGCGGGTGAATAACAGCTATCTAAAATTAACATCAATACAGAGAAACAGCCATATTGGTGAAAAGCATTCTTCACATTCATTAATGTAATAAATTTAAACTCCTCTTTTACAGATTTTTAATTTTACCTGTAGTTTTAATCTATTTATAATTGATGTACACAAAATTATATTAAAATTGATAATTGTAACAATAAATAGTTTTAAATAAACCAAGAATACTAGAGTGCATAATCACAGACATTCATTTATGAAATGATAACCTTTATTACTTTAATGGTTGTTTTATATTGTGAGAAAATGTATGTGTGTGCGAGTATATGTCTGTTTTAGTGATTTATATTTTTTCCAATGTTTCTAAATGGCATATGTATTTTAGTACATAGCTGAAAGAACTTATTTTCAATAAACAACATTTATGAGCCATTAGAAAAAGTACATTTTGCCATCAGAATATAAGTGGCATTGGTATACTTTATTGTATACTGTTGATTAGGATGATAATGCATATGGACTGTCTTATTAGAAAATAGTATAAAGGTTATATTTAATACAGTGAAAACTTTTTTTCTAATTTGCTGATTTAGTAATGTTTAACACAAATGAATATTTATAACTGTTCATTTAAATAAAAATAATCGTATTAATATTTGTTTTTTTACAATTATTTACTTTCACAGGGCCTATGAACAACAAGAAGTTACATGTAACCCCAATTTAAGGGATAAGTATGCAATATGGAATGTAGAAGATAACATATACCCTAAATGTAAGTATCTCTTTACCTACTATGTTATATAAATATATATAATTGATTTGTAAATGACTGTAACTAAATAAATATGTAATTCATTATTATGTTAAAAATTCTGGTTTTTTACATTATAAGTAATGTTTAATTAAAAGTCAATATCGGGGTTATAATAACAGGTCTGCATCTTATGCTTCAGTATTCTTAGATTATTAGAATGGCAGTATACAAAGTTAGGTTTATAGCAAAAATTAAATTTGATAAAATTTTGTAAATATATTACATATTGTTACATACTTTACATGGGATAGGCATGTCCAATCTGCAATCCATTTATACACTGGAGTTGTAGACTCTATTCACAACATTAATGTTGTATTCAAAGGGAAAAATTATGAACAGCATCAAATACCCAACTAAAATAATTAAGACATATTAATATTTATTCTACTTTTTACAATCTTCTACTAATTATTAATACTTATTTATTATTATAAATACTAAGGAATTTGGCTGTTATATTTTCAAAACTAATTTTTTAAATGAAAAAATGAACCCAATGACTATGAGATAATCATAGAAAGAGCCGTCAAGCTTTCAGTGACACTGCCTGTGTTTATGTTTTTATTAAGTTTCATAATTTAAATTTCATATTTGTTTTATTTACCATTAAAGTCTTGGATAATAATTGTTAGAGCTAAACTAGATAAATTATAATTTGATTATGATTAACTAAAACCTATTATTATTATTATTATTATGAATTCTGTTTATATAAGAACCAACTTATCATTTAAGGGCCTGTAAGTAGTAACACAAACGTTAAGTGCAAATATATGGTGTGAGTTTATTGTAGTATTAGCAGTTATTAAACTCTGTCCTGAAGGTTAAGAAAAAACAATTAACTTTATAATATTATTCATTAATTTTAATTAGGTTAAAAATAAAACTGCCTTTGTATTAGGTATCACATTTCTATGAGCACTATTTTTGTGTGTGTGTATGTCTGTGCAAACGTGCACATATGTGTATGTGTTTATGTATATATATATATATATATATATATATATATATATATATATATACAGACACAAATTAAAATACTTCCCTTGATTCAATACCCACTTGAATGAATATTAAAACAAAATGTTTAAACATCAATATTAAATAATTACATATACAATGAACACAGTGCAGTAAAAAAACACTGAATATATGCAAAAATGTTTAACGTTACCCCTTCAGTAGTTACCAAGTGGACATACTGGTAAAAGTTGAGGGCTCTCCTCAAATTCATATTCCTAGAAAAGGCAATTCTTATGACAGCCAGAATATACACATAAGTTGCTAAAAATAAACAAGGTTATGGAAATTCACAATATAGCTTCATAAAAAAAGTGTGACATTTATCAATCTCATTTTGACTTGTTAGAACTGATTTTAAATAATTCATTTCCGCAAATTTTTTTTTGTTGTTATAAACAGTACCAAATGTGAGCTTTGAGGTTTATGCCCCAAGTTTTCTCGAGAGGTTACTGGAGTCGCATGCTGTCATGTTACAAGGAAATGCAGGCCTCAAGCCGAAGGAAGGGGAAGTTACATCTAGGCCATGGCAATGGCCCATTAACTATAGAGTATGTTTTCAATCCTCTTAGTAATTGTCTTAGCTCACAGCACAATTTTACAATTATTGTCTCTATATTATACAGTTACACCTAATGAAAACTACTTTAGAAGATTTACTAACAATTGCTCTTTTATTGTTGTACTAACCTCATTATTATTTCAGGGCCAGTTTTTTTCAGGCAGTGGCTACCGCATATATCTTCTCGGAAATCCCATAATATGGTGGGGTAATCTAATTTTTCTGCTGTCATTCATTGTTTTATTTATAATATCTGCTGTTCGACGGCAGCGCGGATATTCATTGACTTCATATTTTTCTGGTAAGGCCTGTAAATATTAAATGTTTAAGCTTTCTGTTTAGTAATATTAATCGCATTAGGTTTTGGGTGTCGCTACTGATAGAAACTGAATAAATTAAATTCTAAATATTGTTTAAAGCCTAATATTTAAATAAACTAGGAATACTAGAGAAGAATCTCTTCATGAATTTCCAATCCTTAGCTATAAAAATTAAAATCAGCAGAATTGTGCGGTAAATAAATGCAGAGTAAAAAAATTGTTTCAAATTTAAGTGTAAAATGTTTCCAAATACTAGTTCAATTGGTCATATCAAACAGATAACCAATATACATTTTTATGATTCAGTGTCAGGACAATCAGCTTATTGAAATTTCTAGATCATAAGTACTTGGAATAATGATGCAATGGGATGTTTCTGTATGCATGTTTTTATTACATCGATTTTTTCATAATATACCTCATTTACCTTATATAAAAAATAATATATTTGTTGTAGGAGATTTTTTTAAGTATGGTTTGCATTTCAGAAAAAGAAGAGAAAAAATGCATAACATTCATTTTAGCATAACTCTTAGTGATATTGCCATGTATAGAAATGTTAGATAAAGCTGTGTAAATAGGATATTAGCTTCTGTGAAATAAGTTTAATAGAGCTATAATAACTTTGAGTTTATTGTTTAGCTTATCGCTTAATGAATTAAGAATTCATTTTTTTTCATATTCTTTATAGAATCAATCTGAGTGAGTAACACTGTTACAGATTTCCATGCCCGGATGTTAACAGCTTGCATATGGCTGTTCATCGGTTGGGCCCTCCATTACATTCCTTTTTGGGCAATGGGAAGAGTGCTATATTTTCATCATTATTTCCCAGCACTCCTTTACAGCTCAATGTTAACAGGTATTATAAACAGATAAGGTTTTATTTCCGTAATTGAAGTAAAGAATTTATAAAGGAATCAGAAAAAAATTAAGAATAATTTATCTGTAATTAATATACTGTTATTAATTTTAAAATTTTGAGATTTCTATCCCTATTGACATGCCATTTTTCCTTGAGATAATTCTTGTTTTAAATCCCTCGTCAACAGAGTAAAATTATTTTTTCATTACATTATATGACCAAGTCATGATTTGAGAAATTTGGTCATATATATACTAAACATACACAAGAACGTATGTTCATCTTAACATTTACTAAGGCTTTTATTTAATAGTATAACATTAACATTTCAAGGTTTCTTTTGTTGTGGTGATGTCTTATGTATGGTAAAAGATATTATCGAAAAAACACTAATATAAATATAGCAAAATTGATTCTGTACTGTGATAAATTATATATCTCTAAACTATTTATATAAATCAAGTATAACTAAATAAACATAATCTATTTCAATGCTTTTATATGAATTTTATTGCTCATGAGGGATATAATTATGCATAGAATTTCTGAAATTGTATTTATTTTATTTAGTAGATCTATATGAAAAAATTTATAGATCCATGTTTATGAATAATAATAGCATATATGACGTTTCTGTTTATTACATTCTTCAGGTGTTATTCTCAGCTATTTATTGGAAATTGTACCTGCATTATTACCAAAAAATGTAGGTGACTCTCTGTATCATTGGTTAACAGGATTCATTTTGGCAACCACAGTGTACAGGTAACTAATTTTTATTATTTTATATATATATGTATATGGTCCTTGAATGTGTCTGGACTCAGAGGTCAGAGGTTTGAATCCGCCCAGGAAGCCATGGCTCTTAGTTTATAAGTAGGGATAAGTGATAGAAGAAATAAGCCATAGCTCCCATCACAGGTGCATATGCACTATAAAAATGTAGATAAAAAATGTATGATTTAGCTTTGCCATTTATTTATAATATACTAATTTTTTGTTTATAATTATATCTAGTTTCTACATGTTCGCTCCCTTGGCTTATGGAATGTCAGGGCCATATGCGAATGACCC
Source organism: Lethocerus indicus (assembly GCA_019843655.1). NCBI lineage: Eukaryota > Metazoa > Arthropoda > Insecta > Hemiptera > Belostomatidae > Lethocerus > Lethocerus indicus. The sequence goes on from JACDQD010000001.1 coordinate 23,847,585, forward strand.
TAACAGCACTATGTACGGACTTAAATGGATGGAATCTTGGGAATTCTGAAGCAATTTCAGTCAAACACAATGTTAAGTTAATATGTAACTATTTCATAATAAGAATGAATGTAACAATCAAATGTTAGTTGTTCTTTTAATATTATTATTGTGTCTTGGCATTTCTGCCAGCTCTGTCCAACCTACCTGGATTAATAAATCAAGGGTTAGGTCTTATTATTATTTATATAATTTTTTATGTTATTACTGTCATCAGAAGTTTGCAATCACAGGATTTCTGCCAGCTCTGTCCTACCTACCCGTTTTATTAAACCAAGAATTCTCTTGCATGGATGAAATTAATGTATTTTTAATTTAAAGTACAGTATAAATTGTCGTACAGTATTGATTATATTACTAAATATGTAAGTCTCAAGTAATTATTTCTATTTATTATTATTATTACTTTATTGAATCCTGTTGTATTAAAAAACCATTGCTATAATAAAACTTCATTAATATATAAGGTTGCACAATTAAATATTTCTGCTAATATTGTGCATGTATATTCTTAAATATGAAGACTGGTATCTTTTGTGAATGTCATTACAGAACAAATTAAATAAATTAAGAATTTCCTCTAAGACTATATGTTAATTCTTGGATGAAAACTATGGACAAAATGCTACTGAAAAGTGAACCGCGACAGGTGATTAAAAGAGCATATTTGATTCTCCAGACTAATTATACTGAATAATAATAAAGGCATATTAATCTGAATATTAAATAATTTTATTCAGAAACAAATGTAAAATAATTAATCAGTATAATAAATAGAAAGAAGAATCAAATATTTCACTCTTCCAATCACTTGTCAGTAGTTTCTGTCCCTAAATAATTGTGGACTGACAAGTCAATGAAGACAATTTACTTCTTCTGTTTACATATTATACTGAATAATTATAAAGGGAAATTATTCTGAATATTAAATAATATTCTGAAAAAAGATATAAAACAATAATAAACTTTATATTGTGGATAATGTAATTTATTTTTTATGTTAAAAGAAACAAGTTTTATAATTAGTAATCATTAGTTCTACACCCATTGTACATTTGTACAACCAATGTTCTAAAAAGATCTAAAACAATAATCAACTTTATATTATTATGGATAATGTAATTTATTTTTTATGTATTAAACAAATTTTATAATTAGTAATCATTTTATTTCTAAACCCAAGGTACATTTATGTAACCAATGTTCGATTTATATAAATGCACCAACATTAGAGGCTACTGGAATATTCTTAAGCATAAATTGAAATAAAATGTTAAAATTGTCAAATAGTTAACACCAAATACTTTATTACCAATTCTTCAGACTGAAAAATCAAATATTTCACTCTTCCGAGCACTTATCAGTAGCATTCTTTCCCTAAATAATTAAGGACTGACAAGTAAGTGGAGATAGATGACTGACCGAATGAAATATTTGATTCTTCTGTCTACTTATAACATTGAATAATTATAAAGACAAATTATTCTGCATATTAAAAATTATATCCTGAAGAGATCTAAAACAAAAATAAACTTTTTATATTTTGGCAATTCATTTTTAATGTATTAGACATATTTCACAATTAATAATCATTATTTCTCCACCTATGATAGGTACATTCATGTAACCAATGTTCTAAAAAACAATAATAAATGCTTTGTAATGTGGCTAATGTAATTTATTTTTTATTGACTAAACAAGTTTTATAATTAGTAAACAGTATCATCAGTAGTGTATCAGTATTTCTAAACCCACGGTACACAACTACTGGTTAACTTGTGTAACCAGTGATCAAATTATTATATATAAATATACACCAACATTAGAACATACTAATGCATAAATAATTGAAATAAATTTTTTAAATTGTTGAATAATTAACATCAAATACTTTATTTAAACCAATTTAAAACGACTTGTAGAAAAATAACTGAAGTAAGTAGACAAATTATTTACCTATCCATAATAAAAATTTAAAAAGCCTAATATATATTTATATATATATATATATACACATACACACAGAGGGGTCCAAAAAAATGTATCCACTGTTTAACAGTGCATAACTTGCAAACAAATTGACGGAGTTGTCTAATTTTTGGTGAAAGTGTAGCTTAAAGTCCAACTTAAAGATATCAGTGTAGGTGTTCGAAATGGTCACCATTAACATCCACATACAAACGATGCCGCCGAACTGCAGCACGAACTACTGACTGCAACGTGTTCAGTTGGATATTAGCTCTGTTTGTACATACTCATGTACTGTCTGTATATACTCATTTCGCCATTGCCGTTGAACCTCATTAATGTTTTCGTACTTAAAATACCACTTCAAAACTGACTTCCTTTCATCGAATGTAAGCCTTGCGCCAGCCATGTTTACTCGAGTAACAAGGTACAACTGACAACAAAACACTGACTATCTGGCGGCTGTCATCTGACAAAACAAAACAACGCAATACAACGCTTGTATGGCTATTGCCGGAACTACAAACTATAACACTACCAAAAATGAGACAACTCCGTCAATTAGTTTGCAAGTTATAGAATTTTAAACAGTGGATACATTTTTTTGGACCCCTCTGTGTGTATATATATACACATCTGATTTTAGATTTGAAAATAAACTTCAAGAGTTTCCTTATATCTTATCCTCATATTTTCAAATATAAACTGAATAGTATTTCTGATATTAAAATTCAATACTGTTTTGAAACAAAAATTTCAATACATCGGGGACATGTAAGTATATATAAATACATGTGCTTAAAAAAAATTGTTTTTAACTTATTTAGACATGTATTTTATTCTTAAACTAAAAATAAATAACTTCCTTAGTATCTTTTTACAAAACTTTTAATTTCTCAAAACACTTCAAGGAAAAATAAGAAACCTTTTAGGATACTGGACCAACTGCATACCCGTTTTACTGCAAAATCAATAAATGTGCATTGTGGTACCAGTGCAACAATGCGATGTATTTTTGGAGCTTCTACATGCAAACATTGTTTACATTTGTAAATGCACACAGGGACACTATTGCATAATTTTAAACAGTGATATTTTTGTTATTTGTTTATTATTATTTCAATTGAAAGTCAAGCATAATTTTATTTTCGACAATTCTTGATTTGACTGTTTCCCAGAAAAGTAATGTGAGGCATTTCTTGGGAAAATTAAGTGCATTTCATAAAAGCTGATTAATTATCAGCTTGGTTTAATTAACCAAAGGCCCATTTAAGCAATAACAACAATTCATTTTTTATAAGATACACTGAACTAATTTTATGGCTGTCAACTCAGACAATCTTAATTTGTACACAGTCAGAGAATATTGCAATTATTTATTCTGACTGTTGAAACAAATGTGTTTGAAAACCCAATATGCGATATCTGACTCTGGAACAAGGCGTAAACATCATTATTCAGAACAGCATATATCAAAATAACTCACAAATAATAAAATGGTAATACCTTGAAACTCGGATATAATATAAAAACAAATGTTGGCCGACAGTAAAATATCCAACATTGCATGACAACTAAGGAAACATTACATTTCATTTCTAAAAAGTGAGCGTTTTTGTTTTCACAAGTTCGTGTTGTGTGTTTGTAATTAATATCAGATACAGAATTGGTAAGGAAATTGTAGAAAATATGTTACTGTACCATTTCGGGTGAATATTGGTTATAATTGTACAACAAAGTATGAACAAGACAAATCAACATATAACCTCAAATGTGTAATTAAAGAAGGTATTAACAAATTGAGCGAATGAGCAATTCTTGAGTGAATTGCTACAAAAAGAATAATTGGGGCTTTTCAGATAATTTCACTTAAAATATAACTGGAAAAATCAAGATATAATTTTAAATGTATAAACTGGTGATATGTGTATAACACATCAAGATTACTTAAGCAAAAAATTGTCAGGTTAATTAGCAGTATTTATAACTAAATAATGCTTACTAACTGGAATCCACCACCACATTTTACTTTCAATATAGGACATTATTAACTCAATGTTTTCAAAACGTTGCAAACATACAAAACACTAAATGTTATAAACTAACAAACCACTGTAGCATAACAAATCAGTATTTAGTAGAAAGGATAAAAACACAATGATTCCTAATATGTAAAAAAATACGTTTATTTACGTCAAATGACGGACGTCTCTCAATAAAACACAAGTACTTATTAATAGCAATAATTGTATTTAGGTTTGGAAAGCACAAATTTCAAGTCGGGAAGCTTCAAATGCAACAAAACCGATAACAGAAACCAAAAACTGGCAGGCTAGCTAGACAAACCAGACCCCATTAAGCACAAATGGTCGTAAAACTAATTACATTTTTTCATACCTCTCAATTACTTTCTTACACGGGCGAAGAAATTGCAATTTTAATTTGGATCAGGTCGATCCCGGGTTAATAAAAATATAAGAACGGAATGGGGGAAAAACTGTTATCCAACCTACGTGAATAAGTTAAATCGTTACCTTCGACACAATGACGCCGCTCAAACAAACACTGATAAAATGTGTTGGCGCACTCGAATTTTAACTACAACTATTATTTCAGGAACCAGAATTTCCATCCGACTTATTCTTATTACGGCACTTTGTTTTTAAGGCGGACGCAACAATATTGGTCTTATGAAAAACCGAACAAAATAAAACGATTAGCGTCCGCCATATTGAAACCATAGTGAAAAGTTTATGTTCAGCATTCAATGACGGCCATTACTGTGCGAAACTAATTTTGGAATAAATATTTACGGCCTGTCTCCAGCCATAAAAAAACTTCACAGGCCCGTCACCTCCGCCTTTTCCCAACACCCCACCTAACAAGCCACTATTTTATCCGGATACATCTGCGAACTATTTTCGCTTTTAGTAATTTGCTCAATCGTACCGTGTTCTGCCGGTAAGCCATCGTCTTCTATCATGGAATCGTGATTTTTGGACGGATAAACGGTATTTCGTCTACCTTTTCACTTCTGGGAGACACGAAAGCCCATAAAACAGCGGCGGCAGCGTCCACCGCTCCGTTTGCGTCGCCCACTGGTTGTCTATAGATTTTTTTCAATGCGCCAGCTCGCCTCTCGACAGACCGATTTTAACTGAACTCAGTCTATAAATTGGGCGATGAATAACCCGACCGGGATTCCGCCCGTCCTAACATTTTAGTTTAGCTGGCAATAGGCCGGTCAAACATTGTTGCGGGTCGAACATAAAAAGATTCTTTTTCTTTTATTGGTATATTACAAAAAAAAAATGCTACCTCTTACGACGCCGGCAATCTATCGAAGATCTCGCGCCTCTCTATTGAAGATAAGAATTAGTTAGTGTAAATTTATTCGCCTGTCGCCCATATTGGGTTTAAGGAATATTAGGAAAAAGGCTCCCGGAAGAAAAGCTGCGTGAATAGCACAAAAAAACCTCCCGATATAAGACAGAAGAGAAACGTTAACAATTGAGGCGTTAAAATTCGCTTATTAAAATAAACTGGTCCGTATTAATTTAATGTACGGACATGGATTTCGATTCAGCATTTCCGAAATCGTTTCCGGTTATGCACGATTAAGTACTCAAAAAAATGTGGCACATAAATCATTCACCCATCGCAGATTGAATTAACTACAACATACCAATGTCTACAAATCTATATATTTGATTGAATGGGTGTAATTGAGGTGTGGGGAAAAGTTTTAATATAGTTTAAATGTGCCAGAATTGTATAAAGGTTATAAACATAATTTTAATTAGTTTGTACTTATGCTTGTATCAAGAATGTTCCCCTCCTTGAGTCCATAATTAAAACTTTTTCCTCATTTGTACAGAATCAGTTTGCTCCTATATTATTCTACAGAAATGAGTTCAAATGGTATTGAACATATGGTTGTTAGGTTTTGATGTCTTGGAGAGCAAGTGTATTTTAGAAAAATCTGTTTTGGAAAAATTAAAACAGAATTTTCCCTACATACATGATTGGTAACATATTTTGTAATAGTTACCATGATAAATTATGCATGTAAAAGAACAAAACTTTGTGGAATGCTTGAATCTTTTATTTATCTGTATAATATTTCATAGTACAGATTTCTTGTTCACTACACTTAAATGTAAAAAAATTTAAATAATTTAAGGCATAAAAATATCAGAATCGTTAAACCGCTAATGGAATGCAAAGCTTTTATTTATTCTTCTTCCTTCTCTGGAACAAATGACACCACTAGTGTAGCTTTGGCTGGAATACTAACACTACTGCTCGGTGGTTTATTCCTATAACAGAAAAAAGTAAAATATTAATTTTTGTAACAAAAGTACAATTTTTAAATAATAAATCCTTGCATTATTAATAGTTACCTTTGTGGAAATGTGTTATTTAAACTATATGGTCGACTAATAATTGTCACTTCTCCTGGTACTCCTTTTAGATTCTCAAAATTCACCGTCACCTCTTCTTCCCCCAAATTAAATGCTACCAAATATCCAGGATTTCCGGGCTTAATCCTACAATAAATAAAGACATAATTTTATCATCCAGCAACCTATAATAAATATATCAGCATCAATATTTTTAGAGTTATACCTGGAATAGGCAAATATAGTAGCATTTAGTACATAAGTTTGGGTTGTGCCATGCACAACTGATGGAGCGTTTCTCGCCTCTATAAGTGTTTTGTAAGTATTAAAGTCACTGTTGGAACCATTCCGAACAGCATCCAATATCTTTCCATCAGAAAGTGAATTTGAAGACCCTTCAACAAATAAATAACAAAAAAAGATAAAACAATAATGATAATATAAACATTCTGTACATGTTATCAATTATTGTTTACAGTATATTGTTTGTATAAACACATTTTATTTTTTTTTAAATGTATCCCGATTACTCTAGGGAAATTTACCTGTACTGGATAAATTAGAAGTGGAAACAATTCCCAGTTCATTTCCACTTTTGATAACCACAGTACCAGGAAGTAGAAGCAGAGACATCTGGAGGCTTCTAGAGAGGTCTTCATCAATGCATGGTTTGTTATCCTCGCAGATCCACTAAGAATAAGAAAGAATTGAGTTTTAGTGAATTCAGTTTATTATGATATTGCTAAAATTCATGTATCCGCTTATTTGCAAATGGACATACTTCCCACACAGGTGAGGATGCTAGGGCGATTCTCTTTGAGATAGTGCTGTTCAGTTTGTCAGCAGATAAATCGGAATTGATTACTAACGGCTGCCTCAACAATTGAGCAACACCTCCGATGTCTTCACTGGACAGCCATCTCAATGATAATACTCTGTGAAATGCATACTCGAATTATGGAACGTTTATGAATTGGAAACTATTGAATACCATTTGTCTTAATGTTAGAAAATGTACCCAGAATGGTTCCTTATCGAACTGGCCCAATCTTTTATTAAACTGATAGTTTCTGGAAGGTTGGTCGTCTGTGTGTGGGTAAAGAATTCATACTGATCATGCGTCACAATCGCATCTCTATTAATTTCCTCATTTTTCAGATTTGAGTCTTCAAACAAGTATTCTACTCGGTTCAGATAAAATCCGCTAATGCCTAAATCCAACCAATATTTAAAGACACCCTGAAAACAACATTTGTAGATTAGTAGACTTAACAATGAACTTACAAAGGATCATTAACTCAAAACTATTTATAACCATTAATATCTATATAAATTTTAAGTATTATTTTTGTAACAGTTATAATTATTATTATTTGGAGTTGCGCCCCTATTATTAAATTACTCTTGAAAAGGATAACATTCATTTAAATAAAAAAACAAAAAATACCTTAAAATAATCAGCAAGTGCTTCATTATGGAAATTCAAATCTGGCTGTGTTTTGTTAAACTGATGTAAATAAAATTCTCCTCTTACATCATTCCATTCCCACGCACTTCCTCCGGTTACACTCCTCTGTAAATGTGTACATCTCAACTCATATATTTTCATAAAATACCAGAAGAAACAAATATATAAATAATTCAATTATGCTTTATATTATTAATAGAACTCATAACACTACACACTATATATATGATCTGGTTCCATGTTTGCACTGTTAATGAGGCATCAGTGAATACAAATGATAAGCAGAGTAAATAAGCAGCAATGATAAAATGATTCACAGCATTAAAACAAAAATCAACTGAACCCACAAACATGATAACTCGGGTGAATTTATGAACATGTTATATAATCCGGAGTTCCATAACATAAAATGACAGATATAAATGATTAAGTATAAATAAATAATTAATCCAACTGTAACTGGGCACCTACCCAGTTATTTGGTGGTAGTCGCTGTCCATCTTTATTTGTTTCTTTGCTGGGTGCCCAAACATAATAATCCTTATAAGGCTCCTCCTTAGCTATTGATTTTTGGAACCAGCTATGAGTATCACTGGTATAATCCGGGCTGAAGCCCATCATTAAATGCATTTCTGGAGAAAATAAAAAACAAATATAATTTTCAATAATGCGTACAAATATTCTTTCTTTTAACATAATTGATGGGCAATAATAATATAATCCCATATAGGGATAATGTTGAACTGAAAAAAGATGTACAATTGTTATAAATTACAACAGATTCAATTTCAGCACATAACGCTGTTAATAACATTTAATGAATCCACAAAGGAAGGCAAGTTAAATGGCACTTCCACAGCTCTAATATTCCCCCCCTTTAGTGCCATTTCTATTCTAGTAATGGCAGTGCAGATCGCATTTCAATACATGTACAAATAAAAATGTGTTTTTGAAGTAGTTTTTTGTGAAAAATGAGAAACTAAATTCATGTCGAAATGTTATTGATAATTTAATCCGTTGTTACTAAAAATGGCAATAATTTTGAAAACATTTTACAAAATGCAACCTTACTTTTTTCTTTCATGGTTGAAGCTAACTTTTTCAAATCATCCTCTGTCCCAAGAGAAGGATCAATGGACATGAAATCCTCAACATGGTCGATACTATCTTTCTTTGATTTCATCAGAGAATCGACCAGTATCGTTTTAACTCCCAGTTCTTCGAAATACTCTAAATTGTCACTCAGTCCTGGAAAAAAATCAAATGTAAGTTCTAGAGCCAAGGCACTGGTTTAAATTTACATTATTGAAACATTATGTTACCTGCAATATCAATGGAGTTTTCGCTTCCTGAACTGGATTTCATGTCCACTTCATAAATTGGGCTCTGTTCATACCATTCTCTAGGTGTCGGGGCCGCGCATTTTGGAGCGAGGACGATTATAGCAACGGCTCCAGTAAGCATGGCAAACCACAGGAACCAGAAAAGTATGAACAGAAACCATCTCATTTTAACCCAGAACGGGTCGTTGGCGTATTTCATCAGTTCTTCCTTGCCCATCCCGACGAACGCGGTTCTCAGATTTTCCATGTCGATTTTCGTCTCCCCGTTCTGAGAGTCCGCCATGTATTTTATTTCGACCTTCTGGTCGGAAGAAGCATTATCCCCTTTGGTTTCGACCAGCTTTTCGGCGGCGCTATCGTCCGCCGTCAATTTAGTTATACTGTCCATGCTTTCGGGAATAAATTATACAAAACTGTAAGACACAACAGTAGACCACGAATATCGAGCGAATACTAAAACCGAAATGGCCTCGATCGACTACAAGATAGGGATGATGAAACAGGAAATAATTTTTTCAGTAGGGCCAACGTAACGACATTGAAATAAAACAAATATTTGATTCCCCTTTATTCAAATCCTTACTGTAAATCCACTTTACGGGCTCTGATCAAATAAAACAAAATATTACGTCACAAAAGTATTTTTATGTTTTTAATACTCGAGAATATAGGAAATAAAAATTCGACTTCTTTCAAATAGCCACTCGATCGAGTCATCACTTCGGCGGTGGGGGTAGTTTCACAAGAAACACGCTTTTTTTTATAAAGTTAGCATCGGTTTTTTGAAAGAAAACGAACTGAAAATGAAAACAATCGAACGTTCATTTCATTTTTTTACTTCAATCGACATCCGATTTGTTTAAACTGCAAACTATCGTGGAAACTTTAATATCAAATACAGACGGAGACAATTTTGAGGCCACAAATCATATTTTGGCCATACAGCAGCAACCGAATTGAATCTTATTTTTATTGTCAAGGTACACTAATTTCACGACTACTTAACCCAATAGCGGCTCAAAGAAACTAATTGGCTAATTTTAAATACAAAACAAAGCGATTGATTCGATGAAAGTACCAACTATTCCATATCACCCGACAGTGGAAGATGTTTTAAAAACTAACGAATTCGTCCACGAAATAAATTGGAAAAAATATTTAGGAATGCGTGCAATAAATGTTGTGGTGGTGTTAAAAAACTAATTAAAGATGTAGCAAAACTCTGCTCGGCGTTTTTTGATCATTTTCATTCCTACTTTCGTGAAAATTTAGAAAATGAATGTTCGATAAAAGATCGGTTTTTTCGGATAATGTGCTGGATGACAGGGCTTATTAGTAATTTTCGTTCTAATGTTTCTTAAAATTTAGATAATGAAACATGGATAAAACCATTAATAAATCTCCTAGTTGCTCCTTTATTATCACCTGACCTAACATTAATTTTATTTTATTAAAATGTAAGCTATTGATTTACGAATACAATTAAACAATATATATTTAAATTGTTTTATTATTCGACTAAATTTTGGTGAAATGCTTTTATGATGATGCAGATATACGTATTTTGTATTTATATGATACAGCCTTTAAGTAGTTCGGGAACCCAACTTATTGTGTATATGAGACATAGGGTTACATCCCATGTCAGGTTATTTGTCGGCCTAGAGCTTCGATCAGTCCTGCTGAGTTAGCTTACTTCGACAACCGATCATCGGATAATGGAATACACAGGAGATGAAATTCCTCTTCCTGAGGATTTGCGCATACTTTTCGAAGAGAGAGACGAGGTGGAATATTACATGACTGAAGCTTCCACGATTTTACGTCGCGTTAGTACGGCAGTATGACTTGCATTTTATAAGCTATTGATTTCTTAATTTTTTGTTAACACATCATACATTTCGCTTTAATACAGCACAAAATTGGAATGAAGGAACCGCTGGTTGACTCCTCAGGCTACCCAAGGAGCGATCTGGATCTTTATGAAATTAGACACGCCAGGGCTGCTGTTAATAGTAAGTAATTTTTTCTGTTGTATTTTCACAAAGGAATAGAATTTCTCGAAGTTAGTAATTTATCCTGTATACTTTAAGATTTTTTTGGAGCTTGTGGTGTAATGTAAGCAGGTGCAATAACAGGTGGCAATACCGTGTTTCCGCTGTTTTTTGTATAACTCTTTGGCTAAACAAATATAGCCGATTATTAATATTTTATTTATTAATATTAGGGCTTAATTCCAATGTATGGTCACACTACTGATATTGCTTCGCCTTAGTATTAATCGCTTTTATATATCATTTATACGTTCTCCATTCAGTACATCCTATCCGTCTTAGTGCCATTTATATCGCCATGAAAATCAATCTGTTGTCAAGGTATTCAGGTTTTTATTGTTATTTGTATTTAAGGGCACAATTAGCAACTTGACTGTTATGCACCCTTTTTTATGATCACAGGGGTGACTTAAAATCACTGTTCCTTACTTATGGATTAGCTTACAAGCTAACATCCATGACGAATGTCAGGCTTATTGTCATTCACCTGGGTGGATTTGAGAACCAACAGTCTCTAGCTCTACAGGCCCCCGATATTACTCTTGATTGACAATTGCAGGATTGCAGGCTGAGTATAAAGTATTGAGTGAAAAAATTGAAGAAGCCATCCATGATTTCCATCGCAAAATTCAAGTTGAAAAGATAGAGAAAGTTAATAGGCAGCCAATAATGACAGCTAAATGTCCCAGACGTTTAGCCATATTAGGAACTGTGGTCGAGAACTCTCCAGCAATGCTAGCTGTAAGTTTAATTACTGTTCAGTACTTTATTATATGATCGGTTACAGATTATAGCAATAGTAATAATAACCATTTTAAAACAGGTTTTTGTTATTTGAGATCACCCTAAACTATTAACCATTTTGTAATTTGTTTCAAATATAATATTGATTTTAGAATAGGTTACATTTTTATAGTGAGAAAATTACGTTTCTAGCCACTTTATGTAGCTTGTTCTACAACGGATATTAATTTTGTTCGCGAATTTTGTATGATGTAATATGGAGCAGACCCAGTTTTTATTGATTTGCCAATTTGAATTTATATTTATAATTTGTACCCAAGTTTTTATATAAACATTTTGAAATGGAGCAATAAATGCATATGGTTAGGCTCATAAACTATTCTACTATTCATCCGGTTAAGCTCTTAAACTATATACTGGTGATTGGTTTCATTGAAATATTATCTCTATTAGGAACTGGTTATATTATTTATCTATACATCCATATTATAACCTTTAGATAACTCATGGCATGATATTGACCTATACTTTCTTAAAGAAAACTAAATTATGCAGACAGATAATTGTATATTCTGAAAAACAAAAAGAAGAGAGATGTACACTGAAATATTTGTTGCTAATCGTGATTTATATGTCATTTATACGTTTATTTCCCTATTATAGCCATTAATGGCAGTAGGTTGCCTTATCATTAAAAATTAAAGAAAAAATACAGTGAAAATTAAGGTCATGATATGATGATAATCAGTTTGATAAAGTTGTTTGTTGAAATGGTTTACTGGAGAATATAAGAAGCCAAGGCCTGTGGCCTAGTCTGGAATCTCTCTACCCTTGACAGTCTGTTATTTCCCAATGAATATATTTTTAGTAATCTGGGTTTACTAAAATAATTTATTTTAGCCTCTGGTAAATATATTTCTTTGTGTCTCTTTGATAAATTTCTTACATATAAATGTCTACATATTTATCAAAAGAAAAATAATTGCCAACATTTTCTATTTATTAATCTTTCTTTGATTTCTCTAGATTTTTAATTAAACATATCACTATTTATACTTCATGCATTACTTTCACCAATTCAGTATTGAATGTTATAATAATAGCTATACCTGTTGAAAGAAATTTAAAAAGAACATTATGACTTAATACACGAATGCTGTTATGATAAATTAATATTTAAATATTGTTCTAACAGGGTTTAAGAGAAGGTGACATAATTGTTGAGTTTGGAACTGTTAACGGTGACAACTTTAGATCACTGCAGGATATTGGACTAGCAGTTCAAAGCAATATTGATTGTTATATTAAAGTTCTGTTCGAGCGTGATGGAAAATTATTGCGCGTAAACTTAAGGCCCAAACGCTGGATTGGCAATGGATTCCTTGGTTGTAACATTTTGCCTGTGGAGTAAGCCATGTTACTTATTTATATTTTCTGCTAAATGTAAGACTTTTTTCAGTATTTTATTTTATAAATTTATTTTGTTATCAATAATGCTTACACATTTCACATAATGATTTTGAACTTTTCTATATCCAAAAACTAGGTTAACAACAAACTTAGTATTACTTTAATACTACTGATCCAAATTCTCAATAAACCTTTATTTTTCCTTTGATTTCTATCCATGTGCAAATTATCTCAAAAATACCTGGTGTTCAGGTTGGAAATACATTTAATGTTTAAGGTATTTTTTCACATTGCAGGTATTGTTTTTCATATTCATGATATTACTTTTCACATTTAAAATATTTTTTTAAGAAAATATGTTTCAGTTGACATATATAGACATTATAGATTTGTTCTGTTGTAGAATTTATATTTTTGTAATAGATTTTTGAGAAATCACGTTGTACATATTAGCAATATCATTTTTTAAACTTAACAAATACTTTTATATTGTTTCATTTCTTAATCCAGTAATATCACAGTTAATATTTTAGTTGTAGAATTATTTGCTAAAAATGAATGGGTGCACAAAGCTAACTTTAAATATTTTTTCCAAATTAATTTCTTTTCCCACATTTATTTGCTCGGCGCAATTGTTTCCCCCTATATGCGCTGTCCAAATTAATTTTCATCAGCGACATGATTTCAACAATCTTGTAAGTAATCTATCGTAAGTAAGTTTTTCCAGTTTAATAAAATTGCAGATTTAATAATAATTTCTTATTATTCACAGCTATTGTTATATCATTAACAATTTTGAAAGATATGGATAGTAGGCACCTTATAAACTTCATCAGCATTAATATTCTGCCCTCAATTAATGTTATGAATTATTCAGCTTATGGGTGCATAACAGTTAACCATAATTGTGCCCTTAATTACAAAAAAATGTTATCTCTATCAAAGTGTATCAGCTGCCAATATGAAATATAATAAATGTCAAAAGTTAAACTGTACCTTTTTTACCTAGTTTTTACCCTATTATTGTCCATGTATCTTGTTCTAGAGCAACGAAAGAAAATTTTACTATCTTGAAATTGCAATATGAAATAAAATAGCAATATTGATTTTTCATTTTCGTGTGGCGCACTACTTTTAATAAGTTAAAAAACCACATAATGAACATATCACAAGTGGATAACATTTACAACACATGAACTAAAATGGAAAATAGTTACGTAAACCAAATATTAAATTTTATTCTTCAGATTATATCTCAATACTTCAGAACAGGGGAAATTTCTCATATAACATTTGGTTGCAAATTATCAATTAAATTTTATTGCGTAAAATTATTATGATAGAAATTTTCTCAAAGACTATATATTAGTGAATTGTGACACAGCATTGAGGTTAAGAAAATATAATTTTTGATAAAATTTATTATTAATAAACAGAACTCATTAAGAAGAAAATAAAATTAATTTATTTTGTATTTATGTAATTCAAAGAAATATTTAAGAGGTTCTATAGACTGAGAGGATAATGATGTGGGTTATGGTCATGCATTGCCTAAGAGCATCAAATCTCCTTCAATATGAGAATTATCAATTAAAACTGCTGAGAGAACAAAGTAGCACTGTCATGTCCTATGAGCTTCATTAAAATATTTTTATTCCTTTATTCAATGAATGTCCACAGATGTATTTCATCAATATTTGAGATGACTTCAATGGTCCATGACCTTTTCTGGGACTTAGCACACCTATCATATAACTATCACTGAATGGGAAGTCATAATTTAACACAAACAAAGCCTGACATTTAACACATTCACTACTGAGCCAGCAGGCAGTATGGACTCATTCATTAGTCAGTAAAGATGAGGTCTCTTATCTCTTTTTTCTCTGGAATATTTATCCTTGCTCTATTGAGATGCGGTGAACACCATCTAGCTGCAAGGGTCTTCGGCAGCGCTTAGATCATAAATAATTACATAAGCATATAACTGGCCGTATGCTGCCAATTGCACTATATAAGCAATGTTCTTACTGAAGAGAGAGTGGATGGGTTTATGGGGTCTGGTGTGTTCTACTGCATTCGAAATTTGCTCTTATGATGTGATGAATTCTCAACATACCATGTGTTCACTACCAACATTTGGAGCAGCTCATTTATCTTCTGATTTCTTACACTT
This sequence comes from Lethocerus indicus, assembly GCA_019843655.1. Taxonomy (NCBI): domain Eukaryota; kingdom Metazoa; phylum Arthropoda; class Insecta; order Hemiptera; family Belostomatidae; genus Lethocerus; species Lethocerus indicus. Next base: position 23,863,190 of record JACDQD010000001.1, read on the forward strand.
TTTTACTTTACATTCCGGATATTTCTCAGTGAGGAAACTGTGTACATGCCCGTACTCTGCTCGAAGTTGTATTTTAACCTATAACAGACAGAAAAATTTAAAGTTACATCTAAAATTACATGAAATGTTTTTATTTTTATTGGTATTTGGACATGGAAGTACAGAACACTACATCTGGACAGGAGAGCATGTTCTACATTTTGGTTACTGTTTCTAGTTTGAAAACTAGAAACAATAATCATAAATCTATCAGAAACTTGGGATCATAATGACAGATCATTCCAATAAACTTTGCAGATGGTCCTTCAAAAAAAGTAATAGTTAAACTGAGAAAGCGTATGATTATAACATAAAATATAAACCAACAAACAGTAAGGGAATACAGTAACTGATTTTTCAAACTTCAATACATTTAAAGTTCCTATGAAATTAACACAACATACTTCATCATGATTCCTGCGCCATAAAGTCTTCTTAAGGTGAGTAATCCATCCTGGTCCACGTTTATAAAATGGAGGAAACCTTTTCTTCTGATATATAACATTGCCACCCAATACATACTAAAAAAAAGGAATATTTGTAAAAAAAATACATGAGAAAAACAACACTTTATCAAACATAAATAGAAAAATAATAAAATAATTAAAAGAGCCCTAAAAAAATAAATGTTTATAATGAATTTTTTTCTTGACATCAGTTATATTCATTTAATGTTTTGTTATACACTATTTTATTAAATTAGTAACCTGGCTAAAATCCGGATAATCTGATGTTTTTTCAAGACATGTTGTAGGAGATGCAATGAGTTCAGGATAATAATCCCTTTCTTTCTTTAGTTCCACAAGATGCAACTTGGTTTCTTCCACTAATTGTTCTGGCTCTTTCTACAAGTATAACAAAATCAAAAAAAGTTAAATTAACAAATATATTCATCATACATCATAATTTTTGCGAAACATTTTACCTGTTTTATTAGACCTAGAAAAAAAGCTTTTGCAATATGCTGAATATTCGTGGGGCCTTCAACTTTGGCGTACAAATCTTTGATCCCTATAATCTCACACATGCTACGAATTGCCCTGTGACAAATTAGACCATATCCTTCAGGTTTTTTCCTGACAAGTATTTTCGTTCTGCCAAACTGGGTCATGAAATCATGACATACTATAAAAAGGCGACAAGTAATTAGAATGTATACTGCAGTTTATGACATTACCTATGATTGGTGAGATAAATAAACAGCTAGAGTTATAATTGATGGTAAAGTTAATAAAATAAAAATGATAACACTCATTTTAAATACACTTAATTAACTGACACAACAAATCAATTGACAATACCTGTATAATTGTTATACATTGGTATGGACATCAGCTTTTGTCCTGCACGATTCTTGGCTGTTTTCATTGCTGTTCTACCCTCAATCGCTTTCCCTAAACCAAATCCAGCGAGACCTTGCTTATTTCCTGTCACCACAAAAACACTCATTTGCCTTTTACGACCCATGTTGCCAGTCATATTAAACACAGATTTCATCTGAAAATAACTTTTGTTACATATTTAAACTTACATTTTAAAAACTTGAAAACGAATTTCAAGTTGATAGCTTTGACATTTTGTTAGATGGATCATTAAATGAGGGTGTGTATATTTTAAAAAATAAGTAAAAACATTTATTTACAAATATGCCCAAGCAGGTTATTGCATGCAAAAAGTGTCTCATTGAGGTAATTGTTGTAAACATTGAACGCACAATTTTTTTGATAATTTAAATATCTCTTATCACTAACTTTTTTCAACAAATAAAAAAAGTACCAAGTAATAAACATTTTGTTGTTAAAATTGTTACATAATTAGATTATAGGGACAAATAAATAATACTTGCTAAAAAACTGTCCCCAAAAATAAAATAATGATGAGAATAGGTTTTTAAGGGGTATACTGCACAAAAAATAATATTATTGAGAGAACCTGACATTTCAAGAAGGTATATCATTAAAGTTTTTCTCTGGATTTAATTTCCATGCAAGTGTGCCTATTGCTGGAGTGTAATACAGAGGGAGCACTCATATATCTCTGATCACTTATCCCTAATTTATGAACTAATGTCCATGGCATTCCTGGCGGATTTGAACTGCCAACTTCCGGGTCCCTGGGTGCACGCTCAATGCCTGAGCCATGGATGCACCTTGATGGGGGTTAAACACTTGACATTGTTGTAAAAACATAACATTTTTAGTGTAAAAACATACCTCTAGAACTTTAGTATCGAAGCCTTCGAAAGCATCTGAAAAAAGTATGATAAATAGTTAATATATATAAACAGTCATGACCGTGATGGCTGATTAATGCAGCAGACTATAGAGTTGAAAACATAGTTGCTTTCAATAAAATAGTGTGACCTGGTTAGGTAATGGAATATGGAAATAGAATAGGGGTTCAATTCATGTTTTCGTATTTTGCTGAACATTCATTACTGCATGACCAAATGATAGAATACTAATGCTCCTCCACAATAAGTCAATTATTAATACCAATAGCAAATTTATTTTCAACTGAATAAAATATGTCATGATAGAATTTAGATTACATTTTCCATTGTTTACCTTCTCCTATTGGATCTGGGGGTCCAATACTTCTACCGGGAAATTTTGTTCCTGTCCATCCTCTTTCTATGGGTAAAAGTTTAAGACGTTTGAAACCACCAATTTCATTGCGTAATTTCAACAGTTTGTTTTCTCTCTCTGGGTCATCAGGTAATTGTTGTTGTTCAATGAGTTCTCTACCTTTCATGACAGGGATGTTCAGACCGGGCCAAACCATATTTATTTTTCCTGTACAATTCAAAAATGAAATATAATAATAATAAAAAGTACAATATATGACTCATAAAGACTAAATAAGTGCTATTTACATTGTCCATGTCTAACTCTATGACAAACTACACCATAAGAGGATTAACACCCCCATCATATATATATATATATATATATATATATATATATATATAAAATCCCAACTTGATCCACTCTTCAGTTGGACCCTGATGATGGAACCAGTAAGAGTTCCTAAAGGGTAGCAAATGGTTAGTGATAATGATTCAGTTTTGTTAATAAATTGAGACACAAACAAAACAAAATAATGAGGCCTTTCAATTTCATAAATTGAATCTTTTTCAAGACTATCCCTTTTTTCTAACAACTGCATTTTAAGTAGTTACTGATCAGGATTAAATACTTAAAGTAGACTTAAAGGAATTTGGGTTAATAACTTATATAGCAACCATATTACAGACATAAGTTTGCTAGTTTAGCTACATAGTAAGTAATGAATTTACATACCAACACCAATCATTTGTCCTTTGTTGAGATCCTTAGCGATCTTCTTGCCTGTACCTTTTCCTCTGCCCCTTTTCCGACCCGCATTGCTTACGCTTGTTACTCCCTTCCATAGTGATTCTGCCGGCACTAAAAACACTCGTATTTCTCATATACTACATTCGACAAAGAAAATATTGTCGCTGCTATATGTGCTTACTTACATTTGTTGAAAAAACTTGTGCTCCGCGTCGTTATTACGTGAAGGTGAAGGTTTTTACCACAGTTGAAACCATTGAACAGAGTAGAGGTAGTGGGGGATAACACTGAAACTGAATGAAAATTGAGACATTCAGAACTGCGACATAAATTTTGGGGTTATTTTGAATTGAAAATAATCCATAATAATATCTATTTACCATTACAGAAATGAAAGCTATTCACGGAAAGTAATCTAGAGTAATTCAAAAGACTGGCCATAGTAACAAGTGAAGGAAGGTATTCGTTAGGTTACAAACAGTGTAGCAACATTAACCTTTTAAAATGTTGCTGCCAGGAATTCTAATTCTTCCTACCTAGGATTAGAATCATATAGAACAGTAATTATATGGATAAGAAAAACTTATAGTTTAAAAAACCTATAGAACACTTTAAAATATTCATGTACTTCATTACATTTCTATTCAACATACATTTTATGTAATTTAGTTTGCATATAAATTATTTCACATAAAAGCAGTTGAAATAATTTTTTTCAATCATATAAGATTATTCTGCCATTTATGATTTGATTTTGAATAAGTAGTAGTCCCAGTAAATTAATTTGGTACTTTAGTAATTGGTACTTTAATTTTACTTAAAAGCTACACTACAAATTTTGTTAAAATTTTGTACAAATATTGTCCTGCAATATTAACATTAAGTACAACAATAAATCCCAATACAACAAATGTCTGTTAAAGTACCATTACAGTGGGAAATGCATTAATAAGTTGTAGAAATGATGCTCATATTTTAGTTTGTAAAGAAAATCATTAGTAGTTTAAATCTGGTATTTTTTGCTGGCCAGTTACTAGCACCACATTAATGCGTTTTTCTAAAAATTTAAAAAGTTATGAACTTTGATAAACGAAGTAATGGCAAATATTAGCTGTATAAGACTACAATGAAAGTAACGGTGACCAATGCACTACTGCTCTCTGCTGACTTAATGTCGAACAACAGACCAGACATACGATTTATAATATAACTTTTTGTTGTCATTTCAAATTAATAAGGTATTTAAACTTAACAGTGAACTTTTATTAAAATCTGTTCTTGATTGAAGCTAGTCGATTACTACGATTGAGGGGAATCAAACTTTTATACGCAAAACTGGAATTCTCTGACATTAAAACATCCTTCATACAAATAATAAATAATTTCGGTTTTTATGGGAAGGGATGTAAGAAGTACATGCAATTAAATCAAGAGATTAAAAATATAAACCACAGCAGAAATCAAGAGGAAACGAGGTTATCAATCGTGAGCAGATTAAAAAATAGAGACAAAAGTTTCATACTCCCACCTGCTACTAAACCAGCGAAAACCCTAATGCAACAAATGGAGAAATATAATCAACAGTATCAAAAACATCGCTATTTAAAAAACAAATCAGATGTGATCGTGTAGAAAAAGCCGAAATATGTCACGCTTCTGAAATCCGCGTTAATCATGGGATTCACACGTTAATCGAAGTTGGTAAACCGAAGTTGGTAAAATAGAATGTAAGAAGTAAAATAGTATTTTATATGTAAGAACAACATAACATATAATACACTGTTGTATTTACGACATGGTCCTCTATAGAATAGGTGGAATTCCAGAATCTACGATGTTTTATACAATAACAAAAAAAGGAAGTTAGGAGGCGCTATTCCTCGCTATTCCTTCTTTTTAGTGGCGCCTAAAAGGAAATAATTAGACATTTAAGATATTGCGTAATTGCTCTTTCGAATATATGGGATAATTTTTATGATGTTTGCTCGTTTAGTTTGAAATATCAGGTTTGTGGTCTGCGAGGGTTCGGAACACCTCAGGTTTTTCCGATCTTCTGTCTCCTGTCGCTGGTGTCTTGCCAGACCGGTTTCGGCTGGTCGCCATCTTCACATTTATCTTTTCGATTAGTTTGGGGAATCACTCTGGCATATCGGTTGCTTGTGGGGCATCCTGTCTGCACTGTTACTTCACTTGTACTGTCATACTGACAGTCTGTCGGAAGTAACAGATTTTAGTATCATCGGAGGCCGTCACAACAGTAAGTCTTAACATAAATTCTCTTTTTTTCTTGTTACTTCTAAAACAATGGTAGTCCCCCTGCATCAATAATTTAGATTATATGTACAGTCTAACCTCATTGATTTGTCACTTTCGGTATCAGAGTGACCAATTAGTGAAATCGACCATTTAGAGGCAGTAAATAAAATACCAATTATTAAGCCGTAAAAAGCTAGCAATTATTTATTTAGAATACGTTATAATACACACACACACACACACACATATATATATATATATATATATATATATATATATATATATATATATATTAGTGTGCGCCTTTGGTAAAAATACACGTATATTTCAGAACATTTTCAACTTAGAGAAAACTGTTTAAATGTTAAAATAAAACTGTTACATTTTTTGGTATGTTTCAGTAGCCAATTATAGCAAAATTATTTAGCATTTCTGCTTCTTCTACGCATTCTAATCAATTGGTTATATCGGCTTATTTTTAGGAAATCGGAGATTTTGCGGGATTGGCTACTTCATATACTATCCATGTTGAAGGAAAACATGAGACAGTTTGAAATGGCGTAAGGGGAGAACTATGTGACCGCTCTAAAAACCAAGCCATAGTACGACGCCAAGCCATAGAGGGAGAACGACGAATTGGCTTTAAACACCCGTTTGGGAATAAATCATCTGTTTTCCCTTTACTGTTCGGCGATGGACGGTTTGACTGAATGTGTTTGAATCGGTATCTTTCAATCGAAGTCCAAATAACGCCTTTGTACCCAGCTATACATCTGTTTTTAGTTTTTATTTTGTCACGACTACAATTTGTTAATTATATTTAGTGTACTTTGAATGTACTTTTGATCTTTAGTGGAATAAATTATTTTAATGAGGTTATACGCGAAATAATTACGTTCGGCGTATTCAATCTTATCAGTTATCAGTCGGATTTTAGCTTTCGTTCAGTGCCTTCTGATTTGACCGTTCAATTGCGAATTTTCTGTCGACAGGATGGGAATAAAGGATTTAAATGATGTATCCGGAGAGAGGTAGGTTATGCTGGTAGGCGGGTTGTGCCCGAGGGAATTATGTATTCATTGGCCGGGTGGGCCATGCGCAAGGGGAACCCTCTGAATCGATGGACACCTAGCGACAATACCCGCTGCCGAGGGGTTCCTTCAATTAGCCGTCGAAAATTCGCGCGGAAATACGGCGAAAATACCCTGCGACCACATTTTTCCGGCTTTCAATACGGAAAACAAGGCGGATTCCAGGAGAAAAACAAGATCGTCAAAGATGGGCCGAACAAAGGGTAGTTCCTTTGAGGAAAAAACACCCTCCATTTTTTCCGGCCAGTAGCAATTCTGATCGTACGAAAAGCTCGACTATTTCGCACCACGTCTGCAATATTCGCGTACCAATCGGAAGGCGAAGATTTATTCAAGATTAAAGATTCAAATACAGTTTTTATTTTATCTCATATTCAATTTTGAAACTTCCCAAATTTCTGCTTCTCTTACCGCTGCTGAGGGCTTCCTTCCATCGGCCATCGAAAATACCGGGAAATACGGGAAAAATACACCTCGCCTGGCAAAGTTAGTGTTAGTCGCTTTCAGTACGGAAGGGGACCGAGGAAATAACGATTAATTTTCTATTGCCCGTTCGAGTCTCTCGCAGAAGTCGCCATTCGCCTCATTCACCATTTCCACTACTAACGCTTTTCTATCGCTCGGACGATTCTCTTTCGGGTAATGAGCAGGGTGCTTAACGTTCTTAGTGTTTTAACGCTTAATGTCTCAAGGTTTTAAACCAAGAGTGTCCAAACTTTTCCCTGGGCCACAAATAAAATACAACAACGCTAAAGATCTAAATCCTTTCAAAACTATCCCATCACTCCGATCCTTTATTCGACAGCTCTGCTTGTGTTGTCACCTTCGCGGAAATCCCTAGCGCCTTTCCTCACTATCTAGGAAAGGCCCGAGCGGGAGAACCATCGTTGGTTGGATTCTCCGTCAATAGTAGACTTATGTTATCAAATCCCACTGTCGCTAATTATTAATTTAAAAATTGTATTCGTGACAAAATAAAAAATAACGATAAGTTTTGTGATCCGCCAGCGCAAATAAGAAAAAATTCTTCTTACAATTCAATTTACGCCCTCTTTAGAATAACTAATGTTGTACATTACTAAATAATAAAACTAATAATAATAAACGAATTTAATTAATAAGGATTTTTAAAACAGGGATAATACCATCAGTACTGTCGCCAAATTGAATACCGAGCGGAGAAAATGGCTCGACGACGATGGAGCATCGGAAGAACGGAAAATCGATGCTACTCCAAACTCTCCATTGGTGTCGGAAGGAGGGCTCCTAATATTACCCGATAATTATGGGAAATTACTTCTGCGTATTTCTATTTCCACTCTTCTATATGAACTTTCAAAGTAGCCAAAAGATTACACACTTATGGTCAATGGTTTCTTTGTTTATCAAATTGTACGGCATTGTTATTTTAATTTTTTATTAGTTTTACTTTTCATGGTTATTTTTTTATCGGGTTTTTATTGCAACAGTGAAATGTTGTACACTGTTGAGGGCGATCGTGGACTCGCTCTATTGTAATATTATATTGATATAAAATAAATGTTCTTTTCAATTCAATTTTCTGATACGTTATGTCCAGTATGCACTCGGTATAATTTGGCCTGTATGAAAGTGATTTCGTGTAGGAAATGAGGACAAACGGACATAGCACAATAAATAGTCTACGTTTCAATTTTTGGAGGATAAATAGCTGACTTACCAAAACTATAAATAAGATGGTTACGTTTCAACATTCCCTACAATGTTCTAATGTCCAGCGATCAAGTTATTAATCATTTTGTATTTTAATACAGAGTCAATCATGGCCAAACTGTTCCATAACGCTTCCATATTATCGATCAATATTTTACAGTCTAAATTATCAAACAGTGTATGCATTTAGTATCATTTTACAGGTTTCTGCTACATTTTTTACACGAAATGAAATTTCGTTGAAATTTCTTTGGCGATATAGAATTGTGTGGTTGTCGGTTTACTCAAGGGAAATATCTAATTGAGTCGATTATTATTAGATCATTTATACAATACCAGTATTATAACGGCACTATTCTCATATGTTTAAGCAAAATATAGTGTTATTATCAGAAATGATTTAAATTAATGGACTGAATTACGCGGATTTCCGGATTTCGTGGAGCTCCGAATCCCTGATCTGTAGAACTCGAATCGATTCAGAATTTAACTAGTATATAAATAGGCCATATCAAAGAAACACATCAGATTTTTGGTGTAATTAAATTAGTTCGGAATAAATTCAAATTTGAAATACTCTTCTACGGGTATTTCTACTGGTCAGTTTCTCCATAAGGAATTTCCCACGCGTGGAGTTTAGACCGGTAATAACAGTTTATTTACTCCAGCCTACGAAGAATCCATCACTTGGCCGCATACTGGTAGCAATAATAATGTTAACAGTAATTGAAAACTAACGAGTAAGCTCAAATTAGTGAGATCCGGTTTAAATTTGCAATTCATGAAAAATTCTTCCGCAGTTCGGACGCTTTTACGCGGTATTTCGTTTTGAAAATACTACAGATGTTGTACATATATTAAGGTTTACAACGATCCCTTATCAATCTTAGGCTTGGAAACTATTTAATTATGCAATGGTAAATTTTATCATATTCCTCTACCGGCCGAGATGACGTAGTCATAAACAAATTTACAGATATAAGGAAAGGCCAGAGGTAGATGTTTATTGTTTCAGTTTAATTCAGATTAAAATTAATTATTACATCAGAAATATAGAATGTTACTAAGCGGGAAAGCTATCTAGCCAGTACGAACAAAATAATATAAACCTCGGGTATCTATAAGTATTTTAAGAATTAAGAATGAAATCTGCGCCGATTTACCGATAATGTCTGGTTAAATCTCATTTTTATTGTTTGCTTATATCGCAACTCTTGGTTTATTTACTGCAACGTGGCTTTTAGTTAAATCTAAATAACAGTGTCCGATAAAAGGATACATTAATATTTTTTTTAATAATATAATTCTATAAAAACTCGTTCATTATTCTGGGAGGGATGTTCAAATATTGCACGCTCAATTTTTATTGTGGACAGAGCAATAGCGGTGCCGATAAAGTCCCAAAGGGTTCAAATCGCCCTTACAGCTAGGTTTACGGACGTTTCTTTTGTGTCATAGTGTAGAGATAGGTACACTGCATGAAGAATTTCAAAATTACGAATCTTTTGCCAAAAGTAAACCTCGATATATATTTCACTCGTTAAATGAAAGAAAATCGGCACAAAAATAGTAAAAAAAGTGCAAACGGTTTTTGTAATTTTCCTGCCGAAATTCAAAATGCGTCATTTTGATGCGTCCCGTAAACCCGGTGTTGACAGTAAATAGTAGGGTGAGGGTAAAGGATTGTTTTACTAATGAAATTCTAGGAAATATTTTATTTTTCTGGTATTCATAGGACCGCGTCCAGATTTGTAGGTACACGGCGGACCGATGGGGCGTTTCGGAATTCGGGGAAAATGGAAACAGAAATTGGGAGGAGACCCCCCCCCCACCACCGAACAAGTTTGGGCGATAATGTAAGTGGGGTTTTTACAAGACCGGAGTCCGGCAAAGCGAGTAGTGAAGGAAAGGCCCCTCGACGTTGAGAGATAAAGAGAGGAGTATATAACAGAGAATGGCACTTGTGTGAAGTCGGCCCATAAACAGGGCTTAAGCGGGCTCCAGGCAAGAGCACTCCGCTAAAGGGGTTTATATAAGCACTGTATCCGCTCCTGCTTCAGTCATAATATAATACGCCTCCTCCCGGCGGGCCACTCCCCCGCGCCCGTCTTTACGCCCAAGAAAAACCGACGCCTTATGCGCTAAACCGTCCTATCTCTGCCCCTATTTTTAAAATCTTAAAGTACGCTTACAATCTAACCGCACCAAGTCCCTATTTCAAATAATTATATACGATCGATCGAGTATAGAGCAATATTGTCAATGTGCCCACATCTCTAAATCCCTTAATGTAAGGAATAAACAGTGTTGCCGAGATAGCTGAACCAGTAAATAACGAATTATTATTTTTTTATTATCGGGATAGGTATAAATAAAAGCTAGTTGAAAACGTTGCTCCTTACTCGTAAGAAATTTAACGCGCCGTATCGCTGTAACGAAAATACAAATTGTTCTACTTTGGAATACCTGTTCTGCGTTCTGCGATCGGTGGAATACCGTAGACTTCGTGTTCTCCCCCTCTCTCTTATTTCATTCGTATGAATAAGCGACAGCGCAAACAGGACGTCCTGAACTTGCCGAAGTGACTCACACTGTTACTGAAGACGGCGAGCACCCGAAACCGGTCTATCAAAATACCAAACCGGCGAGAGGAGACAGACGAACACGAAATCTATGGAAATTCTTCTATATTACGGGGTTAAATGCGAACCTCATATATAATAAGGTATAATGAATGATACTTTCTATATATACGTGGAGGTGATGTATCGTTAATACTCTCGGGATTCAGACTTATTTGTCGCGGTTAGCGACAATTCAAATTCCGGTAGCGGAAACCTTCGCTCGCCTATCATTCGGTTCGGGTCCAATTGTCCCACTGTGGCCCGTCGAGTACGCGATCACCAGAAGAGAGTATGAAGTAAAAAAAAAAAAAGAACTGTACGTAACCGACAAGACTTCAGAATAGACATTCGTGAGTGAAACTCACTGATCTTGTAATTATTTTTGCCCTCACGGTTAACAACTAGGTATATCCGTGACCTTATAGGTAGGAATCTTTAAAGAATATATAACAATCTATCGAACGGTTCGGTGTAATTCAAATTGATCGTTGGCCGGGTACAAAGGTGGCCTCCCGCCCGAGGGGTTAGTCACTTGTGAGGCTGGGAGAGGTACTCTGCCCTCTCACTCCCTCCCGCCCTATAGTCGAGCCAGTCTGTCACCAGTTTAAGTGTTCTGTCAACAGTCGGGCCCCTCAATCCAGTCGGACCCCTCCCCCAGCTATTCATAATGCATTGTTTCATTCGACTCCCCCCTTTCCACCCAATATTACACGCTCTCCATCCTTCTCCGTTACATGCCCCCAATTATTAATCGCGACTTAATCTCCCATTGTTACCGTCTGAAATAATAATATATACGAATAAGAGCTGGAATAAACGACTTAGTCGGTAATATACTATATATATATATATATATATATATATATATATATATATATATATATATATAGTACATGCAGAATTAAAATTTTTTTCTAATAAAAATGTATATAATCGTTCGTCCATTAGAAAACAATAAATAGAACGATGACGGCACCATAATATAAACGACGTGGTGGGAATGCCGACATATTTGAACAGTGTAAATGCGCGAGAATGAGAAATAAATGAATGAGAAAAGCGATCATGCTCCGGAGGGACCTTGAAACGGCAGTCTGAAAGAGGCACAATGGACGGTGGGCCGAACATTGCATTGTCATGGCAACCGATTCGGTATAAACAACTATCGAAGAACGGGTGAATCGAGTGGTTCCGACCGTTTTTATCGTGGGAAGGAGAGATTCACGAATTCTCAACTCCCGTCTCCAATGCCGGCACTTTTCCTCCCGTTTCATTCCGATTTCAGTCGAGTCCCCGGTACTTCGGTTCCTCGTGAACTTCCATGAAATTCCATTAGTTCGCCGCCCGGTTCGACAAAACCGTTCGGCTTTTCACAAAATAAAGGAACCAGCATTGAGCGGAATCTCTTTTTAGTGAAATATTTATGTGGCGAAATATTTTGGGTGCTGGACATGAAAAATTCGTAATAAATAAGATCGCAAAAATCGTATATAGCGTAAGATCAATTTTTAAGATGATTAAAATTTGAAACGGAAAACACGCAATATTTGCGTAGATGAATCAATAAAATGTAAAACGAAAATGTAGTGTCATAGCTTTCAACTGTTGGAGTATGGAGATGTGCGCTATAAATTAATATATTTTGTAATCTTGTGGTATAACATTTTATCAAGAAAAAAGATGTTTTAACTCAGATTTTTTGTTTGTCCTTTTAACAGGGGAATCTTATTAAAAGCAACTTGTCACTTAAATCGGTTGTGTCGGATTCTTCATTTGGCATACCGACTCAAACTCCTGTTCGGCCTCTGTGTCGTTACCGCGGAAATATCCATCGGAGAATTCACTCCCGTGGGATCGCTTACTAATCCTTGGATTATTTTCCATCTGTCGGCGGACTCCATCATGAGTGTACAACTATGTTATACGGTACTTGGTCAGTTGTCGCAACTACTGTCTCTCGCATCCAAAAAAAATGACCTCGAATTACCAAAAAAAAAGAAAAAAAAAACCGATACAATTCACTATATTTCACGGTATGTAGATCTATCGCCGCCTTTGGCGCTATCACTTGAAAAATAAAACCATTAAATATTGCGACAAAAGTTAGCCGAATGGCGTGATAACGAGGCGGTTGGAACTGGTTTCAAATTCGACATGTTTTCATTTCTAAGTTTTTCTTTTCTCCTTCAATTTTAGGAAAAGGAAGCTTCGGTCCCTGAAAATGTGTCAGTGGCCGGAAGCGCTTTTGGCGTCGGACATTTAGACATTGTGGACGTTTAGAGGGGCGACTACGCCGGGGTTCACCCCACGGGATAAGCCTGACCGGGCTTTCTGAAAATGGACTCCTTTTGAAAACCGCTCCCAATGTCAACAGCAGGCACTTCACTCTTCCGAAATTCCAGGATTATATTCATTTTCAGTTCTGGGCCACACGCCCATATCCAGCCTTTTTCGTTAAACCGTAACTTTTTCGTTTATTATAAACGATAATAATCCGGATGAACACTTTTCACGATTACGTCGAGTATTGTTTATACTCGTGACACTTAATTACGAATCCGCGGTAAGCGCGGATGAACGGTAAGATTATATCAATTAACTGAGCTCTCGGATCTATCTATCTATCTATCTATATATATATATATATATATATATATATATATATATATATATATATATAGTTGGGCGGGAGCTCCCGTATATGAACTTACAATTACATGTGTAATGAAAAAACAAATAAACACAGGAGATAGGTAGTTTCGGTGAGCGGACAGGCATAGAGAACATATAACAACCATAAACTATAAACTTCCCTTCCGGCCACAAAACAAAAAACATAAATTGTTCACTGTAACTGGTACACCCGGGTGGAAAAGGCGAAGAACTGGGCATAATCGAAAATATGAAAATATTTAAGAGAAAACAAAGGAACATTAAAAATGAGAAAATAAAATCCCGGATTGGCTCCGTATTCACCCGCCAATACAAATCAACAAAAGAAATGTCATAATTACGAACAGTACATCCGAAACACAAAAACGAGGACAGAGCATACATACATAGAGGACAAAGAAAACAACCTGAACAGTAGAAGTGAAGTGACAGTGTGGGACAGGATGGGCGACGCAAGCATCGCAACCCTGCTATACCAGGGGTCGGCAAACATTAGAGCCCAATCCACCCTTCACCGACCTGGAAACATTTTAAAGATCCAGAATTTCATTTTAACGCAGGTTCTCGTCGATTATTTGGTTTCTGAGTTTATTTTTAATAAGGTTTATGTTGGCAAATATTTGTTCACACGTGCATATCGAGCCAAAGATACTAACGGAACCAAATGCAACCACAAGTGCGCGCACAAAATTTCAACGTCGTCGGGTATTTTAGTTTAGTCATTGAGGTAAACTTCAACGAACATTTACTGTTCATTGAACATTTTATACGAGCCATTACGCTGAATAGAAATGCGTAAAAATAAAATGAACTTACGAGTGCAAATCTTCGAGATTGTATTGCCATCGTCGAGCAGCAGTTTACCGACCTCTGTGCTACAGTGACTCACCGGCATACTACTACTGAAGATCGCGAGCGGCCGAAACCGGTTTCAGCTAAAGATCAAACCGAAGAGGAGACACTTTTTAGTGAAATCGAATACCGAAGTATTTTAAATGTAATCTACAGGAATCAGGCCGGTAGTATAAGAAGGGCACTACACCATCAAGAAGATCGCAGGGAATTTACCTGCAATTAGAATTTGTACCGACTTGTAGAGCTCGTTTATTTAATTTAGAACGGAATTTAGAGCGGCGTCTACAGACTAACCGGATATTCGCCGGGCCGGGTCTCAAAGGTAAGGGCGGTCTGGCGTGTATAACAGAATTGTATCCTCCTCAGACGTTTCCGCAGCGTTCAAATAAAGGCGGCATCGTTAAACTGTACGGGTAATTCGGAAGGGGAGGGAAAAGTTAAATTGGGGAGAAAAAGATTAAGAGCGGCGTCCGGGGGCCTACCTGGGCTCCCCGGGGATAGCGCCCATTCCTGTTCACCGATCCGCTAGATCGGGTCCGACACGCCCATTAACCGGGGCCCCCACTAGACGTCAAAATATTTTTACCGCACAGAGTAAACAACTACTGTACCGCCGACGGGGGGAATCGCAATTACTATCTAATGGCTCTCTCGGTTCCCGGCCACCGAAGAGATTCTGCCCTTACAACAAAAGGAGACCGAACTCGGCTTAAGGCGGGTTTTTTTCTCGCCCCCTCTATAGCCAGCGCATTCCCGGATAGTTAGAATGGAATTACCGATATCCGTCGCACAATACCTATCGTTCCCTCTCCTATAGACGCCTCCAAAATTTCGAATTACCTCACGTTCTGGCAAGAAATTAGAATATTGAGGAAACCTGGGACTGCTATTATATAATATTCTACATTTTTGGGGGTCAATGTTTGAGATCGTCTCTCAGCACCCTGCGTCGGCAATCTTTAAAATTCAAAACGTTTCTCGGGTCTCTATATTAATCGCCGTTCGATTTTACGCCTCCAAAATCTTGAATGACCCGAGTTTGTAGAAAGAGATTAAGGGGGAAAAAATTAAAAGCTGAAACTTAACCAGTGGCCGTAATTATTTAATTCGACCTGTTTTGGGGGTTTACACTTAGGGTCGTCTATCAGCACCCTCCATTTTGTCGGTAATTGAAAATTTTTCTAATTTCGAACATTTTCCCGTATTAAAAACCTAACCCCCTTTAAAAGTGGTACCTACAGGTACCACCTGGATTACCTTATGGAGTAAAATGGAAAAATCTCTTTTGTTTTAGTGTAAGCTACTAAAAGAAACCGCGCAAAAGTGAGATGAATTTGATTCGAGTTATCATTTTTAGTGAATGGGGGTATCGCGAAAGCGAGTTTCCGAATCGAGCGGCTTCCGTTTCTATAGTCCAACTCTTCCGACCGAAGACGCGAGGGAACGATGAATTGCAGCTTCGGATCGCATAACGGTCAGATTTTTTTTTCGGGACCTAACCGAAAATCCTTACTTTTTCTTAGAGAAGAACATAAGCGAATAAAGACGCAACAAGGCAAACCCTGTTCAACGGCGGAATGCCGGCTATCGAATCTTAGTCGGATTCCGACGAAAGGTCGGTGGGAAAGCACAATGGGGTCCGGGATAAAGTGCATTTAAACTAGAAAGGCGGAGCCGAGTGGGGGGGGGGAATTTGGGGTCAAATCTTTCTTTCTAGGGAGTGAATCGGACAGTTGGAAGCTCCAGGTAGCGGAGGCCATTATTAACAATGGGATTGGCGGTGTATTTTTACAGGTGTAAGGGCCGGAGCGTCGGGCTCATTGTGAGCCTTCGGCTGGCTTTGTGATAATCCTCCAAACCCTATTATCCGCCCGGGCCCGGACCTCCACTCAAACTCCGAGGTTTATCTTCGCCTCCCTAAATAGCCGAGTTCTGTCGCAATCTGAACGAGAAGCCCGAACAACGTTACAGGTGTCCGGCCTCGCCCCGTACACGAAAAAGGACTTTCGACGATTTTGAAAATATTATAATAACCGTATTAAGTAATAAGGAGGTCCTCCTGTGTAACAAACGTACACTGGACCGTATTTTATGGATGTAGTACATCTTATACTTCTTTTCATTAACACGTCAAAAGTGTCAACATTGGGTGACTCGAGAGAAATAAGGGATATACAGACAAAATAAACTTTCCGCAATTGTACGGATGACAGCTTTTTGTTGATTGTACAATAAATAAAAAAGAATAATTCTTTTTTGATATACCTGTTTTGTGGTCTGCGAGGGGTTGGGATACTTTAGGTTCGTGATGTTTCTGTCTCCTCTCGCTGGTTTGGTCTTTTGCTAGACCGGTTTCGGCTGCTCGCCATCTTCAGTAGCGGTGTTAGTCACTGTTAGCACTTTGGATGTTTTTTGGGCATCCTCACTGCACTGTCACTTTCACATGTACTGTCAGTACATGTATTAGACGTGTTATTGTATTGGACGTATTGCCGATTGAACCAGTAAGAGTTCCGAAACGTCGGAAGCATACAACACCCTGGAGGGCTCCAGAGGGAAAGGGCAAAAACCGTTCCTCAGGAGCTCGCTAGGGTGGTTTCCAAAACACAGGAAAAATCCTGGAATAGCAGGGGGCAACCACCTAGCTAACAGCGGTTCTTCCCACAGTATTAAGTACAATCACACTGGAATTTAGTTAGTGAGAATAATCGTTTAAAGTTATACGGAGCCTTCATCTGTAAGAAACGACACTGGACCATATTTCATATATCGATTCTTTCGCTTTCATTTTATTTATTGTACAATTTCGGAATGGTTTTATTTCGCTCGCTATACCCATAAAGAAGCCACCCGTTGGTATGGACCGAGGAAGTCTCTAGGCCTGTGGCGTTTAAGCCGGCGTTGGAGGGGGGGTGATGGACAGGGACTCAACGAGTGAATTAGGACGAGTGGTTAGGCGGGATTAAAACTTTAGGACCGAGAGATTTTATTACTTCATCGACTGCGATTAGAAAAGTACCGCAGGAGGATTAGGGTGGGACATGCGAACTGAATCTCCGGATGTCAGATGTCTCGGTGGAACCTCACTGTTTGATGCCGTACGTCCACGTCGGTTATAATACGGCTTTGTAAATTGTAGGTTTGTTAGCTGAGGTAAATTTTGACGCCACGGCCTTAGTACTCATAATTTCGGTTCAAGTCGATTCTTTTTAGTCGGGTATTAATTGATATCTATTTGTCCAACACCGAAGAATCTATATTTCTGATTAATCGGTGATCGGCTGACATATGTGTAACGATCGTCTGATTATGTGTAAAGTTTTGGTCCCAATGAACGCCAAGTACTGTTGTAAACTTCCTGAGGTGGGTCCTTTCTTCGGGCTCTTGCTGCTTCTGGGCTAGCTCTAGAGAAAATCCTAACGGTCCACCTGTTGTCGGTACTCCTCGCCCAGATGCTCCACCCACTTCCAATTAAGTGACCTTGTCCTCTTTATATATATATATAAGTCATGGGTAACTTATATAAAACTGTATATATGTGTGTGTCTATAACCTGTGTGCGCATACTGTTAACGTTGTAACATCGGCCAAACTATCAAATATCAACAAATTTCCAGTCAAAAATATTCCCGAAAATAAGTAACGCTACCTCTTGAAGTCCCGTTTGTCCGTATTCTTGCCATAAAAAATATAACAACTTCCACTCACGAAATACACACCATCCTATGGTACAAACCCTACTATCTCCCAAAAATACCAGAAAAATAAATGAAACAAAATAAAAAAAAGTGCGAATCTAGTGGATTTCTACTCCATGTTCTACTTGTTATTTGTGCTAATTTAACATCAATGTCGCTTATTGTTTTGTACAGTTTTCGCAATAAAACAGTTAAAACGTGGAATAGGACCTATCTTGTTGGTATTCTAACTGACGTAATATTCAGAATTCTGGTTTGATTAAAAACGGGCTAGGAACGGTTTTAAAATTTCATTCAGTTTCATTCAACTCGGTAATTGTTGCGTAATAGTCCTTAAAATACCCCGGCGGCCGACCACTAGGCCTCTTCTTATGAATGAATCACTGGGTGAATGAATATACCTGGCCGAGGTTTGTAAAAGGCTCCCCGTTTGTAGGTTCGGAAGACCGAACACGAAAACGTTCTTTCTTGAATGTACGGCAAAAAAGAGAAGTTATATTATAATCTGGTAACAAATAATTTTTTCCGCAGCGTACCGATACGAGGTAAGTTGCGGCCTGGTGATCGAGATTTTTTACACATCCTTCATACCCTTCTGAAACGTATATATTTACTATTTCGTTTACTGCGTATTTTGGTAACATAGGTAAGAAATTCTCGGGGAATATTTTTCAAATAAAATCAAACGGCGTCAACCTTTTTCGATTTCCCCAAATAGCGAGGGCTAACTCTCTTGGCGGGTGTCCCTCTACAGTCGTTACTGTGTCTCCACAGTCGCGTTTCCTTTCATGGCAGTTCCTTCGGAGGGCGGAGGGGGGCTCTTACGTTCATTTCAGGAACTCGCTTACACTCCGCCGCGTCCCAATGGAACGTGTGAATATTTTCCGGCCTGGAGAAGGGGTTCGTTTTTCAATGGCCCCATTGTAGCCAGCGTCCCCTGAGGGAAACTGTCGCCTACGTGCGTTTTATGACCTGTTCAATTTCAGTGTGTTTAAATTTCAATGATCCGACCCTAACCAGTTGCGCTAGTTAGTTCTGTAAAAAAAACCGAAGACTACCTAGCTCCGGGCTATAATCACTAATTGTGTGTTTCCTTTTTTTTAAATTGTACAATATAAAGATTATTATCCATTTCATTTTTAATTAAAGTAAGAATATCTGTTGGGTCGAGGAAGGGGGTTACGTCCTGCGATTAGAATTGTCCCGAGTGCGAAGAATATGCCGGGATTCGTTTATTGCGGATTCTGTGGTCGCGGGCCAAAGCCCGAAAAGAAAGTGGGACCTCAACCGGCTTCATCGATTGCAAGCATCGCGTTCGCACTTCCTACGGATACTGCGCATCACAAATCGGTGCTGCTGCGTCTTGTTCCCGGAGCGGGACTTGCGCGCCAAGCGGTAGACTTGCTATCACACTTTCTCCAACTCTTTCCCCTGGTACAGGTGTATTCTTTCGAGTATCGGATATCACGATTACAATTATTATCAAGTAGAAAAATCGAAAACTTATCAAATCTCAAAAATGTTCTCGTATTAATCCCAAACCGCTTCAAATGTGGTCTACAGGTGCGATATAATAATTCCCGTACGAAGGAAATATAAAACATCAAATATTATTCGATATGAAAACAATGTCTAAGAATCGAACATTTCAAATCTGTTTGATATTTCATCCCATACTCCGTCAACAACGGTCCTCAGGTGAGTTACAGTTGCCCTATTATGGAAATTTGAAAAATCCAAACTTCTCGAAATTTTTATATAATTGAACTATGTTCCTGGAGTAAGAGGGCGGTATGTAATAGGTTGTTTATTGGGCCGCTTCCGTTAATCCGCGATTGGAGACTCAACACGTTGATGCGCGTCGGCGTGTGTGCGTGCGTGGGACGATCGGGAGGGGGCGTGCGTGAGAGTGTCGGCGAGAATCAGCGGTGCGGAGCAAATCGTAAGGTAAGGTAGGTTGGGGTGATGTCTAACCGGGCGTGAGGGACATTCAGTGTTATCCGAGTAGGGAGCAACGCGGAGATTAATAAGGCGGCCGGTTCCCAAGCCCGCGGGGTCCCCCGCCATTCACCGTCAGGTGCTCCCGCATTCCTCCCCCGTCGACTACTCGCTGCGCACCCGCAAAAATAGTTTTACTTCCCTGTCGCGTCGTAGTCCGATTGATCTTCAACGGATCGCAGCGATTTAGGGTCAGCGGAGTCAGACGGGCGTGAAAAATCCCGAAATCTTCGCCGGTTTCCCACCCGGACCCCCTACGCAGCGTCCGCATCCATTTTTTCTCCGCCTCCTCTAAAAATAAAATCCCCTTACACGAAAGCCTGAAAAGGAACTGGCCACGTGATCTACATATGCCAGAAAAATAGAAAAATAAATAAAATTTTAGCAAAAGGGGGAAAGCTGAGGGTTTCTCATCCCTTATCGTCTAATCGTTTATAGTGCTACTCGAACTCAATGTCGCTTACTGTATTTTATAGTTGAGATACTAACACGTTTCATAAAAGTTAACACCTCTTCTTACGGATTCAATTATCCGATTATAGACCCCGTTTCTGTGTTTTCATTTTATTTTCAATTTTGTTACAGTTTACAAGTTTACACTGTCACATCGCTTTTACCCTTTACTTAGGCCGTTTTATTTTCCCTGTCAAAATTTAAAATTTAAACGGAACCGCGCGGTTTTTTCACGGGCGAGAAGGCATTCGATATTATTGAGGAAACGTCGGTCACCCGGGGCGTTATCGTTATCCCAATTATCGTTAACTGCGGGGGTTTCGGAAGGCGGGGACCCCCGCCTAATGATTGAGCCGGCTCGTCGGGCCGTGCAAAATCAATTGGGCGGGGGGGGGGACCTCTCCGTATATCTTTTCCCAAGGGGCGGCTTCCGCTCCCTCCGACCTCGCCCGTAGATATACCGAAATATCGAAATGCCCCTCGCACATTCCTAATTACATCACCGTTTTTAATATTTTTTTTATATAAAATGTTATTCTTTTGAACTGTCATAATCCATTAGATTTACCATATTTAGGCAATACTATTCTCTAATATACGCCTATAAAAATTGCAGCTTACGCCTACGAAAAATAATGTAATGACAATTCTGAAACAACCAACGGGATGATGTAATTTGGAAACTTTCATTTTTTTCATAATTCGGTGGGGAAATGTACAAGTGTACTTCGAACATGGAAGGATGAAATCTGTTTATTTAGCCGGGACGATATATGCAGCTCGGCTCTTACACTGTGGGCGCACTCGACTCCTGAAAATTCCCTCGGGGTATTAGGAAGAGTCGATTAGCCACATACCCCGAGGATTATGTATAGTTCGCTAAGTACAAGTACCTGAGGGCGTGTACTTAACGGTACAGAATCGTTTCCCCTACAGTCAGCTATATAAAATATAGCTTCGTGTATTTTAGCGGGAATTTAAACCGGTACGGACGATCGCTAAAATTCGGGAAAGATGATTGTCGGGTTGAGATATTAAGAGCGTTCTCGATTTACTTAAACCACACACGCGACAGTCGAAATTAAATGGGAATTCGATCCGTTATAAGGGTTCGAACCCGGGGCCTATACGGGACGTCCAAATCCGGAATAATGGATTCTAAGCGTATTTTTGTTTATTCGAAACTCTCTTCTGGTTGTCATGTGTGAGAGTTCTGCTCTCAAGACTGCCTGGTGCCTGGTTTATTAACCTTTCATTGTGAATTAAATCGTTCCTCCTTATCGTGAGCCCATTCCGCTGTCAGTTTCTTCCCGCGTATCTGAATTATATTTATATACACGGGTATTTAAATTTGAATTTTCTAGTTTTACCGTCTGGAGTTTGTCGCCAGTACCTAAATACAGAGGATAGAAATCAAATAAAAATGTATTTATACCCGGACGATGCGTCGATGTAGCAACTAGGCTCCTTCCTTCCAGAATACAATTAATATACAACACGCTAAAATCAAATTAAAATAGAATAATCATATACTAAATGTATTACTGTATTTTTCTCGTCTTTTCATCTTCTCCTCGTCGAAGATCACATAACAGGTATTCAAAATAAATTTACCGCTTACATTTTGTGATTTTTTGTAAATGCCAGTAGCGTAACCTTGTTTTTTTGACAACAGAAATGAAACTTCCTGTTGTAACATAGGCAATTCTATATAGGGCAGGCCCCTTGTCGAACGGATACAGAACTAGTTTATTCTCGTGAATCGTGGGCGGGGTTAGGGGTAGGCTATGGAGGGAGACAATAAAAATTAGAGAACGACGGGTAAGCTCCGACGAAAGGGGAGGGAAAGTGTAGGGGGCAATTATGGAGGATAAAGGTTCACGGGATATTAGCGGTAATCGGATCCGGAGAGTGGGTGGGGGTGGGTAGACAATGTTGTTAATAAGCCGTGTCATCCCTCCCCTAATCCCTCGTATTGGTTCGGGAGCGGGGCGCCGCTCGGAGATATCGAGGGGTGCCGCACCCTCCCTACGCCCTTAATCCAACTTGGCCAGTTTGCAGGTAGTTTCATTAGCCGCCCCCGCGCCGTCCACTCACCTGTAAAACAAGTTCTATATTGCAGTCGACCTCTCTCCCTCCCGTTCGACTTCTACTTTCAGCGATCGAAAATCCCCCCAACCCAACCCTCCATATACCCGGTAAATCTCACGTCGATCGGTGTGGCCGTGCGGGTGGGAAAGGGTCGATTAAAAGCGAGCGGGCTCTTTGAAGCGGACCTTGCGAACACTGCGTTTGACTATTGTCGCGGGGGCGGGGGCAGTGTAAACCCCCCGAGATCTAGACCGATCGATGTTTCCTTATTCTCTTGCTTGTCTGCTTCGAAGAGCTGGAACAAGATGAATCAGCGCGTGCGAGCAGATTGAGGAGTTTGAATCAGCGGTGTTTTGTTTTAACTGAGTGGATGTGAGAGGATTTGAGTTTGCAAAACCGAGAATTGGCAGATGCGGGTTACGATGTTTTCCTGTGGGTTTCGGCCTTCCGATGAGAGGTGTTCCCCCCTGAATAAAGAAAGTTCGACCCCGTATGTAACAGACGGCCGATAGGCACTCGAAGAGGTATACACGGCCTTTCCTTCGGCCACCGTTAAAATTAGCCTTTATTTCCTTCGCCGAACGTCAGTTTCCAACATGGTAACAGACAGCAAATAACTGTTTCCGCCTATACCGTTCGTGGGGTCCCGACGTACTTCCTTCTCGGTGAGCCGAAAACACCTCCAATGATAAATCAGTTTTTTTAACTGTTTTATTGCCACAGTCAGTGACAAGTAGCACTAGTTTTGTTTAGTTAGTAGCAATGAAGGGGTTAGCCCTTATATCTACCTTGTTCCACTCATTTGTATCTGATTAATAATATATTGTTTATTATATACCGTAGAGTTCGCGTGTTTATGTCTCCTCTCGCTGGTTTGGTCTTTTGCTAGACGGGTTTTCGGCTGCTCGCAATCTTCAGTAGCGGTGTCACTTTTTGTTAGTTTGGATGTTTTTCGGGCATCTTAACTGCACTGTCTTGTGTATATATATATATATATATATATATATATATATACACACACACACACACACACACACACATATACATATATATATATATATATATATATATATATATATATATATATATATATATATATGTCTTGTTATTGCGTTTTGGGGGGACGTTTGTCTTATTTGGGTTGGGAGTGATTTTGTTAATCGGCTTAAGCCTTTGTCGAATTATCGGTCAAATATATATTTGATCACACAACTGGTCACAAATATTAGGTTCTGACTTCCAAATATATGACAGGAAAACTATCTGGCATTGGTATATTGTGTAAAGGTTTTCGTGTTGATCCAAAATTTATTGAAAATCTTAGTAATCTTTGTAGGAAATATTAGTAATCTAGTTAATAGGTGAAAATGCACCCAACGAACTTTAGTTAAGTACATTTCCGCACTACCCTCAGGAGGCGCTAGTTTATCTTTGCAAGTTACACCGGGGGGGCAAGTTATACTTGGGTGCAGTTTCACCGATTAACTAGTGCCCCCCTGACTGTGGTGCACAAATGTACTTAACTAAAGTTCCTTTGGTGCACTTGCACCGATTAAATAGATTACTAAAAATAAATTTTCTTCAATAAATTTTGGATCAACAGGAAAACTTTTATGATCGGAAATACACAATACCAGATAGGTTTCCTGTCATATATTTGGAAGTTAGAACCTAATAGTTGTAACCAGTTGTGTGATCAAATATATATTTGACTGGTAATCTGACAAAGACTTGAGCTGATTAAAAAAATCCCTCCCAACCCAAATAAGACAAACAACATCCCCCAAAAACGCAAGATGATATACACACGACAAACGGACAACCGCCACAGTACAAGTGGCAGTGACAGTGCAGTGAGGATGCCCAAAAAACATCCAAAGTGCCAAAGTAACTAACACCGCTACTGAAGATGGCGAGCAGCCGAAACCGGTCTAGCAAAAGACCAAACCAGCGAGAGGAAACACACTTAATCTACGGTATTCCAACCCTTCGCAAACCACAAAACATGTATTCTAAACTGGTTTATTATATGTCATGGAACCTGCGAGTCTCAGCCAGAGGCCCATGCGCTCTCTTTAGCATTGGCTCTACCCCTGTCCAGCCATGTTGATGCTCTTGCGGTTATCTACTTTATGCAGGGGAAAACCTCCAGGAAAAAACCCTGACCTGCATCCGCCAATTCTTGGCTTTTCAAACTCCAACCATCTCACATCCACTCAGTTAAAGCAAGACACTGACATCCAGTTGCACGTGCCGATTCAAACTGCCGTCATCAGGTTTCCTGTGTGAACAACTTTTTTTTTATTATGGAAGAACCGGCTGTCCGAAGTGAGTCCGAGCATAAATTTCCGGAAAAAGAAATATTCCAATTCGAATTGACTCGATCACTTCAAATCCTGTTGCAGGCTGTAAAACTGTCCTCAGGCAATACAAAGATTATAAAAGAGAAAAATTGATCCTTATATGCTATTATAAGGGATTATATTATATTATAAAAGGTATTATAAACCTGGTAAAACGAAAGAATATAGAAGTAGGTAAAGCAGAAGAGGAAAGTGGAAAAGGGAAACTCTGGAAAGGGATCGCCATTCAGAAAACGGCGAGAGCACCACTCGGTTAAACCACTTAATCGAGAGGAGCCTTCAGAAAATCTCGCTGCAATACTTTCACCGGATTATGGACCGATTGTATTTTCTGAAATTTTTATCTTTCCGTCAGTTTCATCCTGAGACAAGACTTCGAATTGTGGACTTCGAAGACAAGAATTTCGAGGTGTGGAAAAGGAAGGAGGGAAAGAACGGTAGAAGCTACGTCGGTAAATCTCTGCAAGGCGACGTCTCACCTAATAATAAATCCGTTATAATCGCAAGGGCAAGGCGTGTATAATTTCGAATAAAAAATGGACAAAACAGTAGTTGGGTAGCTTACAAAAACCATCTCTCTTTTTCCAAAAAAAAAAATCGAGGGGATGTGGTGAGCGAAGAGAGCGAAGGTATGACTGAAATTTAAACTCATTTTAAATCGGGTAGTGGAAGGCGAGAAGTAATTTAAGGGGCCTGGGTTGGGATTTAAACCGACGAGTGCTTCGTCAATAGGAGCCACATTATTAGATGGCTCCCATTTGCTAATTAAGCCCCCTCCCGCCACTAAACTCTCTTTTCACGTCTGAGCTCAATTTGTCCACTTCTTCGGTCCGCCGAATATCGTTGAAATTCGTGATTCGAACCCTGATTGCGAAAACCCGCCAGTCGAGAACGATTTTCTCTAACTTTCGCCGCTTCGAAATCGTAGAATACAGTACCTATCTCAGAAATACGAAGGCCATAAAACACCAAGTCGCTAAAGCGTTACGCAGCATTCGTCGATACATACGTTTGAATATACGTACTAATATTAAAAACTGTGACTGCTACTGGATTCCTGTTAGTCACTGGATTGTATAGCAATATTTAGAACATAATACAATTGATTCTAGGATGTGATTTTAATTTCGTAGGTCATACAGTAGTGGTACTTCTACTGGCACTAGTTAGAATGAGTAAGAGTGACGGATAAATGCAAAACCGGACTGTTAAGGACGAACGCTTCGTGATTCAAGAGTACACTATTAAGAGTGTACTATTATTTCTTTTTTATTTATTCTACAATCAACCTTTATAGTTATAAGTACAATAAAACACTTTCCAGTGTTTTTTTATCACTCGTTCCTCCCGATAAAAAAGCCAGCCCCGGTGATGGCACCTTTGACGTGTACCCGGCTATAGAAGATCTCTAGGCCGATTGCGTTTTAGCCGTCGTGGGAATGGCAAGGGAGATGGATTCGAGGAGCGAAATAGGACGAGGATTGAGACGGTAATGAGACTTTAGGAACAGGGATTTTATAAATTCGTCAACTGTCTGTATGTTGCGGCGATTAATGACTGTTCGAAGGACTTTTGATTGGAATGGTGGAACCCCCTATTCCATGCCGTACCTTTACGTCGGTTTCAATCCGGCTTTGTAGATTGCGAGTTTGTTGGTTGAGATCAATTTTGACATCCGTTTTACTAATGGCCTTATATACGGTTTAATTGGATTCTTTTGAGTCGGGTAGGGAGAGAACGGAAGCGTATTTTATTTATTGGAAAAAGAATGATAATTTAATTCCCACTTAAAAAAACAGTGTTGGTAGAAAACTACCCCTCACGGCTTAAACGCCACCGGCCTAGAGCCCGGATACACATCAAAACTGCCATCATTAGTGCGGGGGTGGCTTCTATATCGTGAGAAACAAATTATAAACTTTCCGCATTTGTACATATTACAGTTGTTTGTACAATAAAAGAATAAATTATTTTTAACAATCAATAATATTTACGACTGTTAATAACAAATAATAATGGGTCCGGTCGACAGTAGCGCAGTAATTCTATGCTGCAAACTAACCTGAGGAGAGAGGAATGTTTTGGCCCTCGTATTTTAAAAGGCCGAAAGAGAGAAAACAGGAAGTAGGTGAGGTTAATATTAAAAGGGAAAACAACTGAAATCCTAGGGTAAATAGGCCCTGGCCCCCCTCCCGAGAGAGAAGGAGAATTGGCTCACTATGTTCGTGGCCCCTTTTCATTAGGGTCTGCCCGTCTATTTAAGATAGGTCCGGCCTAATGAAGACTCAACGCCCCGACATACTCCAAAAGTCCAAGTACTTTTTTTTCTTCGAGTCGAGTAGACGCGGACGGCCAAGCCTCTCTTCTTATTCCGTAACCCCCCCCCTTATTTACTAGAGTTTAAAGAGTCTCGAGAACCCATGAATCTCGGTTTCCTATAATTTTAAAATCTGGGTCATATTTTTAGAATAATACGGCACGCAGTAAAGAATCCGAGTTATACTTTTAAATTAATTTAAACGGCTCCCGAACAATAATTTAGAAGGGCTTTAGAAGAGTGCGGAAAATTTAAATCCGTATTCGAAAACAGCTTGTCATAACTTTTCTTGCGAGATAAATCTCTTTTCTAAGCCCATTCCTTTTTTCCACTTTAAATTAACTTAAAGAGGCCAAATCAACAAATGGTACCAAAATTGAAACCTTACAGTCGAAAATATTAAGGAAAACAACCAACACACCCTACTATGTCTCCTACTTACATTCCGATCTTAAAGTCCCGTTTGTCCGCGGCCTTGTCATAAAAAATACAAGAAACGAAATTCCCGAATTACACATCGTCCTAATCCTACGGCCCAAACCCTCTCAAAATCAAGAAATAAAACTTTAAAAAAAGGGACAAAGCCTGCTCAACTTGTTAATATTGCCACTCGAAGGTCAATGTCTCTTATTGTATTTTACAATTGTAACAATGAAACGGTTAAAAATATCTTAAAGTATTCGAGTCCCCGATTGGAATAATATTTCGCGATCAAAGTGATGCCGTAAAATTTGAGAAGGATTATTATTAAAATAAGATTATCGCCCGATCGATGGTCCGAAATTCAGTCCCCAAAAATGCTTAACCCGAATATCACACCCAACTTAATTCACCGTATTGGTGTACTGCCTATTATCTAAAACGCTGTATTATCCCATTATACCAGTCACTGGCCACTAGTAAATTATTTCCGGAGCCGGCGAAATTCGGTCCACTTCAATGGCCCTAGGACAGTTCGCAATCTCCCGAACTGAGAGAGAACCACTTGCCGGCTAAATCCCTCCCGAGAGACGAGAGAATCTTATTTTGCATTTGTAAGCAGTTCTCTTTCAAAACTTTTTTCGGGTTTTCACAAGAAATAAGAAGGCATTGTACGAGCTTCATTCAACAAACCCCCGACGTGCCTTTATCCCTCTTAATTTACAAGCTATCAGAATTTATCAAATATCATGCGCGGGATTATTCCAGAAGAGTTTCATGAATATTTTAAATGTGATCGGAATATAAGACTATTATATAAGAATTACCATACTAATGATATTAAATGGGAAAAATAATACTTTTAAAAACTCGAGGCGTCGAGTGTTTCATTCGGTCGCTCGAACTCATTTTCACACGCTTCAACCTTACAGGATCGTAACGTGTACTTGATCAGACGAAAGGTTTTTACCACCTCGAAATTCCTTTCTTATTTTGCTTTAGTACCGTCGTAATTTGATAGAATATATTTCAATGATATTTGAAGAGTATTTGGTCGGGCAACAAAATTTGGCAGAGATAAGTTATAATTTGCGGCGAATAACCGCCTTGCGGAATCGGGCGTTAAAAAGCCGATCCCGGAGCGGTATGAAATATTGATAACGCTACGCGATCGGTATTATCGGAAATTTTATTTGATTTTTTTCCTCGGAGGACAAAAAGAGGTGGGAAGGGGTGGGCCGGCCACTCGAGGCTAGAGGGGAGCTGCCCTTTGTTCGCCCCCTCCCCCACCCCCTTACGTTCTCGGTCCCTCTCATTCTCTTCCTCCATCACCCTCTCTCTCTCTTTCTCTCTCTCTCTCTCTCTCTCTCTCTCTCTCTCTCTCTCTCTCTCTCTCTCTCTCTCTCTCTCACGCTCCCTCCCCCTTCTTTCTTTCTTTCTCGTCCGCGTTTATTCACCCACTCGGAAACGCGATTAAATAAAGTAAAAATCTGTTGAAAAAGGAATCGACTCCGGCTACTGGATCGAACAGGACGAAGATTGATCTGTGTTATGTATAACTCATGTCATTTTCTCTCTTTTTTCGCTTGTTCCGTCCGACCGTAAATTATGATCTCGGTTAACTATATTTTTAAAGAAAACTGTATGTCCGGGACAGAAATGCAAAAGGGCCGAAGAGCTAGTCTTATCCTGCCCTTCTATATTATAATATATTTCCTGTGGAATTTTAAAGTAATAAGTATATCTGTTAATTTGCGTCAAACTCTCCTTTTGCTGTTTCTGGCTTTCTCGACGACACTTCTTCGGGAAGTATTTCCCCCTCCTCCGCTCATTGCGACAAATCTTGCTGTATATTAATGTGGTTTTAACGCATATCAGTCAGCATAGAATTGCTGCTGCTAGTAACATATTTAAAGTGAGTACATCGTGGGACCTTACGTTCATAAGTACTTCACTCAATTACTTATGATTCACTTACTTATATATATATATAGATATAATAAATTTCTTCACCGAAAACAGGAAGGCCTCGGACTGGTAAAATCGAAACGTTTATACCCGGCTGACATTATGATACTCACATAAAGTCAATGAAATAGCCGACGGTTCGAGTCCTCGACCGTGATGTGTTTTTACCTTTCGAGATGTTTGGATGAAAGCGTTTCCGAAACGAGGCGAAGTGAATGCGAGGCGGAGGGATGAAGTAGTGCGTTTCTGACTAATGCTAAAAAAAGAACTGTATTAGCCCTCCAAAAACCTGGAGTTCGTCGAACCCAGTGAATAGATCATTAATTTCCGTTTACACATCCGTTTATACGAGAAATTGAGTTTTCTGAATCGCTGATGTGAAAATAAAATGAGCTTAAACCAGAAGTGTATTTACAACTTTTATGTCTGACAAGAGTTTACAATATATATGATAAATGAAATGTCCGGAAAGAACCTTTAAATGAATAAGAAGATAATTGGCAACAAGTAACAATTGTCATCTATTTAATTAATTCGATTTATCGAGAATAAATCTGGATTTTTGGGGACTAAAATTGGCTAATGATTTCCATACGAGTTTATTTTTTTTTATATGTCAGTTTTGTCTAAGAACGATGGCATTTATTTATTTAATATAATGTTTTTCTGACTGCTTATATTTTTATAATATTTTTCTTCGCAAAAGCTTCTAAGCTAAGCTTTCACTCGATGACCACGTAGTAGATGATACTTCGGTATCTTTTCATTATACATTTTTTGCTTCTTCATGGATAAATTAAAATGTTACAACAGAAGACTAGGATTTGTAATAAGTTCAGCCTGTGTGTGCAACGTCGAATCATTGGCCGGTCAATGAAATGACCGAATCAAGTAGAACAAAGTCGGACATTCGAGAAAACCAACGTCGAATGAATCGCGTTTTGTATAGGAGCTTTGATGGGAAGCTGGTACTTATATCTGGGCACTTAACCCTCTGACCGCGTTTTTCCTCGCGGTGGTACACGTGGAAGACCGACACCGCGTATACACCCTCGTGTCTCGTCCTCATTTCTCCCCGATTAAAGGTGTATGTCAGCGTTCGTACACTTTCCGTAATTCCAGGGAAATCGATGGGATAGGGAGAAACCTGGGCTTTGGATTAGCCACGTCTGAGGGCCTCTCGACCTCTCGAAACGCCTTGTAGATTTCGATCGGATATCCCGCTCCGGATTCAGCTGTGTATTCACAGTGTCCGGTATATCACAGGATCGTTCCGCTCGTCCCTTATCCGGATATTTCGTACTAATTAATTGATATAACAAAAAATCTTTCGACTTCTTCCAGAGAGGAAACCTCGCAAAATTTCGTATGTCGCCCTTTTAGAAAACTACGACGATATATATATATATATATATATATATATATATATATATATATATATACACGAAGAACAAAAAATAAATTAATGTAAGTGGTTGCCAGATTTGGATGTACGTGGCTATAAGAGAGTACGGTCTATATTCGCGATTATTATTTTTACCTGGCTCCGTTGAGAATATTTCTGGCGTGAGTTCTATTTTTGGAAAAACCGCTTTCCGCGGAGTTTAAACTCGGTTGGTAAAGGGGTGAGGGTTAAAACCAATCTACACCTCTCTGGCTCAATGAATTCTATTCCGTCCATTATCAAACACGCGTTCTCTGGACCCGTTAATTTTTAGTTGGATTCGGTTGGAACGTCGAATCTGACTCTGAAAAAGTTTAATCTGACTGGAAAAAAAGTTTAATTTGGCTCTGAAAAAGCTTAATTTGACTCCGAAAAGTTTTTTTATTATTTTATTCATACTCCGAAAAAGGTTAATTTTACTCGTGTAAAAAATTTAATTTAATTCGGAAGAAGTCGAATTTTCCTCCGAAATACTATATATACGGTCTAAGTACGGACAATGAAACAAACATACAATATAATCGAAACTTAAGGATTATAGAATTTTTCTGCCGGTATCATAAGTAGAGGGAAACTTTTTAAAAGCACCCGTCACGTGACTGTAGCACGCGGGACTCCGCATTCCGCAAACCGACTAAAACGTCGGTTTATATATATATATATATATATATATATATATATATATATATATACCAACACCTACAAACAAAAACACACATACCAACACCCACACCTACAAACACACAACACAGACAGACAGACAGACAGACAAACTCACACATACACAGTTATCAACGAAGACCTCAAACGGGAGTTGAAATTTCGTTTTTACCTACGGTGGGATATCTGTGTGGGAAAAATGTTGACCGGGTATAGATGTAGTAGGCGGCTGGAATGCGGGTAAGAGTACGAGGGAGGGGATGGTGGGGGATTTGTGGGCGGTGCCGTCGGGGAGCCCGCCCACCCGGCTCCATCGGGCCCGCCGCCCGGCCACGAGAGCCACTCGAGCTGGAGAGGTTACCCAGTCTACATTGGCACATGTCGGGGAATAGCCTATTGCAGAGTACCTCCTCGCAGGGGTACACGGCCATCTCGGAGGCGGGAGACCTCCTGCCCGAGCTCAATGGTGCCGACCTGGCGATGTCACTGAGCCCAAAACACCAGCACACGACCCCGTTCTCGGTCACGGACATACTATCGCCCATCGAGGAGAGCTACAGGAAGCTGGAGCTGTGCCCGTCGTCGTCGCCGTACAGGAGCGGGGGTTCGACCGCCGGGTCGACAGGGTCGGGACCGGCCCCGTCCAGCCCCAGTCCGATGTCAAACCCCTACATGCACGTCCACCACCAGTTCCCGGCCCAGTACTGCAATACCACAGATATCTCATACGGGAATACCACGGGATGGTACGGCGCCACCGCCAACGACCCCAGGTTCGCAAGTGAGTACCCCGAAGCCGGCATTTGTTCCGAATCGATCTCCCTCTATCACAGTGTATGTTGTTTCGCCCAAACAAATTACACCCGCCGAAAGATTCCGCGACCCGGCAACATTTTTAAAACCGGAATTGAATACCTCCTAGAGATCCGGTTTTGTCCTCCCTCCCTCACCCCGTTTATTTTTTAACCTCCCCGACACCGAGTTCGTTCAAAAACTGGTCGGCCCGACTCGGTATATCTGGATATAAATCGTTATATTGTCATTTATTTAATGATTTCCAGAATTTTTTTTAGTGTGTCAGGATTGGAGTCGTTATTGTAGATATTGTTTACATTTCGTATTACCCAGTTACTGTCATACAATAGGTTAAATACGCCGAACTATTTTTAAATTTCGAATGAGATATCGGTTATCTTCTCATAGAGACTACTGAAGCGTCATAAATACTCCAGTGTATCTCATTAATCATCCGTTATTGTTTATATACACCGCTATAGTTTATACCACTGCACGTTTCACGTTCTGAGAACGCGGTTTTCTCGAAGCGGCTGGAATGCTCTCAAACTGTCGGGTTGTTTAGGGAAATGAAGTTTCGAATGTTCAGGTGTTTGTTAAACGATTTTCTTGATATTGGAGATTTGGCCCGGTTAAGTGTTCGGAACGGAATATCAAACTACCGTCTTATGTTTTTCGACTCCGGTAATCGCCTTCCTTTTAATTCCTGTGGATGTACATTATTACGACGCATTAATCTCTGTTTTATTTATGTGTATATATATATATATATATATATATATATATATATATATATATATATATATGTAAACGATCCGGGTGATTACTGTGGCTTAGTGACAACAAGCAGGCAGAAACGTCGCCCTCTGAATGCCGCCGTTATTCACACATGTAACGCATCTTAGTTTTTAATGTTTCATATTATAAAACGATAAAGACTTGTATTTGTACGTCGCGTGCATTTACATGAAATGAATTTACGCGGAAAGGCCACAACGCGGTGGCACCCACGCTCCTTCCGGCCCGCATCGCGCGTCGATCAAAATACCCCATTTGGAATACTGGAAATAAGGCGAAAACACCGTAGATGGTTGTATTTACAAACTCTTTAGTCTTAGAACTGTTTCTACCGTCATGCTTCGGCATTTCGTATAGAGCAGTAAAATTCATAGTTCCCCTGTCCTGTTCTTTACTGCCTCAGTTAAGCGCCCGTTTTCCAGTATGAATATTTAAACCCAGAAACTTACTATTTTTCGACGAAACCGTTATGAGTAATCGATAGATCGGTGCGACAATTTAAACCGTAAAGTTGTCAGGATGGTATTGTATTTTAAAGGGTAGAACCTTCCTTATCTGTTTGACTCCTTTCGGATAACGGGTGATTTATTGTTTAAGCGCGTAAATAAGTGACGGTAAATAAATAAATAAATATGTATATATATTTGGGAATTTTATGTAAGTAATTACATTGCATTTGATACAGTAATTTAACGCCAGCGGACAAAGCCAAATCTCGGGATTGTCTTGTCCAATTGCAATTTATTTGATGAATGAAACAAGATATTTTAAACTCATATATCTTCTTGATTTCAAATTACGCTTTTACATTCAGTTTAAAAAAAATTTAAAACAGTCTTCAATCTTAATTATACCTGCAGATCATTCTATCGCCGATTAGACTTCGCTAAGATATCTTTGTGGCTTTTCGCGTTTTTTAAGCTCATCGTTTTTTTTTCTCTCTTTCCTCTTTCCTCTATTATATTTTAGGGAGTTCAGAAATCTACAAGCGTATTAGGTTCTATCATAAATACTACATTAGTTTGTAGGCGCTCTTCTTGGTCGTATTCGTCGCTATAGTATTTATTGGATAGTATTTATTGTACATTTTAACTAAGTAGGACACAGACGAAAGCATTAATTGGGTAGCATGCATTCCGATAAAATGAAACGTTCAGCTCTCCCCAACGTATTAATTAATTAAACTTACTGAAAATAAGTTAATATCCAATGTGGAATGTTGAACTCTGAAATGATGGGATTATAAGTTAATATCACTTAACGGCCTGACGTTTTAACAATGCCCAGTTTTGTATCTGTTGTTTTAAATTACTGTTTTTATAATTTAAAGAGTGATTCTTGTTAAATTTCTTGAAACCTATATTACTAGATATCCCATTTTCTATCCACCGTAGTTTCAATCGGAAGCATATATATTTTTAAACTCTAATATTACAATCGAGATTTCGAATCTTTTAACCCGAATTCCAATTGTTCACTATGTGCGTAAAACGTTGGGGAAAAAAAATAAAAAATGAATTAAAATACTTTAAATCCGCAAGCAGGTCGGCGACCCATTTTATTGTATACGTTGTATTAAATATATTTTTTAAAATAACATTACCCCGATTTAAATTGGAGGATATATATTAGAGAGTACCATCCGGTTTGTCGTAGAGATATTTTGGATTTTGGTATAGGTTTCTTTATTTTTTAAACGTAAAACTACAAAAGGTTTGTTACATCTAATAATCGCTAGGTACACCACTAATTATCATTTAATTTTCTTTTTTATGCCTATTATTAAGCTGAAATTACTACGGTGTTGGCGTGGACGCCGTCGTTAGCGAATCTGCCCGCCCGTTTAGCGTAGTTTTCCCCATCAACATTTTCCCATTTAAATAACATACCAAATTAAAAAAAGGGGGAATGTCAGTGGGTCTCCCCTTCATTATTGTATACTCGTTATTAGTTCTACTCGAACATAAATGTCGCTTATTGTAATTTACAGTTGTGACAATAAAACAGTAAAAAAATAACATACCGAATAATTATTTAAAAATTATTATTCAAAATATGTAGTTCGATTTGTATTGTATTTAATCGTGTAAACGCGACACTATATATGTATATATATATATATACATATGTATATTATATAATTATTAAATCACCGTATGTGAGTTCTATCACACGAAAGAAGTCCATATTGTCATAATTTGTAGTAATTGTAGTTTTAATTATTAGGCCTAAATTGAGTTATATAGTTCAGTCCCGTTTTAACTATAACTACGCTGTATTAACCGTAGTGTGCTGAAACGAATAAATGGCTCATTGGATTATATTGCCTTTATTTAAATATTATATCCGGGAATATATCTAATTCATTGTTCTTAGCGTGTAGTATCTTCAGTGTATTGTTGTTACGAAAAGTCGGGTAATTCGTTATAGATCCTTAATATAGGTGTAAATAAATTTATCCGGGATTCGGATTCCGCGAATTAGTTGCCCTCCAAATTTGAGTTTGAAGAGTGGAGTTCCGCGCAACCTTTCACGTCCCAAGGAATAAATATCTGGGTCCGTCAAATTATCACGGATGATTTTGTCGTCGAGAGGCATTGTCGACCCCGGAGTCTTGAAAGTGTTGTGTATTGTACAGTGGGGGCGGGAGAGGGGCTTCAGGAGGACCCGGGGATTATAACAGATGGCCCGGGTTTGAAAAGGCCGGCGATTGTTCTTAGATTGCCCCCGGGGCTTTTTCATACGTCCTGCTAAACCACTTGGAATAATCGGCGTACAAACCGTCCGCCGTATCCAGTCTTTCCCTACCCCCCGCATGCTAATTAATATCTACTTTATACCACGTATTTCCCGTGTCGTTAGCACCGCGCCGAAAGGGCTCAATGATACACCCGAAGTATGTTATGTACGCGATACTAGATAAAAGGACCGTATTGATACAATTTAACCGATTATCGATGAAAATAATTGAATACGAATATTAGACGGCATAAAGAAAGACGATAAAACAGTATTATTGTGATATTTAATTCGATATTGTCTGAAATTAAACAATCCTCCCAGTAAAAGAAATAACGACACACGGTTACCGCTTCCAAAGACTCTTTTCTCGTTTCGGCTCCATTACTTTCAGTGAATTATAGGAAACATGTGTTGTTGTTTAATAATATAAAATTCCGGATTTTCGCATATTTGAAACCAGATTTCCACATTATATCCTTATTATAATTGCTGATATATACTAGGTTCAGTAAAATACACCGTATTGCCAAAATATGCGGCGGGAGGAAATATTAATTAATTAACGACAGCTAACGGAAGACGACATATTAAAACTGTGAACTCTCTAATAGAGAATCTCAATTACATATACAATAAATAGGTGACTATCCGTCAAACATTGTTCTGTTGGAAACAACTGCTATACCTACAGATTTATATTACTGAAAGTAATACATTAGTCCATATTTTTATTGATACTCGGAATAATGCCTTACATATATAAATATAATATAAATAATGGTAATATAAAAAATTTCCAAGGAAGGTTTTTTCTCAAGGTCCGCGATGAAAGTGGGAATTTTTTATTATCGGTATTTTAGTGCATCCAGTTAAACTATGTAACGTCATGAATTTCTTCGGTACAAAATTGCTAAATATATTTGCTGATGTACATGTGTGTCGCTTACGTTACACTTCTGAAACAATAGGCTTCTGCTCTCTCGTTTATTCAATTTTTCGGACTCGCCCAAATCGTAACACCTAAAATTCGATGGAAATAGTCCATAGCGGAATGGAAGGAAATTGGTGGCGCTTGTTCGGCCTTCGGCTTCCAGCCGGCGTCGGTGGCCCGCAGATTTAATAGACCAGTCAGCTTAATTCCCGCGGGAATGTCGAATTCGTTCGGCATCCTGTCGGCACTGCCACGCCGGCCCTAATTTATCCCCCGTTTGTTCCGATTGAACAGAATCAATTTCAACGAGCTACGGTACGTTTAATGACAGGCGTAAGCACCTCGTTAGATTACCGACGCGATGCCATTAAAAACAGTGAAGAGCCGAAACCGGCAAACAGATTAGTGAAAATAGACAATTGGGCGAGTGGAAGGAAATACTATCAGTAAACTATTATGTATAAAATTGGGATAAAATATGGCTAAAGTGAGGTTGAGGTACTCTGGGTTTCCACCCGATATTTTTAGGGTAATATCCGATACAATATATCCGAGTATTACTCCGGGTCTTTCTAGATTTATTTATATAAATATCTATAATCGTACATTTTATACAATATTAGTTTGTACAATCGGGTAAATTTACAAATCTGTTTATTTATGTAACAGTTATTGGATTATAACAATATATCCTCAGTATCACTCCGGGCCTTTCTAGAACTATTCGTATAAATCTCTATAGTCGTTGATTTTTTACAATTTAGTTTGTACAATCGGGCGAATTAACATAGCGTACGCCCGAGTGTCCCCGATATTTTAACAACCCGGTAAAAATGGTGGATGGTTAAAAAAACTCTCTACGGGGGGTGACCCCCACCCGCCAACTATAAAAGGACCACTCGAATCCCCATCTCCCCACCGGTTCGCCCCTCGCCCTCCCCTTTTTACGATATCGACGGCAATAACGAGCAGGCGGTTGTTTACGCCGGTGAAAAATCGGGCACCTTTCCGATGGCATCACGTTTTGTTGCGAAAATAACCGAAACAAAAATAGATAGATAATACCAGAGATATCAAAAATAATGTTTATATAAAATAAGAACGTCACCGGTAAACTCTGTACGTCCATGCTCGCTCGTCTGGATTTTTCAAATTTGCATTATCAGTATTCATCTGAAATTTAAAATAAATTTTAGGAAATGAATTATTTTATTTTTTTAATCCCGATCGCCGCCTTAAGAGGAAACGGCCGGATGATGTCCTTATTATATAGTAAGGGCTGGATTCAGGACTACCATCGATGGGTGGATTTCCGTAAAAATACATGTGTGATTTATAATTGTAAAAATTGTAGTCGTGACAAAATAAAAATGAAAAAAGATAATAATTTAACGACAGCTAAGACAGAGTCTGTATAACTTATATATGTGGATAACATATGTTCATGTAGAAAAATACTTATTTCGAAGGAATGATATTTCTCAAGCTCCGTTTATAAATTGGGGGCCTTATATAGTTTTTAAAAGGTTATACTTCAGTATAATGTACTTCTACTTACATACTGTTCCTAAGAATGGTCCCGGTAAACTCTGCATACCCGAGCTCGCTCGTCAGGGATTGACTTGAACAGTATTGATTTGAAATTTTAAAAGATGTATGGATTTTTACTGCACGTATAAACTAGGCTGCAATATTTTTAATAGTGCTAAGAGTCCCCGAACGAATGAAGGCTCCAGAAAAGATTTGTTTGACATTAATCGTAATTATTTATTGTTTGTACGAGATATTCTCTCAGAAAACTTTATGGCTTTAAACGCGTTTTTTAAATTCCTAGCGCCTTTATTTCTGCATTCTGTCGGGTCACAGAACTCCCAATTACCTCCGCAAAAAGAAAGGAGCATTTATATTTAACTCGGCATTAAGCTAATTAAATGGCTTTCAGTACCATTATAAAGTGCCTTGTAATTTGGTATTTCCACTAATAATATGCAATTTAAACCGTTACCTATCTCCCAAGCGTTCCTTTTACAAACGCCTGAAAAGGAAGTGGCCTCGTGATCTAAATATACCGGGAAAATGGAAAATAATAAATAAAATTTTAGAAAATGAGGGACAGCCAGTAGGTTTCTCCTCCGTTGTTGTCTGCTTATTGTATTTTAGAGTTGTCAGAATAAAACATTTTAAAAAACCCGTTATACTCCTATTATTATGCGAATCGCTCGTCCATATTGCGGTGGCCGCATAATTCGGTAAAACTTAACGATACTTATCGGAACGGGCCCGATGGGAAAAACCGGTTGGGACAGGAGCAAAAGGCGTGCCGCCGGTCTGTGGGGAGCCATTGTCTATTGATCGCTTCCTCCCACCAATCATCCTCAATCAGTGTCCCTCACAAACCGATACGTTAATTGTTTTAGTTTCATTTGCCCCGGCCATTATGTTTCGAGTAAACGCAAGGTACGGCAGCCTCTCTTTCCACGGCCGTATCCCGGCCGGATGGACGCGATTTTTATGTTTTCTCCGACCCCATACGATTCGATTGTAGCTATCGAAAGACGGATCCAAAGATTCTATCTGCAGTACTTATCGGACGCTAGTGATTTCCTCGGTCTCTAGCCCGGACACGCAGAAAGTCCATCACAGGGCGGCGTCTTTATCGGAAGGTACAAAAAAAAACATTCCGAAATTGTACCTGTAACCGTAAACGATGATTGTACGATAAATAAAAATAGAAATATTGCTTTATCAAGTTTCATACAAGTTGAAAAATTTAAATATCTTTGAGTAATTATAATCAAATCAGAGTACAGAAGAACCAGAGGTACAAAACGGGAAAAACTCGCCAAATAAATGTTTGTACGCATACTCTCATCAGAATTCTTGTCAGAAAAAAAAATTATACAAAACAATAATATGCCCAGTATTGTTGCTGAAACGTGGAGACTAAGAAGAAAGAAGAGATAGTGTTTGAGAATAAAGTACTACGAAAGATATACGGGCTTATATGTGAACGAGGAAGAGGAAACATAATCGACAGATCAGGGACCTCTACAATAGTGCAGATATAATAAGTGAAATAAAGTGTAGAAGGATCTGATGGATTGGAAATGTACAGAGAGGAGGAGAGGAGTGTCGACTGGGGT
The DNA here is from genome assembly GCA_019843655.1 of Lethocerus indicus. NCBI lineage: Eukaryota > Metazoa > Arthropoda > Insecta > Hemiptera > Belostomatidae > Lethocerus > Lethocerus indicus. The sequence continues at coordinate 23,903,558 of JACDQD010000001.1, forward strand.
AGGTGATGAACTCTAATCCGTAAGGAAGACGACCCCGTGGAAGACCGAAACAAGATAGTGAAACTGAGTAAAGACCGACATGGAGAGGATTGTGGCTACTCAGGAATGCGGAGAACTGATTAGGCTGAAAGGGATTTGTTGGTGTGGTTAAATATCAACTAAAAAAATATAAATGGCTCTGGGGAACGAATGATGAAGTTTTACACGTCCAACGCTGGTCTACATAATACCCGAAATACATTGTACGACTCGACTACGTTTATAGTGTAACTATTTGAAAACATTTTTCGGGGCTGTTAACTCGCTTACTTCCGCCGAAAAAATTGGTCATCAATATTTTGCTAGTTTCTATTGCACGAAAGAGAGAAGCATGAATACGATCAGCATAATTTCGGCGTTTACATATCTAATAGCGTAATCGTTCGCAGACATTTGAGTGTCTTTACCCGGAGGGGGAAGCTGACAAGCAGAGTCGCAATATATTTGCATAAATGATGCGAATGCTTTTATCTATCTGGTAAATTACTACAGGTTCCCTACAGATTGAGTTTCAATTTATGATCTATCGTTATTAAATATTATTATTAGATTATTATTAAATAATTAACAAAAACTCTAGTAGTGTATGTCGGGTTTACGAATCCGCACACACAGCGCGGAAAAATCGCAAAAACATCGTTTTTGCCAATATTGAAGACAATGTCTTTCCGGCATTGTTGAAAGAGACATAGTTGAATCGAGCTCGTTGTCGCGGTATTATTTTTGTTTCTTCAGAATATTGTAATATTCCAACAGAGGAGCTACTTAAGTAATTAATAAACGATATATTATCTCACAATGGTATACTCTTTAAAATATAAACGAGAGGTATTACATATCGTTCCATATATTGTATAAGGGGTCAGTAAAACAGATAATTTTTTTTTAACTTTTTTTTGTATAATCAACGATTACTACAAAAAACAGATAACATGTGATAAAAACAGTTTAGGCCTGTTCCTGAGGAGCCGAATGTTACTTCATTATATGTCTTATATGGGCATTATAAAATTTATCTCACGAACTGCGCGAATTTTTTCCCCGATCGAACTAAAAAACCGGGAGCTGCCGGAAAGGGCTCGCTAACACCGCGGGGGGTTCGAAATATATCGCAGAACGAAATTATCGGATTCCATTATTCAACGAACGGTGAAATATAGATTCGGTTTCGGATGTTTTCGACTGGGCGGAGGACATTAACCGGTGGGCCGGGGGCCCTGGGTAGAGGCGCACTTATCCGAATCGATTCCTCTTTCTCTTTTTTCCTCGTCTCGGACGTGAGGCGGGAGAAAAATGCCGGCCGTTGTGGACAAACATCGGCCCGAGTCCATCTAGGACCGTGTTTATTTAAAGTGGGGCCCCTCGTAACATCTCCCGTCCAACCCCGAGATTTTCAAACCCCCTCTCATCGATTTCTTCGGTAGCCGGACCCTCGGTCTTACTTATAAACTCCCCGTTTCGAAATTTACACTCCCTTATTTCCCCGTTGAAAACCGAGTACACGGACGGAAGACTGGCTTGGAATCCACCAGTCAGGACCCCCGTCTCTTTTATTGCTATTTATAAATTCGTTATTATACAAAAAACAATCCGCTGGTCCACTTAGATTTATCCCTCAATTTATCGCTTCGTTAACTTATATTTTATTAACTCTATTCGAGATGTCAACAATTGACACTGTCTAATTTCTCTATAGAAAAGTGCGTTACTCGGGCAGAAGAGTGAGTTGGATTCTACCGGTCAGATTTCTTCCCATCCTGTTTTAAATAGTCATTATTACTTTATATAAATCCGTTATTATAGAAAAGACAATCCATCAGGTCCAGTTAGATCTCATTTTATGTCTGCGTTCATTTATATCTTATTAATTTTAATTGAGGATCATCCGTCTTTCCCCACCCTGTTTTAAATAGTCTTTATTGCTATAATGAAATCCGATATAGAAAATCTAACCGGTCACAACTCGTAAGTTCATTTATATTTTATTAATTTTATTGCAGAGCTTACTTTCAGATTTATACTCCCGGCTCACGCGTGAGTCGCAACCGATTTCCGTATTTAAATACAAGACTTACGAACAAATTTATAACTTACAACCGTATTATTGTAGAGCCGAACCGGGTGTACGAAATCGAGTCGTGGAGATCCACCGACTAACTGTCTAACAAAAATCCGATCCCCAATTTGTAAAATCGTTAACGCCTTGTATTTTTAACCGTTCCGATTTGAAAAATCCGTTCATTCATGATATAAATCTGTTCTAAACTAGCCCATCACTCCGATCCTTGGATTCAACAGCTCACCTCGCGTCACCTTCTGGGAACCGCCTTAAGAGGAAAAGGCCGCTTGATTTCCTCACTACCTAGTGAGGTTAGGAGTACCATCAATGGTAGATTCTCTATCGAAAATACATTCGTGTATCAAATCGCAAAAAATATAAATAAGAAATTCAAGTCCCGAAATAAAAATAAAAATTTCGTAGGTTCGTATTGCGCACATTTTCGAGGACTGCAAATGTGAAAACGCTTATTAATTCCGATACTTATTTTGGTGGTCGGTGAGATACTTAACGGCTTCCTTATAGGATTTCAAAGTAAAATTCAATTTTTCTAAGTCAACTTTCCAGCCGGAGTCAACCAAAGATATTTGATAATGCCGGAATTTATCGAGCCAAAGAGATGAAGGTTCGTAAGGCAGGTGTTAATTCGAATTAACACCCCAGTTTCGCCAGTTAAATAGCGCGTCTATATTGACAGTTGAAAAAACATTCAAAAACACCGCATACAAGCTAATTTGGCGAGGCTTCAGGTTTAACTGACTTATTCGAGCTTCAACACCTACTGGTGGATCAAAAATTAAACTCCCAATAGCGGTGTAAACTCGACTGAAGATGGCGGTAATCTGATTAGTCTTGATCTGAATAACCGGCGAGTTCATATATATATATATATATATGTCCGCATGAAGATGAATTTATGTATTTTTACCCAAATAACAAGTTTAACTGGATCCTTTCGTGCGGGTCGTATAAGGCTAGTGTGGTACACGAAAACGTTGATAGATTTATTTTTTTTATCCATTGTGGGGATAAGGGAAACGTATTAAAAGGGCTAACTGCTCGATGGCTATTATACAGGCGGAAATGTAGTTCAGAGGTTGGCGATAGACTAATCGGTCTTTGTCAGTTTTTGAAATGAAGTGGGCTGTTGTGGCCTGTTATGAGGTGAGAACCGGCCGCTGGTGAATAATCTGATGACTGCCCCCGTTTTATAATCCCCCATTCACCCGGTTATGAATCGGAACGAATTCCTTCCCTCACACTCCTTATTATAATTGGTTCTGTTCCGTTCGATCGAGTTTTACGGTTTTATTTTCCTACATTCGTCCTGAGGTAGGCCCCTAGTGCTAACCGATTTTTCTGTGCTCGATACCGCCCTACTTTTCCCAACTGTATTCTTAAAACCGCAATCTGTAGTGTTGTACTCATTGTTGAATGTAATCTAGAAGAAACCATACTTACGAAATGTTTCACTGAAATCAGCCACGTAGATCATCTCCCGTGTAACAAAAAATGCCGAGAGAGAGAGAGAGAGAGAGAGAGAGAGAGAGAGAGAGAGAGAGAGAGAGAGAGAGAGAGAGAGAGAGAGAGAGAGAGAGAGAGAGAGAGAGAGAGAGAGAGAGAGCCCTATATTCGTTCCCGTTTTTGTTGACGGCGGTGGTCCCGGAGGACCCCGAGTATTGTTTTCCGAAGAGTGCCTTAAGGTTAATGGACTCTCAGGGGGCGATTAGGATTTCCTCGCTACCATCCACAAACTCAAAACCCCCACACAACCCGACGGGGGTCCCCTCTGTTTAGCCACCGGTCAGACCCACGGTCTCTTCCCACCGTGTTTTGAATACTCTTTATTGCTATAGTATCAATCCGTTATTATAGAAATGACAATCCGGAGGTCCGGTCATACCTCAATTTATGCGTAAATTAATTTATACTGTATGCGAGAGGTTAATTTCAGATTTATATTTCCGTGTGGCTAAAGAATTTCCACATTAGATTAGCAATTTACACTCCCTTATTTCCCCATTGAAAATTGAGTGCGGCACTTGGGACCGAATCCTATTGACTTGGAATCCACATACGAAATTCAAACGTTCAGAAACAAAACGTTACAAATTGCTACTTAGACTCCTCGACAACGGATCATCCGTCTTTCCCCACCCTGTTTTAAATAGTCTTTATTGCTATAATGAAATCCGTTATAGAAAATCTAACCGGTCACAACTCGTACCTTCTTTTATATTTTATTAATTTTATTGCAGAGCTTACTTTCAGATTTATATTCCCGTCTCACGCGTGTTAACCGGAATATGCGATATAATGTTAGATATGAGGTTCGGTGGTTTAATATTCGCTATATATATCACGGCACTGTGGAGCGGTACAGAAATATCGTACTTTTCGGGTTCTACCTGGCCTCTGAGGTACAGTTATCGACGCTGCCGAAAGTTTCCGGTTATTATTTCGGACTCATACCGGCCTCGTTTCTTATTTATTTTTATTGCCATCCCTTTGACGGAGGGAGCGTGTGTAGTCGGACGGGAGCCTTCTCGGGGCAACCTCCATTGTGCCGGCTACATTCCGGAGAATCGTTTAAAATGAATATTCGGGACGGCGGGTGTGCCTTTTATTTGGTTAGGACCGACGGCCCCGCCCGGGTACCTCTCACCTTTGATACCCCACTCTGGTCCCTTAAAAACAGAGCCGACCACCGGCGACATCTTTTTTAGTAACCTGCAGAGCGGAATTCGTAAGACGAGCTGGCCAAATGCAGCCTATATACAGTATACAAATATATATTATATATATATATATATATATATATATATATATATATATATATATATATATAGGCTGTATATATTATTTTGTTCTTACAATTTTTTAGTAAATTAAACATCGTCAGTCATTACCTAGGAACACCGAGGACGCGGAAGGTAAACAAGAAAGCCCAGCCAGGTAATAACGGCCTATTGTCCGAGAAATTATGCCAATCCATTGTATTATGCGCCATTGTAATATATATAGTATTGTATAGCGGCGATTCGATGTGTGCGATTGTAGGCTTTAGTGTATAATTTCGTAATTCTAATTGATGTAGAAAAGAAATAATTTTCAGAAAAGTGCTCCAGGAATCGGCCGAGGTCGGGAAGGTCGAATTGAGGAAAATTGGTGGCGGTGGGTAATTGTTATTATTAATAAAGGGGAGGGAGTGGGGTGTAGGCGTTGGGGGGCCGCTAAAAACCCGGAGCTAATCCCCGGTGTGTTTATGATGGCCGGGCGACCACAATGGATGCAAATGCCGGCCGTCGGGGCCGCCCCTGCCCGCCCCTGGCGTTGACAACCGCTTAATGCCCGCTTATATCACTGCCAGATATGTGTGACACTCAGGGCGCGTGTCTGACCCCTACCCGATATTAATTGTTGTGTGCGCGTCTCGGCTTCCCCTCGCGTTTATCGCCACGCCGGCTCACGCCTTTTGTAACGGACCCCATCAATTAGGCCCCCCCCCCGGCTTCTGTCCGACGCCCCGTCCTATATTTTCTCACCGATTCGGACGAATCGGCGGCCGTTAAATTTGTCAGACCCAAAAGCCGAAGAAAATACTAGCAAAAATAACGGAGCCCACCGACAATTTTAATTTCCGCCGTATTATATTTATAGATTTATATTTTCTTATTTGACTCTCATGCGGTTGGATCGCGTGAGAGTTCTGCTCTCAAGACTGCTCGGTGACTGGTTCATTAACCTTTCGTTCTGAAGTGAATCGCTCCTCCTCGCCGTGGGCCCATTCGCCTAATCTTCGTTTGCGACACTCCTTCGAAAACGCCTCACGCTGGCCTGACCGAGTCCTTCACTGAGGGGGGGCGGGGCCGCAAAGGGAAAAGCCCCATCCTCCCGTCAGCAGACTTTGGATCGCTGGGAATAAACCCTTCCTGCGGTTTGTCTGAGCGCTTCCATCATAACGTCTCGATTATATTTATAGATCGCGTTTCGATAAGTTGGTCTAGATTTCCTCACGAGACATAAACATTGTCCAGGCGATTTTGTTGTCTCTTCTCACGGTCACTGGTAGCGGTCTGGTTACGATTCCTAACAGTTGCAAAATTACAGTTATGAAGTAGGGACGAAAATAATTAGACGATGAGAACCACTGGGTTAACCCCTTGGGTACGGATTTGTTAGCGGATGTTACGCTAATTGAACAAACTTTATTTGTCGATGTATGGATCAGTCAGTCAATATTCATTTATTCTGGCGATACAGGTCCAAATTCCTCCAAAATCCATTATTCTTGCAATTGCGCAGATTCACTATTACTGCTCGATAAGAGTCCTCCATAAGGGTAAGAACCTTCAACGAACTGGTCTTATTTCACTATTATGACTATCGTGTTCTAATTCTGTATTGTTGTCATCATTCTCACTTTCTAATTCACTGTAATCGCAAAAAAATTGTTCATCAGAGGTCATTTTCACTGAACCTTTCGCTACCACAGTCATAAAATACATTTTCTATTTCTGACCTTTTAGGACGATATATAAGAAATAAAATGTTGAACTAACCTTATTTGCTGCCGTTAGTTTTCGAATGATAAGCGCAAGCGAATTAGTACAGGGGCATTGACGTAACGATCTCGATCAACGACCTTTACTCCCACTCCCCGCTACTTACCTTACGTACGTTCTACAGGGATACCTCGAGAGACTTTAATTCGAACGACGAGTCGGACTGGTCAGCCGTAACTTCGGTAAAAAAGATATGCACGACGAGTCAATACTCGGTTTTTGTCCCTTCATAAAGTAACATTCCACCACTTAGGCCTATCGAGTGCAGTAGGACTAGCCAAATCGTGAATTGGATGTATCATTAATTTCCCGAGCGTTTCTTGACACCACTCGCTTATTTGTTTCTATCCCGATTATGGCTTCTCGCCATTGTCAGCACGTGCGGGTTGGGAACCAGATAAATAAGCGAGTGGATGATGATTAAATATACATAATTAATAATTTATTCAAATCCGATCAATTTGAAAGGGTTATATATATATATATATATATATATATATATATATATATATATATATATATATATAGGACGGAGAATACAGTTTGGAGTGGAATGGTCCCCATTTAGGACTGAGCCTAGGAGAGTTTCGATATTCAATGGCGATATTAAGATTATCCTATAGTTCGTCAGAGCAAGAGGGTGTCAATATTTAAAACAAATGTTAAGAATCCATATAAATCCGGGAACTGAATATTCCGATTTTTTGTAAATTCTTCGACCATCCCTGGCGAATGAAAATCGTTCCGATAAAGCCGTACGACTTTCAATAGCACTGGCACGGAGCTGAGCCGGGGATACAAATACATGAAAACGAAGTTCCCCCAGATAAATACAAACAAATATTAATATATTGACTTAGAAGTAATAATTTCGGCGATACAAATTATCACAGAATGGCCGATTATGCAATGTATTTGCATTGTACTGCACTGCCATCAATTCTGCCTATTTAACTAACTGGACAATTTATAAAAATCATAGATAGATAGATAGGTGTTTTTGGATCGTAGATTTCTAAAATACGGTTGCAAATGTTTGACATTTCAGTGCATCTATAGCCTATTATCATTACGGCCCGTTTACAAACACCAAAGGAGATCGTCCGATAAGTAGTTTTCCACCCTCTTTATTCTAAATAGAGATAAGGACGAGGGCAGAGATTGGGGTCTACACCAGTCGGTCGATGATATCGCGGAATCCAGTACCATTTTAAGTTCATTTAAAATCGATTGAAACAGCCACAGCAGGAATGCCACTGACGATGGTGAGAATCCGATAGCGGGCTTTGTACGTTCGCGTATCAACTATTTACTAGGGGCGGTATGGTTTTACGTCCGGATTCCCAGAGAAAATTCGAAACCGTGAAGTGGGCCCAATAGTGGCGCGCCGATTCATCGCCCATCGGAAAGTTTAACGCCCGACAGCGGCGCCCGACGGTTCAACTCAAATTAAGTTTTGATCGAGGGAGACACGAAAATTGCTCCTCCCGGGAGAGGGATAAAAAGGGGAGAAGGCGCCTTCTCCCTTTCCCGCCGTGTGAGAAACTTGGAGTGGCCCGGCTCTTGAGACCCGGACCGAAATAATGAGATCTCGACAAAAGGCCTATCGCGTTCGGCGGTTATTAGTCCTATTAGAGGAGTTGTTTGTCCGGATCCGGACCGGGCGGTAAACTGAAAGACCGATAATGGTGAATCGCGCTGAATCCCGGCTCGGGGAGATAATCCGGGGACGTATTAATAAGGAGAAACTCTGTAAGAAAGTAGCGGGGCAGGGGTGATAAGGTTGCGGTGTAGGAGGAATACGTGTGTACGGGAGTAGGGGGGATTGGATGCTGTGTCATGGCTACGAGGGACCGCTGACTCGACACGCTCCTGTTTGTTCCGAGCACACTATGTATATGCATGAGACCCGCTACCCTCTTACACGGTTTCTCCCTTAAACGGGGGCTCCTATATTGCTTGGCTAGGCCCCCCCCCGTCGGCACCGCAAACCAGGTACCGCTCCCTCCGTTTACCTTATTGACCTCACATCGATCCCCCGGGTTTTCAGTATATTCAATACCCACGCGTATTGCGCAAAAACCATTATTTCAAAATATTAAATAAATCCGGTGATTTATAATACGTACGTTCCAATATCTCGTACGAGCTCAAGGGGGAAATAATTTATAATTCGCCCTTTTTCTCACTTTCGAGGACTGAAGAACTTCGATAATGACTATATTAAAAATGAGAATTCTAATAATTAGGCGAAAATGTATCGCAGGGGTACCTATCCCTCGGTTTACTTTATGTCCACTCATGGACCCCCCACCACCACACGGCTTACCGTACTCCCGTGCGTATTTCAGGAAATACCGTTATTTTAATATAATAATAAATTTTAATTTAATTTTTATATATCCGCCGGTTTTTTAATACAAAATCGATAATTCTCAGCAATTTTCCCCCGTATATTTCTTGCGAGAATAAAGGGGAAATAATTTATAATTGGCCTCTTTTCTCTCTTCCCGAAAACCTCGATAATAACCGTATTAAGATTAAATAAGAATTCTAATGCCTAGGAGTAGATGTTGCATTTTTTTGTTCTATCTTCAGTAACATTTCCGCGTCTCTGTCACCGATGAGATTTTGGTTAATGAAGGCGGTTAGACGACAGATTTGTACCGCGTTTCATATTCGAGCCTGGACATATCGGACTTGTACCACGCGTTTTCATCCCAGTACGTGACCCTGAACACCTTGACATAGCCCTTCCTAATGACATAAAGTGTATCATACCGCAATCGGTTTTATTTTGAGATCAACACGTTCTCATACTCGAATTAGAAAAAAAGGTCGGTGGGTCTGATCCAGAAGTACTGGCGGACGGTCGACAAAAGGACAAAAAATTTTGAATGAAGGGCATACTCCCGTTTTTAGGACCCGACCCGACACTAATACCGTTTCAATGTGTGTATATAACACACCTCCATCTTATTCGGTCCTAGGATAGACCGGCCTCGGCTCCTTACCACCGTCAGCATACGACCAGATGAGTGGAAGAGTGACGTCATTGGGAAAGCATGGGGGTGGCCAAACAGGTATCTTAAAATACATCCTATCCCCCCGACCCGGAAGTTTACTTTTCGAGAGCATTCCGCGGGCATTACGCGGCGGGGGCGGGTTATCCGTAATTAGAGCCGGGTTTACGTTTTCACGGGGATTTAGGCGGGTCGGCGGGCGGGCGGGCGGGCGGGGGGGTATTTTTAGGAGTCGGATGAGGGTGGATATTTAGGGCGGGTCGGGGCGAAGAGCCGGCCCCAATCGATGGAGGGAAATCCGTGCGCAGGCTGAGCCCCGAGGGAGGGGCCTGGGAGGGGCCACCCCAATTACGGGGCCGCCAATTGGCAGTGCCCCAATAAGATAGTGTTTAAGTAATTCATACCTTCATTTTCGGGCCGACCGATAAAGTGCCGCCATCGATCCGGACCGCCCCACCGCGTATCGCTAACGCGTTTCTTTCTTCCGCGTTCATTTTCGAGAGGCTACGCCGGCGTTTTTTTACTAGGCCCATTGAGAGCCCCAAAACTGATGGACGGATGAGAAATACCGTTACAATACATTTTCACCTAGAAATCTTATTTTCTAATATTACGAATCTCGAATGAGAGAGAAGAAGCGAATTATAAATGATTTTCCCTTTAAAAGAGGGAAAGCTACGCACTGGAAAAACCGGCGGATGTATTTAATATTTTAAAATAACGGTTTTTCCGTGAGAGCGAGCGAACGAGGATTGATGAGTGGTCATTGAGATGAACATCGCGATACATTTTCGCCTAGTTATTAGAATTTTTGTCCTTAGGAAAGGGGAAAAAGAAACGATAAACAATTCGTGAGAAGGGACGATATGACATACTAACAATCGAGGAATATATGTTTTCTCAGAATTTTTATTTCCCGCGATATGTGCTAACATGTATTCAACGCGTACAGCGGTTTTAATAGTGAAAAAAGGAAATTTTAATGGGTTAGGCGCGGTCCGACTCGCGGAGGCGACCGATACCAGATATGAGACGGCGCCTGCCATCCTCTCTCAGTCCTTAGCCGGCCAGTGACCTCGGATGAATACTGTGCGATTGTTTACGGGTTCAAAAAACATGACGCGCGGAATTCGAGAAGGCAAAACTCCTCTCCGGGGAAACAACTGCTGCGATAGGATTATTAGAGAGGCGGTACAGATCCAAAAAAACAATGACTGCGGTAGGGATATGGGTAGGGTATGGGCAGAATATCAGTAGAGGATGGTTCCGGGAACGTAGTAGTCATGATGATGTGACAGGTAAGAGTTGCGAAACGTAGGAAGCGGACAACACCAGGGTGGGCCCGAGAAGGAAAGGGCAAAAACCCTCCCAATGGAACCCGCTTGGGTGGTTTCCCCAGGAAATATCCCGGAATAGAAGGGGATCAACCCCTACCAACCAAAGTTCTTCCCACTGTATTCCGCGAGACACAGTAAGTGATAATGCAAGTTACCAGTCCTGATCGCAGTTAAGTACAAGTTCGAAAATACTTGTTAATATTTTGTTCTAAGAACAAAGGTTTAATTCTAGTAGTTCTTCGGCTATATGCCTTCCTTTATAGAAAAACTTAGTATAACCGATTTCAAAATTGTACAATACAGGAATCTCACAATTAGTCGCATTGATTCTTCAGAAATACCGCATTATACAAAACCTCACTACCAAATTTAATAAACAATGGAAATAATTATGATAAATCCCGCAAAATGTTTTAAAGAAAAACTTTACTCAAAATGTAGCTAGATATTGTGCAATGCACAATTCTCGAATTATTACAGCATATAGGTATTATTAAAAAAGGCGATTTAAACTTTATTTTATGGTAAAAGACTTTTCTAATGTTATTCGTATGCAGTGATTGTCGCGGTCGCCGCTTCCGGCCGATGGCGCTGTCTTGAATCTCCGATACTCCCGAAAGTTCGCGTCGTTAAAAAAAGGCGCACTCAACAAAATTACATCGCGTATTTCAAGGAATGGTTTCAAAAACTCGTTGCACATTAATGAAATGTTTCAAGACCGAACTAATCAAGGGTTCGGTGTGCGAGAAATTATTGTTCTATTAAGGAATTTATAATTATTAAAAAGGTGTGTTCCTCGAGGATATCGCAGGTATATGAATTGTCTGTAGCCGGATAGGAAATAGCGATTTCGCTGAGTGATCTAGGCAGGAGAACGATCGCTGGGGAGGGTGAGGAAACCTACCGGCGGTGAGTAATAACCGAGACGTCGGGGACTAAAGAAAAACCGAGGCAGAAATTCATGGCGTGGTACGTACCCTCCCCGGGCTAAATTCATAGTCGGGGCCGGATATGAATAGGGAGAGGAGGAAACCTCCTTAGCGGAAAAGGGGTGGGACTCGTGAATAGGAAAACAGGAGGGGGGGATGGGGTGATAAATGTCCCCGGACTGGTAAATACACATTAGACGTGTTTATTCTTGCATCGGGAACCGCCCCCCCCCCACTGCCCGTTTTAAAACGAACAATCCCCGATCGAATTCCCACTGTCGATCTTTCACTCCGGGCGAACACGTTTTCATTCACAGACATGAGGCTTAGATCTCCAGTTATTTATGTACGGCAGAAAATATATTTTTGTCCAACAGTTTTATTGCCACAACTGTACAGTACAATCGGGGACACTGATGTTAAATTTGCACTAATATAAATAATAGTTAATACAGAATCAGGGTTATATTTTATTGGTTTAAAATAGTTATTAGGTAGGACCGCTGAGTGTTCATAATTTAAATAGCACCGCAGCAATTATTTTTGTTTTCCGGAAATGCGGTTGCCAGTCTTGATCGCAATCGAATACGAGTGGATCGACCCAACTCCAACATATATTATGCTCCTGTTATGCTCGGCGGAGAATAAATACGTGTATCGAGTCAACGTTTAGCGGTCCTTCGCTCATTCGGCTGACAACATTGCTGTTAGATGAATGTAAAATATTAACGTTTATGTTAAGATAACTCCCATAATATTTGATTAAACCTTCTACGCCATAGCGATAGCTCTTCAGATCATCATATCTTATGATAATTTAAGTATAACGAATATATAAGTTGAATGAACCCTCCACTTAGTTAATAAAACGCGTAAAATATTCTCGACAGAAAAGAAATAACACCTAATCGAGTATTAAATTAATAGAGCGAGTGCTTTTTAAGCACTCTCCACTGGTTATATCGATATATTGCTGACATTGTATTGCATATCTCTTTCATACGTCCTGTTCCGATAAATTGTTCACCCGGGCTAGCCACGTAGGACACTACACGCCAGTCGTAGGGGGTATTTTTAAATGTTCGAATGTACGAAATATATTTTTTTCTCTGGAATTGTTTGCAGTCTCCCGGCTGATGGGTTCGGGGGCCTCGGCAACGATGAACATGGGCAACATGTCCTTGTCAACGTGCAGCGTCTCCGACAGCAAGCCCATGCAGTTCCCTCTCACCCAGCGCCGCAAGAGAAGGGTCCTTTTTACCCAAGCTCAGGTAAACATAATAAAATCTTCTTGGTATTTTTCAGCGTTACTATACTACATTTATCTAAGTTATCGTTTAAAGAGAGTGACTTTGAAGCACGCGTAAATAAAATTCGCATCAAGTCTTAACCTTGGGGAAGGGTCGAGGGGCCCTATTTATTTATATTATAGGCATTTACTGCTGTTAACGAAAGGTATTTATAAATACCAATATTTCGGTCAAAAACACATTCTTCAAACCAGGACCCTGGTTAGCGTTGATTTAGTAGTGAAACTTTCAATTTTCTTGTACTTAACGATCTCTGTCCCAATACGTCCTCTCACTCCTTTTATTTCGAAATTATTACGGTTCGTCTCTATTTTAATTATCGGAAAACGGCCTTATTATTCGGATCATTGGCTTTTAATCTAACGTAATATCAGGAACTTAATAAAATATATGGGTGAAAATCCTAAATTATTTTGACTTAGAACGCAAACTTGAGGTACTGCAACTTTGAGGTATTGCAGTATAAACTCTCTAATAAATTTCAAATTTTATTTTCGCTGTGAAATGAAACGGTTGTCGAACGACTCATGTATTGTTTGCGTGTCGGTAGTATCTAAATAAAGGGGTTAGTTTACAAATAAAATAAAATTTAAGTCAGCTTCGCGGAGTGCCTAACAAGAAACACACTATGCTAAACGTTATTTTTGAATATACCCTTTATTTAAGTACTGACGACGCCGCTTTGCCGAAGCCGGACTACCGGTGGACCAAAACCCGATTCTTAATGCCACTAATCCAAGCAGTTCCTCATTTTAATTACTTAAATCTTTAATTTACGCAAAATGTTTAAAATTCTTGCGGAAACCGACGCTAAATTGCGAACAGTAGCCTGTCAAGTAACCGATCATAGCTGCGCCGATTAAACAGGGACTAGTCAAATATATTTACAATATCGTGGGGGTGAAATAAGGATAAGGAGGGGTGTACCGGCTACCCATTACACCCTGTTTGTCTAGTTATGTTTGCTCACTCTCTCCAACATATCCCACTCTCCCTCGCCTGCCCCCCCCCCTCACTCTCTCTCTCTCTCTCTCGCTCTTTCACTCTAACTCTCAATTGTCGGCCATGTTGGCCGGTATCCGCACCGGAAACCCATTGTTGTCGAGCGTCAATCACAATCTAACCCCACTCCCTCGGAGAGCCCGTTTTCAGTTTTAGAAAGCTCCCCCTCCCGCCACCACAACAAGCTCGCAACACAATGTACCGCCCCCACGTCGCAGCCCGCCGTAATTTTCTCCTCTTTCCCTCCTGTTTTCTCGCTTTTGTACTTCCGAACCGAGTCGAGGGAATTAAACGGTGCCGCGGGTTACGGCCGACCGACATTCGCGCTCCTTCCGCCCCAATTTCTCGAAGAATGTCTCTATTTTCATCGATTCCGGAAGACTCCCGGGACTTTCTTGCCCGTCAAAGTCACTGTACGTTAATCTAATCTTAAATACAACAACGGTATATCGCTTACGAGTATAATACGAATGTCCCCACTTAGAACGCGTAATTCCGATTTCGTAATAATTATCCGTTTCGTATTAATTATAACGAAATTTGTTTTAGTACAGAACGAGTAATTGTGAGGTATACGTTGTCCGTCTTGAGCCTGACCCAGAACATTGGGCGAGGTCCGTTCACAGAAACGTACTGCGATATCGGCGAGTATCCGGTGTGGCTCCAAGCATCGAGTTGTAGGGAAAAGTTTTTCCTTCAAACGGTTTCCCTTAATTCCGACTACCGAAGTTACAATTTTGTACTTTATCAATAATGTTGAACCGAGCCAACACCAATGGGCGGGGATAAGATAACGTTTCGGGTTTACGGAATCGAGCGAAAGTTCAAAACGGCAGAAGAACGCGTAACTGCGGTATAATTAAAAATCAATACCGAATAAACTTGACGGCGCGCAGTGCGATTATATCTCAATTATTAAACTGTCGTTTCGGTACGAACGCGTCCTTGGAAACCCGATTTGCGACAAAGATTCAGCGGATGGAACGGCGTTTACGACTCCCGGGGCAAAAGGTTATTGTCATGGCGATTTTCAAAAACAATGGCCGCCATGTTGGTTCCCGTTTAGAGAGCGAAAAAAAAATGCGTGAGAGAAAATGGGACACGACGACATATACAATAGCGAGACGTCGTGATTCCCTCCTTATCGGTTCTTCCGACATTCGACTTTTCCATTCGGTTTAATAACCGGCGACCGATAATTCACGAACGTCCGCAAGACCGTTCCGCGATGTTTCATTGTTCGGTTACGACACGGGGAAACGGCTGTTGCCTTAGCTCACGTCGGGCTCAATTTAAGCCGGAATCCGCATTGGACTCTACCGGCAGTGGGTGGGGAGAGGAGCTTCGGAACCACATACCATCTATACTATATTATAATGCCCCCAACGTGCGCCTGTCTCTCTGTGTACCGGTCTGTAACGTCACACACTTCCATGGCCGTCTGAATTTCTCTATTTCTTTCAAACAATAAAAACATGGCTCGTTACGTGTCAATACACTTCGGTAAGCCTCCGAATATTACGTTACATTTTGTAATCTCCCTTCAATTTCATATGCGATGAGATTTTTAATTTTTAACGTACTATTTTGCGCAATGAAAATTATTAGTTTAAATCGAAAACATTAGTAAGGTTTACATATTTATGAGCAATTTGAGTTTCTTTCATTTAAAATTTAAATTTCTGGTGAATAAAAGAAAAAGTTAATTTTGTATGTGTAGGTTGTTTCAATTTTATATGTAAGTCTTCGTTAAAGTACTGTCGGTAACATATAAAATATAAGTACATAATACCATGAGTTAGTACTCATTATTAGTAACTCCAGGAAATGAATTAGTTAATGTGAAAATAAATCGCAACACAAGAGTTTAAAAAAACACGCGAATACTTTTTTAGAATGTACTCTGGTACAGAGTTTTAAGGAAAAAATAACTGGAAAATAGCTGCCTATTAGATGTTTATAATATAGTATCCAATTTTTCCAAGACGGCAAATTAGAATAACCTTTTTGAAAAAACTAATTTTTTTTAGAAATGCTTTTGTCGCGATTCATATTCATAGTATAGTGCATAATACTATTTGCTGCCAACATTGTTGGCAACCCGTTAATATGGTACGTTATAAACTAGTGACTGCGTAGGTTTGCTAATAAACTGTCTATATAATATGTATAGAAAGGCGTTGGAGGAAGCGCCGTAAAGAATAGTACCTTGTCCCGCATGCTCGACGTCCCGGATGCTGGATACCCGGAAGTACAAAAATCGGGGTTCCCTGTTTAAAGCTCCTGTACACAGTATTACTATACGTCTACTTACTTCGAACATAATATCAAACCCAAAAATTATACCAGGGCGCATTTATAACTTTCAGAAAGCTAGGATAAAAATAAATTTACGATCATTTTGTTACTCATGAATATTCATTAAAAATAACTTCTGGTAGGGGGGTTAAATACTGTCGCATTTAACAGGCTTGAAAGCAAAACGTGCAATACTTTCAACATTAATGAAAGTATAAATTACAAATACTTTATTTTTCGACTAATATACATAGTACATTGTAAACGATACAAAAATGTTCTTTGTCACTCGAATTCCGGCCCGTGTGCCTTACCAAATTTATGTACATAATTATTTAGACTAAAAAATATTTGGATTTTGCACAATGTTTATACGATAATAGGGAAAGTTACACAATAAAAACCCCAAAAAAAGTAAAAAAGTAATTACACCTAAGATTTTACTACAACGCAGTACAATTCAGGGCTCACTATGTACATTGAAACTGTTAATATCAAGTTTAATTTTCTGGTTATTGACAATTCTAACGGCATTCATTCGATGTTGGCCGAAAAAAACGGCTAGAAACCGGTGTGGCTCCAAGCATCGTATCGGCCTTATGGTAAAGCCGAACGACGGTAATTCTTTAAAAATTATTTCCCACCTTATTCTAATTCCGTTTGGCGAAATAACAATTTTCCACTTTGTCAATGTTCTCAAGCTGAACCCAGAGCAATGGGTTGGGGGATCAAATAACGTGAGGCGGTCGATTTTCACGTTTCAGGTTTACGAACTGGAGCGGAGGTTCAAACAGCAGAAATATCTTTCGGCGCCGGAGAGGGAGCACCTAGCTAGTCTCATCCACCTAACACCGACCCAGGTAAGTCGCCGCCCAATTCTCATTTTTATCTTATTTCTAACAATACCCTTCCGGCAGATAAAGAATCTTGGGGTGTCGGCGCTCCCTCGCCACACGTGTCCGAGAATTAATGAGAACCCGATCGTGATAAGAAATATTTCTAGGGGGGAGAGAACCCCAACTTATACTGGTTGCTTTCTTGCCTTCTTTGGCTCGAAGCGGATTAATTTATACTCGACGGGTATTAATATATTAATCCCCAGTGCAAGGATGAAATTGCAGCGAAACGAAAAATGCTTACTGGGCGTGTAGGCTACATAAAAATATTAAGGGAAGAAAGGTCGCGAATAGGAAGTGGAAGATGGAGAACGGTCGGAGGTACACAAGTACTAGCCGGGTTTATCCGGAAGGAAACGTCGGTGGGTACGGGACGCGTTTCGGAAGGGTCGGGAACAAGAAGCGGTTCTCTGTTATAAGCGGCGGGGGCGGCTCGTTAGCCGGCTTTGTCGTCCCGCTCTACGGGCTTAAAACAAAGAGCCCAATGGACAATGGGCTCTGAAATTGACGTGGGCGGGCGGCGGTGCGGGCCCGTCCGCTCGTGCGGGTGCGGGTGCGGGCGCGGGGTGGGGTTGCCCCCCTCGTTAACTTCCAATTAT
This sequence comes from Lethocerus indicus, assembly GCA_019843655.1. Lineage (NCBI taxonomy): Eukaryota > Metazoa > Arthropoda > Insecta > Hemiptera > Belostomatidae > Lethocerus > Lethocerus indicus. Next base: position 23,921,615 of record JACDQD010000001.1, read on the forward strand.
TGCTAGGCTAATCTCTGGTATAAAACGCCACGCGACCTAGCGGGAGCCCGTCGTTAACTGGGCGGCCGGTTTATTAATAGAGCCGGACGTCGAAAATCGACCTCTCACTTCTCCCCTTTCCGACGGGGCGTTCGATTATTAGACGCCGGCATCGATCGATCGCCCTCGCACATCCGATATCCGCCTCCTCTGTTACGTCGCCTAGAATTAAAGGCCCCAAGTCCCTCCACAGCGTGTGAAACGATTGGCGATATTAATCCGGATAGATAGAAGGATTTGCAGTTACCCCAATTAGAAATCGTTTTCTTAGAATCTAGTAAATTCTTTTTGATTTTGATTTTCTATCATTTACGCGACACTATCCCAGTTACCGACGCGACCGTCGACCGAGCTATTTACACTGTTACAACCTACCCTACTGTTACTGATTTCGATGTTTACGGATGTCTCTTACGTGTCAATTTGACTCATACCGCATTGAGAATTTCCAACTTCTGAAAACACGCCCTTCTCCCGGAGCCTTTTATTATTGGGAACACGAGTCGGAAAGGATCTAAATGTCGTTCTTGAGTTAAAAAAAAGAAAATATGAGGACAAAAAACTCCTTCGTTAGATTTTTCTTTCCGCCCGAGTTAAGAGTTCGGGGAGACACAGAGTTCCCGAAAAAAGTCGAGGGGAAAGTTGACTGGGTTCGGTTCTCCTTGTTGCTTTCTGCCGGAGAATCGCCATAAAGACCCCCCTCCCTCCCTCCCAACATCTCCTTCCGCTTCGACGTAATTAAAACTTTCTTATTTTTCTCGGAGTTCGAGCGCAGTTTCGCAATTTCGCGAGCGGGGCTTTTTAATTTTCGTGTCAAGAACGACACGATACTTGGGGGAAATGTTTGGGCCGGGGCTGCAATTGAAAGGGGAGAGAAAAAAGATTACAGACAATAAAATAATGAAACTTCGCCTTAAAAATGATTCCGACACTGGAAACAACGCGGTACGAAATTTTTTGCCGACACGTATTTCGCTCGAGGACTAGGCGTTTGATCCCCTCCGATGCCTGAGAAAACGAATCGACTTATTATCGATTATCGACGACCTTTAGTACACGGTATAAAAATAATAAATTTAGTATACCGATCCAAGAGAACGGCCGACACCGTCCGATTATCGATTGACATTTACTGGATACATATTATGGCCGATTATATAGCCTAGACCCGCAACACTCCCCCCTTTCGCCACGGCCGACGAGTTACGATATTTATAAAATTCGAACTGAAAAATATAATTTCCCCCTCGACTACCGTCTCGGAATCCTGGAGCGAGAAAGGGATATTATTACCCGTTTTCAGAAAAAAGGAAAAAATTCCCGGGAGCGAAATTTGTTCAAAGGATTTTTAATACGGGCCCGGGTAAAGTTCCCCTCTCGACGTGGAGCCCTGGACCCGCATATTAAAACCGGTGGCCTTAGCCGTCCTTTTGAGCCCCCTTTAATAAGATTTTTCATCGCGTTTCCTCGTAATTATCCTGCCACGTCGGAAACCGGTCCACCTCTCCGCTTCACGGCTCGAGGGGCCTCCATCCAATTTTGAAATATTTGCGTCATTATACAGCATGCATATTGAGGCCAGGGCCCGCCGACCGCCAGACTGCCGCCCATGTCGCACAGTTATTGGAAATATTTTAAATTCGAATCCGCTATTGAATACAAAGTTAACCCGCCACGGCGGTTCGTAGATTTATAATAAATTTTTTAAATTCGATACCTATTTCTTTATATTTGCCCACAATCTCAAAATATGGGAAATATTCGGTGAACTACCGAAGAAAGAATGAATGCGTTTTAAACTCCCTGTACCAGTTTTGACCGGCTATTCGAAAAATATTTATCGATGATAGAATGAAAGTTGTTGGTTACATTTTATTTGATTCATTTAAAGAAGAAAAAACTTTAATTTTCGACTAACGTAAAAATAAAAATATCCCCGCCAGCTACGATTTTTATGTCGATTAAGATATGTCATTGATTTTACTGATCGTCTATATCTTAACGACATCAGCTAACAATACCGCGTTGGGGATGTCGGTTGTCGAGATACATAGGTTGCCGTAGCGTTTTGTAGTTTTATGCTGGATTTGGGATTCGAGCCCGGAAAATTATATCGCGGGCTAAACTACGCACTATAAAGTGCTGACAGGATGCTTCATCTGACGCGAATGCCACTCGCAAAACCAGTCGAGTCGGAACTTACGGCGAGTCGAAACGTAATTGAAACTCAAAAAATATTCTTTTACTCTCGCGGAGTCACATAATTGTAAACGTACCTTTCGGCCAAAAAGACCTTCGATGGTCGGCGATATTTTCGAGAGAATTTTAAAACGGTTAAAACCGGGACGCACTCCGAGCTCCGGAATTGACGTATAATTATTTTCGAAAGGAAAACTGGTTGGGGAGTATAATGCAATCCCTCGTAATTGGTGGATGTCGGGGCCCACGGTAAATATTAGGAGAGGACTCAGACTGGGAAAGGGGTCGGTTCAGCGTACACGCCCCCCTTATTATTTATTAATATCCACCACTCCCAACTCTAATTACAATAACGCCCCTACGTCTCATAAATATAAAATATAAATTGCTTTTATGCGAGAAAATTAAATCATATTATAGCTTTTGTTTTGGTACCCTGACCAATTTAGACGGAAGTTAAAGCGCTGAAAAGTAAGATATAAAAGCAGTTAAGAAAAAATAAAAAGGAGTAATCGCATAAGTGATGTCGCATTATAACGGTGATTAGTCAGTAATTGATGTGTTGTATAAATGGCACAGTATTATCACGTATATGCATAATATAATTTAATCTTATATATATATATATATATATATATATATATATATATATATATATATATATATATATCACGGGTCATGACTGAAGCTAGGCACTATAATTATAACACCTATATTGACTTCCTATGAAATTTAATAAATCATACAATTCAGTCTTTACTTAGTGGTAACACTCCCCAGTTGATCGATATATAATATACGTTCAATGTGTGTACATATAGGGATATGATGTCGGAGAACTAATTTTCTTAACAATAAATTTCAGAAAACAATCTTAATAAAAGCTAATGTTATGTCTGAGACTGCTGTCCCAGTCCTCGAAAAGAATGAAGAGTACTGAAGTTAATTCTAACGAGTACCATGGAGTATTCGAAATATTTTCGTTTAATAGGCGGCGAACCGATGCCTTAAATATTTCTGAAAAGCTTCTCACCCGCTCTTATAATAATATTTGATATTGTACAATATAATCATATATTCGTTATCGCCGTTTACATAAAAAATATCGACCGGGTTTCCATTTATATTACTTAACACCAGGTTTACGGACGTTTCTTATGCGTCAATTTGAGGCATGCAATAGAGCAGCGGTTCCCAAACGTTTTCGGTTTCCGGCGAAGTAGAGGATTTCAAAATTAGAAAACTAGTGAAAAAAAAAAATTTCGATACGTTTCCCTCGTTGAATGGATGAAAGTCGGAACAGGTGGCAAAGAAAATGCTAACGGTTTTTGGAATTTTCCTACTGAAATTCGATACGTGTAATTTTGACCGGTCCCGTAAACCTAGTGTTGAGCCGGAAATTCCGATCCGAATCCGATTCCTCGGTCGGATTCTCCAGTTGAGAGTTGTGGGACAATTAGGCGTTGGGGAAACAAACTGGGATTATAATAGTGCCGGGCGTGAGACTTGCCGGAGGGAGCCTTGTGGGGGGGGGGGGCCGAGCAAATATTAATAGTCCGGAGGGTAAACCGAGATATGATTGAGCTAAACAAATTAAAGCCGGTAAATGGGGGCGGGGGTCCGGCCGACTGCGAATTTGACGTCTCTCGAGTAGGCAAGGGTCACGCGCCTGGGATTAGGGGCCTTTATTAATATTCCATCCCGTTCCGGCCCCTCACTCGCCGTCCCTATAGACCGATATAATTGACCCACGGACAAATTAAAATAACCGATATGACCTCCCCTCGTCTTTCTCGAACGCCTCTCGCCCGCTAATATAATATTTGATATGGTACAATATCATTTATTACTCGTTATTGGTGTTTACATTAAAAGAAATCGTACCTTACCGATCGAACCGTTCTATATAGTTCGCTAGAATGTTCTGGAGCGCTTCTGTAGATATCGTAATCTAAAAATGAAATTATTATTTATCCTGATTTCCATTCTATATAATAGATGAATTAAATTATATAAATGTACTTCCTCGTGTCGAAAGCAGCGTCTCTCCGCACTGCCCCTTTATCAGTCGGGTATGCAAATTTACATTCTATTATGTAGGCAAAATGATGGTCGGATGTACAAAATTTGATACTCCGAATGTATTCGGATTGTATCGTAATATTGACCTGCGTTAAAATAACCTGAAAAAATGGGAAACAAATAATAGATACGTGAAATATAAATTTTTCTTATTTCGGTCCACCCCCTCACTTTCTTTACGTTCGGGCCGATATAATTGATCGCCGATCAAATTAAAATAGCCTACAAAATGACCTACCCTCATATTTCCGAAACACTAATCTAACATTTGATATTGTACAATATAATTTTTAAACTCCTTATTGTTTAGCGTACTAAATGTCTCACCTTATTAAATCCGACACCTAAATCATTCTTTTTTATATTATTTATATACATTCTGTAACACGATGGCGGGACATAAAGTCCCAATATTTGTTTACAGTTAGCGATATAACGAAAATCACTTTATTTTCCATCTAATAATTACCTTATACAAACTTTTAATGGCGGTCCTTATAAATATATAAATAAAATTAAAACCAAAAAGACTATTCCTATATATATTTGTGGTTGGGTCGCTTATAAAATCGATAGGAAAATCCGAATTATATTCGAGTCTTACATTAACATAAAAATGTAGAATGTAACTATAATTTTAATCGATGCATTGAATACGCCATTTAAGGGCACAACTGGCGGTCGTAATATGTAAGCGCGATATGCAAGTCGGCGATATAATTTTACGAAGGATTATAGGCTGCAATGATTGAATTTCGTTTGTGTGCTTACATTGAATCAATTAAGACCGAAACAACATTCAGTTAAATCTATTTATTTGGACGTGAGCGCAAAGTGCAGGCGCTGATAGTAATTACCTGGTTTTGTGGCCCTCTTCTGGGAACCCTTCTGAAGACGCGTCCAATACTCTCCCTCTCTCTCTCTCTCTCTCTCTCTCTCTCTCTCTCTCTCTCTCTCTCTCTCTCTCTCTCTCTTCATTCCGTTCATTCGTTAAACGGCTCATTGTGACCGTTCCGTTTTGAATCTAAGCGTGAAATGTAATTGGTAGCTGCAGGCTAATTGGGGCAGGGCGTTTTATTATTGGGACGGAAAACACGCCGAGTAACACCGGAATTAAACGCCGGAGCGCGATTTGAAATAACACTCAGAGCGTGTGCTATTGTTCATTCCTCAACATCCTTCTGACACCTTCCTCGCTTCTTACGCAGATGACAGAGCCGCACTCTCTACTAACTCCGATCCTTGTTTAGGAATCACATTCCGTACAAGAAGAATGCCGGCCCAGGAAATGGAGGATTTAATTACCAAAAATAGTGGCAATTATGATTCCGAGAAGAGCGACTCGTCCTCCTATTTTCCTATAGAAAATCAAGTGCGGTACTTGGGACTGTACTTAGGCAAAAGATTGACACGGAACCCACATACAACCTTGAAGAAACGAAACAACGTTACAAATTCTAAGGCTTGTCGAGCACAGATAAAAACTATCACTCTCCAAACAAATTATTAGTTTACAACCGCATACTGATACCTAAGCCGGCCTACGGAATCGAACTAACTCTCGAGTCTAACTGTTATGGAGTCCACTCCTGGCAATCCGTAATCCATTGAAAAATCAATGACGCCCCTCCGGCTGTCTCTAACCGCGCGGTTCATAATGGCCTAAAAGTCACGTCCGTTCGGGAATCAGCGGCTTCCCGGTATAAATCCTTCCACTCCGAATTATCCCATCGTTCCAATTCCTTAATTCCTCTTAACTTTCCCCGGTTCGCCAATCCAGAGCGCCGCTTAAAGCGGAGGCGACCAATGTATCTCCTTATAACGTGGCTTTTCCTTTCAGGAGTTCAGTGAGTCATTTTATAGGGCACTGTCACTAGATAAAATAAAACGATTGTAGTTGTGACTATAAAAATAAATGAAAAAAATGGTATGATATTATTACGTAGCGTTTTCGCCGCAGAAAATCGAACAATTGGAGTTTATTTCTGGGAATTATTATAAAAAATATAATTCGAAATTGGGTTCATGTCGGAAACCAGTTTCTGGGACATCTGTCGCGCGACAGCTGTAGCCGACCGCCCTAACGAGAGCTATGTGCGAAGTCGCGCCAGCGTAAAATTTCAAGTGCGGATCCGAGAAAGCTGTTGGGCCGCTCGCTAGAACGCTCTTAAGACGATTCTGTGGATATAGCAATGTCTGAAACAAATATTTAACGTAGCGATTAAAAATCGCAAATAATTTCGATTCTATATAATAGGTCCGTTTCGAACATCGTATGTGGCCGATATTACGATCGTTTAAATCATATATATATATATATATATATATATATATATATATATATATATATATATAGTGGTATTTCATCGTGTTGGTTGAAGCGCCCTCTCATCATTTATACTCCACTAAGATATAAATTTAAGGAATGCTACTGTGAAGGTAAAATGATCTAATATATCGATGTACGGACTCATGCCCCGAACCTCGGGAACGTATTCCTTGGCTCGAAATAACCTCGAACATTTTCCCGTATGTCCGATATCGCTTCCTTTTTTCAGCTGCATTTATTCATTTAATTGCATTGAATTTTAAATTACATAGTTAATTATAATCGAATATTATTTATGATATATATTTATTTTTTCCGGTATTGAAGACTTCGTTTGAATTTTTATAACATCATAATTCGAAAATAGTTGCGGATTTGTATTTCTCCAGTTCGATGAGGGCGTTTGGCCGCAGACCAAAAGCTATACCGATAATAGAATGCGTCCCATCTCGCGTCTCTTTGTTCCACCGCCTACGTACGATGAATTGCAACGGCAGCTATAAAAATATCGATTTGCAGTGGGACAAAGATCTGAGTGCTCTCCGAACGGGCGATTGAAGTACCGATTGAATTAGCGAAGCCGGTCCGCCGGAGAGAAAAGTCCGTGACCTAACGACACGGTGAGCATTAAAAGAAGCACGCATTCCCTCAATTCTATAATAACTATAGATATGTATTATACGTTTATAATTCTTTTCCCAACTGCTTTATTATCACAACTGTATAGTACAATTCCAAAAAATTTATGTGTTCCAAGCCCGTTTCGAATTTCACTAGAATCTGCATAGTTTCTATCACTTGCATCCGATTAATTATATCTGGTTGATCTAATTTCTAGGAATTTGCGAGTCCCTGTCCCGCCACAGATGTTGAAGTACTAGTAATAACCCCACTGGCTTTCCCTCCTTTTATCAAGTTTTATTTATTTACTTTTTCTATTTTTCTGCTACGTTTAAATCACGCAGCTACATCCTTTTCATCTGTCTCTAAGGAACGTTCGAGAAAAAATATATACATTAATTTTTTGAGCTGCCCGACGGGGCTTTATTATGTCTAAATATATTATTCCGTTCTATAAAAGCCCCGGGACTAACGCAACTGTGAGGTATTAGGGGGCAGATGTCGGGTGGCCATTTTGTGAGTAAGAGCGTCGCGGTTGGGGGAGAGGGAGAAGGGGGGGAGGCTCTCCCGCTTTAATTTCCCCTCGAGTGGCGGTCCCTAAAAAAATATCTATCCCGGTTTATGGAGTGGGCATTGTACCCTGGGGGCCCGGTGTAGTCGTCCGACTGGAGGGAGGGCGGTCGGCTAACCGCCGCCCCGGGGAGAACACCACAAAAACATCACTAAAACGTTGTAAAGCTACTCGATTAACGGATTATTGCCACCGGCGATTGAATCGGTCCGATCGGCCGTGACGCCTCTCTCACTTTCATCCACCTCTTGCGTTTTTACAATTATTTTCTGACAGTTCCGGAATCTGTTAAAAAGTACTCTGCCATCTTGGACTTCGATCGAATGGAGCCTTCCTATTAACTTACCTGTAAATGGAGCGATAAAATCGCTTCGATTGACCCTGCCGCCTCTCTTCCGTTTCTACACTATTTTTCCTATAGTCCGGAATCCGTTAATAGCAACGAATTTTTCCGCTAATGGAAAACTCATTTCCGTCTTGAGTGACATAAGGAAAATCCAATAAACATTACTGGGTGCTGACATAAGACAAACTTGTACATTACGTTAATACGCATCGTGTGTCCGAATGGTATACATTATATACGTAGAAAACATTTGTTCAGTGACCATCTTATCTGTACCAGTAGGCGAAAACCTCTGTCAGGCCGCCCTCATAACATTAGTGTTACCGCAGCTTCTATGAATTAAATTAGTGGATATTTCAAATTTGCTCTCGTGTGCCGGACTCGGCCTCTCGATTTCGTTTGTAATCCACTGGAAACGAGCGTGAATGGATATGGCCTGATTGATCCGGCAATTTTCCCTTTTAATTCCGTACTTTTGTTACGGATTCGCTAATGGATAATTGAAATATGATCGCGGGGCCTCCCTAATAATAATTGCGAGGAAATATTTAATAGCCGAAAGTTCTTTCGCGAATGCTCGATTATCGTACGATGATTAAATTTTTGCCACTCGGATTTGAGAGCCTGGCTGGGTATCTCGCGTTAATTCCATTATTACAGTGAAATAGTTGAACTTACTCCAATTTACTTCAAAACAGGAAGAATCTCGGGCAGTTAGGCAATGCCTCTTGCCCAAAGTTCTTCCCGCAGTGCTATGCATTCTTAACATAAGTTACCCCGAGAACTTATTTTCTTCCGGATAGTGTAACTAATGCTTACGAGCATTAGCCTGTCGACAGGATCGGCATTAGCATAGATATGACCGGTGCGTAAAGCTTCGGGGTTATTTACGGGCGGTTCCCTCGGTCGTATAAAGTTAACGACTCGTTTTTCTATAATAGCTGTTATGTTTGACAAATATCGCAGTGTACGTCGGACCTACGCATCTCGTGAGTTTTTATATTGTTAATTGCTTTTACGTAGGACCGTCAAGATAAAAATATTTGGGTACTAAAATGATATTTGGCGATATAAAATATTTAAAAGTATTTTTAATCGTTTTCAGGTGAAAATCTGGTTCCAGAACCACAGGTATAAATGTAAACGTCAGGCCAAGGAGAAAGCCATGGCCGAGCAGAACGCACAGAACCAGGTATGTATTTATTCGTAACCAAATCCGTATTTTATAATGCGATAACCTATTAGGTATTTTGCCCGACATAAATAACTGCTCAACACCAATAAATGTTTTTCTCTATTCGAAGCAACCAGTTTAAACTATATAGCTAACATTCGGTCGAATTCACTAAATCAAATAAATAAAAATGGTACTGCGAAGTACAGAGAATACGGACTAACTTTCATTCGTATTTTTTCATACACATTATTAACACGTATAAACATTATTATACACATTATTAAGTATGGTGGATAAAGTTCCCTGCCATTAAATCCAACACTATCTTACGGCGCTTACATACTTGCGTACGTCAAAATAAAATTCGAAAGTCCTCTCGGCATGGATACGGTGAAACAGGGACGCCACTCAATTAAGCCATTTAATACTAATTTTCCTTTGACAGATACGCACTTTGAACTCGGATCGCTACGGTTGACATTCACATGACAATTGATATGAACTGGCGAACGAATATCCAGCGAAATCCTTATAATTTCAAAACCGCCCAGTGAGTCTTTTTCGACTCAATGGAGCTGGTTTTGGTACGATTCGGAGCAAACATTTATCGTCCACGATGTTTTATATATGTTTTTTCGATATATTTTTTCTTAGATATTTAAACGTAGCCCAAAACACGTACGCTCGAGGGGACTTTCGGACTTGATATTGATCACAACCAAGAAGTATATTCTCATACATAATCGGGACATTAGAATCAGGACGCCGTTTATTTATCACCCTCCTTGATGTTTTTTCCGAACCATTTGGATTGTTATATATCAGTTTCGCCCCTCGACATATCAATTATTTAATTTACTATACATCTACGTACACACACATTTCGCCGCTGTTTTTGGCCAGTCAAAGGGGGGTCGATGTATCCAAAATGCAACGTTTATGATAAATAAATTATGTTGCACGATTCAACGCACAATTAAGACTTTATTTCTTAATTTTAACAAATTACGTACATTTTTTCGTAGCAAGTAAAAATCGTTCATCTCACCGCTTTTCATTGAAAAGAAATCCCTACGCGATTCTTTAGCGGAAGTTTTTATCGGTGACCGAGACGCCGACGTCTCGTTACTTGCGATACATTAGCCTCGTCATTTGAATTCTTATTCTTTAATATCGTCATTATCAAAATTGTTCAACCTCGAAAGAGGCCGAATTAACGGCTTTTCCGGAAATTCGCGCGGGTATACCGAGATCGATGAGAGGTCAATAAGTTAAACGACGCCTAGTTATCGCGTTAGAAAAACCCTTGAATAATTTTGGTTTATACTCGGCTATTCGCGATAATTGTATAGATTTGGCCAAACATAAACGGGTTCGACTATCTCGATAGAGTTAAGTCGGTGCCAGTTATCTCGGGAGGAAGGAAATTGCATGGATTACATATAAGGAATGAAGTGTTAAGTAGTGGCGGTTGTGTGTCCAGGCGCAGAGTTCACCGCGGCGAGTGGCCGTGCCAGTGCTGGTGAAGGACGGCAAGCCTTGCAGCAGGGGGCGGCGGGGCGGCGGGGCGGCGGAGGGAGGGGCGGAGGCGGGGGCGGGGCGAGGGCCAGAGGCACCACCCCTCCCAGTGCTCCAACCACGGCCCTGGGGCCACCCCGGCCGGCGTCTCCGCCCACCACCACCACCACCAGCAGCAGCTCCTCTACCAGAGGCAACAGCACCACCAGCAACAGTGCCCCTCCTATTTGCCCCTCCAGACCCGCGCCTGGTAATCCCCACCACCGACACCCCGACAACCCCCACCTTAGACCGTTAGAATCGATTTACATTTAGATGCGATCGGTTTCGTACGACGAACACTGCCCGGCCGTGTACTTAATAGTCGCGGACTTAAAAAAAATAAAACAGCCGGAGGAACTGTAATTTTACTATATATATAATTTTGTTAATTGTGATTGTCTCTCGTGTTGTAGTTATATACATGTACGTTTATATACTAAAAAAAAAATTAAGTGTCTCTGAGTTATAATACGAGTTAAAAGGAAAAAAAATTGTAAATATTTAAGTTATTTTGATGTTCCACCGCTTTATATATAGAAAATGGCGTTTATTGGGAAGCATGTATTCGTTGTAAATACACATTGAGAAGTAATTAAAGTTAAGTGATATTCTTAATGCGGAGTCTTTCATTCCGAGTGCCGTCTCCGATTCATTTATCTCGTTTGTTTGGACCTAGACTATACGAGTTTCGATAATATATCGAGGTACACTGTATCGAAACCGATTTAGCCTAGGACCAAATAAACCTGCGAAGGCGGAATATCGCGTGGCGATACTCCTGACGAGTGCCTTCGGCGGCACGTTCATTATGTATGTATATATATATATATATATATATATATATATATATATATATATATATATAACTGTAGTTCAAATATGAAATGTTTGAACTAGGTCTCCGAACATTTTCCTGTAGCAAAATGAACTGCTGTCCGTATTATGAACATAAATAAGTATAACAACTGATCAACGGAAGAAACGGGTAAGATACTGAATTCCTGCCGTTTCAATAGGCGTGCGAATGAAGTGTAATAATAGATTTTTGTATTCATTCTAGTCCGGCTTTTGCCTGTGGACTTCTTCTAAACAAGGAGGATTGCCACCTTCCGGGCACTTCTCAGTGCACGGGAATATATTCCTTGCCTTAGGAAGGCAAGTGATGGATGAGTGTTATATGTCGCCGTGTAGGTGCACCATTGCACCTCTAGACTAAAATTGTAGAGATGATGTAGAAGTTCGTTCACTATTGTGGACGAAACGTCTACCACTGAGGTGGATGTATAAAAATAACCACAAAATAATGATTAAGTTACCTCGTTGATAATACGCACATATTTTACGTTAATTTAAGGTATTTGAGAGTGGATCAGCGAGTGTTTTATATACCATTTCCTCCGATTTCCGTTTCTACTCACCTATTTCGTGTGAAGCGAAACCGGTTCTCCTCCAATTTCATTAGCTGTCCTTCAATAATAGGCCAGGGTTCTCGTCCGACGGACGTAATCGTCCGATGAAACGTCCTGCCAGTACATTATACCACATGTCATCATATATTCTGGTTCGAATCCCAAACACCATCTGCCCAGTTGTATTCAGAAAGGCGTATATCTGAAAGTTTTAATGGTGAATTATAATTCATTTTGTATTTACTTTAACGAGAGCTTGTACTGTTTGTGAGAATGTGAGCCAGGAAATAAATAATAACGTTTCAAAATCCACGAGAGAAAATTCTTATCGTCGATTTTCCTGGGCAAATACCATAAATTGATTACTGTAATTGCCGCACGATTGTAATTGCATCGAAGGGCAGTACCCTCCTGAAAGGGGTTATAGGGTAGGGTACGCCCACTGTTTACACCAGTGATCTCCCCGGGGACAGAAGTCAGGCTGCGGCCATCTCTCCTTTTATAGCTAATGTATGAAAGGCTGGCATTATTTATTATTAATTTATATCGAGTTATTGACATGCTATTCCGCCATAAAAATGATTAGCGCTAGTTACGATAGACACAAATTAGGCAGCGGTGGTTATTGTAAGTATTTTTATATTTTGAATTTTGGCTTGTTTGTTGATATTATTGTAGATCATTTCTTCCTGTTAATAAATTTATGTTTTTAATCATCACCTATAGTTTTGAATAATTCTAGATTTGGATGAAATGATAAACTGGCCGTAAACTACTGGAAATTATTCGGCAGCGTTCCCTAAAGGAAAACGCCGCACTAGACAATGAAAGGATGTTCGAATCAATTAAACTGTCGCAGAAAGAGATTTAAACCCTACATGGAAAGTCGGTCTATTATTGCCGACGTGTAACTGGGTGGAGCCATAAAATTGAATGATCAGTGGTACGATTAATCGCAGGCAGGAAGGAAGGACCAAAACTTGGACAAAAACAAAATCGTATAGAATCGTATAGCTCATGACTTTTCACTAGCATTGACATTCGACAAATTTCATAAACACCCGGTAGTCCCTATCGGGACGTTGTCGATTTAGGTAGGTGTGTGCTGTCGGTGTCTAAAATAAAAACAAACAAGACGATTACATATTTAATCGTAAAAAGGAGGAAAGAAACTAGATAGAAAGAGGTCAACGGTTAGGAAAAGGTTTAGAAAACCTCCGACGGAACCAGTAAAAGTTCCAAAACGTCGGAAGAAGATCACAACCGAGAGGGCCACAGAAGGTAAGGGCAAAAACCTATCCAGTAGAGGTCGCTCGGGTGGTTTCCAAACGCAGGAAAAATGCCGGAATAGAAGTGGTGTCAACCCCTGCCAACCGAGCTTCTTCCCGGTCCCCTAACGGATGTCAGTGATAGGTCGCTTATTTTTTGTACAGTTGGGACAATAAAAAAAAAGTTGACGGGAGCAATTTTGGAGTGAATTTAGTATTTCATAGTTTTTGTTCGGCCAATGTAGGTAACGAATTAAAGGACAGGAGTACCGGAGGCGGTGTACCCGAGTGGACTGGTTATTATTTAGCGTCTCGGGTCGAGTGTAAGTGGTGGGGCCGGGGCCCGAGTGGGGGGGGACGGGGCAATTATACGGCTCCGCCCACCGCCCTCCCAGCCCGCCTAAGCCGCCTCCGACCTAAGCCGCCTCCGAGCTAAGCCTCCTCCAACCTAAGCTCCAATCGATTATCCCAAATAAAAAACTTAGCCCCATCTCCGGACAAACTCTTATCTCGGCACCTCAGACTGCATCGCTTTCCTCTACTTCTATAATCAACATAGCACTGTTGACAAAAAATATTTATTAATAAAAACGTTTTTTTATTTATTGTACACTCAACCTTTATCGTATCGAAGAAAACATACTTTTGATCATAGTTCCGAAAGAAAAGTATTATAAAACTAGTATTTATAAATAGATATTCATTAAACTTTTCATTCCCATTTCGGTGTTTGAGATGAGAATATCACTCTTGCGATTTCTTTATTTTCACTCGCATCTTTTTCCTTGGCTGTCGGTATGTTGAGGTCGTGGTGAATGGTTTGATTTGAAACGGGGAGCGTTAAGGATGGTTCGAAGCACTTTTGATTGGAATCACTGGATCCGAGCGATGTCTGACGTCTCTGTGGCCGCATAGTTCTATGCGGTACGTACGTGTCGGTTTTAATAAGGCGTTGTATATTGTATTTTGGCATAGGTTAATTATGATCTAGTAATGGCATTAATAGTTCTAATTTACGGTTTATGCCCGATTCTTTTGGGTCATCTAACCGGCAGATCGAAAAAAATGACAAAAAACTGGATAAAGGAGAAAGCAAATACGATGGTGTTTGCGAGTTGCAATTAATTAAACGTTTAATTAAAGAACCGAGTCGCAACAATTATAAAAAACACTGTGGCGTTTTTTCCCGAAACTTAAATAAAAAATGAATGCCATATATCGGGTTTTTCAGGTACAATTGAGTACATAACAACACATAACTGTTACTGTTGAGAGTATAATCAATTTTTTTGTTTAATGAAAGAACGAAAACGGAAATAAAAATATCAGATAAAACATATTGTATAACTTTTTTGAAATTATCGAAAGAAAAAACCTCGAAATCTGCATTTCCTGTCGAAATAAAAAGTAAATTCGGTATTTGGCTGGTTAGTAGTGGAGAAAGCACCACTCTACTTGTCGAGTGGAAAGTTCGAGGGAGGACCGTGTCTGCTTCTCCTACCATCGATATTACGACTCTCTTACAACCTCTTTTAAGACGAAAAGGCATTCTTCTAGTTTTCAGTTTATTATTACTGTTTATCAGATTTTATTATATATATATATATATATATATATATATATATATATATATATGTGTGTGTGTGTGTGTGTGTAGTTAGCCAATCTTCAATATTTTATTGTATGTTAATTTGATTACTCATTCAACTGACTTGGATAAAGGTTTACAACCGAATCGTCAACTACCACAGGACTTTAGTAGTCTATAAAAAGGGAAAATGAAAAATGGTTACTCGGGCAGTGAATGGGACTGGTTGAGGGCGCGGTTGCTTCGAGTACAATAAGGTTTGTTCAGCGGTCTATAAAGTCGTTATTATCGATCAGGTTGGAGATTGGGTTTTGGTCGCCAATTAGCCCCCCCCCCCTACCACCACCCACGGTAACCTCAATCGAATAGGCCGACTGAATCGCGTTCCCATATTTTCTCCGGTTACCGGACTCTGTTCTCTAGGACAACTCAAATTCCCGGTTTATTAAGAGGCCCGCGGTTTACGCGCCTACCAAGGCATTCGGAAACTGATTCACCATATATATAGCCATAACGCCGGCTGTAATCGGGTATAAACCCGCAAATGGAATTGGTCAACACTAGGTTTACGAGATACGTTAAAATGACGCAATTCGAATTTCGGTAGGAAAGTTACAAAAACCGATCTTTGTACGTCAAAATGACCCATCATCCTACCTAACCTAGTGTTAATGAACCGAATTTTCATATATAACTTATATATATATATATATATATAAAGTTTTTAAAAAAAAATGACTGATATATCTAACACATTTAAGAATTTCAAAGGTATGCGACTATTAACAAAGTAATATTTCACAAGACGTTAGATACGCACCGTACGCTCTATACGGATCGACTATCGACTGGCAAAGGGCTTTGTCGAATCTCTATGTTTATGTTTACCAGTCTGATCCCTCGGTGATTCCAGGATCGACCCATGACTTATATATATATATATATATATATATATATATATATATATATATATATATATATGTGTGTGTATGTGTGTATGTATGTAATGCCAACACTACCGAATCAGTAAAAAAAGGTTAGTGTAATTCAATAGCCGGAAACTGCTTTTAGAACTTTGATCTCTCGCCTCGCTTCGTGTTGGCCAGACCGGGCCGGCGGTTAGGGGAGCAAGACGGGGAAGGATAGCCCCGGGGGCTAGCTTTGTTGTGGCGGGTAGCCGTGTAATGGGTTTTTAAACCGATGCCGGGGGCGGGCGACGGGGTATAACAGTATAGAGGATCCCGGCGGGGGCAGTTAATAAACGGGGGAACGGTCCGGTTGTCACCGGCAGGCGCCGCCCCCGGCCGGACACCTCCCATACATTACTGTCGGCCGCACGGTTATTAGCCCTCGCGCCCCCTAATTACACTCGATTTAATCTAATAGACTCGGCGAGGGCTTCCCAAATAAAATTACGCCGCCCCCCCCCCACACACACAACTTTTCCGCCTTCCGATAACACCCTACCGCCCACTTTAGTCAATTTACGCAATCCTCGGACGCCTCTGGAATTTATATCGTGGCGGGGTAGTGAATTACTGCGATATCGAACAATTCCGAGCATACGATATTTCCTTATTTTGTATAATAAGGAATATAACCTGTGATATATCCTTCCCCCGTCTTGCCACCCGGCTCCCTTACCGAACGGTAGATCGAAGTCCGAAAGGGCTAACGAGAAACAGGCGAAAGTTGTAAAATCCGGTTATTGAATTGGATTAACTTTTTTTCACTCTTTTAGTAGTGTCGATAATCGATAATAACGACCACAGGCCAATAGTGGTGGTTATCGAACCGCAACATAATATTCGTACTGATATTTCAATTATTAATAAAATTGTTTAAAATAAGGCGATATTTTATTCTATAATTTGAAATTGCTTCTCAAATACATTAATTTGTATTTGGCACTGTCTTCATTTAATACTACATTAAATGAACCTTTGACGTTCCCTTTCATTCCTCCTTCGTTTACTAAAAACGAATAATCCTAAATCGCCAATATAAAAACTTATGAGGTTTCACTTCGGTTGGGTGTGAGTTTCACGCGGTCCTTTTTTTACAGTTACACTGTCGGCAATAATCGAAAATAATGACTTAATCTTATAAATATATACTAACCCTAACAATACAGTAAAGCAGGGGACCTTTTAGCCATTTATTAACACAGCCGATTTCGCAACTACAGTGATTACGAATTCGTAGATAGATAGAATAAAAGTCGTTTGATAACTTTATTGGATTCGGTTAAACGAAAACCTAACCATTTAAAATTTAATTGTTAGGTTTTAATTTTCCACTAAAATAAAAATATCTCCGCCAGGTACTAATTGCTCTCCATCCATGTTTTACAGGACGGGGTCTAAGAGGATTAAGGATAATCTTCGCGTAATTTACTCTCTTTTAATTATTTAAAATAAACTATCGGCTTTACCTGAGCTTTGCTATAATTTGCCGTCATTCGATTACAGTATATTTGCAGTAAAAATGAATATGCACAAACAGTGCCAAAAATCGGAACAATACATGACGAACATTTACTTTACCGTCATGGTAGCCACTGATACGCCATAAATATGCCATGCCGCAGAATAGGGATTATAAGCCAGAAAGGCTTCCGTAGCCGTAGTTTCGGCTTTTGCCTGTTTAGCGACCATCGCCGCTATGTACAATTAGCGAGTCGTTAAAATCGATAGCGCCGCCGGTCACTAAAAACCAAAAGGAGACGGTTTTAATCCGAGATTCCCACCCCCATCGGCCGCATTTTGAGTCGCGAACCGCGTCATTATAGCCGCGGTTTACGATCCATATACCCTGAAATACCCGTCAATGGGCGATACACTAGATAGTGTTCGCATGTAGGACACTCTAAAACGTTAAATATGATATTTTTGTATTTGATTATTCCGGTCGGCGTGTATGAACGTTTTACTGTCAAGAATCCCCGATCAATTACTAACCTTTCATTTCACATAGATTCGTTCGTTGTTCCTCAACTCGGGCCCAATCCCGCTGCCGGTACGTCTTCCTCGCTTCCCGGCAAAGCGCGGAGGGAACTTCGCGGATCGCCGGGGTAAAAGCTTCCTCCGAATTGTCCGAGTGGTTCTGTAGATTAGCATTGAGCGAACCGTGACCCGTTACCAGGAACAACAAGCTCATGCTCCACTAAGGTGGTTCGACGGCTTCAAGGGAGGTCGCTCCGGGCAACAACCGGTAGCTTATCCGCCCGTGCGACCAGTCCCATTTCTTCATGATGTCTTCGTCGTTCATTAAAAGGCTTCCCCAATGAGGACCGGTCGAAGATCTTCTCCCTATAGCGGATGGGTCTATCTCCGCTGCCGCGACGGCTAATAAACGATAGAACACACCGCTGTTCCGTTCTTCCGTTCCGGTGCTCGAAAAGTTAAAGGAGCTCGAGCATTAAGTGCGTTTGGAGTCCCCCCGTGTTTGGTTTTACCAGAGGAGTGTGCGGAAGGAGGGAATTAGGACGGGGGCCCTGCCGAGTGGAAGCGGTTAAACCGCGTCTCCCGCAAAGGTTGGCCGCAAACATTCCCTCCCCGACATTGCCAATGCCGGCTCCCCTATTTTACCGCCCCGAGGGTCCCACAGTCGGTTTTTCCCTCCCGTCCGGGAAAATAATTAAACCTCCCGTATAACGAATCCCCTGTATAATAGTTAATTGTGCAATGAAAAACATAGAACTTTAATTCTGGATGCACGTAATGTAAGTAATGGATCGGATTGGGCACATTTTACTAAGTGTACGCATGTTATTGCGGCATTTCTCAACCTTTTTTAACCATGGCCTTTTTAAAAAAATAAATCGATAAAATGTAAGAGGAAAGTTTTTTCATAGGTT
This sequence comes from Lethocerus indicus, assembly GCA_019843655.1. Taxonomy (NCBI): domain Eukaryota; kingdom Metazoa; phylum Arthropoda; class Insecta; order Hemiptera; family Belostomatidae; genus Lethocerus; species Lethocerus indicus. The sequence goes on from JACDQD010000001.1 coordinate 23,940,663, forward strand.
ACGACTGTCGGGGTATAGAGATGTACGCCATAAATTAATAATTAATATATTATATATATATATATATATATATATATATATATATATATATATAGAACAGAAACGAAAAATCCATTAATACAATTTTAGATCTTTTATCTTGTGTTATAACATTTTTTCCAAAAAAGACTTTTTATACAGCAACGTTTGTGACACACACTGTTTCGTGACTCGGTAGTGTCGGAATCTCCATTTGGCACACCGACTAAAATTCCCTTTTGGCATCTGCGTCGCCATCGCGGAAATATCCGTGGGTATCTGTGTACCGATATTATATATATAGAAAATAAATTATAATTAACTATAATTCTTATTATAATTGACCAGATTAGCTTCTTACCTCCTCAGCGATCCCGCTCTCATGTACTCGCTTACTATTTTAATTGGATTAGATTCCATCTGTTTCCAATAATACATAATAGACAATAATAACGACTTTATAAACACTCCTAACAATACCTTAGAGCAGGGTTCCTCGACATTTTATTAATCGTGGCCCTCATTCTATCTTGTTTTTCATTGGGTTCTCAGGAAAGTTAGCTCCCACGAGCTCGCTTACTAATCCTTGGATTATTTTCCATCCGTTTCCAATAATGGATAATAACGACTTTATAGACACTACTAATAATACATTTGAACAAGGTTTCTCAACATTTCTATTAATTGTGAAAAGGTAAATATATAAACGTTTAGTACTGTGCCGTCCCGAGAAACAATGCCCGGCTGTTTCTGAGATTGAGAGCGGTAGATATTTCCGCCGAAATCGTACCGAGAAATCAAATCGATAACAATTTGAAGGCTTAAGGAGGCCACTTAATTGTACTTGTGTCTACTGCCGTCTTTACACATTGTTTTCTCGTATTTTTAGATCTCGGGGCCCCCACGATTTCCTCCAACCTCTGTATTATTGTACCTTTAAACATCCAGAGTTCAATTGTACCCAGGAATTAGCAATAAATGTTAGTAGACAATAAATTTATAATTTTATTTTATAAAGCTCTTTCGTTTTTCAGTTCTTAAATAAATCACCTTTAATTCTGAGTTGTTGATGAGTGTATTTTATTTTGGAATAATTAAAATATTGCATACATTAAAAACGTAATTATATATTCTAACCCCCGAAGATGGAACATTCATATGTTCCGAAACGTTGGTTTGACAAATGTGTATATCATTTTATGGTATTAAGTTTCGGATTAAAGGGCGTGGTAGGGGGTTGGAGGTACTGAATCGGGTCTGAAACAACTCGCTTATTATTGTACAGTGATACACGCTTAACACTGCACTTAGCCGACCACACTTAGTACTGCACTAGACTCGAACACGACACTTGGTATTAGTGGAGTGGTTCGTTCACTTGGGGATACGATCGCTTAACGCTATTGTGCTCTTCTAATTACATTATACATTACTTTGGGGAAAACTAACTTTAGATGCATATTTAAATTCTGCAATCATTCCAATAGTTCGTTCATCACTAAGAGGATGATGTCTGCTTTCCTATAACATCGATATTACTTAAAAGAATTTCCGTATTCTTATAAGAACGAGCCAAATTTGAACAAGCAAATACGTATTGTTCCAGTTATCTGTGATTACGATTAACAAATTGATTGCTACTATCATTATTATAGTATTTATAGAATATATGTTAATTCGATTTTTGAACGGTTTCACCTTCGCCTATAACAGTTTAAAACATATATTTCACTCTCTAAATTTGTTAATCGTTCGTTTTAATCTATTCCAGGCTTTAACAGAACTGTATAACGTTTGAAATACCAGTGGATCCAAAAGGCCGCGGACTCTTAATAGGACGCTTACGCCCACGAGCACTATTATCGGCGTCTCCATTCACCGATTGGACCACGAAATAGTTCTCACGAATTAGTCAGAATCTGAAATTGAAGGAAAATCGGGTCGGCTACCGCAGTGCACTTTAAAGTGCACGGGTATAAAGCCGGTGCTTCGAACCGCCAAGCCCATGGTACCTAACCGTAAATGAATTCGGAATTTCCCTCCAATCGCTCCTTGCCCGGTAGCCGATCTAATTTAATTTCGGTATGTCCTCACTTGTATTTGAGAGAAGTGTCCGGATATTCCGGAATTCCGTAACTAGAGCTCGTGAATTCCATTACCTTAAATTCATTCACTGTCTTCCAATGTAGGTAACTCAGGCCGCTGACTCATAAGAGCTCAATTCGACGGCAAAAGATCGCTTGTTTTTTCTTCCGGTAGGCTTTAATTCCAAGTAAAGTTTAGTAAAGATAAGTCAAAAGGGAAGCGAATAAAGTAAGGGGTAGGGATTAAAAGGAAGCGGGAGTCAGAACACGGACCTCGGAAACAATTTGCTTTAATTGACCGAGGAAAGTAATTGAGAGAGGGCCGACACTCGATATCGTTTTCTAAAGTCGCGAATTTACCATTTCGGAATTAAATTAAAGTGAAGGGGCGCCGGAACCGGTAATTGGGGCCCGGGCAGTGATATTTATTAGTCTATAAGTAGAGCCCATTTTGAAATTCAATCGGCGTTTCCTCCTCCTCAAAGAGGACATTGTCGGCACGCCCACAAATACCCTCAATCCCATCTTAAATTAAATATCTATATCGAACCCGATTCTTTTTTTCCCATCTACTATCCCCGAGTGAATTATAGGTTTCCCCTCGGTGAGGTGTCATTAGACAACTCGAGCTCTAGGGATTGAAGAACGGCAGAATCTATGCCAGAAAAATCTTAAATTAGTCGGAATTTACAGTTGAGGGAAAATTAACTGAAATTAAGTAAAGAAGGCCTGGGATGGAAGCTATTGAAATCGGAAATTTCAATTGGATAGACTTAAATTAGGTTGGGTGGGCGGAAACAAAGGTGGGATCGAAACTGTAGACTGTTGGGGGAGGTGTTAGAGGGGCAGCCGGGCCTCTAACCACATTTGGGAACGATGGATGGGAGGGAGGAGGGTTAACCGTTTGACAGCGACCCCTCGTTTCTTAGGATAAACTAGCAAATAGATTTAGGCCTTACCCTCCTCGAATTGTCCCGCTCAAATTAACGCCCATAACCCATCACCTCCAATCAACTTCTTCACTCCGACATATCCCAAGAACGAAACATTTTCATTCGATTTGAAGTATTTGAGGCTCCGCGAAATTTATAAATATTAGTATTACAGAAAAGAATATATTCTTAATACTTGCGCTATCACTTTTGCCATTTTATATCTTAAGATCTTAAAACTATGATTAATATAAGTGCCAGAGTTTTCAGTTCATTTAAGCATGGATATGCTATTTTTAAGGTATCGAATAAAAACGGACGAACTAGTAGATAAATTTATACAATTCAATAGCGGGCATCGAGCGTTATTTTTGTTCTGAATAACATACTCGATGTTCCTACAGAATGCCCTAAATATTAAAGTTACATCGTTTCATAATACCTGATATTTTACCACAGGCTGACTAAGTATTATCGGAGGATCAGAAATATAATGAGGACTACAGTTAATAAAAACATTTCATTAGTACTTGGAGCTACTATAACTTTTACCAATTCTTTGTCCTGAGAAAATGGCGTAATTATTTGGCGAAATAAATATAATCGTACACATGAAAACGATCATCCCCCATGGAAGGGTGGTTTTTTTCGGCCCTGTTTGCAGTTATGAGCACATATCCCCATAATGTGCCTTTGCATAAATAAGGAGGAGTAAGTGTCGATAAACAGGTGGCGGCCCTCCCGCGATTCCTTCCGGGTTTCTCTTAACCCCCTTCCCACGGTCTTATTCCGGATTTATAAAATCATAAAATGAAAAAATAACGACGGCAATAACGGCCGCAAGATATAAAAGGCCGAGGAGCGGACACCCTTGAATCGAGCCAGCGGGTAATAAAATCCCCGTCCCAAAGGGGGGGGGGCTATGAAGATTTCCAAGTACCGTCGTAAAATTGAATTGGAAATGAAAACAATCGCCGTTATACATCGAAAGACGTCCGGTAGGCAATCACAAGGCCACTTTGGCCTAGTTTAGCCCTTCTGAAACTTTGTCCGCTCAAGACCCTTTTCGATCTCCTTTATTCTGTTATAGAAAGGACAGGCTATTAAATGTCTTAGGCTGCCCTTAACAGGATTTTTCTCAATTCTTTTGGGTTCTTTTAGCAGCCTAGGCCTGACTTCAATTAATCATTTTAAAACGTGAAATTTTCGAAATGAATTTTCTGGCCGTTTGTTAACAGAAAACGTCCCGAACCTTAGAACCTTTCCCTGTTAAAATTATCACCTTCCTGAAAATCTTCAAGAGGAAATGACCACGTCATTTTCCGTGTTAAAATTAAACATAATTTTAAAAATTTTAGTGGCGACTCTGAGTGAAAATAAAAAGGAAGGATTTTCTAACAATGGCAGAACGCTACTGACAATGTCTAGAAGCCTAAACCGAGGCGAAATAACCCTTGGGATGTCAGGAGCGTTGTCATAACAATTCAATAATTACTGGAAAGAAGCGAAGGGAAAATGGGCTTAAAAAGGATTTACTTTCTTGTTTGTTTTGTAAATAAGCGGAAAATGATTTAGGAAAAGAGTTTTATGGAATTAAGGCCAGGAGTTTATCTTTTGGATCAATATTAAAGGGGGGATCGGTAATGTTTGGCTTAGCGATGAGCCGGACTTTACCTACTCTGCCTCCCACACTCTGAGCCCCCATGAGAATTAATAATTCTATCCCAGACTTCTGGCCAATGTAATTACAGTAAATTATCGGTACTTATAACCTGGGCCTGTTTCTGTTCCTCACAGTCTTATTATTCGGTCATTAATTTCACCGGTTACTCAGGTTTGTGTGACGCCGATGAGTGAAAATTTGGTAAGAATACAATAAATTATCTCGCTACTTGGTAATACGTATAGATGTGAGTAATTGTTTTTTTACGAATGCGATTATTTTAACAAACCAATTATAACAAGCCAAATTGTAGATGCGGCCCTCTTACGCCCAGTAAGTATCTACTTCGGGCCTTCGCATTTAAGTGTCCCACGTCTGCACTGGATTAAGTGTTTTTATCGGTTTAACTTGCGGGAATTTTCCAACTCCGGGATACTAACCGGTAAAATACTGTGCCGCCTGAGAAATGGCGCCAGCTGGTAGCCGCAACGAATGGGAGGGAAGCGATTGGGGGAGGAAGGTTAACTAGTCGGTTTAGCCGGCTCACTTTGAATAAAGCTGTTAGACCTAACCGAGCGAAAATCATCCGATAGGCAGCCACCATTATACCCTAATATTGGCCGTCACTCACCCGACGCCTACTACTTGCGCCCTATACTTTACGCGTATTTAACCACCGCTCTGCCTCAAATCGCCGAAGTTAAACTTCTAAAGCACTAAGCAACTTTCCAACTTCCCTCAGATTTGGATTCATTGGACCGATTCTACTCTAGATTAATAATAGATATTGGGGCTTCGGGGCTTCCGCGGCTTTTTTTCAATATTTCATTGCAAAAAATTGAATGTTCGAGGGACATCAAGATCTGTATGTAGGTCGGAGACATAGTTGGGTGCCTTCGTCGTTTTCCCTGATATTTTCGACTGTTGGGTTTGAATTATGAAAAAATCTAAATTTGAAATACGGGGTTTTACTTTAATGTTTATGGTTTGGATATAACAAACTCCATAGTCTATAGTTTGGGTCTTCGATTCACAAATTAACTTAAGGAAATTGATAAGACGGGGGATTTTTGGAGTCGAATTTTCCCCGAGGAATGAAAACCTATTTTTGATGACGCGGTGCCTCGAAAGTGAAATAACGAAAAAAAAGAGAAAAAATGGGGCCTTTTGTTCGGAGGAGCACCCCCACCCTTTTATTACTTTGGAGCGAGAATATAAAAGGGAGCCGGCAACTCTATTGTCTACCGATTGTTATCTTTCAAATTCCCGGACGCGGGCTTCCACCACTTCCAATTCACTCCCGGATCTCGGTTACTCCCGATTAGAGGGCCTAATCCTCGCCTCGTACAGAACTCAAATAGTTCACTCCGAGACCTCACTGAGTCCGTGAAATAAGCCGGCGTCTTACAACCGGTAATAATTCATTGATAACTCATTTTCGAACATAAACAGTTCGCTCATTCGAACATAAACGATGGCCGCTTTTTCCCGGCTTCCCATCTGTACAACGCACCTAAAACCGAGTTCAGATAAAAAGTCGGTATACCGATACCGTTCCAATAGATATATATTTTCCCGTTTTCAATAAACGTTTTACGCTCGTAAATATACTTGAGTCACCGTGAATACTGTAACATTGATCATCATTGACGTTAGCCATCTTGAATATATTCAGAATTAAGTATCGCTTAAACATAATCATAAAATCATGTACATAACTATACCAACATAAATTAGTTAATTTAGAATATCTGTTTTGTGGTCCGCGAGGGGTTGGAATACCAACGAGAGGAAACAGAAACACACGAAATCTACGATAAATTAGTTAGTAGTTCAGTAGAATTATTTTTTATTTCATCACACCTTCATGGTTCTTGTCGTTTCCGGAGTCTAATAACGTCTTAAGGTTGTCCCATTATATATATATATATATATATATATATATATATATATATATACAAAATATGGGAATGATGATACAATATGGCACCAAACCCTGAAATATATAAGCCTAACTAATGTGCATTGTACAAAATAAAAGTTTGGGTACTTCGCTGGATCAAGTAGCGGATTCTCCCCCGGTTCAATTATAACTTGAATCAATTGGGCTACTTAAGATGGCCGCTTTTTCCCGGCTTCCCTTTGTACCTTTGTACTCCCTTTGACTTTGAACGAATTTCGTTTTAGACTTATCTAACCGAGTCCACGTTTCTCTCTCAGAGTTCTCTCGGTTTTGAACGCAGGCGGTCGCTAATTATAACCGTAATAATATTTATTTTATCATTGTACATCGCGAATTAAAACATTTTTTTTTGTTCGGTAAATTTTTCAAATACGTACAGCCGTTGTCACTTCCCGTATCCTCTCTACTTCGTTCGGATTCCGGCAACGGACAGGTCGATAGAACGGTGAAACCATAGTTACCCGAAGGTGCTTAAAATGGAGGGTCCAAGCCGATACACACCAAGCCATTACAGCTTAGGTATTCCTAAAAACAATGTGTAATTGCAACAGTGCTTAAGCCGATTTACCCTAATCGTTTTACGTTTTTTACCTAATAATTTTACCCTAATAGCGCCTTTGTCCCTAAGCCTGGTGTTCCTACAGTTTGCATTCGGTAATATAAAGGCGAATTTAATTGTTGCATAAAGTTTAACAGTAATTCAATTTACAGGCCACTGTAGCTGATATTTTTTCGCATTCACTTCCGGTCGCGTTCGAATTCTTCTCCCTGACAATGGGCCCGGACATTCCTCGGCTCGTTCTCAATATCCGCTTTATTCTCTGGATCAAGCCTCATCTCAGATTTGTCTAGTTTAATTTCAAACTCAATTTGAGTATGATCGCCATTTTTTCCCGGCACTCGCATTGTACCGACTTCTTCATAAAATAAATAGACCGATATAAAAACCGATATAAATATAATAATAATCTCCATTCGATTTTATCCTGCATTAGACCGGGTTTTCCCTCTCGCATCGCCCGCCAATCAGTGAGTTATATCGGTGATATAATATAGGGCGCCTATGCGTATTTATATTATTTGAATTACGAGCTAAAAGCGTTAATTTAAAAATGTTATCAATATGTCTATCCCACAACATATAATACTAAACAACACCCCCCTCACCAACAGCGTTAACGCACTCTAGCAGGTTTTTCGTTCAGCATATCCGTCTCACTAATGTACCGACGATGGCGAGAAGTCGAAACCGGAATATATAACCGGAGGTAATAGATAATTATTTAACATTCTCGGTTAAAATGGAGTTGGCGACAGGGGCCGGAAGTTGTCGGTTCTATTATTATCGTATCCTCTTTTTTCTCGGGGTCGAAATTTTCCGTCGAGAGGCCGAAAAATGCGGCCGGCGACTAACGAGGAGGCGGGCAAATAAATAGGGGGCCACTCAAACAGGATAATAATTACCATCACGTGTTCCGACTAATTATTCATAGGGGGCGGCCACGAGAGTCCGCCTGAACGTGACTTGACAAAAGGCGATCTCCGCTCTTTGTTCCCCAACCCCCCCCCAGCTCGCGTCACCGGGATCGATATGGAACACTCCCTCCCTCCTCCCTCCACCCTCCTGCCGCCCTCTCGCTCTCCTTCTATCTCTCCCTCCCTCCCTCTCTCTCTCTCTCTCTCTCTCACTCTCTCTCTCTCTCTCTCTCTCCTTCTAGAAGGGAAAAAATCCTTTTCTAAGGGGGCGGCCCCCGGGTCGGGATAAACCTCCGGAACGGGAAGCATTCCGTCGTCGGCTTCCTTCCCTCCGGCCCCAGTGTAAACAGTTTGCCCGCCGCCTCCCCTACGCCGATTCCTCTCCTTTTTCCTCTCTATATTATACTATTTGTGGCCCCAGTTAATAAATCGCTTTACGATCCGAAAGTGATCCGTCACCGATGTTCGATATATTTTATTGTATATAGTTAATTCACCCCGGTAAATATAATGATTTGTTTAAAGACTGAACGTTTTTATTACAAAATTCAATTACAACAATCAATTCCAACTATTGGATAGAATCCAATAGCGACCGTAAAAAAGTTACGTAGCAACCGCTTCTAACTTCTAAAACTCAATGAGCACTTGCCCCGCAGGGCCATATATATTATCAGGCGTAAAGGGATTGCTCGATCTCATAGTTCGTGTTGTTTACTGTGCCTAATACTTCCCGGAGTATTAGGCCGTTCATAACTTATATATCATATATATATATATATATATATATATATATATATATATATATATATATATATATAATTTAACAGTATGTAATTTAAGCCAATATCATAATTTTCCTACAAATAGTTTTCGACGTTTCGAAGTGTTAACCCACTGTCGGGTTCATGCATTACCCCTCAATAAATATATAGAGTGAAAGGAGTTAGAAAAAAAATAACCCGGGTTTCAAACGGACGGCCTAGATGGGAAAGATAGGCCACGGTGGAATAACGCGGACAATAATGGAAGAGGTATTGTACAAGGAAACAATCCGGGCGGACAAGAATCAAAGGGGGAGTGCAGGGGCGTCAAACCGCATGCGGCCTCCCCCCGTCCATCTGATTTTTTGTGGCCCATGAAGCTCTGAAATCGAAAAATATGTCAGGAAGGAAATAACAGTAAGCAAGTAGTACTCTATGAATGCATTGGTACAACCGTCAGGCACTAAGGAGCTTCTCTGAAGTAGCTAGTTAAAAATGACTCCAAAATTGTCCACATTTATGTTCCCAATTACAAACTTGTCTCCCATGCGTTTCAATTAATTATAAAAATATAAATAAAACCAATACTATAGAAGTTATGACTAACTAACTTCCGACAATACTGTGGGAAGAACATCCATTAGTGGGGGTAGACACCCAGCTCTTTCGGGATGTTTCCTGTGTTTAGAAACCATCCCGAGCGAGCTCCACTTTCGTTTTAATTTTTCATTTCCTTCTCTTTTTTCTCATTTTTAAAACGGTCGTCTCGCGACTGAATACGTCACCGTAGCGACAGATATATAATCTTGGGTTTTTGTCGTTTTCTAATCGGTCGTCAAGGGACTGAGCAATTTTTAAACGTCATCACAAACTAACTTCCGGTAGGATTGCCCAATACTGTGGGAAGTAGGATCCATCATCCACCACTGTATAAAAAAATAGGCCCATGTCTCAGTTGAGCCAAAGATCATATCCTGTTTGAATGCGAGGGAATCTGAAAGGCCCCCTGCAGTTGTGGTATGTGTTATATAGGATAAGAATTTGAACCAGCATGACAGATCACAAGAGAGACTGAATAACCATCTAAATCATCTTTAGCCGAGCACCCGCTAACAACAGGTCACGAGGGAAAATAACTATTACAACTGGATTATCAGGGAGGTAGTAGGAATCGAAAAAAACAGAAACAATTTTAATAGGGATATTAATTATTATTAATTATTTTCAGGAGTGTATAATGCGTGAGTTAATAATATTATGACTAATTGAGGTATAATTATAGATGTTTTAAAAAACTGAAGGATGTACCATTAAGGCAACATCCAGCGCTAATTCCCCCACCCACCTCTATCATCGACTGCATATGATGTCACACAATAGGGCTCGTTTTGCTTAAGGAAAAATCACGTTATATATGATAGAATCAAGGTAAATTTGTGTTTAAATATTTCCCGGGGGTAGAATATCAGGCCTTCAAATATCGGTCCGTCAACACTGGTCCCCGGGTGAGTTGAGTTACATTTGCCCTAGAAGGGAAAGTTAAAAAACTGGGATTCATCCCGTACTCCGCCACCCCTACACAGAAACACGTACGCACACGAAAGCTGAGAACACATTACAGCTAGAGACACCGCGTTCAGGGCATGTTGCGAAATTTTAACAATTAGATCACCGCTAATATCCTTATAAATGGGATAACGGAGGACTATAGAATTCAGTTATAGCTGGGCCCCGTTTCTGCGGGTATTTGCGACAAAATTATTGAAATTCGAGATTAACGGATCACCTCTAAAGTTCAGAATTGTGACACCTCAAATAAAGGATCAAATTTACTTGCCTTTGAAGCTTGGGATTATTCGTTGGCCAAGTTTATAAGGACTTTGAGGACGACGCACAGGAGTTTCGTAATAACGCTACCTGGGTAAATTCAACAACTATTTAACAACATCTCAACAATTATTTCACCGCGAATATCCTTATAAATGGGATCGCGCAAGGCTGTACGATTGAACGGTACTTGGACACTGTTCTGACAAAATTATTGAATTCACGGACCAACGGATCGTGGCTAAAGCCGAGTGCAAGAGGAGTTGGGATCTAGGGTTCAGATTTACTCCCCTTTGAAACCGGGGATTATTCTTCGGGCCGCCCCCGTTTTTTAACTTTAAAAGGACTTCTCGCAAGCTGGCGAGGAGTTTCGGAATAGCGCTACGGGTGTAAATTGGTAATTTCGGGTAGTGTAAGCGTTATGGGGAGGGGGGAATCCATTATTAATTACGGCCGATTAAGCGAAAGACGTTATAGGGCTGGGGCCGGTGGTGGGGTGGGAGCACTCTCGAGCCCGCATACATTAATACAGGCGTCGGGGGGGCCCCATTGTCCCCGCCTCCGGAAACCGTTTTCGAGAGCCCCCCCGCCCATTCTAAAATAAAGGGAGAGCCCGGATAAAGGAGAGCCCAGATCCCCCCCGCAGATTGGATTCCCTCCCACTACGCGCTGCCCGTGCCCGACTTTAGCCACGCTCTCTCCGAATGCAACTCAACATTCGAACCTATTAAATATAAAATATATACATTCGGCATTTATTTGTCCAAAGCGGCCTGCTACCGCGGCACAAAATCCGTGCTTATTTCCGAAGTGATTCAACAAACATATGATTACGGTAACCGTGAATCGATAATAGATTTATAAGACTCGATGGTCAATTGAATTAATAAAATTCCAAGGCGCGTATAATGTAAACGGGACCATTTGTCTAGCCGGGGTTGACATACTTATTGCATATATTTTATAATACGTTTGTTACGAATTAATTTGTTAAGTTAATCGATAAGCGCTCGGTCTTGTTACCGAGTGCTGGGATATTTCCGCGATAGCGACACAGACGCCTCCCGATGAGGGAGAGAGAGATGGAGAAAGGAAGGGTGGGAGGGAGTTGATGGGTTAATTATGTAATAATAATAAAGATAATCCGGATGTCCACTGCTTTCTATATCTGGTTTTCAATATGATATTCCAATTCTTCAACGGGAATGTTACCGATTCTTTACCCTTTTCACTTTATCAATTTAAATTTAAATTGGTACAAAACCGGCTTGATTGAGGTCCCTTATAGGTTTTTTCAATAAAGTACTACCCACTGTTTTTTTCCCCTAAGGTGTGGAAAGCAGTAAGAGAGCGCCGGGGGGAGTCGGACAATTGGTCACCGAGGGGGGGATCGGAGATCTCTCGGATTAACACAACTTTTTAATTCCTATTCAACGGACAGAGGAGTCCCAGTTTTTAGTCCGATCGCACAACTGTATGTTATTGTCACGTTGGAACCGACAGCATAATCTATGGAAGAATAGCACCGGTGACTGGGCTAAACCAACATTGAAAAGAGGGATCTGTCGGGACGAGAACCGCGAGTGAAGTTCTATTAACGTCTGTCTGACAGGAGTACAATATTAGCGCTCCTCTAAACCTTCTTCCATCGAAGAAAATATCGTGTTTTAATCGTAGTGCAGACAATATGTCGGGGGAAAATGAATATCAAGAGGATTTTTTATATTATAAATAAATATTCGTTAGATTATCAGTTCTCTAGAACCTTGCGAATTTGGTATCCGTTCTATTATCGTTTCGATTTATGAAAAGTATCGCAATGTACAGAAAAATCGCGCCGTGATAAAAATCAGTTTTTGACGAAATAAAAATTAAACGCAAACATAAGGTCTCCAGGATCACGACGTACTCTTTTGCCTCCAATGGCTCGTTTGGTCTTATGCTAGACCGGTTTCGCGCATGGTGCGCTCTGTCCGAAGCGTAATACTACCGACAATGGCGAGAAACCGAAACTGGTCTGACTTTTATTCTTTCCTTTTTAATATATTGCACAAACAACCTTTATCGGTATAAGTACAATTGCGGAATGAACTACTTTTCTTACCTCTCTCGATAAAGAAGCTCCCGGCTATATCAGATCTCTATGCCGGTGGGGGTATATCAGAGGAGAGGGGGATTCAATGAGTGCATTGGGCCGAGGAGTGAGGCGGGAATGAAACCGGGATTTTTGGAACCGGGATTCGCATACCGACAACCTGTTGTGAACGGTGTGATTTGAAACATACCGGGGATCATTAACGGAGGGACTTTCGATTGGAATCTCTGGATGCGGACCGATTTCGGATGTCTCTGTCCGGCTTATAAGAGAGAATTGAGCACGACGTCTCCCTCTCGATTCTTACGAGAGGGTCTAAATAGTCGGACGATTTCAATTCTCTTCCGTTTGATTTCCATTTAAGAGCGAGGGCACAATGAGCCCCAGAATTGGTTGTGGGGGCGCACGCCGCATAGGAACGGGTAGATTAGATCTGGGCGAGATTCCGATACGGCCGATTGTTTGTTGGGGCAGGTGGTGGCTGAAAGGGAGCAGTTCAAAAAGTGCGAAAGAACATAAAAAAAGGAAAAAAAGAAGAAAATAAGAAGAATGTCGGAGGTCCGATCCTCGGCAAGGTTCACGTCCTGTAAACTGGTTCACTCTGAGATAACAGCACGACTTTTCAACAAGGACCACGGTGTCTGTATATATATATATATATATATATATATATATATATATATATGCTCGGCAAATAGGATGCTCCGCCTACCGGTATCCTTAAATATCTCGCGATAATACGTTTTTGGGTAATGACTATAGTTACGAATAGGTTATGTTAAATAATGGCTAAATTATTATTTGGCTATCGAGTTTTAAATTACATAAATCTCTTACCCTTTTCTTGGACAATGGTGGTACACAATAAAATATAATTAAATAATAAGGTAATATCATACGCTATTTTAGCCTAGTACTTTTAAGATTTAAGATTCTCGTTCGGTAGTCCATGATGGTTTCTAATATAATCATTCGCCCTCAATCTGACTTGAGTGCACGGCAAACAGGATGCTTAGGTATCTCGGTAATACGAATACGCTGCGTTCTAATTACATCCTTAGTTTAACGCCAGAGCGTCCCGAGAATGACCCGAGCGTTGAGGTATATAATGGCGGGCCATGATCTGTGGTGTGGTTCGGGTAGGGAAGGAACCTGTTATTTCAGGAGCGATCCTAGCGCCAATTATGACTCAGGTAGGCCGTCCAACAAATAAATATGGAACCGGGAGCGGGGGCGCTGAACAAACATACCCGTCACCTCTCGCCTCCCTTTTCAATACAAAAAAATAAGAAAGCCCAGGAAAATATTCCCGTTCCGAACATAAAACATCCAGGGTACACTGATAAAAGAATAATTAGTTAAAACTAGTTTACGTGCTATGAAACTTAGATATAAATTTCCCCCATTGAATGGACGGTTTTTGTACTTTTATTACTGAAATTCGAAATGCGTCATTTTGATGTTACGACTAAAATTAAAATATAAAAAATAAAATGATAAAAAGAACGTGATCTAAACATACCAGAAAAATAAATCAATGCAATTACAGAAAAGGGGGAAAGCCAGTGGGTTCCTCCTCCGTTATTGTCTACTGGTCAATACCGCTACTCGAACATAAAACAACGACGAGATAAAAGTCATAGCGCGTACTTCACCCTTTTGATATATTATCCGCTTGTTTCTTTAAAAAGGTAAAGGTAAAGGTTTTCTTAACAACGTTTTTGTATTACACGCGGTCGGAATTCTTTCGATGGACGCGGTTTCTGGTGACCGATTTTCGAACTAATCCCAGCGAGGAATCCCCCGGGTCATTTCAACCGATAAATAAACGACTTGGTCCATGCATAGTTTCGTACCAACTTTGATGTAAACTAGAGTCGGGCGCACTAGTATCCAAACTCCCGTTACCTGAATAAAAGAAAAAAAATCGAAGCTGTAATTCCACGAGCATTCAAGTTATTGATACGATCGAGTACACAATTTCTACATTGTATTAGGTCGGTAATTATTTAAGGACATTGAACTGAGACTTAACCTACCTGTACTTATATCACGTGACAGTGAATGGGGCTTGAACCGGAAAACAAGATCGATAAATAGCTATAGTATAAGAACACCCCTTCGTAATTGTATATTCCGGTTGTGACCTATTTTAACGAATTAACGCTGTTAAAAAATATTACGATCACCGAATGGGTATTGGCGAGTGGGGGAGTGTCTGGTATTAAATGACTATTTAAACGTGGCGACGCGTGCGACACCTCCTCGGTTTACGCCTACCGCCCCTTTCATCACTCACGCGCTCGCTCTACAAAAACGCCTCCGATTTCAAATACCTCCAAGAATTGAGTAAATATTCTATGTAAATCAATAACTGTCGACTTATTAATAGAACCTAGAGATATATTGGCTTATAAAAACTGTCCCTATCAATTCCTTATTCGGTATTAGGATTACCAAAAGTTGGTTCTGTGCGGAGTTCCCCCAATAATAATCTCCAAGCTAACAAGGAAAGATCGAGTTAGTAATAGATTGGTTAGAGATATATTGGCTGCGGTTCAAAATTTATTAAATATTGCATTTTTTTAATCTCCGCTTGTTTTATTACCGTTTCCAACTTTTGTTTTTCTGGAGTAAAAAAGAATATAAAAGCAACCGTGAACTAAATGTTTTAAATATAAATAGCATACTTATTGAAAATAGTACGATGTTTAATTAAAATTTCAATTACATTGTTGACAGATGTTAATGCAAGTCTTGAAAAAAATACTTACGTAGTACAATGCAGAGATTGTGTAGTTGGATATATCAATGACTAATATATATATATATACTACTGTTACCTACGCCATTTCTATTTGCTTGTGGACGCGGTGGCCTTATAACTGTACGTTTCAGATCATTAGGCTTTCTGCTTACCGCAGTCCAGAAGAAGACAGGGGAATAGGGGGAGAGTGATTTTGGAATCAAGTTTATTTCAATTGACTAAGTCGCTTTAAAAGTAAATACAATAAAACGGTTTTTCCTATTTCTTGGCCTCAGGCTCCATTTCTCCTCCCCAATTGAATTAACTATTGAAACTGAGAGCTAAAGCAAACAAGACTTTGAAAAGTTTCAATTAGAACTGGACTCGCGATCGATGCCTTTTAAAAGGGACTCTGTATTTTTCCTCAAATATGTATAGTGCAATATAAGTTCTTGTATAATAAGTGTTGTAATTAATTAATCTGAAACAAAATACAAGAAATCCCTTATTTCCCACTACTGTCGGAAATATTAAAACCGTTATCAGATCATAACTGTTACGAATTATCTCGTTAACCACTCTAAGGTTCTTCTTCGACATCTCATATACCCGTTTGAGTTTAAGAGCTTTTTTATCTCTTTCTTTTTTGTTTTAATATAATACTTTGATTAGCTTTATAAGCTGTAATCACATCTGGTTGAAGCAGATAAAATAATCGAATAAAATACCTTCTAATTTTAATCTATATAATTACAAATTCAAATGTCAGTATGCATATTATCTTCCGATTCAATAACTATCGGCCTGTGGTAGCTAATATATGAAACAAATTTCTGCGAATTAATTTTTTTCTAACGATCTACTGAAAACAGTATCAATCGCGGTACCAAATATTGTAGTCCAGGAGGGTTTTACTGCCGGTACGTTTGAAAGACAATTTTTGTTCCAAAAAAGTTTGTCCCGACATTGTTGTTGCCCTCCTAAAAGATCTTTCACTTCGGAAAATAACATTGCGGAAACAGATTGTTTCATAGGCGGCCGAAGATGGGAAGAAGGTGACTTCGGTATGTTTTAAGAAGGAAATGAAAAAATTGAAGGGTTTTATGTTCGGAAACAGTAAATTTGTACCGGCCGGATAGAAATTCCGGTTGCGGTCCATTAGCGCGTTGTGGGAATTACAAAAATCCAGGTTTCATTGACTGTGAACGTCGGGAATGTGGGAGGGAGCGTTAAGAGGGTGTGTGGGTCGGGAGGGAGAAGACTTTGAACCGCGTCCGAGAACAATGTCCCTGCGGGAGGCATCGGCACATCGATTGCCCTTCAAGCCCTACCCCCTCACACACCTTTTTAAGCCCCCCAGGCTTGAATCCAGCTCTTTAATATACCGCACGAAATTTTTATTCCCCATTCGCGTCTATGCGTTAACCGGATTGCTTAACCCGGTTCGATAAAAACGAAAAATATGCCACCATTAAAAAATATAACACGAATTAGGCCTCCTGAAATAAAAACGAGACTGACGTTTCTTATGTGTCAATTTGAAGCATACCGCTGAAATGCCTCGTTATAATGCGTCCCGTAAACTTAGTGTTAAAAAGCTTAGTTGGAGAATATATATATATATATATATATATATATATATATATATAATTTTATAAACGGAATGTAAATATCCCAAAATAAGAAACGAGACCCAAACTCCGCATAAATACGATTCACGGGCGATGTCGTAATTAGTGCTCCTGAAAGTGGAATTTTAAAGGTTCACAAAATATGGAATTCGTATTTTGTAAACGTATTATTATTTTTTAACCGACGCGTTCAGCTTCAAACGCTCTCGAAAACGAGACTTTATTTTTAAATTACGTCGTTCGTTATTTTAAAATAAAAAGAAATATAACACCAGTAAAGTACTGAAATAGAAACGGAGATATATAAAAGAATATAAAAATATAAAATATAAAAGAAAAAAAGAATATAAAAGCAACCGTGAACTAAATGTTTTTAAAATATAAATAGCATACTTATTGAAAATAGTACGATGTTTAATTAAAATTTCAATTACATTGTTGACAGATGTTAATGCAAGTCTTGAAAAAAATACTTACGTAGTACAATGCAGAGATTGTGTAGTTGGATATATCAATGACTAATATATATATATATATATATATATATATATATATATATATATATATATATATATAAAATGTTATATACTATATTTTAAACATTATAACGGCCCTTAGTAGAGAAATAAGTCATTGCTCTAAAGAAATAAAGACAAAAAATATATTAGAAGAATATAAAATAAGTTAGAACTTTCTTTAGTGATAAAACGGGTCGGTTTTTTTGGTTTTCTACAATACGAAGTTAGGGCAGTGCTATTGAGAGAAAGGAATCATCGCTCCTCCGGCTCCGAAGGCAATGAATAAGGAATGAACGAGGGGCGCGGGTAAGGTGGGCGGGTCATTGGAGAGAACAACGCTCCGCTATACATTAGACGCCCTCTTCGGTTTTTAACGCCACTGACCGTAGCGAACGACCTTCGTTTAAGGTTTAAGACCAAAGGTTTATTTACATGTACTGTTACTTACGCTTTCTCCAATTTTGCTATACATATATATATATATATATATATATATATATATATATATATATATATATATATATATATCGTATATTTAAAAGTTGCATTTTTGTCTAAAAGTAGTAATATTACTAGTAATATAATAGTAGTAATATAATTTTTTTTCCCGACATTCACCATCAGTGAGTGCATGCTGAATGTCGACATTTGCCAGCGCGGGTCATCATTTTTCTAACCAATGCGTTCAATTCCAGGCGCGTTGGTTTAAACAAACTGAAACTTGAACTGAAACTCCTTATTTTTTAAATAACGTCGTTCGTTTATTATAGAAATGCAACACGAGTAATGGCTCTTTGTAAAGTACTGAAATAAAATAGGAGAAAAATTTAAGACGCAATATATATATAAATTTTAGTGAGAAATGTTTATAAAATATTTCGTACATACACAAAGCAAGTGTGCGAATAATGGCATTCACCGGTGAATATCAACATTTGCCAGATATCGGTCTTTCACGGTAAGATATAAATAAAGTTTATGAGGAGGGATATAAAATTGTTTTTAAAGAGCGAAGGGTTGGGTGGGCTCGGTGTGTGGTCACCGAGTGTGCTTTGTCATCCTATCTGGGCCGGTGGTCCCTTCAGCCCTTAATAACAATAATCCTAGACGCCTTTTCCTAAACCCGTCTCTCACACTTCTGTGTCAGCTTCTGTTTCTTTCTTTTCTTTCGCCACCGTTGTTTTTTTTCGCCCGCCTTTATATTCCCTCGCGGGAGATTACCGATTGTTGCGATTTCATCGGCGTCGACACTAGTTTAACAGTTTTACCCGACACACCGCTCGGGCGCTGGGGAAGGTCACTTTTCCGATTTGCTCTAGCATCTTATTTTTCTACGACTTTTCAACTTTTTTTTAGTTTGCGAGGATTCCAATAGACGGCCCCAGTAGTCCAGTAAAGATTGGAATGCAAAACGTTTCAATATCAGGCGGAAAAAAGTAAGGGGAAAATTATGTACGTAGTTTTTCTTTCCATTTCTCGTCCCCCGCGACGAAAGTTTGAAACCTGCCGGCCTGGAAATTTTCTTGGTCTGTAGCCCGGATACAAGCTAAAAGTGTCCCGTAGGCTTCAAGCTGGCTAAAAGTGGGGTGGCTTCTTTATCGTAGAAACAAGCGGCAAAATTCCATAATTGTACTTAAAACGCTAAAGGTACGATAAATAAAACGGAGAGCACAAAGTCGTCTCTCGTCTGGACGGTGTGAAAAGTTTCGCTTTCGACGTTGCCTATTTTATCCTGCGCTAACCCGATTTCGACTTTTGGCCATCGTCAGTAGCGCTACGGTTTAGTCAACCGAATAACGGAGTTCATCGGACTGGCTCCTAATTATTATTTTACACATATATTTTGCACTCTTCTACATATATTTATATAAGAGTCGGATTGTATGAGATGATGGAACCGCCCGTGGATCAATATATTTGGTCCAGGTTACACTCCGGAATCCTATAAAAGACTTTGAAAAATGAATATCCTGTGAGGCTAGTTCTAGACTTCAGAAACACACTACTCTTCAAAGCCGATTATTTACTTCTCTTAAGGCAATATAAACTCAGTGCAGTAATCTTAGCACTTGACTACTAACGGCTGCACTCGAGAGCTAAGTTTGAGTCTTTAGATTAAAAAAATACTTTATTTACGCATAAAAGATTAAATTAAGTTCGACTAAAACTGTTTGCCTCCTCTAAACATATTTTACCTCCTGAAAGTACGAAAAGAAACTGATAGTGGTCCATTCGAGTTTTTAGTGAGCACTACCACAACTGTTCCAATTAATTTTTATGCATCATAAACTCATTTTATGAGAAAATTATTAGAGCTTTACAGTATTAAGAGATGGTATCATAGCGGGGATAAATCCGCACACGCCCGGATTCCAATTCCTTATTTGGTATTAGGATTACGCAACATCGGTTGTGAGGAGGAGAGCTCCTTGGGAATAATCTCCAAGCCATCAAGAAAGGCCAAGTTAATACCCAGAGATATATTGGCTGGAACTCAACATTTGTTAAATATATATTATTTTATTAAATTGAAAAAATTAAATTTTTAATTAAAATTAGTTTATTAAACATTATTATTTACCGTTTGTTTTTCTTCTTTTATATAGAGCAACGAGATATCCTGTGATCTGTTATGCGCTTTATTATTTATTAAATACATATTGTATATTATTTTTAATTTTCCCGCTACATCAAAATGATCATTCGGCCATTGAACCACAATAATGTGAGCATGAAACTTTCATTTCAACTTGTACTGAACTTACACTAGAGAACAACAAGAAGTACAGTTTGAAAGTGTCGAAATTTCGTTTGAACGAGTGGTGACTTGAACGTAGTTTTTAAACTGTGACCAGATGAGTCCTGCTGAAGTGTCTCCAAAATAACAAATCGACTGGATTATATTAAAATATATATTTAAATACAACCACAAAAGTTAATTAGTTAAACTGTAGTTGTTGTCTTCTCCTTTAAAACGTCGTTTGTGGTTTTATTCATAATGAATGATAACAGTATCTATCAAAAAAAGAAAGTCTAAAAAAAAGAAAGTCTAGGGATTTTCATGTTAACTTCTGGTTTTTCCAGAAGGAAAAAAGAATATCAAAACCATAAACTATAGTTGATTTAAAAAAAATAGTGTGCTTACTGGAAAATACCAGTTGGCAGAAATAATACATATTTAACTTATCACCCAGTTTGATTATTCTATTAATTACAATTTGCTTAACACAATTTAATGGGGTGTTTTTATTACGTGTTAACCTCACTAATCTAGGATGTTTAAATAATAATTCTATTATATTGCTGATAAATGTTGATTCATGTCTCGGTTCAAAGTCTTGAGTAAATACTTACCTAATAGAATGCAGACAATGGGTAGTTGGACATATCAATAATTTATATATATATATATATATATATATATACACACACACACACACACACACCTTATTTTATATATATATATATATATATATATATATATATATATATATATATTTAAATATATATTTATATCGATTATGAATTATGTTCGAAGAATGGTACAACTCATTTATAAAATATAAATACTTTTTATCCAGAGCAAAAATATAATGGAAAGGTAAACATTTTTGTATATGAATACATGGTACATTGGATTATAATATAACATGTATAATGTAAAATATATTTCTTTTCTTACACAAGATACATTTTCTTACATTATATTTTTGGTAATCATTATAAAAATTATATAAAATAATTTTTCAACGAATGTCCCAACAATAACCAGTATAAATCTTGTGATGAGAACTCCATTAGATTGTGTAACATTTTATTATTTACACTGGTTGAAGGTATACATAACCCAGAGGGAGAAACAATAGTATAATCTGTCATTCACTTAATAGGCATTACTTAAAATATTGTCTGAATATATACAAATAATTTATTTACAGGTTTGATTATCCTATTATATTATTATATTACAGTTTTAAGTTGTACTCAAATAATTAAAATTTCACTTGCATTAATTTGGGTATTCAAATGTTTAACATAAAAAAAAGGTAAGTGAATACAATTATTAATAAATTTATAAAATATCATTAATAATTATAAAATTATTATACTAATGATTTAAAATAAAATATATCAAAATACATACATTACAGTATTTATCAATATATGCCTACCTTTCTGTATTACTAAAGGAATGCAAACAATCCTTTATTAGCAATAAATAGAATGGTAGAAACATTCACAACAGGGATAATTTCAACATTTATTCCAGAACAGTTTAAATGTTAGCAGCAATTCATTGAATCACTGTTATACAGAAAATATGAAAATATTGCATTTAATTATCGGATAATTTAATTTAAAGTAATATAAATAAAACATTTACACATTTTGAATAATTAATGAACACTAAGAATAATTAGAATGCAATGATTAGCCCTGATGACATGCCACAAAATGAAAATATTTATTTGAATTAAATATTTTGTTTTAAAATTGAAAGTTAATGTTCACATTAACCTAACAGTAGCTCATGTGAAACACCTATGTGCACTAAGTATTGATGCCTCTAGGTTTGCACCAACAAACATACAAATAGTTATGACACCTTACGAACAACGAGATATCATTACAAAATAATCCAGATAATGTATCTTAACATTACTAAAGAGATAGTAAAATGTGTAGTTGGTATTTAAAATCATCTTTATGTCAAATAAGTTCTATCTGAACATGCAAAAATATTCACACAATACAATATAAAATGTCATTACTTACAAAAACATTGTTATTTAATTTACATTATTATAATTCAGTCCTGAATAATAATTTTATATTCATCTAATATGAGATCTAATACACAAAAATTATGAGTGGTTCTTACAACCACAATTTCCCTATATAACAAATATCACAACACACAACTATCTTGAAATCATGTATTCATTAAATGGGAAAAATTAATACGTAATTTTGAAAAGTTATTCTTTAAAAATTGATCAGTTATTCTTATATATGTGAAGAATTAAAAAAAATGTTAGACCTAACATTTAGGAATCAAATAAAATCAACATGTTACTAAAATCCTACCAGAACCTGAGTAGGTGGATTTACATCTTTTTTAGCTGATGTATGTATTTTTCTGGTCTGGTATGTTGGGATTTAAATATCTAAATTATTATGTAATTATATATAATAGTTATATATTTTTCATTATGTTGAGGTATCTGTTAATTACATCAACTAATGAATGACTGTAGGTAATCCCATGAGAATGGATATTTACTATTATTTAAATGCCATCAAGGTATAGATAAAAACAGACCATAAAATTTAATCTCCCATTTGTTAATCAATATGAGTTCTAAATTTGTACCTTGGAGTAAATTATATAATAATTAGATCACTGCTAGTTGTTCCATGAATAGTTTGATCTACTTGATCCACCCTGCAATAAATAAAAAAAAAAGCGTTATTTTCTATTAATTACACTATTAATTATTAGTACAATTAATTCAAAGAATTGTATAAACAAAATCCTCCTAACTTTACTATGATAATTTTAAAAATGTGTCATACAATAAATTCAAAACTGACTGGTAAGAAACACAATTATTATAAGAAAAAAATTAAACATGTTTGAAAAGTAAGAATGTAACGAATAAAATCGGGCATTGAACATAAGATTCGGTTGGTTTAAGTGACCACTACCAGAGAGCCTTTCTGTTTAATTCCCTAACTGAAGCTAACTGAGGCTTTAAATATACAGAAATTACATATTTCAATTCATTAACACTTATTACTTACTCCATTGTGGTGAGGAAAATTGCCTGCATTTCCCCCACGTCTAAGAACCCTCATTTGGGTATAAAACTGTTTGGAATTGTGAGGGCCATTCCAGTTAGGCTGTTGATTAATCTGTCCCATTCGATCAAAATTAGAAAATCCTGATTGGTTGCCGGCTGAAGGCTGTGATCTGTAAATTGTGACAATTTTTAATTTTATTCATACATTTTTAAACATTTTTGGTGCAATCGCATTATAATGTAGGCCACACACACACAATACAGCCTGCAACTATGAAAAAAAACATTTTTTTAAATTACAACAAAATAGAATTTAAATATAAATGTTCACAGTTTAATAAAAAAGCAACGGAAAATATATCATACCTATAATTTCCATGTCCTTGGAAACCCCGTCCATTTTGCCTTCTCTGATTCTGATGGCCTAGAAGATAACAAGAAAGTTTAAATTAAAAATTATGGTTAAGAATTTTGTTAGATTTTTAAATAAGCTATACACGCTATATATACTAGGCTTGAGAAATATATTTAACTGACGGAAAGAATTAAAAAATTACATCTCCTTTTGTCGAAATTAAATAGAATATTTTATACACTTAAAAAGTAGATTATACTTAAATTGGCCCATTAAGCTTAACATCATTACAGACAATATATATGTTAATTGATTATGAGGAAAAATAATAAAAGAATCAGTTTTACATCTATGAAACATGTCCAACTCTGGGTCAGTATTCCATTATACTGGCAGAAATACACTGTCAAAGGAAAAAATTCGCAAAGAACAATATATTTTGCATATGGAATAATAGATTAAAAGTAATTTGAGGTTAACAAATACAAAGTCTATAAGTTCATCCAAAAGTATCCAGAAAGTAAAGAACACTCCCCTAACCCCAGGTTTCCTAGATAATAATCCTAGTGGCATTAATCTGCTTAGAGAATGTGTGACCCATAGTAGGTGTGTGTAGTTTGAGGGATGTTGCCCAGAAACTGTTCCTATGGTGACGGTGAACAGATCCTCAAGGGGGAGTGTGTGTGTGTGTGTGTGTGTGTGAGAGAGAGAGAGAGAGAGAGAGAGAGAGAGAGAGAGAGAGAGAGAGAGAGAGAGAGAGAGAGAGAGAGAGAGAGAGAGAGAGAGAGAGAGAGAGAGAGAGAGAGAGAGAGAGAGAGAGGAGAGAGAGAGAGAGAGAGAGAGAGAGAGAGAGGAGAGGAAAGAGAAGGGGGACCCCACCACCACGGGTCAAGTGCACTTCAGACCCCTTATATTGCACCCCCCTCCATCTACCAACACACCATAATTGAATATATATACCCGGCTTCTCGATATTCCTGGTACAAGGCAAACCGAAGACTAATTATTACCGAATTCGCACAATCGGTCGAAAAGAATGAAGACTCGCCTATTATTAACCCCTTGGGTACGGATTTACCTGCAGATATTATGTCCACGGAACAGAGCTTTTTATACGAGCTAGATTTACTTTATTCCTGTTCCTGCAATTCACTATCACTGCTCAATATTATTACAATATTATTTCATTATCATATAATTCTTTATTTCATCGTGTTCACTTTCTAATTCACTGTAATAGCCAAAAAATTCGTCGTAAGATTGCACTTCCAAATTAGTAGACGGGCATTGACGTAACGACCAAGATCTCAATCAACGACCTTTACCTTCGTCAATCAACTTACCTTCGCACAGGGTACGATCTACAGGGATAGCTCGAGAGACTTCAATTCGAATTGAACGTCAAACGTAACTTCAGTAAAATATATGCACTACGAAAGTCAGTCGTCAAATGTACCGAAAATCGAGAACAATGTTTATGTACTACAAGGAAATCTAGACAAACTTCTCGAGACGCTGTCTATAAAGACAATACGGCGGTAATGAAAATATTTGAATTAAGACTTTAAGATCTAATCCTAGGGGGCCTAGGTTATTTTTGCTAGGATTTTCGACGGCGGTCGGGGCGAGCCCCGTAGGTTAGGGGGGAATGGGGGGTAAATCGTGCCTACTAAAAGGGTAAGTTTAGGGGGGGGGTCAATTAGGGAGGGCCGGGACTTGAGCACGTAGCTAGCGCAACGGTCATTAGTCGGTCCCCGTCTCCCGCACTAATTACGCGACGGAGAACGCCACCCCCAACGCTATTGTCTTACCTCTTCACCGGGGGGTCTCTCTCCATTGTCACCCGGGTCCAAACATATCCTCTCCCACGATAACTCCTAATTGTTCCCGTATCCGTCAAAGGACACTTTTTTCTCTTTTTTTATCAAACGCCGCCTTACGCGGACCGAGTCGGCTTTTTTTGGATTCAGACTCCGATACGATGGGCAGTTCGTAGCGAAAAGTTTTCGATTGGGTAACGACACCCCTCAGACTAAGAAACTCTGAGAGGTTATAACGAATACACACGCAATATCTTTTTCACGAATCTAAAATATAGTTCTTTTTGCGGTTTAACGGTAAGATTCGAACATACAGGCTTTGAAGGACCTCCAAGGACCCTCGAAGAGTCAATAAACCCATCCCCGTGAAATCTAGACGTTACGAAATGACTAAAAATCTGTCGCGGTCGAAACCCTACCAAGTGTTGTGACCTGTAATTATTATTATTGAAATAAATATATCCCGTGTATTTATTCTTAAATGTTAATATTTTAACCGGGTGAAATATATTCTCTAGTTCTCTGGGCTAGAGATTCAGCTAAGGGCTAACACAACCCGCCCTCGTAAAAAGCTCGATATTACGAGACTACTTAGATTGTGTGAATATTAAAAAAATACTGTCGGTAAGTATAAATCCTAGAGTCGACCTATTTAGGCACATATCCGGTGAGCGATCGTTTTTCCGGTCTTCAGACGCGCGTCGGGTTCCCGAGATTTTGTTTTCGAAGCGTCGACAAAGCGTGTCCAAAATGTATTGCACGAATTTCGCGGTTTAACAATCCGCTGTCTTTTATTATTGCGTTCGCAATTTCCCCTCTCACTGTCCGTTTTCCACCGCTCAAAAACAACTAAATTCTCGTTATCATAGCGCCATTACCGTAGAAGGAACCTAGGAACCCCCAAGTCGAACTAAAGAGAGGTGGTAAGGACAAGCGATTTTCACTGAAACATCCGGCCCATACGGTATTATCTGTAGAAAATAGTTCGAACTGCTATCCAAGACGTAACATTCTTTTCACACTTTATCCTTCGATATGTTAATCCTTCGATCAAAACTCTAGTGGGGGATTACAGTTGATTTATAGAACCTCGGGCTTTAATTCTTTTAAAAGGGGCGGGGAGGGTACAGGTTTAGCGTTTCAAGGGCTTGAAACTATCAAAAGATAAAGAGTTTCCGAAAAAAACAGAATATTATATATAGAAATTATTACTCGGAGCTTTTCACGAACGCGTTTTTTTTAAATATTGGTAAACTTAGTAACATCCGGAAATATTATCGCGTGTAATGACCAATGACGCTGACCAGAAATAAATAGATTGTAGAAAAAAAATTGTAATTTATTAATCGGTAAAATTAATAAAATTCAGTAAAAAGTGATATTTTAGGCCGCATTAACAACGCTCAATTAAAAAAAAAAGAATCGAAGAAGGGATTTTTGTCGGCATATAGAAATAGTAAGGCGAAATTGAGAAAAGGGAGACTGCCATCTAATTGTCGGGACTCAGTCGACATCTGTTGTCGAGAACTCTCGTGGCCAAGTTTTAATTGGCTTCAAGTTGGTCTGTGACAAAGCTCAAAGCTCATCCCCCTTGTGCACGTACCCTACCCCTCTTAATTATATCCTCTACCCGGCAGACCTGTCCCCATCAACCGGCACTATATTCAATGTTTAGTCCGACTTGGCAGTCATCATTTAATTAGGACGTCGAAGGATAAAGGTTATTTGCATATAACTAGATTCAATTCATCGCCTATTTCGTACTGTCTTGCTTTCTTTAATTAATTAATAAAGTTTTTTAAACTGTTTTAGTATTATTTTAGTATTACTATAGCACATAATGCAGCGAAAAATAGAGTTAATTAGAAAAAAAATGGAAAGTACCTTATTGAAATTCTTTATGATTATCCTATGCAATCTATTAATGAAAACAAAAAGAACATTTTCAGGCAGGAAATATTCTATAGGCTTATTATATTATTGGGGCAACAATGGGTTTTTTAGTATTTTGTTAAAAACTTAAAATAAGTAAGTTGAAATTTCTGGACAGTAAATTTATACTATATAAATAGGAATAGTATAAATTTATTATTAATTATCTGCAGAAAATACTGAATTAATCAACTTGATTTGAACTTCAATAACAATGATCCTATCCTACTTCACCTTTCATCCAAACTTCAAGCAATGGTAATCATTTAAAGTCCTAAAATTTAATCACCTTCCATTTAGAAAGGCACCGATTAGCTTATACACCATTTGCCTGTTAACTAATATAAAAAGAAAAAAGAAAATCATGTCAAGGTTGACAGAAGAAAATATAAAATATACACCAAAAATATAGGACAAATAATAAACAGAACCCCTAAACAAAATGAAATGTAATTGTTATTTTAACAAATGAACTGTTGAAGCTAGTAACTAAATTCACATATGCAATCAGTGAAATATTAGATTCATATATGAAAATGTGGGGTCTGACTTTTCGAAACACATAATTAATTTCATATTTGAAAAAACCTAAAAAGAAAGATAAAAAAAAATAACAAATAATAACCCATTATACAGATGAATAATTTGCTGGCATAAAGATAAAAAAAACACAATTCAAAACACTTATTGACAGATGCAAATTTCAATCAGAAATTATCTGCACAAAAACTAATATTTTATTGGAATTTAATGCAGTAGACCAACCCCTTGATTTATGAAGCAGATAACTACATAAGAACAGTAAAAGGACTCACCAAAATGTTGACTTCTGTCACTGGGCATAACGGGTTGAGCAAAGTGCCTAAAATATACACATGATAAATTATTACTCTGCATATTAGTGCTGAAAAGAGATTTAAATAAGTATAAGAGCTTCATTATATCTATACTTATCTTAGTAGATGATAAAAACCAGAAAGTAGTAACAGACTTTCATTCATTTATATATTCAATTGATTTCTTTGTGGATAAAATAAAAATGCTATGGCTCTATGAAAAGCTATGTCTATAAAAAGACAGATAAATGTAACCCAGAGCTTTCACAATTTTTTTCACAAAAGCAGAGGTTTTGCTTCTGCTCACCACAGACTTGAAAAAAAGTGGAATGATCATTGTCAAACTGTTATATAAAAGTACTGCAATTACTTTCTTTTCATTTAAATAATGCAATAAATAATTTATTATGCACAAGTTTCTTTACTTAACATTAATTTTTTGTTTATGAATATAGAGAAACAAAAGAAAAATTTCATGTTATTATAATATGCAGAAATACTCATTAACTAAGTGTCTCTCCTACACCAATTTACCAATTATAAAATTGTGCACTTTTCTTTCTAAAGGAGTTCTTGTGCTATATAAGAAAAGACAACAAAAACTTCCTAAAATAGGCTTTATTTTTGCTGGCATAATTATACTTTAAATACAATACCTTAGCATTCTATAACCCGAATCACTTAACATTGCTGTCTGGTTTTGTTGTCCCATGCCAATTCTCGGTCTATAAGGTGCTTTGAAATCTTCAGGTTTTAATATCGTAGGTGGGTCTCTAAAAATATTTAAACATTAATGCAGAAGTAATAAACATGTTAACAAAATGTAAGGCTTTTTAAAAAACTACTACCCTGTATTGCAAGAACAGTTTAGGTGCTACATAATTGTTTCTAGTTATTATAATTGTTTGAATTTTGGTATCGTACTTATATATTTTAATAAGCCTGATTATGCGTATTTTATGCTTATATGGTTGGTTAGGGTAAGACACTACGATCAGAGAGAACTGAGTTCGAAGTCCCTGACTTATCCCAATTTATAAACATGGACATAATGTTATGTCATGCAGATGTCATGGGCAGATTCAAACCACTGGCTTCTGGGTTTGAAAAAGCGTGCCTTATGCCCGAGCCACCTAGGCTCGACTTTAAATTGATTTTCAACTAACTCTCAGTTTTTCATGGATAAAAATAAATACTTTTATCATGCAAAAAATTTACTTACATTGCTCCCTCCAACCTTTTTGCTGGGAACTGAAATCCATGTTCATAAGTAGGATCTTTGAAAATTAAACTGAAACACAATTGTTACAAGTTAATTTTATTAAATTAAAATGAAAAACACATTTGTTGGTATTTGATATTAAAACCGAGCAACTATATTTATTCCAGTTTTTAATGAAAAATGAACGTAATACACATCCAACAAGATAATAAATTTATAATGGTGACAGAGATAGTGTACGTCAACATTGCTGTGAATAGTTTTTATGTATCACCACTCATGTGACATAAAAAAAATGATCAGATTATGGTACTATATTTCAACATTGTTACGATTTGTTTTTATCTAAGACCATTCATATGTGAAAACTGTTGAAGTACTTTTCTTTCTCACATTTAATTATGAATAGAAATTGTAGTACGAATCAGATGAGCTGTATAATGAACCAGCCACCTGAAATAATGGAATATATAATTAAATAATAACAGCATAGCACTTATCATATACAAATTGACACAAAATTCATATCCTATGCATTTATAAGATTAAAAAAAGTTTTAAGTTTTTAAACAATATACTATTTCTCAAATTATCATTCTAAATCTTACCATAGAACTGTGTTATTTGTGACAGGACATAGCCCTCTAACAGGCGATTCAAGCACCCTGGAACAAATATTTGAAGTAAATTTACAGTATCAGAAATAAAGATACAGTTAAACAAAAAAAAAACAATATATAAAGTTTGAAAAGTAAAGTGACTGACTAAATAACTAACTCAATATTAAGTTTTAAAAATATGACATTCAAGAAATAGCTTACTATGCATAACGGGTGGGGAAATAAGAAAACAAAATATTAAATAAACTTCAGTCTGATAAATCATTATCGCGAAATAGATACTAACCAAAATAGATATACTTACTCTCCTTGAAAATACAGATCTTTTCTCACGTGTACTGTTCCTAACAGTCCTTCATTGAGTAATTGTGAGCCATTTTTACTAGTTCCTTCATTTAAATCCAATACATCATCATAGCAGTTGGTATCTTTACCAACATATAATTTATCAGTACCCAAACTGTTCCGAATTTCTAAAAAGAAATGAATATCAGTGGGCTATTTATTTCATTATACAAAATAAATATTATTGAAGATAAATTCAGTGTTACAACATACTCTCTTCTGCAGTAAGCAGATGTTCAAGAGGCTTTAATGCTCTCTTTAAACGTTCTTCATCAACAAATGGCAATAAAGCTACCCCTTGCCAAGCATATTTCTTTCCATTTAAGTCAATAGCAAAGTCTTCCGGGTAAAAATCAAGAATTGGTGAGTCCTACAAACAATGTTAAAAAAAACCAGATATGAATTCCCCAATTAAGGTGTTATATTTCACAACTTCACAAAGAAATAAGTAGAGTAAAATTCTTAATTGTCAATTGATACAATAACTAAAGCTATCCCTCAAAATGGAGTTGCAGTAACATTAACCAATAACAAATGCATAATTTCATAGCAACAGATATTCACAATTCCAAATAATTGTTTCATGTAATATGTACAAAACAAATCACATTTTAAAAAATTAATAAAATGAAGTACACAAAATTATATCCATTTTGTTTCATTATGAACATAAAACTTACAATATCAGTCATTAGATTTGCAAATGGTACAGGTACGTGGGCATTACTAGCAGCCGGGAAAACACCCATCAGCTGTTCAAGGGGAGAGAACTAAAACAATGACATATATAATAGATCAGTTCACATTTTTTATAAATACCATAAGATAGTTGCATTATACTTATATGGAACTTAATGGATCTTACTGGTTTTGTGTTGCTTTCAAAGACTATGGGCTGCTCATCAATATTGAAGAAATCTGATGCAAATGGTGCATAATGGTAAGGATAGTACCACTTCCAAGATGCACATCCCTAGAGAAAAAACAATGCTCATAACTTAATACAACTGTGTGTAACGACAAATACAATGTGTGTAAAATATATTAATACATATTTTATATATTTATATCAAGAGCTTACAATAAACAAATTAGAAATAATGTTATATTGTTACTACCAGGATCGTTCAAATAATTAACTATATTTTAATTCACATTTCAAAAATTGAAAAAAAGGTATAGCTATTTTTTTTATTATATTTTTGTACAGGTTATAATATTACAGTTGATTAATAATGATTATATAATATTACTAAAATATGGGAGAAACATAATACAATGAAGGTCTTAAACTATGGTAAATTCCTTGAAAAATTATTGTTTAATATCCTGATCTTTATTGAGCTAGTTATATCAACAAACACCTAAAGAAAATGCCAGATGTAGTAATTAACTTTGTCTAATCAAGAAAAACGTTTCAATATTAGCGGAGTAAGTAACAATAAGTGTACACAAACTCTGAAAAAGTTAAGGTTATGAAGGTTTCATTATCTTTTGCACAATCAAATGAAAAATATTTCCCTGAATTATAAGCTAAAAAAGTGAATTTAAAAATGTTATCAATATGTCTATCCCACAATTAACCTTCTGGATTAATATTTACATTACATGTAAATAATTACACATTCATATATATATATATATATATATATATATATATATATATATATGTGTGTGTGTGTGTGTATTTTCATTCCATAAACTATTTACACATTTATTATATAGATATTTTACCTGATAGTAATATTTTAAGACCCAACAGAGCCCTTTAACGTACTCTTTTGCTACGTCATATCTATTATATATTTCATCGCATGAAAAAAGAAATTTATCTGTATAATATCGATCTTTATAACCTGGCTCCCACAGTTTTATTTCATCAGGAATATCTTCTTCATCCTCAATTTTTTGTTGTTGCATTTCATGTACCTTCTCATAATTCCCCTAAAATTAATAATTTTATGAATGAATGGCAACTAAAATAAAAACACATGAAAATAAATAATAATAATCAAGTGAAAACAAATATAAATTAATATTTAGGACTGACATACTTTCCTAACTTCCTCTTCAATTTTCATGACTCTTTCACTCTTTTTTCTTTCAATGGTACGTTGTCTAAACATTAATTCATTTTTTCTTCTTTTTCGAAAAATTTCATCCTCCAACTGACCAAGATCGTTCATTATTAGCTGCACCCTCTCAAGAAAGACATTTCCACTGTCCGTTATAAAACCCTGATAAACAATCACAGGTCAACTAATGTATCACATAAAAACTTCAATTATTACACCACTATATTTCAACTGTCATACCTTAGTTCCACGGACTGTCTTCTTATATAAATCCACAAGTTTATCAATTGCACCTTCTCTAATTTCAAGAGAGGGTAGATGGGGTAAGAAATCATTTCCAACAAAAAAGCACATAAAAACCCAGTCATCAATAACCCTTTCGAAATCATATTCAAATGGTAGCCCCGACATTTCCAACTCTCGTGAAAGGTATTCTCTTAAGACATTGAGCCTGACAAAAATATATTTCTGCGGGCCTTCAACTTTCTGGAATGAGTTTTCTGATGTATTTTCAAGACCCTGGCACTCTTTCATCTCATGTCCTTAGAAAAAAAATTATGTCACACCATTTATATTCGTATTTTAAGATACACTGTTAGATAATTGAAATTTGTCTTTACATGTGTGTATGACACATTTAAAAATCTCAATATAAATTTGTTTTCAAGTTTACATCTTTTAATTAGACAATTTTTTCTACATACAATTATACAATATATTTTATAAGCTAATAATTTTCTAACCTGTTTGGGCACATATTTCACACCTTTTTTGATTGTTATACTGAAATTCCTCTCGTATTATTGTAAAATTAGGTTCATGAGTTGCAAGTCCAAGCATAATAAGATCAGCATCAGCACCACAAAGACAGTGCTGTGTGTTTGGATTATGATGTGGTTGGGCTACAGGGAGATAGACGTAATTAAAAATAATAAACAATATAATAATAATGTAATAAAAATATAATTTTAACTAACGGGTGCTCATAATGACCTCATCATATGTCATAAGTATCCAAACTGTTCAATAAATATTATAGGGTTTAAAAAGTACATGTGTATGTATGCATGTATATATATATATATATATATATATATATATATATATATATATATATGTATTCATAACAAATAATTCATGGGGGAGGTTAATATGTATCAATTAATATGGCTATGCAGAGTTCATAATTTGTAAATAAATAATTTACAATCAATATAAGGTTTTACCTCTTTGCCTTCTTATGAAGTCCATTATTTTGTGTTCTCCTTCACCAGGAACATTTGCATCAGATAAGATTACTTGAATTCCTTTCCAACCAGGATCATTATTTAATCTATTATGTATGTAGTAATTTAAACACTTTGAAAGCCTTGCCATAAAAGGAGTACCCTAAACATAGATAATAACTTTTATAACAGACCATTTAAAAAAAATTGAACCTTATAACACGCAAACATGAGCTAAAGAAATGGAACAGGTGTTTCCTGTTACTTTGATTGCACTACCATACTAAGATTAATAATGTAGTCTATATTATTAAATACTAAATTGCTGATTTAAAAAACACACATTATGAGAAAACAATCTCAAGGATGTTTAAATTATAATGGGTGGGCCAAAAAGTAATATTTTCTAATAGATGGTCATATGAGGGTGATTTGATAGGTAAGGTGAATTTATAAGGTGAATATTTATTTTACAAGCATTGAAAAAAAACATTTCACGGAATGAAAAAATTGTTAACTATTTCCCTTAAATGGAGATTATATTGAAAAATAAAAATAATTTTGTTCAAAAAACTGTGTTAAAACTATTTTCTTTATCATACTTATCAAATCAGAACTTGTACATAACATGAAATGTAACCAAGTTCAGTTTAAACTGCAAATCCACTATGGTTCAAGCTTGTTATGGAAGAAGAAAGATGATTTCATTAAATTTGAGTATTAGTAATACAACATAAATAAGCCTAATATTTGGGTACCATACAAGCTCAAAGAAATTTATATTATGTCAACATCTACGACTAATATTTTACAACACGGAAATCATTATATCAAAAGTTATTTTAAATGTTGTATTCATAACTGAAATGTAACACAATTTTATATAAATATGAAAGTTAAATCTCATAAAAGCTATTCTCTTCTATATTTTGAATTATTTCCACATTAACAATAAATTAACTAGAAACATTTGATGTTTCAACTGTCTTTACGTAAAAAGCAAGAAACAAAATAATTGTCCACTTACAGGGGTGATACAATTACTATCAAAATGTTCTTGTTTTTCATTTTCGGGAGGTAATTTAAAACCTTTTTCTCTCATTACTGCTTTAATCCTGGCAATTTCTTTGATCTTCTCATTGGATTCCTTTGAAGCTCTAAATCGGCGTGATCGCTGCTGGTTCATTTTCGCTCTTGGCGCCTGAAAAATATTTGATGTAATAACATAAATAAAAAGGAATCAAAATTACAAATTGAATGAAATGGGATGTTACTTACAACACCGTCTATTGCCATATAAAGTAATTTTCTTGGTCTAACAATTGAAAACATATGGTCGATACATTCAAATATAGCAATCATCATTTCATCTTCATTTTTTGGGGCTGGCCTGAAATGATAGTACTCAAATAACATTGGTCAAAAAGATAAATTGTGATTATGATACTCAAGTATAGTTGCAGCATTCATTACTTGTTCTCTGGGTGGGTGCAAGGATGTATAATCCCATTCATGTCGAGATATAGATTATCAAACTCAACCCCATTTGGGTTTTTCTGTGAAGCATCTGTCACAGTCTGGCCTTCAGAATCGACCGACTGCAACGACAAAAGAAATAAGTAACACCATGAGGTAGCATAGCTATATTTGAAATAGAAGACTTACCCAATATAAGGTAACGGTAAATAGCGTACAGAAAATATCACTGTGCGATAACATAATATCGCAATGCCATAACATTTCATCGTTTAATGAAGAAACATTTACATAATTTACATTTAACCTCTTTCTTTCATGCGTATAAACCACTGACTTACCCTTTCCTCGATACATTCTAACACAATTGAAGGATATTTTTTCGTTAACCACCTGAAGAAAGCTGGTACACCCATTTTACTTATTAAAATTCAGGTATGTTATTAAAACAAATTAAAAAAGAGGGTGTAGTTTCAGACAACACCAAACAAACGCATTTCCTCTTGTATGACAGAATCGATATTAGGTATAAACTCACGAAGACGAGCCTGAACATATCGACTCACAGAATACCACTGTTCTGTATATCGACTATTGGGTCGAGATTAAGTGATTTCATTAAGTTGCAATTTTTCAGTTCCTTTTAAATTTATTGAATTATTCAAATTGTATTAAACGAGAGTAATTATTTGTGCGTTTATTAAAATGACCATATGAAA
Source organism: Lethocerus indicus (assembly GCA_019843655.1). Taxonomy (NCBI): domain Eukaryota; kingdom Metazoa; phylum Arthropoda; class Insecta; order Hemiptera; family Belostomatidae; genus Lethocerus; species Lethocerus indicus. The sequence continues at coordinate 23,976,810 of JACDQD010000001.1, forward strand.
TTAAAATTGCAAAATAAACTGTAATACCAATAAGCGTATAACGGCACGAGCATAATTGTCCCACGTCCCGACAAATATATCCATAAATAATAATAACTTATAAATTAGCTGGATATTGAGAAAAATGATCATGATTAGAATTAACGTAACTGGGACGCTTAGTTAATAAAAATAAAATAATAAATAAATAAGTTAATAAAAAGTTAAATAAGTTAATAGTTAATAAAAAAAACTATTTAGAACTTGATAGAAATGAACATGTATTTATATGCGAAAGATATTTGTATGTCCATGGTGGATTCGGATTCTACGAATTAATTTTCTAGTTCTAAGACGTAATATATATATATATATATATATATATATATATATATATATATATATATATATATATATATATATATATATATATATATATATATATATATATATATATATATATATATATATATATATATATACAGAGGGGTCCAAAAAAATGTATCCACTGTTTAAAAGTCCATAACTTGCAAACTAATTGACGGAGTTGTCTCATTTTTGGTAGTGTTATAGTTTGTAGTTCCGGCAATAGCCATACAAGCGTTGTATCGCATTGTTTTGTTTTGTCAGATGACAGTCACCAGATAGTCAGTATTTTGTTGTCAGTTGTACCTTGTTACTCGAGTAAACATGGCTGGCGCAAGGCTTACATTCGATGAAAGGAAGTCAGTTTTGAAATGGTATTTTAAGTACGAAAATATTAATGAGGTTCAACGGCAATGGCGAAATGAGTATATACAGACAGTACATGAGTATGTACAAACAGAGCCAATATCCAACTGAACACGTTGCAGTCAGTAGTTTGTGCTGCAGTTCGGCGGCATCGTTTGTATGTGGATGTTAATGGTGACCATTTCGAACACCTACAGAGACAACTCCGTCAATTAGTTTGCAAGTTATGGACTGTTAAACAGTGGATACATTTTTTTGGACCCCTCTGTATATATATATATATATATATATATATATATATATATATATGTGTAATTAATTTTGTAATTATTTACATATAATGTAAATATAAATTCAGAAGATTAATTGTGGATAGACATAATGAAAGCATTTTTAAATTAATTAATCTTATACATAAAGATGAAATTGTGTATTTTTTTCCGGGGTAAACACCTCCACTACGTCCAACTGCCATAAAATTCGGGATGATGCTTCCTAGTAGTCTGGACAAGATTATGAGGTCTATGAAAGGGAGAAAAAGTCCGGCACTTGCGGCTTAAAATATTTTTTATTTCAAAAATAATTTCCAATCGCTGATTAAAGTGTTATTAATGAATACAAATATTTGCACAAACTGAAGTTTCACTGTCAGTAGCAGTTTTAAACGTTGCCGACACCACGGGCTTTTAATTTGGAAAAATTCCGCCAAATCACGGACCGGTGATAATTGTTTTGGGTTTGGAAAATTTCGCGAGAGGGCAACACTGCACGGAGAGTATACCAAAACTAGCCGGTAGATCTTTGAACTACCAGCGCCCATGGTGTTTGTACTAACACGGAGAGTTCAATTATTATTGAGGATTATTTAGTAAGGAATTGATAATTTCAGGAAACTGTAAATCACCTGAAATCTGTCAGACTGGGCAATTAAAACTATCAAACGATCTCTTCTCAATGCTGCAATTTTCTGTCACACACACAAGGTTTAATGGAGGTTAAACACAATTAAACATTCAAAAATATATTTGAAAATATTAACATATGGAGTAGATTAGATATCACAGTACACTTAATAAAATTTAAAATATTTTGTCACATTAAGAAATTATAATTTTTGATAAAGCTTTGTGTTCAAATATAATAATCAGGAGGTATAACTAGCTCTTCAATTTCTATATTTTCTTCCATAAGTAATTGCTTTATATCGCTCCAGTCATAATAATGAGTCCTTATGAATTCTCCCACTGTCATTTTAATAGTGTTCTGTAACAAAGCAACATCAACAGTTGAGTAAATACATACAAATTTAAAACAATGGTTGTATTAAAGTAAATATGTACAACAAGTGAGAACTACTTGATTGCTGAAAGTATTTACATTATTAACTATTATGGAAGCATCATATGAACTTGACATTTACATGTTGTATGACAGTCTTAGTTATGTTTAGATATAATTAATAAAATTTAAAACAATGGTTGTATTAAAGTAAATATGTACAACAAGTGAGAACTAGTTGATTGCTGAAAGTATTTACATTATTAACTATTATGGAAGCATCATATGAACTTGACATTTACATGTTGTATGACAGTCTTAGTTATGTTTAGATATAATTAAAACTTTTCTTATTGTTAATTAAGTTTCATTATAAGAAATACTCACTGTACTCATCGTGCTATCTCTAAAATGTTTGATCAGTAATTGAAAGACTTTAGTCAATGTTTTATTATAATAATAGGGTGACGCATTTAAGAAAGCACATAGTCCAACAATACCAGCATGTTTTCGCCTTGCACAGTCTTCATTACATAATTTTTCAATCTGAACCTAACAAAGTTTTAAAAATGTATTAATTGCTTTTTAAATGTATCATTTTATTTGAAAATAATTATTTCATTAGCATTAAGAAAAATGCTGCAGTATAGGTTCATGTATAGTAAATTTAAATAAGTACCAATAAGCTTCTTTTATCGTCAACAATATTGCAATGTATAAAACCACTAAGGGCTTCACCGGCTTTTAGTCGTACTTCATATCTGTCATCCTCGAGAAATTTTAGAATAATAGCCATTAACTAGGGATGAAAAAAACAGTTAGTAATAAATTAAACTGCTACAACTTACAGTGAAATGACAAAAAAGCTGATTTAAGCAAGCTATTTGTAAGTACGTACTTTTGTTACCCATTCCTGTCTGCTACTAAAAACAGCTATATTGTGTAATGAAATCACTTCAATAAATTGTAGAGTTGATATTTTTGCCAGCCAAAATTCATTATTACTAGCCTGTGTAAACAAAATTGAGACCATAATAAATGATTACTATAAAATGGGAGACAATTAATAGCTGGTTGTTTGGAAAATTTCAGTTAACTGATACCATTTTGATGTCTTCTAAGATGAATGGTAAGTAACATGGTAGAACCAACATTTCTGCCAAATGTGTAATTGCATTTTTACAAGCCAATGATACTTCTAAATCATCATCATTTTCCATCATAATCAAAAATGGCAAGAAGTGATAAATTTCTGGTCTTATTCCAATAAACCTTATTGAACCCTCTTCTATCCATGTTGATACTAAAATGAATAAAATACTAAATGTGTAAACAATTCTATCAGGTATACATTTTAAATTAGATCAGGTTTATTTAAGCTAAACAGAGAGTAAGTTTGACATTTATTGATAGATACATTGTTATAGATATATTGTTTTAAATTTAGCCTATGGGAAAACTTTTAAATTTAATAATATTAATTTATAAAATATTAATCATTTAAACAACATTAAATACATAAATGATAACAAGGGTGAAGATAACAATTAATATATATATACTAACTTGTTTTTAATAGAGTTCGTGCGGATCTACGGTCAAATTGGGTGGTAAATACATGAACAGAGCATCCATTTTGGCTGTCCGACTCACATAGGTCTAAGGATTCTAACAAAAATAGAAAAATACATAAAATATTTAAATCTAAAACTTCATTAAAATCATGTACAGTTTTTCTCTTTCAAATGAAATTATCTTCATATTTTGAACATACCATTATCTTTTGAATTCTTGAAATTAGTGATGGTGCTTTTAAGTCCTATTTCTAACTTGGATGTGATATTATGTACAAAGGTTTTCACTTTAGGAGAATACGTGTCCTTTATATTTCCATAACCTATGTCTGCCATGCATATCTCAACCAATACTCTGTAAAAGTAACAAAATATAAATGCCATTTGTTTACTTTTTGCAAAAGAGTTATATGAAATATATTTGTAAGGAAATACATGAACATGAAAAAAGTCTATAAATATACCCAGCTACACGTTCTCGAATCAAGTCATATTCACTAGTACACAGATTTACTAGGACACTAAATAAATCTTTATTAATCATTTCAATCTGCCATTCATGACTAAACATAACACACTGCATACTAAATAACTTCCTGAAAACAAAAAAATATAATGTAACAATATGAATGATATCATATTAATTTCTAATGCATGGAAAACTTGAATACTCAATATGAAAACTCACCGTGAAAATAATTGCGATGAATCAAAATTATTTTTTATTTCATTGTGTAGTATTTTATATAACCATGATATTCTTTTAGGGTGATTTTGGCACTGCAAATTGATCAATTTTACAATTAAGCTGATGAACTATTCAGATATAATTGTTATAATTTTACTTGAAATATTATGTAAATTGTACATTATTATTATATAATAACATAATAAACAAGTACCAAGACTTATATTATTATTTTGTGTTTCTTTTTTGTATCTATATATTAAAGATGCACAGAAACTTACACTAACGTAGTAAAGAAAACTGTGCCAGTCTTCCAGTTTATCTGCAGGCAAATGTTTTAGAATTAAAAACAGCATATCCCTCAGCCAAACCCAAACATTTTGTTGTTTAACATAACTCCAGTGCTTGCTGCCTTTAATAATTCCTATACAGAAGTTTACACATAGTCTGTTAGTATTAGTTTGTAAATATGAAATATAGGCACATAATAGTGAAATTCAGACTAGTACACTTCAACATTTATAGAGATACATACGAAAATATGAAAAAATAGGGGAACACTACTTAAAACTTCACAAATTAAATTAAATACAAAACTGAAATACCAGCAAGTATCTCCATTGCTAATATCTGGCTTCGTTCTTGTGAATTACAGGCCAGTTCATTGAACTCCAACCTAAAATTCTCTAAGAATGCTTCGCCATGATTTTGAAAGAGAATCTGAAAGTAAAACACATTATTGACTATCTTTTCAGTCTGTAGAAGATTGATATATAAATTTTTTAGGAATATGAAGGAAATTAATATTTTATTTACAAATTATAATAAATAACCTATTGATTAATCTTCAAATTTACCAGCAAATCAAATTTTGTGTGTGTATTCACACACACGTAATTTGAGTATGCACAGAACACATTAACTGTTTTTTATATTAAAAAAACTTATAAAAATAGTAAAACTAATTTGTTTTAATAATTAATTTCTCATTAATTTTTTCCTATGCAGATTTTATGTTTAAATTGTACTACAAAGTATAACACATAAAGAACCACTCATAAGTACTGGTTTCATATTTATCATAATAGTATATGCTTGGTAAATACCTTAAACATCTTGGCTATGTTTCGGTTAAAACATTTCAAATATATTGGATCTTCTAATTTAAGATGTTGCAATAATTTTTTTATATTGTCACGATTCTTAAAGAAAATGAGCACAGGATTTTGTTCCGATAATAACTCTTCTGGTGTAATTGGTTGCTCATTGTGTGGAGCGAATATTTCAATTGTCCTAAACAGCAACAATAAACAATTTAATTCATTACTAATATAAAATTCACATTGCCATGAAAATATTTAAATATACAAACTTTGGCCATGGAGCAAAACCAACTGAAGAATGAACAAAAAAGTTTTTGTCCCATTCTTCTTGTGTCTTAATTTCTGATGCCAAATTAAACTTGCATATTACATTTGCTGGTCTTTCACCAAATCCATCATTCTCTACTTCTGTATCCAAAAGTTGATTTAGTGTTATATCACACTTTTTGTATGGCATTTTGTGCTGTCTTAATATGAGTCTAAAAATTTTAAGAGCAACCTAAAACATGGAATATCGAATTTTATAGAATTTATGTCAATACATTTTCTGCAGCCTGAAAAATACCTAGTTTAGTATTTAATATCAGACGTACTAACATTTATACCAATAAACTGCACAAAAAATACACATTGCTAACTAGATATTCAAGAAAATATGTCAGCCCTTTTCATATATTAGTTCTCTAAATTTGTATTTATAATTTTGTTTTTTTTTAAAGCTTAATCTACTAATAAAATTTATCATAATATGTAAAACTGAAAACCATCCTGATAAACAGGAGTTGGAGGAGGAAAGTGGTGTATGAAATATTATCATCAAATAAATAAGTAAATGACTAAATAAAGTAATAAATATTACTTTGTATTAGAGCACATAACAAATTTACCACTTAAGGAGAGCATTAAATATTATAAAAAATTAGGCTTAAAGAGGTATGGTAAAAATCTGAAATATATACTACAAGTTCAGATCAATGTGTAATGATTTTCTTATGAAAATCAATGTTTAAAAGATATTTTTAAATGTACTTTTCCTAAGACATTTTGTTTCCCAAATATGATTTATGTTTTATACTTACATGTCGAAGGTGTAAATTATCATGTATTATGGTGTCAAGGACGTAACATATCACAGTTGATGGATATTTAACATGTCGCATGCCTAGAGAATACAGAAATATGAGTCCTAATTTCTGTTGTCTCCAATGCCTACATAAAAGAAAAAAGGCGCATCATTAATTATTTTCTCTAATTTATTTAAGAACAAGTATACCAAGTCATTTAATCCTTATAATCACATAATATACATAAAGATTATCACAGACAATTCCTGAATTCATCTAATTTATTACATTTTTGTTGTACTCACAATTCTTTTTCAGTCACTGCTGTCATAATTGTATTTAAGAGATAATAATATTTCTCTTGCATTAGTTTCAAAGACAAATCAAAAGCAATTTGGCTTTCCTTAATCTTGTCAGCTACTGGTTTTGAAATGTGTAATTCTGATAAACAAGTTGTAAAGAATTTTAATTCTGCTCCTTCACATGTAATATTAGTGCTTTCTGAAATCTGAATATATAAATTCCTTTTTAGCTTATACGTACATTTTCTAAAGATTTTATCCCATATTTATATACATTTATTTTTAGGTACCTAACAAAAACTTAGTCATAATTAATATTTCTAGTTTAGAAATGTTGAAATAATCAATAGAAGATGACTTGCCTTAGTTGATGCAAATAATAATTTTGGACATTTCTCTTGCAATTCACATTCAATGGTATCTAATAATTCATTATGTGATTCTTCTTCATTTGGTACAGTCGTCACCAGAAGTGGTAATATCTCTTTATACAAGTCCAGGTTATGATCACAAATCATAGGCTTCCGTGGTGGCCCAAATAATGTCAGAACAATACCCTTAAACATTAATAAATAAACAATGATATAACTATCAATAATTATTTGGCCTAAGCTAGATTTTGCTTTGGCTTTTTCCCCATTGTCAATAATTTCCACTGTGACAATGCTGAAAGACCTGAAGCTTTTTTTAAAGCTTACCTTTTAAACTATGAAAATAATAATAATAAAACTTAGCCTGATTGAAATAGCAACACATAATGTCCTGATGAAACTTATAATAATAATAATAATAATTTATATGCATACCTTGTATGTACTGGAGCTGATCTTATCGCAACTTCTTACAAGTTTTGAGATCATCGGGATTATTACTATTGGCAGACTTGATATCCTATCAACTGCCTGAAATATTGTGTTCTGTGCCTGAACTCGAACCTAACACACACAACAACAAACACTCTGAATCTGAGGACACATCATATTTCCACAGGAGCGTATTGAAGCAATTTTAATTATTTACCGTTCGATATTTGCATGCACAGAGGGTAACAAGTTTGTCTAAGACAACAATATGTGATTTGGTGACAACTGTTTCAGAATAATAAGCTCGCATCAGACGAAGAATTCTAAGTTTTTCCAAATGATAGGAAATGTGTTTGCCGAGATATTTCTTTCGTAAACGATCATTCATAAAATGTCTCTGTGAACGAAATTCATCTTTTATTGTTAAAGGTGAAGGGCATTTGTTAAAAAACAAGCTCCATATCTGAAATTAAAACATTTAATGAAACAATTTTAAAAAAGAAATATAACTATCAAATACTTAAAGACTACTCAAAGACTGTAAAACATTTTATACACACATATGATTATCAATGCAATGTATTTTGTCTATGGAGAGCCGAAAAATGAATAAGCTTATATACATATATAAAGAGTAAATTATTTTAGATATACTAATTACATACCTGTACAATAACAAGCAGAGATTTAGTATCATCTTCCTCAAACTTTAAAAGGTAGTCCTGCAAGTTTGATATAGTATACAAAACATAATCATACAGGGAACTTCCATCAGACAATTTTACATAATTCCCCATTCCACTGTCCAGAGTAAAAGATTTCTTATGGATATACACACTGTCTCTATATTTTCAACAAAAGAAAAATGCAAAGATATCAATAAGCATACATTAAAAACATATAATTATTAAAATAAGTTCTAGGTACTTAAAATATATAAACAATTTTACTTGTAACAAAATTTTTTAAAGATACTAAAGAGTTACCATACTCGGGGCAATAAGATCAGTGTACCTAACCTCACTTAACTTAAACACCCATGCTACTTTTTATCTGCAGAATGGGGTTTTTTTACATCAGCAGAAAGCATGGCCTTATAAAAGAATTGATTAAGGAGCCAAAAAAATTCTTTCCAAAAAAGATTTCTCAACATTTATTCACTTTACTCCAAAACTACTACTTATCCCAACAGTACCCTAAGTACCAAACTATTCTTCATCTAAAATGTAATCAAACTCAATTTCTTGTAGCAACTTAGTCTAAACCTCATTTTTATGGAAACAGGAAGAATCCAACTTTATGAGCCATTGGTCTGAATGATTCAAAACATAAGCCCACTGAAATATTTTCTGAATAGTAAAAAATATTAAAATTTAACTTACAAAGGTTCATCACTTATAGGGAGCAAATTTTCAGTTTCTAAACCAGCCTCTATGATCTTTAGCCTCTGTATCAATTTATCTCTGCGAACAATTTTCTCGTGACAATATTTTCTAAATTAGAATTGAACACTACATATAATTAATATAGAATTTGATACTTTAAAGAAACTCCAAAGTTTTATATTTATATTTCTTATGCCAAATGTTTGGATATCCAAAATCATGAAATTCCTTTTTAATATAAATTTTAAATGAATTAAAAAATTAACTATTTCAGACAATTATTCAGATGTTTACTATAATATGAATAAGACACTATATGGTTAATATAAAGCTTTGGAAATCTATTTTAAAATAAATTACTATAATCATGACATAAATATAAATTGGTACAAACTGAGATTATACAGTTATATATATTACCTCTGTTAAATCAATTTTAAATTTGTAAGTAAATAAAGGATAATTATTGTGAACTAGTCGCGATTGTATCCTGGATTATTAGACCAGCTGGCTAATATATCAGGTATGTAAATATGAAACCGGAATTTTCATTGTACATAATACATGTTTATTGTATGAAAATAATGAAAAATGTTTTTATTTTATAAAGAATATGTTATTCGAAGTATTGTCCATTGCATACATTTTTCCCACCTGTCTGGCAATTTGTGGGGGCCACGCCAAGAAATCTGTTGCTCTTTGAGGCAAACAAGTCATCGTGCCATTTTTGTATGAAGTCAAGCGCTGATCAGCTAGTGTGTGGCCCTTTTGATGCAAATAACTCATAATCGGATGTAGCCAAGTCTGGTGAGTAAGCGGCATGAGAAAGGAATTCCCGGCTTATCACCTTAGTCGTTTTCCTTGACCAGGTTTGCTGAGTGTGACGGTGCATTATCATGAAGGAAAATCACTTCCTGCCTGCAACTGTGCTGCCTTTGTTGATAATCAAACAAAGCTTGATTCAAATCGATCATGTGTAGTTGGTAGTGTTCAGTATTAACAGTTTTGCCAGGTTTTACAGCTCACAAAAGATCACACCCTTGCAATTCGTTGTCTTCAAACTTTTTCAGTGGCCTTTCACTTTCTTCATTTCTTATGTCAAAACTGCCACTTTTGAATTTTTTAAACCACTTAAAGCACTGTGATTTACCAGGAGCATGCTAACCGTAAGCTTCGACAAGCATTTGATGCGACTCCTGCAGTTTTCTTCAAATGGTAACAGAAAATCAATGCTGTCCACAAATTGCAATTGCCAGGCACAAAATTTGACATGTTCAACACTATAACAAATTATGTTGGGGTATGAAACTTGTATTTATTTGAGTTAAAATCTTTGTCACATGTCAACAAAGCAAATGGGGATAATGACACAACTTGACAATAACTACATTAACAGCTAGAGCCATCTATGGGCAAGTTCCGGTTTCATATTTACAGATCTGGTAATTAGGAGGAGAAAAGATCAAGAATTGTTCAGAGGGAACTCATAAAGTTTTATACATATAAACTAGTCTATTATAAATAACATAAATGTTATGATTATAACTAACCTTTCAAAGTTCACTGTCTTATTCAATAATTTTTTAATGTATTCCACTGATGGGATAACATATTTGGCAATAAAAAAATGAACAGAATTGAAGTTATCATCTCTTGGGCCATGCCACTGGATTTTTAAATCCCTGATGTCTCGCAATAAACCAAAATCCTAAAATGTAACATTACAAACATTCCAATATATCTGGAATTAATATGGTGTTAAATTATGATTAGTCCAGGAGAATATGTTTCAGGTTATCATCCTGAGATATTTTAATACCAAAAAAATGTACACACCTAAAATAAACGTAAAACTGTAAAAATGTAGTTTAAAATTTTTATTATTTGATCTTGATATTTTGGTTGTAAATAAAATTAATAAAATATATAAAATTGAAGTGGTATTAAAAATATATATTGGTCTAATTAGATCAATTATATACAAATAATTGCATTCTTGATTGACCCTTAAGACAAATATATGAAAATAATTGTACGTACCTTTACTGGGCAGGAATGCTTCTGATGCAGATAAACATTACTTGAATAGGTTAAATATGTTAAACTTGTGAATACACTTTTTAGGATACTTGCAGCTAATTTAACAACTTCCCTAAATCAAAGATACAAGGGATAAATAACATTGTTTTATATACAGAAATGAAATGTAAAAACCACCTAAAAAACAGCAATTCTATAATAATACAATTAACAACTTATTAATAATTTATATAAATTTACAATTACCTTGAACTGGAATTGAAAGTTCTATCTAATATTTCACAAATATCATCAGAATACTTTGTTAATACATTGGACTCACAATCCACAACCTAAAAAATAAGTACAACAAAATAATTGACAAATTTTATTGCCTTACTATAGCAGTTCACTTAAAACTGAATGAGCTTGTTTTGAGGGTCTGATGTAAAACTACGCTACTAGAAAAATAACACACGCTGGCTTCATATATTGAGGCACATTATCAAAAATTATTATACATATACTGTCCAAGACAATAATTCAGCAGGCACTTCAACAACAGTATGAACATATACAATGTGTGCACTGGTACACTCAAATTAGAAACTTACATAAATGATGTTAAATATTAACCATAAATATTGATTTCAAATGTTTGAAGTATAATTATAACGTGAACTTATTTACACTATATTGAGCATAAGCAATACCTCTGACAATATTAGGAGGTAGTATAGTAATTCTTCCTCTACTGATTCCTCTTGTATTTCACCATTTGCATCCACCATAGCTAATATATTGGTCAACAATTTTGGCATAAAACAATTCAGAGTTTCCTCAGGGTGTGCCTATGATAGGAAAATAATAAAATTAAGTTTCTTTGTCATATACCTTATCAATGAAAGCTTTTCAAGTCCTATAACTTTAAGTCCATTGCATTATATTGTACAGACAGAATTGGAGACACACTGTCATGGATTGTACTATATATAAAATACATATTTTTTCCAGGATTTTATCACATAATGTGCTGTCGCTGTTATGCGCTCTATCTAATATTATATTTATATATCATATGAATTAGATCTAATCTGGCATTTTTTAAATGCTAATATTCCCATGCATTTGTAATATCACTTTTATTACTAAAGCAATTTACAATTTCTGCAACACACAAGTCTCCTAATCATAAAAAAACCTTAGAATTTCTAAGAAAAACAAAATCAACAATACCTTAGCCATAATACTGCAAATGAATGCTATAAGTCTTCCAGATGCTTTTACATCTAATATTCTTGAGAATACAAAATTGCAAATCTTGTTTAAACAAGCCTAAAACACCAGAATTAAAAGAACTAATTACCTCATTGATATGTTTTTGTGTAGCCTCATTTATAATTGTTTAATAATTTCTTGTACCCAAAATATAAATATAATTCAAACACAAAACATTTAATATTCAATAATTAATAACAAAAGTTACCAGAAAGATAACTGGTGACATTCTTGGAATTATTGAAAAGATTAAATCATGTAAATACTTCTCCCATTTTTCAGCACTAAAAAGTTCAAAATGTGTTTCAAGATCAGAATTGAGAGTGAATTCAGAGTCAGCTATAAGCAACAAGCATTTGTCCAAAAGCTGATATAGGAAGTCATCCAGTCTTCCATAATCCATGAGTGTTTTCTCTTCATACTATCATAAAAAGAAAAACATACAAAAAATAAGTAAAATTCCAATATTTTTCTAAAACGTTCATAATCCCTACAAAGTATTCTTGATGAGTTCTGCCCTTCATCCCATCCCATTAAATACATGTACCACTCAAATATATAGTACCACCACATTCTGGGATACTTGTGGATAAGTGCAAATAGGACCATTAGTTGGTTTACCAGAACCAATATTACTGTACTACTACATGGCCAACTGGTATTTACTAAAGTCATGTATGAAATAAATGAAAATTAACAAAAAGCAGTTCCTTATAGAATGATAACATCAGATAAGCAACTATGTGACCTTATAGTCATCAAGAACGGCATCAGAAGAAATTGGCACAAACAGGAATTGAGTGAACAAGAAGCTGGTTACTAAAGTAAGAGGAGTGAAGGTAACAAATATTCTAGATTTGTTGATATATGCCGACGGAAGGAAAATATTACATACCATATTTAAGTCCACGTGTTGAGGAATTTCTTCAGTCGATATCAGAGGCATCAAAGATATAATATTTTCAATGCATATTAAACTTTTATAAGCCTTCACATAATTGCTGGGATCGATAGCAGGAAGACATAAGAATAATATGTCAAAAACATGAGTTGGCCCTTCGGGATATCCATTTATAGCACCTTGTACTAATCTTTGTGAAACAGCAGTCATACACTCAAGAGCGCATAGGAACATTTTTGGTTCTGTGGTGTGTTCTAATGATTTACTAAAACTAAACAAAAAATAGAAAAAATAATGCTATTGAAAGATTTATATATATATATATATATATATATATATATATATATATATATTTCCCTTCTAATTTATTGTTTATAATTTTATTAATAGTTTATAAAATGTTTTCTACTGATTATATCTTCAAATAGGGAAATATAAAATCTTGCATTGATACTTACAGGTCAAGAACTCGGGGTATCACGATTTCAGGTTTCAAAACGGCCAAATTATATAAGGTTAATCTGAGTGGTGTACCATTACATCTAGTCGGAACTGCTATCATTACAATATTAAGAATATCTTTGACATATTCTACTACATTTACATCCTTCAGCTTTCCATATTCTGGTACAGGTTTTTGCCAGGTTAATTTTTCATTAGACTCACTGTAATAACAAATAATATGAGGTTTTGATCAAGTAAAGGTGTTAATAAATCATGTAACATTAAAAAATACTTTTAAAAAAAATTGGATTTCTCATTGGGGATCAATTTAAAATGTATTAAATCCCACAACACACCATATATAGTATACTTTATGAATGACTTATTTAAAAAATATATTAATGAATAACAAATACTCTAAGATCCTTTCAAACTTACTAGTAGAGACGGTTGATAATGCATTCTGATATTTTATAAATCATTTCGTATATCCACCGGCTCCATCTACCAAAATTTGAAGGGTGGCAATATGATTCTAACAATGACAAAAATTTTTTAAATAACATGTGTGAACTTCCCTCACTGTCCTAAAACATAATTTAATAAAAATTTATTGTTTAAAAATTTCACTCTAAATAAATAACATCACACGGAGAAGATGTTTATGTAGTGTTATTTATATATGTGACATGCTATCAAATGAATGAATTAAGACTAATAATAATTAATACATTAATAACAGTAAAATACAGCAACATCAACAGATAATGTAGTTGAACATAAGATAATTGAACGTCATGCATAACTCTAAGAAATGAAACTTACAAGAGAGGACACAATCCATAATGCACACGATTCAATCGACATTCGATACACTCTCATAGAACATATGTTACTATACTTGACAGGTAGGTTAATAGTTCTGATTATATGTGAATACAATATTGAAATATAGGGTTCCCAATCAATTTCCCCAATGTTATCCCTTGCAAGTCGTGAGATTAATTTCATGATAATCTGAAAAATGAGACAAATGTTTTAACTTATGTATATTGTGTATAACAACTTAAAACATTTGTATTACCGAAACGTGAAGAAACCCTACAAAAAGATGTTAAGTTTTCCATAGCATTACATTTAGATGAAATCATAGTAATCAATTTTTGAGAAATCATATTTCATGATAATCTGAAAAATGAGACAAATGTTTTAACTTATGTATATTGTGTATAAAAATTTAAAACATTTGCATTACCAAAATGTGAAGATACTTTATAGAAGGTGTTAACTTTTCTATAGCATTATATTTGGATGAATTTATAGTAATGAATTTTTGAGAAATCATTAATAAAAGTGAAATGATTATAATAGTCTGAAAATAGAAAATGCACAGAAGAATTTCACTTACATCTTCCCAGCCTGGCGCATTACTGCAAGCATTCCAAAGGTTCATCAATTTAGTGAACCACATGTTAGGGCCAATGTCATAATGCAATGAGGTTGGGAGAAACCACTCCAATTTAGTTAGCGCTGGGATCATCTCATTATTATCAAAAGGACAGAGCATTGGAAAAATTAAGTCAATGATTTCTTTGGTGGAAGTTGTTGGAAAATAGCTACAAATAAAAATGAATCCAATGAAGAACATAATTTATTATTAAGGTGGGCATTTACTACTATCACTAGATCCCTTCATTAATAAAATATGCCTAACATAAAACAAACTGATATGAATTAGTAAACATGGAGTATTACTAATATACCTGCCCTTGACAAACAGGAAGGATGAAGTGAGAGAAAGAAAATACTTAAAATTTTCAGTTGAGGTGTTAGCATGTGGGCGTGTGACTGAAATATTTGATCTCTGAATCCCCAAAGGTACAGCTTGGTCCATTAAAAAGACCCAATCCCTGGCAGCAACTTTCTTAAGTCTTCTTTTCCTGAACTGGGTAACCCACTGCTCCTGCTCCAAGACCCATTTTCCCTTCCCTAAATATCTAGACCTGTCCCCTAATGGGTAGATATGGGAAAAAATTAAAGTCATTAACTTGCTATGGCTTTTATTGCTCTTCTTGCAAGCATCCCACCACTAAACCATTTATAGTGGGCCTAACAGGTAGGGGAGATGGATTTACTAAATAGGTATGCTACAACTACCTCTATTCTCCACCTAAGAAAATGTTACCAACACATAATGTACTGCTACATAGTGTATACTACTTTATTTACCTCTAAAAATGTGTGTTTGTGTATGTGTGTATGAGAGAGAGAGAGAGAGAGAGAGGGAGAGGGAGAACGAATAATCAAAATGTTTCATCCTACTAACACACTCAGTAGACCTATCATCCCTCTAATCTTAGCTGTCAGAACTACAGGATCCACTAAGTATAGCTAACGACATCTGAATTCTTAAATAGATTTCCTCCACACTCTCTCTTGTTCTCCAATAACAGCTAACATGACAAAAGAAAATTTTCCACATTATGCCGTGAATAACTTTACCAAAATAATTGAATAGCAAAAAAACAATTTATAGCTTGAATTCACTACAATTCATATAATTAAATAAGGCTAGGCATTCTCATAACGATATTAAAGCCAACACTATTTTCATACATATTATCACTCAGTAACTATGAAAAGTATATAATGCCTCGGCTGAAAGACAACAAAAATGAAAACAGAAGACAACCATGAATATGCAGGAAAAATAAGCAATTGTGGCAACCTTGCAGTTAGAAAATGCATTGTTAATTGATAAATGCATTGTTATTGTTAAAATGAAGGCAAGCATTTGAAAGCTTGAAACCATGTAACACATGGGATAGACCACTAAATTAATTTATCCAATCTAAAATTAGTTTGATAACGTTAAATATACTTACTTATTTGCATGATGTGTCAATTTCCTAATACTTGACTTTAGCTGCCTGAAAAACATTAAGTGTCAGTTTTTATAATTACATATGATATTAATATTGAATATTAATTAAACTACTATTTTCTCTTATCAATTTTTAAACCTAACATCGAAATAAAAGGAGTACATATTATCCTTTACATGGGTAGAGGAATAACTGAAATTATATACCAAATTCATGTACTTAACTTTTTCACTATAAAAAAGTTCTGGAATGAAGCCTGTTATTTGACATTTATGAACTAGTATGACAAGAAACAGCTCAAAACTTTGTGTAATTGGTCACTAATAGAATTATTATTATCAACTGAAGTCTTTTCTTAAAGTAGTTTCAAATTTACAGACATACACAGAATGTTTCTGTTAACAGGTTACTGATTTTGTATCAACCGTATTACTACCTAAGCTGTCAGAAACAAGAGCAGCAGGATTCTAACTTATTCAAGATTAAATTCTATATCTGTCTGAAACTCTGAAAATGCATATTCTTATTTATTACAACCAATTAAATTATATTTTAAAGTAGTTGGTCATATATCAAATATACTCACTTAGCTTTATACATCTCTTCCATAAAAATATGCTTTGAAAAAAACAATTCATTACATTTATTGTAGAGTGGTCTCCATGGCAAGGATAGATTTTTTGGAGATAAGAGTTTACGTTTGCTAAAATAAAATAAAATTAAATTAAATATCAGTATAACAAGAAAAATCCTCTTATCATCACCAGATAAAAACTGCTACTGGATTATATCAATAACTAATATTGTTCTAAATAAACACAGTTTTGTTACTCTAAGAAAGGTATAATTAATTGCTCATTTCCAGTAAAATATTATTGTCAATAATTATTGGCATATAAATTTATCTCACATAAAAAGGCGATTATTTATTAGTTTATGATGATTTTCAAGCCAGTAAAATACATTTTAAGGACATATCAGCATAAAGTGGAGCTATATAAGTCCTGACAAAAAATAAATACATTTTATTAACTAGACATTTTAATACTAACCGCAATAGTAAAATCAATATATCTACGAGTAACTGAACGAAATACAGTTCTTGTCTTGAGTTTGTTAAGATGTCGTATAACAACTTGACAAATCGAACATGATCCTCCTTTGAAAATCTTAAGCCATAAATTTCAATATATCTGAAAAAATATCATGGCTGACAAATCAGAGAATAAATCATTCTTTCATGCTACATTATAATCATATATTCATACTAGTAATACAATTTTTGTGATTACAAAGAAGCAGCACATAACACAATGTTAAAGAAACATGTTTAGAAATACAGAGTACAAAATAGTGAAGACTATCGGTACAATTAAGATGTATTAGTACTAAATAGAGTACTGATGGTTATTATACATTAAGAAATATAAAGAAAAAACCGTTCTTAGAAAATATCTTCCTTTCGCCATTATGTTTCGGTAAAAAAACATAAAGAATTAAATAACACATAACAAACAAAGAAACACACAAAATATCATACCTTTGTAATCTCAGACACCATAAAGGTACTCCATTTCGATCCCATAAATTCATCATGACAGCTCGCTCCAAGTTTTCCTTCAAATCTTTTAAAATAACCAAAGATTCCTTGTCGGTTCTTTCCCCGTTGCTTAATAATAAATTGTACAAATTTTCTTTTTGCGGCGTAAATCCGAGCGAATTGGCTCGGTCGTCACGTGAAAAAATCATTCTTGTCACCATGTCGAAGTAAAAGTAAAGAACTCGGATCACCGACCCGTAGTCAAATGAATTCAAATCCCACTAACACCGACAAGTTTCAGTAATAATCATCGTGACAATGTAAAAAATATCCACATCTGAGAACGGAATGACGCTGCTAAGTTGATCTCCTTACACCGACTGTCTAGGATTTTCATATCAAGTGGGCGGAGCTAGTCGCTACTATCCTTTTACTTTTTTCCCCCTTCCAGAATTCATGCACCCTCGGATTTATTGAACAAAAATGGTGTCTGTTTTAAATTTCGTATTCCTCTTTTTTCCAACACATTACTTTAATCTTCGTAAATTAAAAACATTTGATATTATATATAAACTGTACTTGTGGTAAAGGAATTGTCTACATTAAAATTAATGGGACATTTAATTACCGCTAATTTTGTAAGCTTATTATCTGTTATGTTCTGTTATCATAGTTGGAAGTATATTTCTTGCATTTTTTTTATTGGATTTTTTTAATCGCAGTTTATATTGGCAACTATGGTCAATGCGCTTTTATTGGAATTGTTTCAACGATGTTTCTATATATTTTATTTTAATCTAAGCTACTTGAACACAAAAATAATTATATTTGAATTAAAAAAGTCAATAAAAAGCCCTTGTCCATTCACCAGTCTGTGTTACATAATAGACCACAGAACAGGGACAATCTGACAATACATGACATTTTGGTAGCTATTGTGCCCACAAAATTTAAATAAATATAATATGTGCGCTTGTGTTTGTAATTTATTTAATGAAATCAAGATTTTGTAAAGTTAAATAAAGGGGTTGATTTGAGAATCGGAATTTAGTACACTTGGAGAATTAAAAATTACATAACACCAGTGAAAATGTCAATTATAGTACTTTATTCTTATCATATATGAAATCTATTTTACTGTCTTGTTGAGATCCTGTCCATTTCACTATTTCCTCAGTAATATATTGAGGTAATTATCCATATCAAGTGCAAACAAAGCATCCTGTTAGCCCTGTCCCTCTGATAAAAACTGGACTAATACAGGATGAATCATACAGCAGGTTATAGAAAATTAGAATAATGAGACATTAATTATTAGGTAAAGATAAGGTTTCATATTTTAGCCTATTCCCATATAATTGTGATATAAAACCCTTCCACAATATTTTCATTTAAATGTAATTATTTTCCTGTTGAAATAATACCTAAGGCTCAATTCAAATTCATTATTATCATGTTTAAATAATAAATAATGGCTCTTATAGAGTTTAAAACCATTAAGAAATACTTGTCTCTTTCAGCCTTAAAATATTGTTTATTAATTTATAATGCATTTACAGTAGTTGCATGAATTGTAATTAAATATTATAAGGAGTGTCAATAGATATTATAATTGCTTATTTATATAAATATTTATTTATTCTCCTCAGTTTATTTATGTGTAAAATTGTGCCATATGTTTCTTTGGAAACAATTCTTAATGTTTAATTAAATTAAAATTCATTATTATCAAGTTTAAAAAATAAATAATGGTTCTTAATACAGTTATTTAATTCAGTGAACATATATTTATGTTCAGATATCTATTTATTTCCTACAGGATTATTAGTGTGTGAGAGAGTATTAAAGTAATAATTTTTATTTTTTTGCCATTAGTTGTTAATAAGCATCCCATATTTATTTGTTTTACTTATACAAATTAATTCCTCCTTTTGTGTTTTCATTACTTTACCTGATTAGTTAATCAGTCTAATAAACGTTAAATGTGCATAAAGATGAATAATGTGAATGATGTCATTGATAGGATGATTAGAATAATACCCTAATAATTTCTGATAAAACCAGGGTATTATTTTGTTCTGAACATCATATCATCACCAATCATCAACTCAAGAAATGTTTCACCTAGCATATTTTGATGAAACTTCTTTCAAAGGGGCCAAAATTCTAATAGCTGGGTTATTATGGAGTAGTATGCAAAGGGAATCTGAAAACATCTTAAGAGCCTAACTTCTAATGGATTTAAGGAAAAATAAAATGTTACCATATGTCAGTACAATATTATTTATATTGTCCCATTTTCATACATCGAAAATACATATATTAATCTACATTACACAATATATATTCTATTTTATTTCTTGGATTTGACAAAATATGAAATATGGATAGAAAAATGTATATGAATAACATAAAAAATAATTTTTTCGAGCTTTAATTTCAACATAATTATGTTGCTAGACTAAACAAAATTTACACTTTGTGTATATGAGCATTTTATAATAACGTTCAATATCCATTCCAGAATTATTAACATTGTATATAAATATAACTATGAAGTATTAAACTTAACATTAAATTATAAATAATAATAATTATATGTAAATATTTAATATTACTTATTAATAATTATAAACACTTTTAATTAATATGACATTAAAAAAATAAGTATGAAAATTCATTTTAATTTTATATATATATATATATATATATATATATATATATATATATATATATATATATATATATCTGTGTGTGTGTGTGTGTGTGTGTGTGTGTGTGTGTGTGTGTGTGTGTTTATACTTATACTGATAATTTTATAAATATTTAAGACTCTAACTTCATAAATTTCAAGTTTCAAATACAGGTAATTTAACTTACCTCTTTAAAAATTTAATTTATATTGAGCTAAAAAATAAGACTAAGTATAAATTGATATAAATTAAAATAATGGACATGAAATATGATACTCCAAACAAAATATTATGCTTCATATACTCGCAAGCTAATTGATACAAAAATAAATATATCCTCTAATTAAATTTTTTGACATATATTTTTGCAAAAAAATGTATATTGCATTACAATATAAGAGGGAAAAATTAAGATACAATATAATGATTTGTATGTATGTATATTGTTGACTTTTTGTATCATTAGAATAAAACAAAACTGGTAGTGGTACATTGTTCTTAGTCTCCTTGCAACTAATGCTCATTATACTTGGTTATAAAGAACCATTTTTGAATTCCACATATTTTTTTCTGGTTTCCATAATTATATTCAAATCATAATTCTGTCTTAAAATATTTTGAAATTAAAATAAAAATATTTTAAGTTCTAATATTTTGCTTACACATTAGTATTAATGTTATAATGCTATATCAACCATCTTTAGCAAATGATGAATACTAGGGTTTATACAAATTCACACATATAAATATATATGTATGCATACATTATATATTGTATATGTGTCTGCCTAAGATTGTTACGTATTTGAGGTTACTTATACATATAAATTACCTACATTATCAGTAAAATATATGTATTAATTTAATGCAGAAATAATAAAAGAACATACTTATAATTAGAGTAGATGTTAATTTTTCAAGACAATGATATGATATAATTTAAATAATGTCATAGAAGGGCAGGCTACTCAATTGGTTTCTTACATAGAATTAATTTTCTTCACAAGACATTAGTTTTCTTTCACAACAAATGCTCATTACCACTGCCCAGCTATAGAAATGCATGCAACATTTATTTAGACACTACATTGAATACTCTTATATAAGACATAAAATATGCTTATTAATATGTTAACCAATAATCCTTCTGTCAAAAATCTCCATTATTTTGCAATTTTCACTTATTATGTACTTTACAGTAGGTACTGCCTAACAGTTCCCTCTATATTAAGTGGTGTAGTGTTATTGTTTTATACAATATGTACTAAAGTGGATTCAACATTAAATTAATCATTTTAAATCTTTCATATTACTCCTAAACCAGAATTGGATAGGATTAATACAAGAAAACAGAAATGAACTCAAGAATAGTATTTCACTGACACCACTATATAGGGAAAAAAGGTTCCAGCACAATGTCTCTATATTATTCAAACCAATCTATCATTCTCTATTTGTGTTTGACCAATTCCCAAGTTATTTAAACATATAACAGTATTACACCAAATGTCACACAGCTTACACCTATACATGTAAATAGAATTGTTTCACAACAGAATACAGTAAGCAACTTAAAACATCAAAATATTCATATTATTTTCATGTCACCATTTGCTTCTACGATTTATATTTCATAATAATATATTATAAATCCTGTTCTTAAAACATAGACAAGATGTTAGATAATAATCCTTAAATTATTAGTATTATTTTTGCAGGGATATGACATAACATGTCATAATATCTAACCACATATATATTCTTGTATGTAATAATAGCACTAATATGCAGCATTACAGGTAAATTAGTACATTCAATACAAACGATTAACATCTAGATATAATTAAAAGTAAAGAATAATTGGAGTAACAAAATATTGATGTTATTTCATTTAAATAATTCCAGAAAAAAATGAAATTTTTAAATTATTGATTTTTTTTAAAGAGCATAATTGAGTAATATAGCATACCTATAATTAATGTACTAATCCAAGTATTTACTTTTCTATTAAAATAAAAAATTGGGGAATAAACAATAATTAATATCGAACAAAAATTAATAATATTTTTATGACCATCCCCGTAAATATAATGTTTCTAATTAAATAAAACATATTTATAAACAGATTTTGAGCAATACTGGAATAATTTTGCAATACTTTGCCCAAAAGTACACAGATTAGCAGAGAGGACACATAGCAAATAAAGTTCTAACACATTTAGTAATACATTTAACATTGATACATAATATCTATTAATTAAGTGAAATTAGATTAGACACACAGATTTTAAATATATTTTTGCCCAATTGGACAAAATATTATCATTTATTTCAATATCAATTACATTCAGAGTAGACATAATTCTTCTCAGATAATCTTACACCACATATTAGGGATTTGTGGATATGCATTAAACATACAATAATAATAAATTCATAAAATGAACAAATTGATTAAGATTGTCTGAAAAGTGCAAAATGTGTCAAATTATTGCCAAAATAAGAAAATTCATAAATTGATTTTCACTTGGGTGTATGAACAAAGCAATGTTAAAGATTTACATGCAGAAGGTATAATGTTTTGAGCTGATTTGTTACTAGACCTTTGGATTTTTCTTCATTGCACTGGTCCAAAAAAATGCATGTATGAAACTACAATATTTTGATTTGATAACAAAATCATTTCAAAAAATACACATTTATCTTTAAAAATATAGTAGAAATTGAAATCAATAATATGTTAATAATATAATCCTATATATCACAGATATTTTATTAAGCCAATTCATATTGGTACCAAAATAAATAATTAGCAATATTAAACTCAAAATTAGTAAAATTTAATTTATTTTAGCCAAGATAATATAAATTAATATAAATTTGAGTAAAAATGGAATCATATAATCTTAGTTAGAACTTAAGCATTAACATATGAGAGTGTTAATAAATAAATTGAAAGTTTTTAGTTTTAACTTAAAAGTTAACTTGGTACAAAACTTGTCCTGTTTCAAACTAACTAAAGAAATAATCACTTATGTAAAATATATTTATTTTATAATTATTATATTTTTGATAAAATTTAATGTACAAGAAAATTGCAAGTGATTGAATAGTTATTTAAAGCACAACTGGAACTAAAAGTAAAATGAAAAACAGATGATTTTCCTGTAGGGTTTAAAGTTTAATTATATAGATATGAAATTAAATTATAAATGAAATAAATAAATGAAAAATACTTCAGAATATTCAACACCAAACTAATTTAAAAATGCAAGCTATACTGCACTTGCAATATAAATATTATTTTAAATGGCTAGGGAATTTAATTACTAATAAAGGACCAGTTTTGCAAATGTTCATTCAAAGTCATTTAAAAATTTGGATCAATAACCATTTTCAAAAATTCAGTGTTTAAATAAAGAATGGGAGGAATGGTTTAAATAGTCTATGTGATTTGTTTATTATAAATAATAAATATAATAATAATATATCATAATTTGGGTATGATAATTTTCTTAGGTTATGGTTATACATTTAAAACAACAGGTAACTTGGCTGTAGGATGAAATACAAATGAAGTTAATAAAATTATGCAGTAGAACTTTTAGGAGAAATCCATCACATTGAATACATTTCTTGCTGGCTTACTGTAGCGTATGTCACTGATGCTGGGGCAAGTACCATTGAGTGAGCTCCAAAGTACTGGAACATATTTATTTTAATTGGTTAGTAAAAAAGATTAGTAAAAGTTAAAATACTGAATGAGTTATTTATATATTCATTACACTAACACAATTTTACTTCTAGAGCACAATCACATAAATGTGCACTTATTTTTTGTTTTGTTTGTATGTCTCTGTTCAAACAGAACATGTCAAGTTTCTATGTTTTCTTATTCTTTTTAGTTTTGATTTTAGATTTGTTTGGTTTGGTAAGTATTTGTGTTGCCACCTTACCTTTTATGGTCTTGCACAAGACCCTACACAGAGATTATAACCATGCAATGCCTGATTTAAGTGTTTTGTTTATGATTGTGTGGTGGATATGTAGTTATTTTGTATGTGAGCTGGGTCTGAAATATGCTTGCCCCAATGTATCAGGATTATATTTGTTAATGAGAAACTTTAATATATTTACAAAATATTTTAATAAGTTTCCTTTTATAAAATTACAACAGGTTTTTTTTAAATGTTGGTAGGTAAGAAATAATAAAAAGACAATTGGATTAACTGTATTTTGAGTGACAAATACTTTATCATAAATATAAGAAGAATGCGCTTGAATATATTTTATATTTTTGAATGATAATTAATTCATACTTATACCCAATGTTATACAAATTTAAAAAGTTATTCTCAATAGATGTGAGGCAAAACTGACTACAACTTTAACAGATTGTAAAGGAAAAGTGAAAATCGTTTCTTCACTTATAAACATTGAGAAATTTCTTGATAATAATAATTTTCCTATATATTGAGACACATAAGACATACAGACCCATGCGGAAGTAATTAATTTATACCTAAGATATTTCTCTATAATTAAAACATTTAGAGTCAGGGCCGGTGTTAGGGTATTTGGAAAGAATCAATTCGATATTCTCAAGAATCAATATTAATATATGAACATATCTATCAGTCAATGGATATTTAAAAGAAAAACCGATTTAACAAATATCATTTGGGACCCTCATATTTTATCGGCGTATCCAGGCTATCGCCTAGGTTCGTCGATAAGACCGAACCTGACCGTATACATCAATAACAACACACAACAACATTTATATTAAATTCACCATTAATTCATCCAAAGGATCAGCCAAAAGTAACCATAATTAAGTGGTCTAATTGTCGATTCGAAACTTTTTATAAATTGAAACTACTGACTTGACTGTGTTTCGTACGCATCGTGGGTCTATGACGGCGGCGAACTTTCCTCGGACAGCATACGCACAGTATACGAGCAAATGCCCTGGAACAATAAACATTGTCTTACGTTATTGAAAGCATTACTCATCGCGATTTTACTATCGCAAAAATAACTTTCATAAAGTTTATTACCTGTTTAGATTGATACCTGTTTGGGGATCCACGAGGGTTAGGAATATCATCACGCTGGTCATCTTTTGTCTCCACTCACTGATTTGTCTCCGCAATCTGACTATATCTCTCTATTTAAAAAATGGCCAATATACCTTTGACAAAAGTCTTCAAATCTTCAAATGGTTTATACTTAGCTGGAACTGTAGGCCAGTCATACGAAGATTTCCCCCGAAATATACAGAGGTGCAATATTAACGTATCATCGGTACCGGCACAATATCGGAAATACGTTACCTTCGTCAATTCGACAGCATACATCAGTATATCCGTCTGTTCTCGTGAGCAGTTAATTCGAGATAAGGGAAAAGGTTCGAAGAGTAGAATACACCTTAAATTCCGAGCCTAATTCATGATTTGCAACTTTTAAAACGGGACGGTAATCAGAATATCGCTCAGGTTACTTAATTCGGACTGCTTTTGGGAATAAACCGGCCTCATGATTTTCATGGAAATCCCATTTAGAGGCTGCGACGAGAAGGTCCAACGGTTATTATCTGAGACGGCGGATGCGTTTGTTAGAGGGAGGAAAGAGCGCTTTCTGTATCGGTAAGCCTCTCTACTCTAGTGCCCACCCCTACGCCACTTCAACCGACATTCTCCTCCCTTCGGGTACACGTCCGCGTTTCTTATTTTTTCTAACCTTCACCTGAACTCGAATTACGGTAGTCTATTTTTAGACCTAACGTCCCCCCCTCCGAATTTAAGCCGTTAGGGAAATAATTATTTCATTTTCGATTCGATCCCCTCCGAACGTTCTCGATAAAACTTTCCTGTCTGTTGCTCTCCGCCATGGCGGTTAAATTTAGCCACTCTTTCAGGCCTTGATCATAAGTAAATTATCTACCCAACCAGTACTGTACAACCATTTTTTCTTATAGAGTTTCGTTCAACCAACCTTCCGTATTATACGACATACTATAACAAACGCCAGGATTAGTCTTTGCACGTAATCGAAAGTTGGCTGAAGGACGACGATCGGTGTGAAATAACCGACAGAGATTTTCGCTGTTGTCAATTACGACAAAGAAATTGAAGATCAAGCGCCGACTGTCGAGCCTCGCAGCATTTCCCATAAAGGCGAAGTTAAGGCTCCGGAAACTGCAATTAAATTGAGAAACAAGAAAAAGCTACAGGAATCGACAAATGATCCTATTAAGATGGCGAAACTCGACGAATTTTCTTTCAATCATCACATTACTGCACTTCTGGAGTACCGTACGAACTGTATTAAACTTCGGGCAATTCAGTAACTGTAAGTTCATTTTTTCAGTTAATGTTTTCTGTTTTGTCATAAAACACGATTATTATTCTTCTTAATGTGTAAAATTATAACATAGTTTGATTTTAATAGGATTTTTCTTAACCCTCCATATTATCCGACGTTCCGCCCGCCCATTTATGTCGGATAAGCTAGACTCTACTTAAAATAAAATTTGTCTTGAAGCTCTTCTTATTTGGGAAGAAACTGCTTATAAATAATCCGAAGCGAGAGAGCATAGAATTGCGTACCTTTTTGAATTTGATTTCTAATTAAAATCGACATCCATGTTTGAAATTTTTGTTAAAATAAAATTGTAAGAAGCTTGATACAATTACATCGTTATAAGAGGTTATTCTTAAGACGACCTCTGCGCTAATTTTGGTCGCGTGACAACATTCGATCGATTTCATCGCGCCGATTATTTGCTATTGCAGAATATCCGTTATTATTTTATACTAGCCGTTTTATATTTTGATTATTTTCTATTTTAATTGTCGCATATTGAAATAGAGCCATTTTCACGGAGTTCTCTGGGAGGCCATGCGAAGGAGATAAAGCTAAAGAAAAAATTAATATATCGACAAAGCTGCATCGTCTGTAAAATATTTTTAACCGACCGAATAATATTCCGGAGTTATGGATAGAAATTTAATTAAGACTTACTTCATTATACAAAATCATTTGGTTAGAACATTAGTCTTAGGAAGCATCGAATCAGATCCTTAAAATATAAAGAAAAGGGGGGTTCGTCTTTTTCTGAAAGGAAGGAAAAGGTGGCATATTAGGAGCTGAACAACATAGGAAGATTTTGGAACTGTGAATGGTGCAACTGTTTCTTTCTTACAAAAAATCCGAATTCCATGCGCTGATGATTACCGATCCTCTAACAACCGCCCCGCCCCCACAATCTGTTTATTCTCATTCAACTTTCAGTTGGTCTGAGTTGAACATCAGTTGCACTCCTCGCCGCAAGGCTTTGACGAGAGCGTAAACATTCGTCCGGTTTGTTGACTCTCGGCGCGTTCAGTCGAACTCGCTGTCGGAATTTCTGATTTTTTCATTTTCAGCACGCGGGGTGAGAGATACCCCGATATTAAATTTCAACGGGCCTCGCATTTCCTTTTTTTGTCCTTTTATTTTTGTACAATCAAATTATAGTTGAAATTACAATTGTGGTATGTTTATTTGTGACTCGATAAAAGAAGTCGCCCAGTGGTGGCACTTTTTGACTAGTGGCAATAGAGGTGACTGATTGAACGAGCAAATTTGGATGAGGAGTAAGACGGGATTTGAACTTCTTTGACTGTTCACATGTTGAGGTCATGATGAACTGTGCGATTAGAAACATACCGGGGAGCATTAAGGAGTGTTCGGAGGACTTGTGATTGGAATGTCTGGATGCGGGTGACGTTGGTCGTCTTAGTTGAACCCTGCAATTCAATTTTTTTGTCCTACTTTTATCCTCCACGCGAAGACGTGACGCGACGCCACGGAGCTTGGGGCAAACCCAATATTCGAGAATAAACAGAGGCGTATTCTCGTGGACTCCGGTAACCTTCTCGGTGCTTCTCGGGAGGAAACTAACGTGAAAATTGAAAATGTCCTCATATAAACTGGTTAAAGGTTACCATCACTCTACGTCAAAATTGAAGGTTAAGGAACCAGTCTCCTGGCATCGTTGGAGGGCTTCTTTATCGAGGGAAACAAAGGATATGAAAATAAACCATCTGCAATTGTACTTATAACAATTATTTATTATTGTACAATAAATAAAAGGAAAAAACCTTAATTTTCATTTGACAGTACTACATCTGGATATATTTCCTTTACACGCGAATATTATGCGATATTTTCTATTTAAATATAATGCCGAAGAACAGTAATATAACACTAAAATATAACGGGGAACGAGGCACATTCGGAGGAATTAGCGAACAATAGATAACCTCGACGTAGCTGAGGGGGGATTGTACGATCATGTTAGGATTAATGCATTTTCACGCAGGCGGCTATTCAACCTTCTGTGGGGTACCCACCAAAAATCGAATAGGAAAGTGTTTTAATGGCAAAGTTAAAAAGAAAAAGTGTCATCGGTATAGTTCGGTTCTATTGGGCTGGCAACTAAATAATTGGGGATATTTCCCATCGCGATTTATGAGGTTCCAATAGGTCCTCTGTTAATATCCTATTTTAAATTGGCCGCGCTACCTGGGCTGGACTTGGGAAACAAATTGTCGAATAGTCGTACGACGTCGCCCACTGGAGGCGGCTTAACTTAAGCCGGAGTCTGACACGCATCGCGTAACCCAAACAGGATCTATCGTTATGGATCTATCGGCTCCTACCGCGGGGTCTCAACGGCGAGAACTTCACGGGCGATCCCCGCTATAACTAGTTAATTATCCCCCCATTATGAATCCGGAAAAAATCTTAGAACGGAAACTTAGAAACCATTCGACCACATAATAAAATGTCACGATCCGACGAGAAATTTCGGGATTGTCGAAAGGTAGTAAAAAGAAAAAATTATTTGTAAACTATAAGGTTACTAAAAAAAACACGATAAATCGTTTCAAAGGTTTACCCGACTGGAACGAGATAGATAAACAACGAGAATATATTTTTAAAGGAAATAGCCCTAGAGTCGAGCGAGAGGAATATCCCGAGAGACAGCGCCTCTTTCCAACCCTAAACATTTGTTTCCTGCTGCTCGCCGGTTCTAAATATTAGATTTGCAAGCGAAGATAATAAAGTGACTCGAAGCGGCATCGTTACAAGTTTATATGTTCTTTATTTGTTGTTCCTGTCCAGAATTCAGGAATATTACACGGTTCGTAATTGTTATTATGGTTTGGATGATTCCATTCGTTCAGGAATGAAGTGCCGAGTAATTCAGTTCGGTAGTTTGTTTCTGAACAACCGCTTCCCGTCTAAAAGTTCAGTCGTAAGGCCGCCGCTCCCGAATACAAGTGATGCCCGTACGGATGCGAGTAGGAGTAATGGAAGGGGAATTCTGTAGATAGATGTGTTTCTCGCCACAGTCGCTGATAGTAAAACCGGTCTGGATTAAGAGCAAACAAGCGAGCTCGGCAAAAGGGGCCGGAACTCGGTTTTATCGGCGAAATAGTCGAGCCGAGAACAAAGGCGGCTACTTTCCGAATTTCCGGCCGAATTTAAATCGGGCGGAACCGGCGAGGCCGCCGCCGTTATTTGGGTTGCAAAATAGGCGAACACGTTTCTCGAGAAGACGCACTTATAATGCGGATGTTTATCGTATGAATAATGGATGGCCGGGTCGAAATCGAAAACTGTCGACACGAGTCCACTTCTGTTCCCAATTTACATTCGTTTCCGATTGGACGGCTTTGGGAGCGGCTCGTCGGACCGCTGTGTCGAAATTAACCCGTCGAAGTCTCACGGCCAAACTCCGCCATTTTTCGATTTGTTTCTATCGGCTAACGTCTCATTCATTTCGGAAAAAGATATCCCTGGTTCCATAATAAAAGTCGAATATAACGGTGGGACTAAAGGAGGTATCCACGAACTCCGTCGATTTATTCTCGAGCGAGAATTTGGAATAAAATAATAATCCGGTATTATTATCGTGGCGGAATTTCATTGTGTTCACTGTTGTTTCCCACAGATAAGTTGGATTACGCAATAACTTTCCTGCGAAAAAAATTTATAATTAAGTAGGTTAATTTGTTTTCTAAATGCGCATTAAACGGAACAATCGTTTAAAAATAAACGGCGTTGGATCTGAATCGACGCAAGATGTTTCGAATGAATAAAGAAAAAAAATTTAGATCCCGTCGATCTCATATGAAAACTAAGGATAAAAAATAATTTAGAGGAGGGGGTGATATAAAAGAAAAAATTGGAAACCATTAAAATTTAGTTCGCGGTTTTCGAATCGATAAAATAAACTCCCGTCGGCGAGTCGCTAATCGCCGTTTTTTTTTAAATCCGGAAGAGGGACTGAATATTTATGGGACTAATAAAGCGGACCCAGTTCGCAACCCATAAAGGGATTACAGGTATTTTCTCCATCGGCACTAGTGTGCCCGGCGGGTGGGGGGTCTTAGGGGCCGCGGAATATTATAGACGGCGTTAAAATCCAATACCTACAATTGTTCCGGGCCGAAATTTATTCCGAGCCACGAACTTATTGTTACCGCCGGCCAGGGAAGAACGGGGGGACTTTATTAACCGATAACTGCCGGAAAGTCCGTTTCCGAAATTAAAACGCGGTTCATTTTCGATTCAGCGAATCGCGTCTTTAGGGTTGAAAAATGCGGGCTTAGTTTGGGATCGAGAAAGAGGGGGCGATTAACCCTAGCGGTCGGTTTTAAGGGGCATGCGAAACGGCGGCCGATTGGAATTAGGGAGTGACACCCGGTGAAAATACAGGTGCCAATTATGCAGATGCCGGCGGAGATTTCCCGGACACCCCGGCCATGCATATGGATGGGCGTTCGTCTTCCGTTCCGCTTAGTCGGAGCCCCGTCCCCGTTTCAATTGCTGGTAACACGGCTTTACGATTCGGTTAAACTTTGATGAAGGAAGCCCCCACCCCTTTCATTCCCGTTTACGATTATTCCCGACCCGCATGTCGGCTTCCGGCCCGGGCTTCCCTAACGCCGACGATAACTCGGTGATTGGGGGCGATACGCGCATTTATGTAGCCGTCTTCGCAGCTACTTGTCCGGAGGATTTTAGCCAAGCGAGTGAACATTTTTCTTTTTACAACGGCGGTACGTCCATTGTCGTGATAAACGAAACCACCCAGTGACGAGACTTTTTCCGGCCCAATATATCGAATGTACGGCCAAGATTATACGCGCCAATTTCTGGTTTGACAAAAAACACGTTGTAATAATCTATCTAGCACTCTGAATTTAATTGAAATTTCGAATTAACATTCTAATTAGAAACGCCATGATGCTGACGAGCCCGCGGCCATTATTTATGGGCACCTGAAATTTAGATAGATCGAGAAGTTACAGTAAAATTTAGTATTTTTTACAGGCTTAATACGCGGTGTGAATTCGTGAATGGACAGCGGTTTCAGTTCTTCGTTGTGCTCGATTCGGAGGACGTTCCACTCTTAAATCGATTGTTCCTAACCCGGGACCTACTTTCATTATGTTTGGGCATCTCGCCATTTGTACTAGCGGCGGCGTCGGCGTTCAATCCGAACTGTACCGTCTTTTATGGAGACCCATTCGCCTTAACGCCCGGATGGAATTAAAATTGAAAATTTTAATTGACTACATACAAAGGCCAGAAAATGGGTTTTAAAATTTGGGATTCGTCTGATCAATCAATAAATTTGCATACATTTTCGAATGCGGGGACAATACAAATAAACTATAATACGTTGTACGCGTACGGTAAATTGAATATATATATATATATATATATATATATATATATATATATATATATATATGATCATCCTACGGAGGGGAATATTTGGGAGAGGAAATGGCGTCGCCTACGTCGGATTCTGCTCTGGTGGGGCCGGACCAACCAAATAAATTGGGGACGGAATTTCCACCACAATGTCTTCGGCTTAAGGAATTCCTTCTCGTGGCCTTTATTTTTTTCCCCGGAACGCCCCATATACCATATTACCGGGTTTCTCAATAAAGTATTATATGTTATCACTGGCTTCCGGGAGATCGGGTGATATGCGAAAATATCCTGTTTTTTGGAAACCACCTGAGTAAGCTCCATTGAATTCAAGTTCTGGTCGCGGAAACATTCACTCATCTATTATATATAATATAGGGCACTATACAAATAATAAATTGCCCATACATATTGATGTATAAATTTCCGATTATATAATTATATACATTGACATATAAAACGAGAGTATTAAACATTTTCACAGTATCTTAGCGACATTTTTGCGATTACGTACGGTTGAGCAATTACGCGGATTTTTACAAGATTACTAAATCCTGGCTATATTATGAAAGAGTAAAATGTAAGTGTAATGTACCTTTAAAGTTAAAGGGTTGGGTCAAGAAAACGAAATAAATGCGGCGGCCTCTAATCGGTTTAGGGTTGGGCAACAATGTGGCGCCGAGGAGCCTTAAACTGGAGCCGGGGGCTTTATTAAGTCCGTCCGCCTTTCAAGTCCGCAGTTTGCGATTCCGAACACTTTCCAAGTCGGCCGTGAGGGGATATAAGGCATCTTTCGTGTTCGGGCTTAATATAGTCCGCATAAACTTGTTCCGACGGTTCCGGCCCTCGTTAGCAGTGATTAGTATGACACGCCTCGGTTACAGCGATGAATAACTTACGAAATGCTACCGAAGATGTTGAGAAACCGAAATCACTTCGGGCCTATTAGGCGAAGTATTTCCTTTAACTAAATTCGGCTAAAAGAAAGGCGACGCGCCGATATTCCGTCCCTTTTTTCTCGGACAATTCGGATTCGTAAAAAAGTTTGCGAAGGAGACGGGGGACTGCAGTGAATACATTTAAAGTTAAGAGAAAGCGAAGGCGGACGCTCCGTTACTTTATTCCCTTTGGATTATTCCGCGTTTTAGGTTCAGTCCTTTGACTGTCGTCTCCGCCTCATCAATTAATCGCACGGCCACCGACTCGGGCTTTCCCCGACACCTCGTTCATTCTCGATACCGCTGTCCAAAGTGGAAATCCGTTAATTTATTCAATTCCGGGACGCTTCCCGCGAAGGGTATGTGCTTAGGTTTTATTACTTGCATCCGAATGGTGATATCCGGCTTATCGAATGTCTGAAAACCTGACAGTCTTGGCCAGAGACTCGTGTACTCACTCTTGAGCATGGCTTAAGAAGTATTATGAGGACTTCGCATTTTGCCAGGACATCGTTATCCTATATTATGGTGGGCTCCCGGGGACCCCCGGATTGTGGGGTATCCGGGAAGTGGAAACCGGACGATTCGGGCTCTCTACGCCCCGGTTTTCCTAAAATAAACGAAATAACTGTTTTATTGTGTTTCTATAATATTGTTTTTATATTTTTTTGTTTATTGTTTCTATAATAATTGTTATTTCTTTTTGTTGTAGGAGACTCGGAAGGTTTAGAACCCGAATCCTTCAGGGAGGACTTCTCCTTCAGGGAGGGACTTCCTCCTTCAGATGTCTTTTCTTTGCCCTGTGGGGTATCCGGGAAGTGGAAGCCGGAGTTTCGGGTTCTCTACACCCTGAGTCTCCTAAAATTAAAAAAAATAAATAACGGTATAAATTATAAAAAATAAATGGCCGATAAATTTGGCCCCTGTTCTCCGAATGGACGTTTTGCGCACCGCTTAAATATTTCGCGACCTTAGGGCACGGTGGGGTCATTGAAAAGAGCGTTTGAATTCGGTGACCGGGCGGCCTTTTCAGGCGGCGGGGAGGGCCCTCTTTTCAATAGTAAAGAAAGAGTGAAGTTACCTTCAATTTCTGGAAGTGCTTAAACAGACTTTTTGTCCACCCTACTCGACCGGCCCCCGGTCAGAACGGCCCCACTACTCATAATTAATTCCTCGTAAATCCCAGTTTTCTTCAGGATATACATTGACATTGTAGATAGTTCCGCATGTGCTCTCTGGTGTATCTCTAACGTTCTACTTGACATAATGTATCATTTAGAACTAGTCATTTGTAAATTGTAAATTGATAATTGGTATTTAACTTTTAGTTATTTTCAGTTATTGCCCAAACTTTTATAAATGTGAACATAAAATTTTCTGTGCACAAAATATGGTTCTAAATAAAATAAAATAGATCTTAAAATAATTTATGATATTTATTATGGAATATATATTCCATAATATATATATATATATATATATATATATATATATATATATATATATAGGTATTTATTATTAGTATACAAACTTTAACCTTTGCGCCCAGTCTGCCCGGAAATACTTTTGTCATTTGTATATTTAAGTAAAAATATATGCATACATATAGGCATAAATAAAAACATATATTTCTGAAAATATCGTATTTTTGATATAAATAAAAAAAATATTTTCAAAGAATACTACATTACAAGAAACACCTCATTAAACTCAGAATCATTTTAGAACTACTATTCGTCTAATTTAAGCGTGATTTTGAAAACAAAATCCAAATATTTTAACAGGCAGAATAAATAAGCGCTTACATGCTCTTCACTGAACGTAGGCAAAAGTGCCAAAAAGTTTTATATCGCGATTTGGAAATGCTTAATCAAATTCCGCCGAGAGGTTTGTTTGGGAACACTTGCAACCGATTTCAATTTTCAAAACGACAGCTCGACCGGAAGCGGTCTTAATTGACTTAAACTCCATAGCCCTTTATAATCGAATTTCGGATTGAAGGTCCGAATCAATTTCGATAAGAGACGAGACCCGGCTGGCGGGCATTGTACTGGTCCGTTTATTGTCCGAATTTATCGTCTCTATATAATTTCAAACCCCTTTTATGAGTCTTTCGAAGGACCCAACTTAGGCTTTAACGAAATTAATTTCATTTCCACCGATTGATTACTGTCAGCGCGAGCGACCCTAGGGCACTGTTGGAAAATTTTTCCAGTGTCACAATTATATCTTTTAGAGCTAGTAAAGGGAAATATTAAAGCCATTAATTCTACATTTATTATACGATTCCGCAAGAGAAATCCTGCTTATTAATTAGATTCGTGTGTAGTAATATTTAAGCCTTAATGTGTAGTGTTGATTGTAATAGACTCGTGTTTCTATAATATTTATTATAGCGAGTCCGTCTTAAACATATTTAAAGATCGTTAATTAAAAATTTGTGGAAAGAAGTTCAAACCACAAAAAGAGTGAAGGTGAAACCGCTTTGGATTGATTAAAATTCAACAATGCAAAAAAAATACTATAAAAACCGGATATCTCATTAAATTTTAAATTAAACTGAAATAATATATTTGAATTATATTGTTATTTTATTTTATTATATTTTTTATTACAAATTATAATAGATTATTTTTTTGTGCGTTAATAAATAAACCATAAAAGTACAGGCTTTTTTGGATCAATATAATTTATTGTTTTTTTTTATTACGCATTATAATAAATTATTTTGTTTGTGTTAACAAATAAGCAATAAAAAGTATACGCTTTTTCGATTAATATAATTTAAGTGTTCTGCGGAAGTTTAACCATAACTTAAAGTGTGGTTAAACTTTTCGGCTCAGATAAAAAGAGCCGAAAGACACTGGCGTCGAGAATGCAGGCGAGTAAACGCTCGTAAATGTCATATCCCACGGGACCATTTAATTAGAGGATTAACAGTAACGGGAATAGTGCTGACAGGACTCTCCATTGGAATCCGAGAAATGTACGAGCTTACTGGACCTGACAGATACTAACGGGGTAATGGGCGTGACAGATCGGATCAGACAGGCGATAATTAATATACCGATGTAGTTTACTGAAGGTGTTACACCGACAGAGAGAGGGAGAGGAGAGGAGGGAGAGGGAGAGGGAGAGGAGAGGGAGAGGGAGAGGAGAGGAGAGGAGAGGAGAGGAGAGAGGGAGAGGAGAGGAGAGGAGAGGAGAGAGGAGGAGAGGAGCAATTGGACAGTACAGTGTCTATTTTTACAGACATTATTGTAGAACGCCCACTATATAATAAACCTTGGGTTTATTTCCAAATTCTTATAATCTTCGATTCGAAGGACTTTCGATGGGAGCCTCCGGATACGAGCGGTGTCCGATGTCTCGGTCGAACCCCATAGTAGGATGCCGTGCGTCTGTGTCGTTTTCAATATGGCTTTGTAAATTGCGTGTTTGTCTGTTATGGTCAATTCGACGTCCGTTTCGCCTTAGTAGTTCTAATTTCAGGTTCTGGGCCGGGTATGGGGTTTCGGGTACAGAGTAGACTGATTGGACGAGCAAATCGGGACGAGGAATAAGGCGGGAATGGAACTTTAGGAACCGGGATTTAGTATATTCGTCGACTGGTACGTTGAGGTTCTGGTGAATGGTGCGGTTCGAAACATACCAGGGAGCGTTATGTTTTTATTTTTAATCGAATATGTATCCAGCCTGCAGGCTATTCGTTTTTTCACGAGGTAAAGAACGGTTACCTATTTATTGATTGAATAGTTTGGCACGTGCGACAGCAATCCGTTTCGGTATCGCCAGCCATAAAAACTGGAATTTTCTCGGAAGGTTCGAGCAGTGAAAAACCTAGTGCCGAGCCAATATTCTCTGGGCCCCTATTCCTCTCGACGTTCCTCCCCTTCTCCCGAAATAAAAAGACCGATCTGCTCCTTTCCTATTCGAGTCCGAAGTGGGGGTTCGATAAAATGAAAGAGGGCGCGTATACGCCGAGGGCCTAAAAACGCGAGCACCGAACACCGATAGGAGCGGGATTAAGCCCCAACCCCCAATCCGCACGTGTCAACTGCACCGAGTACGATGTTAAGTGGCGCGGAAACATCCCCCCTATCCGGCTTAGGTCCACAATTTCATATCTCGGCGACGCTAGTTTCTGCGAAAACGAATATTTGAATTGCCCTATCAAATACTCTCTTGTCCAGAGACAAACTCTACCACAACACTTTTAACAATAGGTTCGCGGAAGTATGTGGACGCACACCCTGGAGATAGGTATGCGCAGAGAGAATTTCAAAATTACAAAACATTTGAAATAAATAAACTGCGATATATACAATATTTCCGCTCTTTATTATACAGCACCAAATTGGACTTTATTAGTTATACTTTATTCCCATCCGCGTCTCTATACGTTAACCGGATTGTTTACCTCGTTCAATTCCGAGTTTGTGAACGCAATAAAAAGAGAATTTCAAAATTATAAAACTTTTGAAAAAAACCAACTTCGATATATATTTCCCTCGTTGAATGGACGAAGGTTAGCACAAGTGGTAAAAAGAAATACGAACGGTTTTGTAATTTTCCTACTGAAATGTTGACCTAAAATTTAACCTAATATTTAACATAAACATTTTTAGTTAAAAATGTTAAAAAAGTGTCGACAAATTTCTTTATTGTGTTGTACTCTTTTAACTTTAATTTTTGAACTCGCTGAACCCTTTTAACTCCTTCTCAGCGAGACGTCTGTTTTTATTTGTTCTTCCTAAATATAAATAACTGAAAAATCGGAAATAAAACTACCGATGGTCGTTTCTGAGCCGAACTGTTAGCCAGAACTTTTAAAAATGAAACATAATGTTTTACTTGAACATGTTTAGCTGAAAATTTTTTTAACGTTTTATAAGATTGTTTACGTTTTAATAGCGAGTCGCCTGTTTTTATTTGTTTTTCTAAATATCTATAACTGAAAATACAAGCTACAGCGATAATGACGATAATATAAAAAAAGCTTCATGTAGGCCTCGAAAGATGAAGTCGCGCGTGTTACTTTGTTATATTCGTATACATAATACATATCTTCCTTGTTAAAACGAAGAAAAGGAAAACAGTTTTTTTATTTACCCGTGGGGGCAGGGGAGAAGGGAATCATCTCAGTATGTGCCTTGTTCTATTTAATTACGTCAGCTTAATTCAAAAATGTCCCTATTTTAAGACAATTTTTGTTCACAAGACTTCTCATAACTATCAATCGAAGCAGAGAAATTAAATTGTGATCGCTAAAAGACGTATCGATTGTCAACAGGAAAAACTTCCCACCTCCGACTGCGCTAGCGGGTATGGCGCAATTTTCCTATATATAATTACGGGAAAGGGGCGCGGATATCGAAACTAATCGCGGACTCCTCTTAGTTATCGTCCGAAGGAGTTAATTCGCGGAAGACAATTAAACGGACCGAGTTTCCAAGGGGCCCTCGACCGACCGAATTTACCCTCAGACCAATTAGTCCCCGGGAACAGTTCCTCGTTCACTTCCCTAAACATTTTGGCGATAACATTTCGGAACACAGGATTCTATTACCGTTTTCAGGAACATCAGGAACAAATCTTGACGCCGAAACGTGAAACCCGATTGTACAGAGAGTAATTCGAAAACACTATCGATTCCTGCGAGTTTTCGTCCCAAAAAGGAGTTCCCAACTCCCTCAATTCTGAACTGAAATTGAGAAATTAATGATTTTATTAATATCGGTACGATGAGAACAGCTAAAAAAGGAACCTCGACATAAATATTGGCAATACATGGAAATAAAGTTATACATCCCATGAATATATTAATACGTTTATATTACTGTCGAAATAATTTATCAAATATTGGAAAATGTATATTTCCTGTGTAACAGTGAACGCGTAGTGTCGGTTACAATATTTAAAAACTCACAGAGCATTCACAATTTCAGAATTCATGCAATACTTGT
Source organism: Lethocerus indicus (assembly GCA_019843655.1). Classification (NCBI taxonomy): domain Eukaryota; kingdom Metazoa; phylum Arthropoda; class Insecta; order Hemiptera; family Belostomatidae; genus Lethocerus; species Lethocerus indicus. The sequence goes on from JACDQD010000001.1 coordinate 24,016,160, forward strand.
ATTGCAGATTTGTATGACAGACAATTAAATATAAAAATAAAGTCTATTTCCCGTTAGTTTATTTGAAAATCAAAAGGCGCAAAATTATCTGGGGTCCTATTATCAAAATGATCATGGGGTCTGTTTGTGTAAATAACAAGTGAAAACGCGAAAAAACTGTATTGCCTGTTAGTATAATTACCTTACCCGGATTAAATACTTTAACTTGGAATAATGCAGAAATTGCAAGTTTCAATGGAGGTTCATGGAATTTCAATGGAGTGGAAAGGCGTAGTATGATTCGGGTATATAATTGTAAAATAGAATTTGTTTCGTTAGAAGCTGGAATGGACACAGGAACAGCGTCCGAACTGTCTGTATTAAAAGCATGTACTCGAGCGCGAAGAATTCGTATGCAATATTTTATTCGGAGAATATGTTATTCGGATCGTTAGGTCCGAGCGATGGGATCGTACAATGCATTCAACCGCCAGGTTCTCGCACAGGCGTTACAATACACTGCGTCCTCCCTAATCGACCGAACATTATAATACCTGCCCATTATATTGCGGCTTACTGAATTTTTGAAACGGAACCACTTAAAGTTGGAGGGATGTGTCGTAACGAGTATTTAAAAATATAAATCTCTGGAATGCCAATCATATTAATTACACTCAATTCTGTAAACTAATAGATAAGCACAAATTTAACAATTAACTTTATTTATTATACAGATTCTTAAACGGGGTTGTTCATACTGATACGCACGACGTTGCAGTTATGCGGGTTTGGCATCAGCGCCGTGTAACCTAAGAAAAAACTGTTTCACTCCCAGTTCTACCATACTGGTCTCATCGGCTATTTTTTCATTAGCCGGACTTGTAGATCAAATTACGATTCGCTTCTAGAATATTATAGCAGGTCATTAATTAAATAACTTTGGAAAGAAGTTCAAACCACAAAACGTGTACACACCAACACTGAAACCACTTTGAATTGATTAACGATTAGAGCCTGGGGAAAAGATATTTCTAAAAAGTCAGATAACTCGTTAAATGTTAAATTAAACTGAAAAATAAATAAACGTTAATTTTTAAAGAACTAAATTATAATAAATTGTTATGTTTATGTTAATAAATAAACCATATAATTATATGGTTTTTTTGGAATACAAATGTCTGGAATACCAACCGGACGAGCGTGTGAACTAAAACATAAGAATCCCTGGAAACATATTAATTACCTATTTAAACTATCAATGAAATTTATCTTAATGACGAAACATTTTTTATATTAACTTCCTTATATCGGAAGTTTTAATTCTTGTGTCATCGCCCCTTATATTAATATCTCGACATATTAATTCTAAATCTTCATTATTCAATTATATATACAGGGAATATCTTATCCCATCAGTAATTTCGGGATCGGTCGGATTCTATCCTACATCAGATGGAATTTTTAAAAAATTTAACTTTTTCTTGTTATACCGGCAGGTAAACACAAGCATGTGTTTCGTTAAACCTATCACTAAAGAAGGGAGAATCCTTCGGGAAGCTGATAAATCGAAAATCATTTTTGCAGTCTAATTAAACCCCTGGTATAAAAGCGCCGGCGGTTCGATGAATTAAAAAACGCGATGTTCCGATAACGAGATTTCTTTTCCGGAGTCAGCTTCTAGATAGCGTAATTATAATTTAGCCTCCGAGTTACTTTATGTATATATCTGTATATAAGTTTCTTTAGATTACCAGTTTTTGAAAATTTTGTCAAGGAAAATTAAGCCGACAGGAATTTCTTACTTTTAACCGTCCATATAATTTAATTTACTTCTATTATAGGTGGATACCTATTATGGTGAGTACACCGGGTAGTATTTTGTAGGTAACAGACCGGAAGGACTTTTGAGAGTTTCAAATCGAATTAGGGTCTCGAACAAAAAAAGTTGGCTTTTTCAGAAAGCTCGGTTTCCACAAGTGATTTTAAAGGGCGAAATCGTTTATATCCGCTCGATTAACGTCGTGGAATTTACAGGAAATTACATTAAAATACCTGCATCAACGTATATACATTGTACAGTTTTATTAGTGCAATATCGTTTCGGCTTTAAAGAATGGAGTAATACACCATCTTAATTTAATAACTACCTAATTTTCGTAAATTATTTTCCTAAGAAGAATTTATTTGAAAAATGAAATAAATGAAAATGAGTGAAAATAAATGAAAAAGCATTTATGATTTTGAAAATGAAAGCTACCGGACGCATACGTTCATGACCACCTTTAAAAATCAGGTTTTCATGATGTAATTTTATACATTAAAACACGGCAATCTGTTACGATTAGAGTACGAGCATTCTGACTTATAGCAACAGTAATGATCTAGAAAGATAATATAAGGAACAATACAAGGGAAATATTTATGATGCGAACTCAGCTGATTAATATGTTCTAATCCTATACATAAACTTTGGGATTAGGAGAGCGGAGGATCACTGGCGGTGTTTTCAATCTCGTCACCCAAACATTTTCTTAATGCCACGCCTGCTTGGTGTCTCAGATTGCGCCTAAAACCGGGGGCCATACAAAGGAAATACAATATATAGATATTATAGACATATATATATATATATATATATATATATATATATATATATATATATATATAATTGAACATACGAAACGGTAATTTAGAAAATAATGATAAAGCGGTATGACGGGCGTATTAAATTTGTTCGGAATAAATTTTGTTCAAATTTTTTTTCTTCAATTCATAAACTGCGTCCTAAGGGAACCGAACCGGCAACGACATTTAAAATCGAACCGGAACAGTTTGATAGTAGATTTCTCGTAGACGTAGCGGTGGGGGGTGTTTGGGCAATTTTTCCAGAGCTATTCATCAAAGCTGTCGGGGGGAAGGGAGGCGGTATAATCGATTAATTCGAGGTTAGGGTTACAAAAGCTGACAGCCTCCGGATTGGGTTTGGACAGACACGTCACACGGCCCTAAGCCGCGGTAACAAACACGGCGCCCCACAAACATTAATATTTCCCCATATCGAAAAACCCATATCATTTCAACTCTTGGGATTTTTGCAAAATGATGATACCGGTAGAAAATTTGAGTCGCCTATCAGTAAATCTTACGTAAACATTATATTTGTATGAATATAACAATTAGGATTGTGTGAACTAGTGTATTATTAAATTAAATTATTATACCTGTATTATAATTATAGGTTCTGTCCTCTGTGATCCCCAAGGGACCTTTGCCATATAAAGGAATGTTGACAAATCGAAAGTTTTATTTTTTCAATAGTTTTCCCCGATTTGTCCCAAACTCCATCAACAGTGGTCCCAAGGAGAGATACACTTGCTCTATAAACGCTCTATCTATCTAGCGACATATATATATATATATATATATATATATATATATATATATATATATACTGATATTTTAATAAAGACTTTATAGCCGTAAAAATGTGTCTGTATTTCATTATGTACTGAAAGTCACGAATTAAAACGATAATGTGATACAGTTGTACACAGTTCCCAAACACCTGACGACGGTAATGTAGCTAACGTCATAAGGATGAAGACGGAGATGCTAAAAGCACTTCAAAGGAGAAGGAGAAAGCGTGTATATAAGCAGTTTATATCGGTGTACGCCGGCGTAGATCAGTCGGCCCGCTAACCAAGCCGTAAATGAACTATGCGCACGCACGACATACACGCGTTGAGATATTACGCTTTTCGGAGACCCAATATCGCGAAGCAACTTATTACGCTGTTGGCGATAAGTATCGGATTTGGCATTTTCTTCATTTTATACTAGCTTCAATGTTTCCTTTCATTCCTCATTAATCGTTATTTTATATGATAATTCGATAAAATCGCTAATATAAAAACTTGAGAAGAACTTGACATTTTTTACTTGTTGTACAATCAACCTTCAGTTATAAGTACAATTGCGTTATAAGTTTTTTTATATCGCTTGTTTCTACCGATAAAGAAGCCACCCAGTTATGGCACTTTAGACGTGTAAACACTAAATGACCAATAATATTTGGATTTGGATTTTTAAAAAAAGATAAAAAAGACTATTATAGAGGAGGACGCCGTTTTGACACGGGTCGATGCGAAGCCTGGAATGCACACGTGCGTTTATTCGGAAATATCCCCGCGTATATGACGATGCATGTAAAATGGGGGCGCACTTAAGGGTCATTATTTTACGGCCGCCTTATAACCCAAGTATCGGATTTAAAGTCGTTTAAGGTTACATCATTTTATTTAAAACCCCTTTAACGAAAGGCAGCGCTACCGGCGGAAAGTTGCGGAGCGCGCACGGTTTCAAATGTCCCGTGCCTCAGAAGCCCAATCTAATTCAATCTGGTTCAATGGGGGCATAGTGTTACCCATTATAAGGTTTCGATTATTTGTCTGCGTGTAACCCTCGGAGTAAAGAATTGGCTCTTATGTAACAATCCTGTCTCTTTACATAAAATTTGTTCAATATTCTTTTTTCCTAATATTTATGTAGAGTTAATTCGTGATTTTTAGGTATTATTTAGTATAAGAAATAACGATCGGATAAAAAATTCATCATATGTATATATAAATATATAGGGGACCGTTAAAAGGCGCAAATGGGGCCTTAAAAGGCCCACTGTTAATCTCCTCGACGCTCCGAAATATTTATTATCTCTCCCATAAATTCCCGATGTTAAACAACCGTAATATATGACGGCTCTCGCGAAATATCTTACGTCCCCGCTTCCAAAATGTTCCGAACTGTTCCGAAGTGTTATCAAATCGCAGTCGCTAAATATAATTTTTAAAAATTGTAGCCGTGGCCCTAGTTGTAGACCTCTGTTCTAGACCCAATAATAAAGGATTAACGCTCGATCCGATCTATTCCCCGTTGCTTATGCTCTCCGACCGAATGAACATAAATCGGCCTTACGTGGGCGTTAAATTAGCGTACTTCCCTTTTTGTAGTCGGTATAATTTTAGGAAAAAAAATTGCGATAGTGTCAAAAAATTCAAATTGGGAGGCAAGGGGAAGAATTAAAGGTGGGAGTCGAGGGACCGGGCGTATTTAAATGTTATCAAAGTTAGTCGGGGACAGTAGGCCGGAAAATAAATTCAACCCTCCCCCCAGCACTCTTCGTCCGTTACTTTTGGGGACTTGGAATAAATTTGAGCCGCCTGCAATCCCTAATAGGACTCGGGATAGGGATCCCTCTTCCGTTTAATAGCGGTAATTATTCTTCTTCATTTTAACCGAAACGTCCCACATCTGCCCTTATACGCCTTCTATTCTACAACCGGTTCTACTAAGGCGCATTGCAGACTGTCTTGTAATTAGAATTGTGCTCCTCTAAGAGGGGCTGTGGAATTCATTTTAATAAATCTTTTGGAAAAGAAAAATACTTAGTTATTAAACTTTGTCCTATATATGGGAGGAAATAAGCGTGGGAAGAGTCGGTGTTGTTATAATATTTTTAAATTATGAAGAAAGCGCCGCGCCCCGAGTCACTAAACAATACCAATACTTTATATTTCTTTGAATATACACGGTACATCGTAGACGATACACAAATTTTGATAGATACATACATTCCGGTCCACGGGCCTTTCTACATTTATGTACATGGGTATTAAGGATAAATACTCTTCAACTCAATTATCACTCCTGTGTTTTACGAATGCCCCTTTCTTTTATTACCGGTAGTAATAAAGAGGGTCCGGATAATAAATATTAATAATATCGTCCGGCGGCTTAGAATCAGGAAACATCGATAATCCAACGATTAACGGGCGCTGAGAGCTGGCAATTTCTAAGAGGCGTTATAAATCTGGAATACAAGGGGATGATTTAGTAGGGGTGCCCTGTAGGCTCCGGCCGGGACGCGATAAATAAAATTCCGGTTTGAAACATGAACAGTCCTCCCGGTACAGATTTACTATGGGGTCCGGGCGGCTACCCGGACAAAACAGTTTTAAGTTTAACACTCGGATTCGAGATCTCTAGGAAACTATTCAGGGTCCGCAGATCATCGCCGCAGACTGCTTTCCGTTTTGCATTTAAATACACGTTTATTAATACCTTAATTTATTACAGATTCGCCGAATACTTAACTGGGGATTATTAATTTCACAACTATGTATTTGAAAAAATCACCACTTCTATATTTATGCAAATAACGTAATAAAATTATCACCTAAATTTTGGAGCCATACCTAAAGACTACTAAAATTACTTTTAATATAATTTGTATATACAATAAAGGCAAAATTTACATAATATTTTTCTATAAATACAAATTTATGAATATTGTATCTATCGTTTCGTACCCGTTAACAGGGCAATTCATCTTAACTCCATTTTATGTGTTCTTATGAATCATATAAAATATAAATGTTACAGTGTTCAAAAACAACAGTCTTTCTCGAAGCTCATGACGGTTTAATTTAACGTTGAAACGCCTTATTTCAATGTTCGCTTTACAATATTGACATTGAGCGTTTCGCTTGCAAAATGCCGCGAAATTTGAAGCCCGTGTCATTGCGGATCATCAAACAGGGCGCCAACACGGCGAAATATATCCTCCGGATTACAATACAGATCGTTTCTGATATTCGCGTCGCCGGCCGTGTGAATTAAATGCCGGGCGTTAAAAGCAGGGCGTGTCGGCAGGCCCAGTTCTATACAGTCAATAGCCCGGGATAAGTCGCATAATTAGATTTCCTGACCGATGGCGCTAGGCGCGATTAAATTGTGGTACGGGATCGCGATTACGCGCTCAAATGCGTTTACCGAATCGCGAAATCCCCGCAGCTGCGCTCCCTCAAAACGTGTCGCCTTTTCAATTCGGTCCCAATCGAAAAGGTCTCTCTAATTAGCCTAAAAATTCGTGCCGACAATCCCGGTGAAATGACAATAAAAGGAAAATCCATTATACAGAGGGGTCCAAAAAAATGTATCCACTGTTTAAAAGTCCATAACTTGCAAACCAATTGACGGAGTTGTCTCATTTTTGGTAGTGTTATAGTTTATAGTTCCGGCAATCGCCATACAAGCGTTGTATGGGCTTATCTCGACGAAACTCTACCAGGAAGATGGATAGGCCGTAGAGGTGCTGTAGAGTATCCACCACGTTCCCCAGACTCAACTCCTCTGGACTTTTACCTGTGGGGTAACACTAAAGGATGTCGTTTATCGACGCACATTGGATGAACTTGGAGAATCCATCGTACATTCATGTGCAAATATCCAACTGAACACGTTGCAGTCAGTAGTTCGTGCTGCAGTTCGGCGGCATCGGTGGTGTGTGGATGTTAATGGTGACCATTTTGAACACCTACAGCGATATCTTCGAGTTGGACTTTAAGCTACACTCTCACCAAAATGAGACAACTCCGTCAATTAGTTTGCAAGTTATGGACTGTTAAACAGTGGATACATTTTTTTGGATCCCTCTGTATATACACTTTTTTAAACGATGCCGTACAATTTGTGGTGCAAATAAAATCTATCCGCGCGCGTAAAGTAATCGGAGAATGAAGCATGGTCGAAATTGGTTTGGAATAAATAGAATACAAATGATTCGTCGGAATAATGATATGCCTGGTTTCGTGCCATGAATTAATTTGATTTGAGACACGAGTCGACGATTTCATGTTTAATAAAAGAAAACAACGGGCGCATAACGGTTAAACTTAATTGCCCCACTAAATATGAATAGGGAAAAATACGTATTATATTCGATATTTTTTCCTTCAATAATTATAATTTATTTGTGGCCTATAATGTGTCTGTTGGGCGGTCGGCGATGGTTTCGAATTTCACCATTCTGTCCATTTGCCCTTCCGCCAATTTTATTCTCCCAAATTTGAAATTTAACGTAGTATAGTAATTTTTGCCGGGGCCGTACTTTGCTCCTAATCACCGGAGGAATGTTACCGTCGGTGTTGGGACCGAATAAAAAAGTGCGTTGACGTCACTACTCGGCACAATAATTCGAAACCGGAATTTCCGATACTTTATTACAAGAAAGGCGACCACAACTTTTTATTAAGGAATATCAGCGCCGGATAAGAGCGGTTAAAATCCGTTTCGGTAGAGGGTTCTCCAGGTTATTTTTTCGCCTCTTATATTAGGCCGGCGTTGAATGAGCGACAGAGGCCTCGGGTCTCATTTCTGTCGAAAGTTTACTTAGGACGGCTTTAATACCCGCTTACTAAACTGTCTAAACAAGATTAGGCCCCCCGTTACCCCCCTCCCCATCCACCGGATAGTATTCCTCTCTCTCTACTGTTTCATTCTTGCAAGGAAAGTTGCCTCACGATAATAAATATTTATTCCATCCATAATCTATAGTTCCGTGTGTAGACGGCCAATCCGAGAATTAAAGTATTGTTATTAACACAGCTCAAAACAAGTCTAATAAAGACACGTGATAATGGGCGCACAATTTTTTCCCAGTGATTTTAACTACCTAACGATGATACATCAGTCTCGATTAATGTCTACAAGAAGGCTAACTACAAAGAATTTCTGGAATATGCTTCAATTATGTTGCTTCCTATTTTACCAGCAGCATAATTTACACAAAATCACTATCTGGGTTTGAACGCAAATCTCTCTCGTTTATCTCTTATAAACGGTCGGTTACCGTAACTCATTATGGACAAGTCCATTAAGTCAAAAACTAAGAAAATCTAATTTTTATCAGAAAAATTATATATATATATATATATATATATATATATATATATATATATATATATATATAAGGAGTACTAGTGTTAAAATGAATTTATTAACATTAGCATAAAAATGCATTAAATTCGTTTCAGTGGACTATTAATCGTCAAGTGGAGATGATTCGAACAGATGGGCTTTCTTAGAAATAGACCCCCTTCATAAAAATGATCAACGACCCATCCATTGGCACTCTTTTATTAAATACCGGACTTGAATTTGGTGATGGCCATTCCAGTAAGCCCCCCCCTCCATAGACAGGTCCTTATCGCAAACTCGAAGCAATAATGGTAGCTCATTATGTGGTAATTCGAAACGCAATGACTTCTTGACTTCTTTTATTTCGGTTCAGGAAACTTCGTATCGTGCGTTAGGAATATAAATGACAAAATCTGTGTTCCCATCAAGAATATTCGATTTATATTACAGCAAAACCATTCGCTAATCGTCCATTTATAAACATTTTATTTACAAAGGCCACTTAAGCGGGACATTTAACTTTAAATTGGCACTTAAACCTGAAATCGCGATCGTATTATGTTTGAATATTTAATCAGTAAATGCTTTTGGATTTGTAGATTATCTGAATTTATTACCGCTCGCTTTAAATGATAGATGAACGCGTTGCATTGAATAATTCGAGCCCGCGTAACAGACTTTCCAATTAATAATATCCGACTTCCGTAAACTAAATTAAAATTCCTCTCTGTATCGGTCAGATTGTTGACGAGGGTGTGCGTGACGGGTAGGGCGAATCTCAGAGGGAGGGTTAAAATCGCTTCAATTATTCATTAGGCCCAGAACCGACCGCCCAAATATGAAATTCAAAATGATGTTTCGGCTCCAGAATCGTTGTTTCGTATTAATGTCGAAACTTATTGCGGCCTCGCCTCGTCTTCACAGGGTACGCAATTCCTGTGCCGAGTTTATAATTATTTGTTTTTTTTTAACTTTTTTTATTTTGCACAATCAGTTTATACAGTTATAGGTGCAATCGATACATGTATATTTTCCGCGTGTTAGTCTCCGTAAAGAAACCACCCAATGATGGCGCTTTTGACATGTTTTAACTATTGCCCGAGGTGGTCTCTGGGCCAGTGGCGTTTAAGCCGTCCTGGTGGGGATAGTGGATGGGTAGAAGAGGAAAGGGACTGAACGAGTGGGTTTGGATGTGGAGAGAGGCGGGAGTGGAAATTAAAGAAGCGTGATTTGGCGACTTCGTCGACTGTCGGTATGTTGAGGTCATTATGGATTGTTTGGTTAGAAACATACCGGGGAGCATTAAGGATGATACGACTTTTGATTGGAATCTCTGGATGCGGGCGATGTTGGATTTCTTGGCGGAACCCCATAGTTCTATTCCGTAATTCCATGTCGGTTTTAAAAATGTATATTGTCAGTTTGTTGTCTATTGAGCGTTTTGATGTCCTTTTCAAAAGAGGTCTCAGCAGTCCAAATTTGCGATTGAGATCTGTTCTTTTGAGTCGCGTATGGGGATTCCACGCGAGTTAATTATTTATAAATAATATTTTTTCTTTATTTTAAGTCACCACTACAAACAAATTAAAAATTTTAAAGTTTAAAAATTGTATTAATTGAAAGTGCGTCTTTAAATGCAAAATTAATTTTGATGGAGAATACACCCATTGATGGTACTCCAGTCCTTACTAGATAGAAAGAAAATTATGTGGCCGTTTCCTCTTAAGGCGGCTCTAGGAGAGCCGTCAAATCGAAGGACAGGAGAGCGATGATACAGTTTCGAACAGAAGGATTTATACGGGGAAGCCGCTAATTCACGAATTTCAAATCGGATCGTGCCGTCAGAAAGATAAAAGTAACGATTTTACAAAGGATAGAATTTCGTTGGAGTTAGATGGCTCCGTGGATCCCCACAGCTCAATTCCGTACGCCCTCCTATGTTTTAAAATACAGATTTAAATTAATAATTTGTTCACAAGTAATAGTTGTATCTTGTTTAAGTGGAGTAGCAATTTGTAACGTCGTTTCGTTCCTGTGCGTTCCCGTAATATGAAGTTATAAATCGAGTTCATAATTAATTCGCGATTAATATTTTTATTACGCGATGCTTATGCCATGAGTTATGTTCGTAAATCGGTAAATGTGAAATTAAAGCAGAGAAGTCGGTCTCGCAGACAAGTGCCCGCCCTATTGTTGAAAAAATTTCGTACTAAACAAAGAAAGTCTAATTGGTAGTGTAAAGATCGTCGGGAGCGGAAAAATCAATTGTTCGCGAATAGAAACGACATTTTTTTGCTTTTAAATTTTTCTTCGGGTATTTCATGTCCCAGTTAGTTGGAAACCGTCTCTCGGCTAACGGATTTTTTTTCGTTTAAAAAACCCGCCCGCTCCACCTCAGGTTTCCGTTCCAGATAAAGCCATTATCTTCGTTTGCCGTATATCATACCCGGAGCCGCCGAGCATCAAACCGAATACGGTTAATATCTGGACCGATAGTATTTTTTGCTTTTACCGGAGCGATAAATAAGGAATATTCATTCGGCGTTTTAACTTTAAAATTTCGTGTTTCCTCAGAGGGAGAGTGAGAGGGCGGGGTGGAGGGAGAGAGGATTGAACGTTTCTTCAGAAGGGTTTCCAGAAGACAGCAAGAAACCAGGAAATTACTATTGGGGCGGTGCTTCACTTCTAAGCCCGATAACGTAATTTGGGCTCGAGCGTTAATTCGGTCTTTACACTAGGTTTACGGAAGTTCCTTATGTGCCAATTTCACGCATACTGTAGAGGTAGATTGAAAATTTCAAAATTAAAATACTTTTGAAAAAAAACATCTATGTGTGTGTGTGTGTGTGTGTGTGTGTGTGTGTGTGTGTGTGTGTGTATTTTTTCATGGTCGAAGTAAATGGCAGTCAGCACTGGTGGTAAAAGAATGCAAACGACTTTTGTTATTTTCTTACTGAAATTTAAAATTCGCTTAGTGTTACGCTGGTGTTTAACTATGGGTAAGAGCGGTAAACTGCTTTCATGCATAAATTAATTTAAATTATTTGGTAACAATTATTGCGAATAATGAACAGAATTTTTCCATTTATAAATACTACTTTCTTGTTCGTTCTAATTTTACCTCGGTGTAAAGTTCCGATTCGCTAAGGCAGTAGGAATTTCCACAATTAGGGTCCTCAGTAGCGTTCCCACACAGTAAATTAGTGAGGCACCTGCGCGTGTAGGCTGTCAGTTAGTGTGAGTGACAGTGCAGACGGGATGCTTCATCGGCAGATGACGTCGGAAAGTCCAAACCGCTTAGTACCCGGCGAGTGGAGACAAATTATAACTAATTTGTTTAAACAATTTGGAATCTTCGCATTTATATGATGGTACGACGATAAATAAGAAAAAGTAATATTTAATCATTTTATTCACGATGAGAGAAAAATGATTAGTGTTTTAATAAACTGTCGTTATTATAACTCATTTAACAGTTTTTTCCCATTTTGTTTTTACAAAATTCTATTCTAATACCACCATTGTGCGAGGGACAAGATAAGGATAAGAAAGACATAGGCCGAATTAACTTGGGGGAAGGAAACAATAAGGCTATACAGTGTACCCGAATTCAACTTTGCCACTTAATTAGTTAATTAATGAGAGCCGTCTGTTGAATGAGCTACATGGGACATATTGAATTCCCAATAACCATAATCGCCCGGTTTATATTAAATATATACCGATCGAATTTATTTATTATTATCCAATATATACCCGATCGCTATCGCAATTTTATTGTTCGTCCTTTTTTAAATTTGAAACAGTCAGTTCGACAAGGCAAATTTCCGAAACAATTAGTGGTTTATGGTCATTATAAATTCCGTTTAATACCTAAAAGCCACCCTTCATTCGTCCCGGGCGAGGGGCAAACTAGTGAAAATAACGAAAATTCAAAATCGATCAGAGGAGGAACTAGCCCGTTACTGGAAAGAACGACGCATAATTCAAATATATAAATATATCGCGGAATTGAAAATTACAGGACTGAAATCAACAAGCAACACCACTGGCCCTGACATTAACACATGATTCGCAACAACAATGTTGACTGTAGCAAACAGACAAGCAGCCGACTAAAACAGCTCGACCCCACTTAATGGACAAATATGTTTGTCCCACAGTATTCGTTTTTCAGGAGGCGACGTAAGGACGAGGAAGAGCGTCGGTGCGGTTAGCCCTGAGCTGGGTCCGATTAGAGTCATACTCGGGTAATGAAATAACGGGAGTCTCGGGGGGGGCGAGGGGGTTCGGAAACGACGTAAAACGGGTTAATGAGTGGGCCGCCGACGAATTAAGGCTCGTGTTAGGCGCCAATATTAATGCCGCCACCGCTCTCCCATCCGGACCCGTCGAGATTTGCCCTCGGCACACGATTCGCCGCCCGCCGGCTTAATTCAATTTAAGCCCAGCGCCGCCGCCGTCGAGGGGGAATTCCATTACTAGTAGTGTCACAGAATTATAGGACCTAATACATTTTGGCCCTTTAAAGCCCAAACGAAGTTTATCTTACAATACTTGTTTCATTCTCCCGTCGTGAGTGAAAGTTTCGCTTTCGGTATTGCCCGGCGACTGCTTCTTTCTCATTAACTTCTGGACTAATTTATTGAAGTGAAACTTCTTCTGGGAGCGTAACAAACAATTTGAGAGCGACACAAAAGAAATAAAGGTTTTTCAACGGTCCGAGCAGAGCCAACAGTGCTGACACAGGCAACAGCGTTTATTCAATAAACGAGCCGACAATTTTATTCGATAATTTTAAATTGTTATTCAAAGTTTTTAATTTGGATTTGGCATTTTCTGCATTTAATACCACCTTTGTAACCTTTCTTTTCATTCCTCGTGTTAATCGTTACGAATGTATTAAAATAATGGATTGGATGCAATTTAACAATGGGAGCGAGTGGATTTTATATTATGCGTCAGGAATCTACCGCCTACATAAATTTGTAGATGGGCAATAAAGCCGAAACGCGCGCTCGTAAAGTTCCAACAGCGTATTGGCGGTATAAGAACAATGCAACAGGTCGTGACGGGCACAATACCACTGTAGACAATGCTCCATTGAACCCGGGGGCTATTACACTTTTCCGCCAATGGCGACCCCAACGAATTGACCCAATCGTCTGGAAGGCTATCCAATACAATAAAAATACGGTGTTAGATTTTTTTTTAAATGATACCTCTTTCTATTGCCGAAAACCTGAAGGGGGATAATATTCTATTTTAGCTTTTGACCACTGTACTTTTTTCAGTAATGAAGGGAGTAAGGTTTTATATCTCCCTTGCTTCTATCACTTGCATCTAATTGATAATTTCTGGCTTATCCATAGCTTCAGCCAGAGACACGTGTACTCTCTTGAGTATGGCCACCGTCCCTCTCCCGCCGCGTGAGGCGCTGGCATTTATCCAATTTATATCTTCTTTTGTTTATGCAGGAATGGGGGGGGACCTCTCATTGGGATGTACAAACCTTCAGGAAAAAACCCTAGCCCGCATCCGCCAATTCTTGGCTTTTCCAATCAACATTCTTCCACGTCTTTTAAAACTTCCTGTTTTAAAAAAACCGATATCCGCTTGCACGTGCTGATTTAAATGCTCAATTTTTCTCCGAAACGCTGTTTCTTTTATCTTGTCCCAACTCATTATAACTTAAAAATAAAATCAAACCTCAGTGATACCCCGTTGATCGGGGATGATAATTCCGGCGATACGTCAAACGGACTAATTACAAAACCGTCTTTAATTAAAAATGAATCGCGGCCTCTCTCTCCTTTTGAAGTTTTTCCGGCCAAAATATATACGAGCTCTCCGGTCCGATATAAGAGAGAAAACGGCGCTCATTTGCCTTTTGTCGCGGACTGTAAAAACCCGGGGTCTTATCTTGCAACGGAGCGTTTCGCAATATTACCCCCGGAGACCATCGTATAAAAGTACAATCGGATTTTTTTTCCCGGATAAAAGACGAAGGGAAACGCGCCAAAAATTAACCGCATATTGGTCTTAATGACAATAAAATAAGAGGCATTATCGTGTCATCGGTTTTTTTTATTAATTTTGTTCAATTATTGTAACAGAAAGCATGGTTGACAGGTAAAATATACGTTTAGTTATTAATTTTATTTTACGTTTATCCCGCGCAAATATTGGTCTTAATGACAATTAAATAAGAGATGTTATCGCGTCCTCGGTTTTTGTTTAGAATTTCAAACTTATCGCTCAAAATCCTGCATTATTTTTGCAACAACTCAATACATTAATATTTACCGATGATCGTAAGCGAATACTGGAATAAACAAAAACATTTTGTAACTCTTTTAAAACATAGAAATTATCTCATAATAATTAATAAATAGCGCATCTGTTAGAATGGGCGTGATTCGCCGTATAAATTATTTAAACGTGTTTAACCCTCGGTCAGAGGCAATGCTCCCGAGGGAGTCCGGTCGACCGCAGTCCTCCCACTTTATTTAATATTTATACGAACGCTCTCATAAATAGAAAAGCAGCGAGTTCACTCGCGGAGCAGTTTTATATTTTTTAATTACACCCTCTTTTATAGCGGCGAATATCGCACGTCGGAATTATAATGGAGAAAAAAATATTGCGAATGAACTAGCGAAAATTTGTTGGATATTTAGTTGGACGTGTGAATATTTTGGAGCACAAAACATTTTCTACCACAAACTCATTTTTCAGAACTGTGAACGTGCCATGAAGATCATCTTTCCTAAAGGTAACCTTTCCCATAAAAAAATAACATATCGTATCGAATAAAATATCGATTGTGGACGACAAGTGGAAGGTTACACCGTATTAGTACCATATTTTTTCATGCACCTGTTCGTTAAACACCTTTGAGCGACTAACGACCTATTATTAAGCATTTTACGAAAATGGGTACCTCAATTCAAAGGCCAGGTTTCCGGTTCTATTTTTCACCACTCTAGGATAACCGAGGCCGAAATTGATCTATCTTAAGACCGACTTTCGGGATATCGCATCGTATTCCTGCGGTGAGTGAGGCTTCCGACCTCTCGCGGGAGAGGTCCGGGAATAATTTACTCGGGAGCTAACCGTTAATCAGGAGCGACAGTTCTCCTGGTCACTTGTACCGCGTATCCGCCGACGTCGTATCAATGATTTAAACGGAACTTTCTAAGGAGCGGATCGAAGCGTTCGGCCCGTTCCGAGCCCGCCACCCAGACGTCTGAAGTTAAGGGAACGGCAACTCCTAGTTGTTCCTAGTTGTAGAATAGAACACTATTCAGTTGTCCTGTATTGGAAAGTGTTTTCAAATGTCCGCACTGCAAGTATCAAAAATTCCCTTAAAAAGCTATTATAAAATCGGTATTCATATACCGCATTAAATAAACAGAAGGTTTAGGGGTTGTATCGTTAGTCGATAATAATTACGCGGTTACTTGGAATTTAAGACTATTTATTATTGGAGCGATGCTGGATTTTGACGATATTGAATCGACAGTTCAAAAAGACATCAGATGCAATAAACGGGTCATGGTTGTTAAACATTATTCGGTTGACAATTTACACTTGCAGTCTCAGTTTTTCTTCTACCCGAAGGCTCAGGCCCCAATTAAGTTTTAAGTTGCCACATTTAAGCCGGCATAAGAGTTTAGATTGCGCCTGTAAGCCAATGTCGAAATGAAGCCGGGAGCAATTTGGTTTGACTGCTGGGTTTAAGCGCTCGTAGGAGACGCAGTAACCCTCGCGCCATTTTACGATCGGCTCTATTTAAAATCCTTAATTTTAATTTACCTTAGCGCAACCCAACCCAGGTAACGTCTTCATATATTGCGTCGTAAAATCTTTATTGGGGGGAGGGGGCTTTTGGGTCTTGTATGTCATTTTGAAATCCCTTTATAAGAAAATCGCGATATAGGCCAGAGGTGTCCGCATTCTGAATCACTATTAGCAATTGAAATGTTTTAAATCAGTGTGAATTTAAACATTAATAGGGAATTTGATTCCACCGATTATTAAAAATGTCTTTTTTTAACCCTTTATTTTTGTACAATTATCCTTACAGCTATAAGTACAATTTCGGTAAGGTTATTTCTGATTCGGTAAAATCAACCACACAATGATTGATTTTGTCAATTTAATGGTTAACCAGAGTAGATCTATGAGCCAGTGGCGTCTAAACCGTCTGGTGGAGGGGTTGTAATATAGGAGAGTGAGTAAAAGAGCAAATTAGTGTGAGGAGTAAGGCGGGGATGGAATTTAACGGACCGGGATTTTGCTTCGGCGGTACATATACTAAAAATTCCGCTAACATTTCCCTTTTTTCGATTTTTGGCGATATACACCGTATATGTTCTACGTACAGGTGATTACAGGTTATATCTAAAACATAATTTATCCTACGCGTTCGGAATACAATGGTTCATGTTACCTGTCTCGGCGGCCTCTCTGCCAATCCGCGCATGGAATATCTGCGGAACTAATGAAGGGACCCGCGTTCGAAACTTGCAAAGCATTCGGCCCTTAGGCGGCGTTATCGGTTAACGCGTAATTACTGCTGCGGGGGTTAATTGACCCGCGCGTGTCTATTCCGAACCGCTTCTGGGAATTATTCGAGAGTGCCGGGCATGTGAAACTGATACCGTCGGGGTGGTCGCCGGTGCGATTTTCGGGCGGAAAATACCGGAAAATTGTCTTAGAATGGTTTGCGTTCGATCGGTTATCGAATTGAGAAAAAAATATAAAGACAACGTTTCTTCGGTATTCAGTGAAATAAAAGTAAGAATTAATATCATTCCTGCCTCGTCCCACTGTCCAATTAGACGACGCGTACAATACTTATTTGTCGATTTAAACATTAATGTACGTTTTTAATTTCTAACGTAATTAATCTCTAATGGGGCTATCGGGATAGAGGGATAGGGCCTACTAGATGCTCCGGGAAAAAACGACAGGCCGGGACAAGCTTTAATGAAATTATTTTCATAATTAGGACGGTGGCTTCCTCCGTAATGAAGAAAAATGGAATTTCCCCTGTTAAAACATTGCCCCGGTCACATGGCGAGGGCGTTAAATAATAGTATAATTTTTTTATACGGTGAAATAAGGACATGAGAGGTATTAATAATGCCTGGCCATTTAATGCGAAGTTTCGAGCTGGCAGGACTGCTAAAGTCAAAATTGGACAAACGAAGTCATTTACAAGTATAAACTAATAAAATATTCCCTAATCTAACTAATCCCTCTGAGAGGATTAAAAGAAGCCTGAAATCATCACCAATATATATATCAAATATATATATTGATATCGAACAAATTTTTATCGACACAGGCCGACCGCAGGCCTTTCTACATTTATTTAAATGAGGATTATATTTAAATATACTTCGTATTGACCAAAGTGTTGGGAGAGTTACAACTTAAATTACGGGAAATAAAATAATAATAAGATATATTATTATAACAAAATAATAATATAATAAAAATAAATAATAAAATATATAAATAATAAAAAATAAAATAATTTTTTTTATCCGTATTTGTTTACCGCGCAAATGTGCTTGATTCCGCTGTGCGCGGGATAGTAAATTTAAAATTATTGTTAAATTTATTGCATGTCGTAGTGATATAATAACGGTGCACTAAGAGCACACTAAGAACGTGTTAGCGAAGGACCTCACGGGTGTTGAAGCCGCTTCTTCTTCTTTTTTTTTAAATTAGCGCTACGAACTCGTGGACAAGTCAGTCGGCCGGGAAAATGAGTGAACGGGCCGACATTTGCAAACTGAAGTGGAGAATTTGAGAAGGAATTTAATTTTACCGAGACGTGTGTGGCCGGGGCCGTTTCGAAACATACCGGCGGACATTGGGGATTCCGGCGACGACTTGTGAACAATTGAGCGCGCCATAGGAAGTTCGATGGGGCCATCGCCCTAAATAGTTCCACTCGAACGTCCAGACATTATTATCTCTCCGTTTTGCTGTCTGCGACCCCAGTTGATTAGTGCGAGTTTAAATATTATTATATAATGCCGATATTATATTATACGTTAGCTTTTATCAACCGCTTAAGTAATAATGGCATAATGCAATAACTTTCTTCATCAATTCATCAATATTGAACTGGCGATATTTTAATAAAACTTGACCGAGACTGTATCCGGACAGATTGTTTATGAAAATAATAGCGCCGGTATATTCGCGCACTATATTTTCTACCCGTTCGGAGCCCGGAATTTAAAACACGCTTAACTTATTACAATACGCAAATTCCAATTTCGAATTTAAAATTTTATATTGTAAGTTGATCGAATTAGAAATAGGTTCGGCAGAGGTTGTCGGCTTTTTAACTATTTATTCGGCCAAGTTTATACGCATTATCCGGAGGCGAAGATGTTTGAACTCATCCGAACAACTTTTCGGATTTCGAAGTCGGAAGAGTTCGTTCTGGATTCGGTTTCGAGGAAAGTTTTCTTGAAGGAGTCAGAGGCTTCCCGGCTTTCCCCCGGCTGCACTCCGGATTTTCATGCCAGATTAAGATAGTCGGTTTTAAATGCGAAATTAAATTTGGAAAACCCCCTTGTTTTCTCAATTTCACCCTTTCTTGTTGCGGTCAGAGTTTAAAATATGTCAAAATATTATAACCAGATACTATTGTCCAATAAATATTATATTGTGTTTTTAATAATAATCTCCGAATTCTAAGCACTTTCAACTCAGGTTTTTAAATTGAATTGTCATCGAGATAACGTATAAATTGGAAGTAAAATTGTAAAAGAATACGTTTTTAGTTTAACACCACCACAGGGGATTCAAATTACGATTTTCATTTCTGCTGCTTCTAGTTTGTACCCGGGACGAAAGGTCGAGGGAATATGGGACAAATCGGGGAACATTTTTGAAAAAAATAAAATCTTCTAGTTTTCAACTTTCCTTCATAGGGCAAGTCTATCTCTCCCCGGGACAACTGTCGACGGATTATGGGGAAATTTAACGACTAGTGCTTTACTGAAAGTGTTACATTTTTTTCAAAAGTTTACTTTCGGACACATTTTACTCGATTGATTTTTAAATACACTTTTCATTCAAAATATCTGTCTTGTTCAAAAAATACGATGCACAGAAACAGGGACTATGTTCAGGAGGGGCTGTTCAAGAGACGCGCGGTTCTAAATCCGTTCAGGAACAACTTAAGTTCGGCTCGAAAGGAGGGATTGGGAGGTGCCCACTAGTTGAAAATTCAAAGGGTACCCGGCCAACACATACACTGTCGGCGACATCTTTGTAAATAGAGTGGGTACGCGGCGCATATAGATTGCACTATACTCTAAGTTTATGCCTCCGCTATCGCACTTGTTACCCGGTTGGAGACTCCCTATAAATTTATCCCCTACGTTCGGTCTCATGCATCGCCTTTCCGAGCGTTTTCCGAAAATAAACGCATAAGTAAGTTATAGCAGACTTCTGTTCTCTATTATTTAAATCCCAATAACTTAATACGAGTATCGAGATATAAGTATTGTGATCAAGTTTTAAATCGCCTACTAATTAAGACTAAATTTGTACAGCGATGGGTTGTTATGAAAAATATTCGGTTGTAGTATAGTATTACAGCGTAATAATTCATTTTTGTTGTCAGTACGAATAATATTATCATTTCAATGTCTTCAATATATTTATTGAACATAATAGACTGATGCTCTAGACAAGAGAGGGTCTACAGTCTGTTTTCCATTTGTCCTTTCGTACTACATATAAACGTGCATGTCCCGTTTATAAATCTCGTACATTTGGTCTTAGACCAAACCATACGGTGTACGTGGATTGTGCTTTACTTTTAGACCATGAACGGAAGTTCATGAATCTCATTTATACAACGCAGTGAGATGTGTATACGGTCTCTATAACTTCAATGCCCTCGCTATTAGTTTGATCGGTTGTCTAATGTTCTTTAGCTCCAGGATGCTAATAATAATATTAATATTAAGTTTATTAGAAAGGCCACTAGAGATATAAATATGTTTAACCGGCGTATTCGAGTGATGAGAAATATTTAGCTGGAATCTTTAAGCTTGAAATAATTCCTAGATGTCCGGTAAATAATTTCAAACTACAGGGACCGATGGGGCGCGGGCTTAATTCAGTATAAATAGAAATGAACGGCTTTGAAGAAACGGGGAAAATACGTACGAAAATATGAAAGGGAAATATTCAAGATAAAAATGGGACTGCTTAGTTCTGGGCAAAGCGTCAGTGTCGCGTTTCGAATTTTCAAGCATTCTCCCCCTCTCGTATAACTAAATTTTTAAAGAGTTGGCGTCGACAATTCGCCTACGCCGTTTCTTCCGTCGTACGACATTGAGCTGTATCTTTTCCCCTTGCGCTCTTTTATTTTTCTGCAACTTCCGGTTCGACGATTCCCAGCGTAATTTCAATGGGGATCATGGCGAAAGACGGCTCGAGAAAAAAATCGTAGGACGTTTGTTTCGATTTTTTTTTATAGACCAGCGGGTTTTCGAGCTTTTAAGGTAGTTTTTTTCGCTATATTCAACATTAAAATTAGGTTGAAAAATCGTCGAAGCGGAATTTGCGGAAAATATCAGAGCGAAGTGCTCCCCCCTTTTTTACTTTTTTTTTTAATGTAGCTGAGAACGGAAGAGTTTCTGGGCATATGCCAAGAGCACTTTTGGAGTTTATTTCGACCCGGAAAATAAATTCCCCCGAGTTTCGTGACATCGGATTGTGGACAAAAACAGAGTATACCCTACTTCCGTAGGGTACTCTAAGGTTTTGCGTTAAGTTTCTCATTGTGAATCGAGTCCTATGTTGTACTGCCTTTCATTCTCGACGAATGAAACCGCTCCCGGATAATGCGTGGCTAAATCGCTTAATTTGAAATCTTTTTTTCTACTCTCACAGGAGAAGGGATTCGGCGGGCGAATTGGTACGAGGAGTGAGGAGGGAATGTGGCTGTAGGGACCGGGATTTTATTTATTCGTCAACCGTCGTTATGTTCAGGTGATTTGAAACTGGGCGCTCGAAGGACTTTCTATCGGAATCTCTGGTTGCGAGCGATGTTTGGATGTCGTGGTGGAACCCCATAGTTCTATGCCGAATGAAATGTTTTCATATGGCGAGGTTTCAATATGGCTTTGTATATTGTGAGTTCCATGTTGTATACCGAGTTTGATGTGTGTTCTAGTAAAGGCCTCAATAGTCTGTTTAGGTCGATTCCTCTGAGTCGGATTGAGGGGATAGCAACGGTTTTAGAAATATAGAATTGTATTTCCGTTAGTCTCTGGTACGTTGACGAACTCGAGACGGACTCTGTCCGGGATATATAGAGGAATTAGGTCATATATCTCTCGGTGATCGAAATTCGCCCCCCCCCCGCCCCGCCCCATGCCGGTAAATAGGTTTGGGGTCCCACCGCTCGGGGCCGCCGCCTAAAAAGGGTCAACAACTTATTTCCTCCGGCAGTTTTTTTTCCCTCTCCCTCCCTCTTCCCTACAGCATCCCCCGCCGCTAACCGAGTAGGCAGCGCCCTCGGCCCCCAGCCCCCAAATATCAAAGCCTGCCGAGATTAAACGATTCACTTTATATGTTAAGCCCACGTTTGAAACCCGCCGGCCGCCCCAGTCAAATTTTCAGGCGCCCAGCCGGTAACAAAAAGTGTCTCAAAAGTGGGGAAGGTTGTCGTTTTAAACGTACCTACTGGGATTCGAATTTTATGTCATATATATATATATATATATATATATATATATATATATATATATATATATATATATATATCTTATAATAATCGGATGCAATGCGATAACCCTTCAACTATTCCACACGTAATACTGCTTTAAAGCAGCCGTCCATTAGTATACGTTGGTCAATATTATTTTCTTTCGTATTATATTCTTGGTCATTTCTTGGTTCACAGTTAGCCATCCGAAGGGAATTTGTTTCTAAAATATCGTAATATACGCGATAATAACGCAATTAACAGGGTACCAATGAGTAAACAACATCGGGCGGATTTGTGCACGATTATGTTTATTATTTAAACTGTATAAAAGAAATTGTTTAATAAAGTCATGAACGTGTTCATTCTTTGACGTGGAGATTTGTCAAACTCCTGATTTTGTAGTGAATCGAGAGCAAGCGGAATTCCAACGACGATGGCGAGGCGCCGAAAACCGGCCGGCCTATGACAAAACAAGGAGGCAGAAAATGTGGAGCGAACGATAGTAAAAATAATCCTTTCTTTTTATTTTACGTTATTAACTAAGCGCATTGATATTCCTAATTAATTGGCAAATGAAATATACGGATTCACTATTTACACATTTATTTCTTATATTTCGAAATGTATTTGTAGTATATTAAAGCTAGTGATTTCCATATTTACTTTGTAAAATATAGAATTATGTTGGAAAAACAATTTCGTTCAATAAACGGGTCTCACGCGTAATGAATATTGTTATTAATACAGTGATTAGTCCTGTCGTTCCCTCCAACAACGTGACCCGAGCCTAGAACAAGGTTCAGTTTAGTCTTGTAGTGGAAACGGGACAACGGTCCTTCTGAAAACCGTGTCAGAACTAGGGAGAAAGGAGCCGATGAAAAAGGGGGAGCCCCTCTTTTCAAACTCCGAGAAACCCGGTTCTCTCCCTCCCTCCATCCCTTACTCACTCCTTCAATCACCTAATGAAAAGTACCGCCCCCGCACTCCCTAATTATTGTTATTAGCCGCAAATGGGGCGGGGAGTTTAAAAGATGAGACCGCGTCTCCGCCTAGCTCGGTTCTTTGTTTACCGTCCAAATTGGAATATGATTCCATTCTCTGGAACAGAGGTGCGAGATGACATTTTTTGTTCACATACTATCATAAATTGATTATAAAAATTTGTTTCGGTCACATTTACTTATATATATTATTTTTAGAAACCGATTTCACTTGAACCTCTGTTTTAACACCAGGTTACCGTGCTCTTTTGTTAATTAACGCTGGTGTTAATATAGTGCACTCATTTCTATTGAGGGGGGAGTGCAAGAAGCATAACTTTCATTGCAATGTGCAGCCGACCAAATCGGCAAATTAATAATGTATTGGGAACTACGCTCTCAGATTACGTCCATCATTCCTTGGCACATTTCATACTTTATATATAAAATATTCAATGGAGAATGTAGTATTTGGAGATAGAATTGCGATTGACCGATATAAATGTATATTAATTTAAATTTCGAATAAATTAACGGTCACATTAGTAAATACTTTCCCGTATACAAGATCATCGCAATGTAACCCGGAGGATCGGGTAAAGTGTAACTCAGCTGTGACTCAGGTGGACATCCTTAATATCCACCACACTAATGAAATAGACTTTACCCGGTCCTGCTGGTTACAGGGACATTTAATGATAAACGTTCCGCAGATGACAGGCTTGGCAGTTGAATTCGTTTCATCTTACAATGGGGATAGAAAATATAAATTAATTCTAAAATCCATTACACAGTTCGCTTTAGAAATAATTGAATCGCGTTTTAGGAATTCCGATCCGTGACCTTTACATTCGTAATGGGCGGGTTTGAACATGCCACTTAAACGAGGGACGTAAGATTTATTTAAAAGTAAAAACGCTTTGAACAAGCTCTTAAATTGTCAATTTCCGCGAAAAAGGACCCACCCCGTCCGACCACTCTTTTAATTTTATTTCACTTAAATATTTTTTACAGAAAGTCGTTATAAGTTGGGCCAGGATCCCGGGGCAAGGGAGCGGGCGGAGGGCCCTCCGAGTCATTCGGCCGTAACGGCCAGAGTTTCGCCCAATTAAAACTAATAATAAAACGATAATAGGATTTATCCGGGGAATCTTATTTATCGGAGGTCTTAATTGCCACTCACGACCCAAGAGTGCCCCCCCAGACCTTTTCATTCCATTATTCAATTACTCATCGAGTCTTATTGGCCGTCGGTCGGGACGAACTTACAATTTAACGACAAGAAATTTTGATAAAGAACTTATTTAAAAGCTCACTCGTTTTGCTGCAGATTCAAGAATAAGAACGCCCGAATATTTTCTGATACCTGATGTCACTTTGAATAAGATAAAAAAATCAGTTCTTTAAATCCCCATTTAAAGACCATTTCTCGGAGTCCAATAAAAAATGCATTAGATAGAGCGGCCGGCGATTTAAAACGACTTATAAACTGCTGTAATATTGCAACGGGACATATTATTACGGTTCATATCGTATAACCGATGAGAGGCCTGTATACGATAGCTTTAAAAAAATGAAATGTATTTGTTATGTCATCAATCTTCGCGCAAGAAAGTATTTAGTATTTACGGTCGGTTGAGCCTTCAATTATAAATTGAAATTTAATTGAGGATCCGCCAAAATCACTCTTGGGACAATATATATCATAACGCGCATTTGGTCCCAGCATCGGCTTTTCGCCATCGTCAGTTGCGTTGTCAACTGGCTGCCGACAAGCAATACTGTTGTCGTTATTTAAAATTTTCTATCGTTTATTGTTGTTTTAGGCTTTCGAATGTTCGTTTTCATACCCCAAAAAAAAATATTTTTAGTTAATTGGACGATGGTTTATTCGACTGACATTAGTTAGCTGGTCTTCGATTATTAATTCCACACACGGCCCGTCTATCGCTAACCCGCGTGGTTTCAATTAAGAGCGAAAAGTATTTATAAATGGTGATTATAAATAAATCTGATCCTACTATTAATTATAAATACCGTCAATACCGCTTTATCCCGAGTTCCCATCCTGCGGTAGCGGACCGAATTTTCTTTCAATTAAAAATGTCAATTAATTTTACATTATTTTACGAAAATAGCTATGGCCATTTGGGTTATCAATGGATAATGCGATAGCAGTCCAGAAAAACAAAAACAATTCTAATAGGGAACCAGGATATAACATCAGTAGATCATGGCTCCCGGTAATACGGGAACGAATAAGTCATAATTCCAAGATTAACGACACCGGTATAGGACCCTAAGAGGATCTACTCTTCAATCGAAACCAGATGATGGGACCGGTAAGAGTTCCGAAACGTCGGAAGCGGACAACACCCGAGAATGCCCCAGAAGGAAAAGGCAAAAACGCTCCCAATGTAGCCCGCTCGGTGGGTTCCCGAACGCAGGAAAAATCCCGATAGCTTGGGAGGTTCTTCCCAGAGTATTACACGATCCTACCAGAACTTAGTAATAATAACGTTTATGTATTTATCGAATTCCCTGACGTCTACATAAAACATTTACCATTACATAAAACAATGGGACATCAGATGTCGCTGTACCGTTATATATATTTATATTCGAGCTGTTCCGGTGGTAACTCAACAATATATTGTTCCTTAAGATATTTCATAAATAAGTCTATTTATCTGTGTAACTGAATAGAAATTAATTCCTACTAATAAACTGGTTAACTGTTAGCTATAATCGGCCGTTACAAAGTATTGCGTTGGGCTAATTGAGTATAAAAAAAACGCGGATAACGGTGGCAACTCTGCAGGATTTATATTTAAAAACGTTATTCTGTATTCGGGCGGTATTGGATCGGCAGATTACCGGCCGGTTTAATTCGGGTCCGGTAATGAAATCCGGCATTTCGGTCACGGGTGGGATCCTCCGTGTCGCATACTAATAGCGCCGCCTCCCCCCCCCCTTTTGTGAAACCCCGTCCCTCCACCCACAGCTGTTTGAAAAAACTGAAAAGCACCGTTGTCGCTCAACCGGAAGGCGGCGTTTACTTCCGGTGTTATGAGCCGCGCGGTGAATAAAAAGAAGAAACTATAAATCTTTAGTTTCCGCTTTGTCGCGTCGCGGCATCCACGGATACTCGACCGAGAAATCGCGGCTGTCGTTGAACGACGCGCCCCTTCTGCTAATAGGTTTCGTCCGCCTTCCATCCATGGGCTTATCCTTCGAGCAAAATTGCCCACCTTTTCTACAAGTCAGTTCGCACGCGATCTTCTACACTTGTTAACGATATTTCGAAAAACAAACGTATACGAACACTAACAAGTAAATTGCATAATCGTAGCGTTTTGTACATATGTACCACGAAAAAAGGTCTTATTTTATAAAATTAAATTTTAAAAACTCGAAATTATAAGGAAGCCAGGAATTACCAGTTTATTTTATACTACAAACTTATATACATTCGTATACTTGTATATAGGTATTTTTAGGGGCAAAATTAATGATTAACATAGAGGGATTAACACGTGGCTGTTTAAATTTCGATTTTACCGTTCCTGGAACAAAAGTCTGTCGTTTTTATTACCGTGTTAATTTTGAAAATGCGCAAATTTAAAATTGATAGGCAGTTACATATTTATGAGATGTTCACTAGACAGGATTACGATTTATCGATAGTGCGTGTTCGTCTTTATATTTCTTCCGAATGGATTTATATTTCTTTCATATTCAGTTAAACCTCCTCGAAATTCGACTGTCTGTTTGTTGGAAAATACAACGGTGTTCACTGTCCAAACAACATGATAGAATTAGAGGGGAATCGCATAGTAGTCGGGCAGATTAATTAGGTATAGAGTATGTAGTAGAGGAACACGTACCGGGACACATAATGTAGCATTATATCACGGTCTGGACGTGTTTGCGAACGTAGGCGACGGATAATATGCGTCCGTTACGTGCATTCGCACGGTGCGCAGTCGGCGCTATTCGATGCAGTTATGTAGTTGGGGGCACATTACAGACACCTGACATTCTGACACGATATTAATTAGATAACCTAACAGGCTATCAGAAAACTACCTTGTACAGCCTCTCAATTAGCCCTTATTTACTAGAGTTCGTATTTAAGACCGCGATTTGAGATTTAATTGAAATGGACAGTCAGAAACGAACCTCTTCCTGAACACATTTCGATGCCGTCTTCTCCGAACTAGAAGTCTAAGCTACAATTTACGGACGGATTTAGGGTTAAAATTACTTTTCAAGCCCGATTTGCGGTAAAAAGAAAACACTTTTTAGGCTCGATTTGTAGTTAAAAACCACTTTTTCAAACATTTTCCTTCCGGGGGCAAGTGTAATTATGTTTTAACGATGTAAAAATCCCATTATAGGGCGGTATTTCAAGAATTCACGCTTGCGAAATGTTAACCTAATACAGACAAAAGCAATTCTTCTTAACAACGCGTAATCTAATAATATTACAATATTTTTAATTAAATAAAATCTTTCTCCGACGAAACATCGTAAGCGCCTATAACATTAATGTTCAGACCAGTGGGCGTTTTAACTGGAGCTAACGCTTAAACCGGACCTCTCATTCTGCATTCATTCAACGACCTTTCCGGCCGAAATTACACTAACGGCTTTAAGTACGACATTGTTATTGTAATATCGGTTTTGCATAAATGTCGACGGCGGGCCGCCGGCCACCTCCGACGTGTTAATACCGAAATATATTCCAGCGCGGAATACGGAATCGGATTCCCAGCTTTGGCCGTATTTCATCATGCGGGAGCGTTTTCAATTGTCGCTTTTATTTCGCACTTTATTACGCTTCAATCTATCGTCCGAAGCGGACAGCGATTAAAAAAACATTGTTCCGAATGTGCTGACGCAGTTTGCACTTTTCCGGCTTGATTAGGGGGACTTGCGGGTTCGGCGAATGCGTTTAGCCTCGTACCGATGTCGGGCGTGTGCATTTTTGAAAAAGGGCCGCCCGACACGGCTCTCCGATTTTACCCCCCGGGGTAATAAATATGGAGGCTCTCAATAAAACATTTTCCCTGTAAAGTCGCTAATTCGAACTGTGACTGACCGCCGAACCAGCGGCGCGAATCTGATTTACTAATACCCCCGAGAACGGGATACTGTACATTGGAATACTTTTAAACCCCCGCGTATAATTATTTATTAATTAATTAACTCCGAATATGTGATGTTATTTCATATCCGCAGATAATAAATCCATATTTCCGATCGATTACAAAATAATCTTTTATATGAAAATAGCAATTTCGCATACATTTCTTATAGACCACATAACGGGTAGAATGATGTGCTTTCCCCAAAAGAAATGAATTGATTATATTAATTAATAACTTTTCGTGTGGAATACACACGTTGGTTAGTTTAGTCGACGGTCGTCCTAAATATTACTCAGTTCTTAAACCCTTCTTCCAAACCGTTCTTAACTTGTACTTGTGTGTGAATAATATTTAGCGCGAACGATGTATAGAGGGCCTATCACTTATTTGGAATTGAGTACAATCGCGTATAGGGATTAACAATTAGGAACTTGGACTTGATTGGTTGGTCGGAGTTGATCTTGATTGAGCGCCGGAGCTCGAGATTATCGACGGGCAAAACAATATGCCGAAGCGACAAGGGAGACGAAACACAGTTTGGAAGGGGCAAGTTACAGAGGGCAAGTGTGTGTCGGGCCGGCCTTGTCAGTCGCCCGGGCCATAAACCCGTCTGGAATTAACACTGGTGACGGGGTCGGTTGGTGGTCTGTTGTAACCCGGCTCGACACTTCTATCTGGAAATTAACGGATATGTTCGAGGCGGATGTTACTTCAATCCTCCAGACACGAAATATGTCGTTAACCCTTTCGCTGCTCTACACGTATATGTTAGTAAAAAAAAAGTGTGACCCATAAGCTCCGAACGAGTATTTTCGCACCTTGTTTTAAATTAGTTTTCTGCTCATTACGGCTATTTCCCTTGCGTATTATTTACGTTTACTGCTCCACACGACTTTTTACGCTGGTTACTATTATTATTACTAGTTTAATCAGACGCGTACACTCAGTTGTTCTTAGTATTCTGAATAGGACATGTTGAAACGTATTAAATTGAAATATTTATATTAGTTTTATAAAGTTGTACTGTGAGTTAGTTATTTTTAATATTATTTATTTATATTAATAATAAATATAATTTATTAGGTAATTTTTGTAAGATGGCAAAATCGTCAAACTGCTCAACACGAGTAAAAACGCAACTACTAAAATATGTGCTAGCACATAATCTCAAAACGTGTTGCGCAGCGAAAGGGTTAATAACTGAGGGAGCTAAAGGGCTTCAATTAAAAAGCGACTGTATTTGAAAGCGCATATAAAGGATATGTTTTCATTCAGTTCGCTCGCTTACACCAGCTTTCAAATTGTTTCGCTTGCAATTAATTCCGCGATAAGTAGTTTCAGACGGCAATGAAATATACAGAAATTACAGCGTCGCGATATTTTATAATCACTATTTAAATTGGATACATTGGTCGGCATTTTGTCTTCTATAGGCGGAGTATGTGAATATTTTTCTGTTAATACTGCCACTCGACAGTTTCTTTAACCGCAGTATTCTTCATCGTAGAACCTGGGCACTGAGTAAACTTACTCACTGACTGTGAAGTCTTGAAGTTAACCTTTTCCAGGAGGGCGGTGCCGTAAGTTCGGAAGCTTACGCAAACGGGTAGGTGCGTTTTCACCGCCCCCCGGCTATCGGTGGCTGCAGTTAGAGGAATAACATAGGCGTAAAACACGACCGGACCGGACACTATAGTCACAGTAGTGAGATCGTGGAATCATCGCCGATTCGTGGTTCAGTAGGCCTTTTTCTCTTTCGCCTCAGTACCGAAATTGAAATTCCTGATTTTTCTATAGATTGCGTTGTAGTTCTAGGGTCGGTCTCTATTCCAGGAACGGTCATTTAAAGGAGGTACCAACGAGGCAGTTCATAAATCGGATAGTCGCGGAGGGATTAGAAACGGATGTGCGGGAAATTCCGTCGGACCGCGTAGAACAAGGACAAAGTTATACGGTCCAGTTATACGATTGGTTTTACGAGGGCCGATCGGAACCGGAAAAGCGTTTAATAACGCGGGGCCCGGGAAATTAAAAAAGCGCGGCACCTCCCTGCCCTGTCTCTGGATGTTACGATCCGGGAATACGGCCTTATATGGGGTTTATGGGCCGTTAGAGATGCAGCACCGATACTAAACGCCCGCTGCACCTGACGGCATTTTTCATTTAATTTCCGGCCGACGCACGTCCGCCCCTAATGGCCCCTAAACCGTAATCCTTCAAATTGGAAACTCCATCACCCTTTCACCGAAATTACACTTTTTTTGGAGTATATGAACTGTCGCTATATTTAATATCGATATTCGCAAAATTCCGATCGCGAATCCGATCTAGCGTTACGTGTATTATTCATTGCGCATCGCTCTTCCGATTTTACTAAATATATTCCATCTTTTCCGAGGATTATTTTTGAAAATTAAAACTTCCGAAGTTTTTATTTATTTATATATATTTACATTCATTATTTATATATTTCGCGCTGCTACTGAAGACGGTGAGGAGCCGAAACCGGTCTAGCAAAAGACCAAACCAGCTAGAGGAGACGGAAGAACGGGAAAACTGCAGAATTTATTTTTATTATGCCGTTACAACCCTGGCGGGTCTTGGCCAAGATAGAGTTTCCCGTCGATAGGCAACACCCTTATTTACGGGGACGGGGTGGTTAGCCCAACCTCTACAACCTAGACTCTAGGTTCTAGGACTCTAGCTCTCTGAGTACAGAGGTATAATGATTGAACCGGAGACCCTCCGAGTAAATTTGGAAATTTACGGCGTTTGCATAATAATTGTTGACGATTGTGAAAGACACGACGGCCTTATATCTTGTTTGCCTATTAAAATCGCTGCTCGTACGATATTACGCTCCCCCCCCCTGGGTGGTAGGGACCGTTTCTGGCTTCTCGCAATCGTTACCGCGGGTCAAGTAGGCCGGGCGAACAAATTACAGACGGGTAAGAAATTAATTAATTCTGAGCGTTCGGCCGGCGTCTTAACCGAGGCGAAATTCAATCAGGATAACATTAAGCGGCCCAAGCTAATCTAAGTTTGTATGTCGGGGATAACTCCCGTTTAATTAGCGCTTCCAGTTCCGCGGTCCCAATTATGCCGGGCAAAAATTACTTTCTGATAAAATTACGAAGTGGGCTCCGAGGCCGACCTGCAGTGGCGTCAGAAAAGAACTGATTTACCATTGACTCTAGCTCCGAGTTTCCAGTCATTCTCTGAAACTCAAAGGTGCCAGAAGTGGCATACGACCTCTTGCCAAAAGAAGCAAGAGAACTTTTGGCAGGCAAAAGAACCGCGCACTAAACTTATCCTTACTAGATTTACAACGTAAATTTTCGTGTTAACAAGACTATCCGTTATTTACTAAAATCCCTAAGAGGTAAATCGATGGTATCATTACATTAGCGTCACCGAGTTTCTTTTTTGGGGTAAATAAGGATTTCCGGTAGGGATTTAATGCGAATAGAAAGAAAATTTTTCGAGTGTTGTTGCCAACAATCGGTTTTGCAACAGCCGGCGGGCAAAAACCGAGAACTGATCAGTCCCCCCCGACTCGGGTTTTTCTCTAAAAGAAAGCGACTCGTCGTTGTCAAGCTTAGTGCAGGCCGGTCTCATGCTGTTTTTCTTATTCGTGACGATAACGTGAGCCGATAACGAGCGCCGGCGTAATGGCGGCTGAACGGCGCAAAATGAGACTGCTATCGGATGTCAAAAAATCATTCCTTCGTTAGTAGCCAGAATTAAACGGGAAGTTTGAGTAATTAATTTAATGATTTTCCTCGCCCGTTAAGGGTGTCGTATAAAGCCCCCTGTATCCATTTACCCTTACACGATCCCGGTTATTAGTGAATAAAGTTTAGGTATTTCCTTCGACTTTCCAGTCTTGTCGCTCAAATTTTCCGCTTGTCGCCTCCTCCGCGTTCCCCTATTACGGTGTCAAATGTATTTTTAAGTCCTGGAAGTTAACTTTTTTCTTATGTAACGCGTCCGTTACAGAGTTACATTACATGGGCTCCCACTTTGTATAGGCAGAATTTAAATAATATAAAGAATATTTCACTTTTTTATATTTTAAAAGCGATAGTAAACAAAAATATGTTGCTCTCAAATACGAGAAAAATCTGTATTAATACTTCTCGTATTAAATACCGTGAGGCATTTTTTGGATTAAATAAAAAAAATATTGAAAATGTCGGTATTAAGGAGTCGAATATTAAGGAAAATTAAAGGAGGGGTATAAACGGATTTTACACTATGCAATCAATTTAAAAAAATCGAATTCGGTAGTATATGGTTAATTATACGAACGCCGAACGTGGAAATTGACTTACCGGAAAGTCGGAGTAGTTCAAAAATAAAAAAGAAATCAGTATTTCAATTATTCTGCGTAAAGGAAAGGCGCTGTGAGTTAATATTGGACGAGGATGTCTGTTGCCGATACCGCGGTTTTTGTGAGGTTGAAAGATTTAGCGGAATAACTGATAAATGTCTGGGTGGTGGATGGTGGCCGGGCTTGGAAAAGCACCTACAATCCCTTCGAATTTTGAGCTCGGTGCCGAGTGACAGGTCCCGATATTTGCCTGACGTTGCCATCTTGAAAAATATTCCAACTTTCGACCTATCCGAGAATTTTTTTAAGCCGAACGGAACATCGATGGGCGCGCGGAATTTCCGCAGACGGACGAGATAATAAAAAATTTACGATAACAGAGTACGCGACGTTTTGTATTACAATTTGGACAATGATTTACTGCGCTAGAGCACAATATATTTCTATCAGCCTGCGTACACTACGGACAATATTTATTTCGTGTATTCATTATATTATTGTTGATTAATAACATTCGTAGTTATAGAACTATTCCGAATGCGCGAGAATGCGGACTAAACAATGACTCCGACAACGCTGTGTTAATTTCTTAAAACTTTTTATAGATTAAAAAATGTTATAGATATTTCTTCGATATCACCGACATCACCGTGTTTTCAGCCCCGTACTTATTGAACCATGTTAAATTTCTGATTCTTAGATCACAAGAAAACAATATTTATTACTTCAATATATTCTTCCGACTGTTCATTATCGGTCTATAATATAATACAACAGAGTCATATTAGAATGTATTAAATTGCATTCATTTTCATTCTTTCTTTTCTTTTCATTTACTTCACACTTTGTTGGAATAAACCATGTATAGCTTCAATGTGAAAGATGTTAAATTCTAAAAACGTGACAAAGTAGGCGTTAATGACAAAAAATGAACACGAAATTGTTATAATGCAATTGAAGAGTTAATTTCTCTCCTGTACTGAAAGATTTCATAAGATTGAATAATTTTTCATTACAACATAGTGAGCAGTGTTATTCCATTTGGAGCAGGTGACCAGAAGGAACACCCGGAGTTATTGGAAAATAATCAGTGCCGCACCCTTAAGACTTTTAAGCAATACTTCAGAAATGGGGTGTGGATTTAACTTTCATATGTTTTTGTTATCAAGCGGGAGTATCGCCGCATTTTATTTCTGCCATTCAAAACATCATTAGTGCAGAAATTGTTGATCGAATCAAAGGCCTCATTCCCTTTTCTGGGTGGCATTTGTGAAGCCTTCACTCTCAATACTTCCCGGCGACTGGATCTTTAAACTTAAATTCTGAACTAAGTTATCATGGGGGCTCATTCTTCCCTTCTTAGTTATAAAGTCTATACATTTTCTAGACTGTCAGTTTCTAAACTTATTTTCAGACGCTAAATTCTCCCCATATTAACACTAGGTTTACGGACGTTTCTTATGTGTCAGTATGACGCATACTGCATACAGAATTTCCAAATTGCAAAACGATTAAACAAATAATCTTTGATATATATTTCCCTCGTCAAATGGCTGGAACTTTGTACAAATGATAAAAGAATGCAAATGGTTTTCGTAATTTTCCTACTGAAATTGGAAATGCGTAATTTCGCGTCAAATGCGTCCCGTATACCTGGTACTAAATTCTGAACTAATTGATCGCGGCAGGCTTATACAGTCCGTAAATTATCTATACTAATTATAGACTACCAGTTTCCAGACTTATTTTTAAACGCTAAATTCGTCAGCGTCTACCCATTATTAATCAAGTTAGATTAGAATTGGACTGTATCACCTATAGAAACGTTCCAATCTGCTCGTACTCGGCGGGGTTCTCAATGCACCCTTGTCATGTAAACACTCCCTGCGATAACGGCGGAACAAAGCCCCCCTCAGGGGGCTGGGGGGGGCTTTATGAGGCAAAGTCGATAAGAGGCCAGAACTAAATCAACTTAACAAACTCCTCATTATATTGTTCTTGCTTTTGTATAAGACCTCTGCATTAATTTTTAAGAAGGGCTGGCTCTCCTGGATTTATATAATCTGCGCTTAAAGGATAATTCTTTTTTCTATTTATTCGCCGAGTGGGGGATTTATGTTGTCGAATTAAATTTTTAAATAGTTAAAATACGGAATTGTAGGTTTACTTCCTGGGGCCATATTATAATTGTACATACAAATTAAATAAAAGCTGTATAAAAAAAAAAGTTAAGTTTGTTTACATTATATCGCAGAGTCGAACCTGCCCTTTAAATCGGTCTGGGAGGGCGAAAGGCCGTTCAGAATTTTCCGACGTCACTAAGTTCACGAAGTAGGCCGACAACGGCGATCGAATTTGCATTAGGGATTTCAATATGGACGGTGGAAATATTTTCGGGGACGTTTTCGTCGGCCACGATTTATTGATTTCCGGGATTCGTGAGGGGGGGGGGCAGATAACCGGAAAAGCGGGTAAGATAGGAAATGAGGAGGTGAACGGGGGAATCCATTGTCGGCCGATCCCCGTTCCGGATCGATAAATCCTCTGGTCTCGGATTCTGTCCTTTGGCCAAATTGAAAGGAGTGGGACCCGCTAAAACCAACCTAATGGTGACACATAAGTGTCTTCTTTTACCACATAGGCTTTCTTGTTTTTACGGTATCCACCTAACGGCGTAAAACGGGCGCCTCGCGTACGCCGGAATAATAATTTGAAAGTACGGAATATGTAAGCGTACGATGCATTGGAAATAATTTTACCGGGTATTTTGGATTTAATTAGCTCCTCTCGTTTTATCTGACGAAATTTGTAAGTGAAGAAAAATTCCGGTCGGCCGCCACCGGGATTCGAACTCGGCGTCGATAAGCTCTCAGCAGTCCCCTTCTCGGCCTTTTGGCTAAGATCGAGATACAAATAGGTTTTATTTCTTTAAATACAAATGATACATCGATAAGGCGATATACAAATGGTGATTCCTACATGCATACCGGCCTATTGGCCTTACTACATATATATACTTAAATATTATAACTAAGATCGAAGTTTTACAATTTACATATAACTTTATTTTTTCTATAAATACAAATACGACATCGATAAAAACGATATACAAATAATGATTAGCACATGCATTCCGGCCTACGGGCCTTTCTACATATATATACTTAAATATTATGATACATTAATCTTGAATTGTTTACAATATTGATGTAATAATCGGGAAAATTTACAATAAAAATACGAGAACTTAAGTCAGTGAGGAGTTTACGTCCACTCTGTTGTCGACGATGATTTGGGAACTTCTGCGATGTGGCGCATGAGTCCTCTCGTGTTATAGATTAACACGTTGAGGGATATATTTACGCGGCGAGGAGGGTGGTATAGTTGAATAGGACGGTTACTCGTCCCATGGGGTCGGTCTTTCCTTAATCGGTAAATCGTCGGTAAATCCTTCCTGATTTTAATTAACCCTATTAGGTCGAGGGACTGGATTTCTTGCCCCAGTTCACGGAGTTCGGCCATGACGCTGATGGGGTCTTGATTCTCCGTTGTGTTTGAAGTCGATGGTCGTGGTGGTGTTTCCTTGTCTGGCGGCGGTTGTGATTCTTCTTGGATGCGATCTGGACAAAGCTCGTTCCTGGTATTACGGGAGCAGGCCCTGTGATGAGCCGCTGAGTTGTTTGGGGTAGTTGTCTTGGTTTCCTTGGCAGCTACATAGCGGCTGCGCGCTTCGCACGTCGTAGGCTGGCAATTTGCACATTTTGCAAGTGCAACTTGCACTCGTTTTCCCTGTGGTTTCCTCCGAAGCGTACGCGTTTCTGTTGCAGGCTGCAGTATCTGCTGCTGTGCCTGTACAGTTGGTAGCGAAAGCACTCTGTGACTCTTCCTGCATTTCTCTAACTTAACTCGGTTAGAATCGGTTTAATCGGCTTAAGATTATTTTATTCTTGAAGTCCTTTAATTGAACTTCGTTTGTTGTTATTGCTATGAAGGTCGGGGCCTCTTTTTCCCGTCGCTTTCCGTCTTTGTTACCCGAATGTCCTGAATTATACCAGCCATTGTAGCCTTCAGGTCCGTCATGATGTCGGAGACGGGACGGAAGTTGGGAGACCGTGGGTCACCTATTTCTTTCTCCTGTCGCTTTTGAATGCGAACGTGTGGTGTAGTAGCCCGTTCGCTATGAATAGTATGAATAACTCTGAGAGCTGCGTGGTCCTCCTTGGTTTTCGGGAAGACTTGGGTGGTCCTCCCGGCAGACTTAAATATCATCACCTTGTGTTTGGCGACTCACCGGCAGTTAGCAATAAACGTTTTTATATCCGATATGGTTCCACTTACCACTATCGGTGGAACCTGTTCGATTTTCTTTTCTCCGTCGGTGTTTATGTGTTGGAGTACACCGAATGGGTTACTAGTAGGTATCTCCATTCTGGTCTCCATTCTCTGCCTATTTTTGGAGGGGGTCTCCACCCTCCTTGTGTCCTCTAAGTCTTCTATTTGCAGCCTGTCGAATAATAGTATCGGACTGAAACAACACCACAACACCGACTGACGAGGCGTGGGCAAGGGCCCGCACTCGGGTAGGTATGTCGCAGGACAATGGGGGTGAGCAGGTAGTCGAGAGATGTTATCCCTTCGGCTTCTCGGGCTCAACTGTAAGATCAAAATGTAGCATCTGTTCTTATCAGCCCTTTAGTCATAAAAGGAAATCTGATACCTATTGTCGTGGTAGTTAGGGAAATGAAGATTACGGACCTCGGGTCATTTAATTGTGTCTACTTTTCGAGATATAAAATATTCGAACAAAATCAAAGTAGTTTCGATGGAAAACCACGTTTTCAAACTGCGAGTTTTAAATTCTTCGTTATTCTAATAGGGGAAGACTGTAGTAAATTTAAGGCAATAAGTTCATCCGAGATGATAAATAATTTCCGAAGCTATTCGAAGTGGCAGTTTTCCTTTATCGGTATTTGGAGGGGCGTAAATATGCGGCCATATTTTTCGGGGCCCCCCGGGTTTACGAGCCGATATATCGCCGTCCTTGAGGTCGAGGCACGGTTTATGCGCTTCCCACCGCGTTACTGCTTCTGCACGGCTACACTTTATTAGTATATTAATTTTTAAATGATAGTAACAGACGCGATAGCGAAACTAGGGGAGGGTTCCGCCGCCCCAACCTCTCCGGACACAATTTTCGTGATTTTCCTTTTCAGAAATTCAATACCGAAACCGCATTAAACAGTATTGTATCCCAAAGAAGAGACTTTTCGAATTTCGTCGTCTAATAGTTTAAATTATTCAAGTAATATATTCTTACTCAAGTTCAATATTTGTTTATGTTTTAATTAACGGTTTTACTGCCACACCTATAAAATTTAACGACTATTAACGAGTAGAGAATAACGAAGGGGAACCCACTGGCTTTCCACCTTTCCACTTTTTAAAATATTAATTATTTTCGTAAATTGATTTCGTATTTCGTAAATTGATTTCCTTCCACAAATTTGATTATAATTTCAATACAGGGATTGGTAAGGGATGGCACATAATTCTAGGCTAAGTTCTCCGGTGTTAGTAGGCCCCCTGTACCGCCGACCCGAGCTCCGTACCTATGTACCAGTCGGATGTTTGAACAGTGTCGGTTTTGGATTGTTTACCAAAGCATTCAATCCGAATCCCCCCCCGGCCTTGTTGACTGTTAATTTGCCCTTCGTATCCCACATTTGTGAATCGCTCCCGTTTCGGCCCGCTTTGTATTTAAAAATTAATTAATGTATTAATTGTATATAAAAAAAAAATCCGACATAATTCAGTTCGCCCGTGGGACCGTGCCTCAGAATGTTAATTTGTGTTGAAACATTCCCTGACCCGTGTTATACGCGTTATCAAGCACGGTTGAATTCTAACGAGCCTCCTCAAGATTCGATCGCGATCGATTCCAATTTGCAATTCGAAGTTTCGTCTGCCGCCGGCATTCCGGTACAAGTCAATTTTGTGACGCAATATTTATCATTAAGCGCTTCTCCTAATTCTCGTATTGTTTGCAGTCAATATTCATCAGTATTTATCCTTATAATGTCAACAGCCGAAGGTCTGCTAGGGGGTCTTTCGTGTCGAAAGTACCCTAACGGAACTCCAGGAACCAATTTTGACGCGTGCTGATGGAAACCACTTCGGGCCCAAACATTACTGTAACAAGTTGCTGCATTAACATATTTTTAATTTGTATAATATAATTTACCGAAAGCACGCAAAATGTACTCCATTTTGGAGTTTAATTTAAATCTAAATTATAGGTACGATACAGAATATTCGGATCATCGATCCGTCTTCAATACAATTAAGAAAACATATTTTCACCGAAATTATTAGTTGATTGGATTACCCCTTTCCAATTTCTCTTTTTTTTTGTACTCGCCATCGGATTAATCAAGGGAAGTTAATTAAGTGGACTCACTTGATATTTTCCAATATAACTAATACAGAATAGAATGTAATTCTTGAGGGAAATTAATTTGCAAATTGATTCTCCATGTGTGTTAATTCGTACATGTAAAATAAAAAAATTACTCCCCGTTAAAATACTGCGGTTGTTTTGTCATACAACTATACAGATACATCAAGCCATATTAAATAAATATCACAATTATTATATCGCATCGTTACATTTTGTGTTTCTATATAGCACAAGTGTAGTGCTTTGGTCGATATTTTGTGATCGGAGGGACTATCTTACGAACTAATATCCACGGTAGTGTCAGGTATTTTCATTATTTCCTTATTTTAGATTTAAACTGTACGTTATTTATTACAGAATTACAAATAGAATATATTTGAATTGAACGAAAATTGTGTCGTTAAAATTTTCCACGTACAAATATCTCTATATTTTTATACTTACGGGCATACCCCGCGAGCTTTCGCAGTGGTGTAATAGGAACCTCCCGCCTCTTTCACCCGCCCGTAATTTTATTTTCGCTTATTCCTTCCGCGTTGACTCCTTCAATTTTAAAAAATTAAGACCGCGAGGGGAGTCCCGGAGGGGGGGGGGCGTCGGTTTGGGGTGAGAGGGACGTACGAATTTACGAGCCCGACAAAATATGGGGCGCGTAAACAAATTTTCACCGACTGGGAAATGCAGTTTCTCTCGGTGACCTTTCCAATCGCTGGGTTCAATATTACACAGTGTTCTGACGTGGAAAATTTCCATTTTAAAAATATTTTTTATCCCAAAGGACAGGTTCGTTTTAAAACTCCGACATTGGAAATTCGTTGGGACATTGTTTGTCAGGCATTGCGTCCTAACAAAGACTTCACCTTTATAAATATTCACTTTCTAAATAAAGAAGAAAAATGTAGTAATAATATTACTCTTATGTCAATTTTGTAACATTTCGTACGATATATAGCAGGGTGATTTGATAAAGATAAATTTTTAAGGCTAATTCGGACGGGACGAAAAATTGGAACCTCTCTAGACTAAGTTTTATTCTCGAATAGAGATTACGTTGAAAAATAAAAATAATTTTGTTCCAAAAACGGTGTTAAAAATACTTCTTTTACCATAATTATTAACCACTCCCGTATGTTCCTATTGGCCTAGTTGGTATAATCCAGATCAGTTTGGGCGTTCCGCCATCACTGTTATAATATTGGCATAGTAATTGGATGCTCCATCTGTAGCCGAAGTACCTTACTATATGACTAACGCTTATGTATCTTATTGTATTCTGTTGCTCACGATTCTATCTCAGTAGGTAGTGCTTACGAAGCGTCCTGTCAACATTGGCACTGCACGGTTACAGCCAATTACTGTTACTCAAGTTTGGAAAGAATCCGATACCTGTCAAGCTGGGCTTGTGATAAACAATCAGTAACGGACTGTTAAATGTTCAATTAGGGTTTAAATACTATTTACTATTTTCTTTAAATAATTTCTAGTCAGTATACATTTGGTACGCACTTTTTCTTTCAGTCAGTAATTAGTTCTTCTTTTTGCACCTTTTTTTACTAACTCCGCTAATAAAACGGATTCAGATTGGGCTTTCAACGGGCTCACATTGTTATTGGCGCAAAAGTATTATCGGGCCCCCCATTCATAGAAATTTAATAGCTCGCTCCGAAAAAAATTAAACCCTACGCGGAATCATCAAAGGGGGAAGCGCCCTTATATTTATAAATTCCGAGGATCCTCCTTCCTGAAAGCCGGATATAAGGACAAAGTGAATATATAAGCTAATTGAAAGGACGGGATGGAAAAAGGTTCCAGGAAAGGGGGGCTTTAATATCGCCTTGTACAATTTGAGATCGATTCGGGCTAAATACGGTTGAGTCATTCGTGAAATCTCTGTCAATTCGTAATCCAATCATTAAAAAACAAACAAAATTACGAGGTAAAATAATAACTTAAATTACAAATTTTAAGTTCAAAAATAAAATTATAATCAACTTTCTGCAAAATAAAGTAGTCGAACTGTCGGGCTTGCTGCAGCTCAAATTCGAAAACCGTTTTGCATACCACGGTACCGTCGTTTGACAAATGTCACCGATTCATTATTGCCGGTAACTTACTTTTTATCAAAAAGCAATGTAGACGCAGTTCGTGTTGTTAATAAATTATTTCTAGGCATCTCTTTGAAATCTCGATCAGACCGTAACGATATTATCGATAATTTTTCAAGCCTCTCTTCTCTTTCGAGCGACGCTTCTGTGAAATCCTGTCTCCTTAATAAATAGTTAATAAAATATCAGCGACTTAAAAATATTAGCGACTTAAAAATATTAGCGGCTTAAATTAATTTTTGGTTTAACGCCCCAGGGTTCGGTAAGTGGCGATTCCCCGGATCGAATCTCAAAAGGGGGAGCAATTAACGAAGCGGGACCTGAATAACAAAGCCGTAGGATAGTACTGCTAATTGGTCGATGAATGGCCCGCCGACTGTTAACAACACCGCACTCCGGGATATATAATCGGCCTCCCATTCCGTTTGTATTGTTTCAACCGCGAAATTAGAGTCACACTCGGTTCTCCGATATTTGGCCGAGCCCCGTTTTCCTTCCCTACGTATTTATTAATAACTGTTAACGAGTACTGCTTGCGCCGTCATAATACAATTTTGCATTGGTCTGTAGGTGTTACGCAATGCGAATTGTTAACATTATTCGTTACGTTAGTAATAAAATGCGTGAAAACTAACTAACTACCTGTGCTAATATGAAACTAAATGAAATGAAATTTTCGCGCGGGACATATTTAATTAATAATAAATATCGTAAACATGTCAAAATATGTTATTAAATGTATTATTAAAATATTAATATTTTATAGTTATTACATATTTGAAAAAAATTAATTTTTCAAAATTACAATAACTTCACGAATGGCAGCCTAATTTACACTTGTTCAACTAATATATCTACTTTACTTGGGTTCCGGTACGTGGACGTTTTATTTTACAACCGTTAAACTGAGTTGATTTATTTAAACTTTCGAATTCACTCGCGAACATATTGTCCGGAACAGTTTTGTATTTCTGCCATATCCCTTCCACACTCGACTCGTTGGCTCGTTCCATGTTCAGAGATTAGACGGAAATTCAACCGCCGAGGGTCTCCATCATATAACTTCTCCCTGTCCACTTACTAGTCCTAAATTCGAGCAGTGAAAAAAAATCGTCCAATTATGTGAGCCGCCTAGGTCTTTTCATTGACCGACAACCAATTCAAGTCCGTATCCCAAATGAAATTGTTTATATCCGCCTCACCATTTACGATTAATGAATTAGTTTAGAATACCTGTTGTGTGGTCTGCGAGGGGTTGGAATACAGT
Organism: Lethocerus indicus; assembly: GCA_019843655.1. Taxonomy (NCBI): domain Eukaryota; kingdom Metazoa; phylum Arthropoda; class Insecta; order Hemiptera; family Belostomatidae; genus Lethocerus; species Lethocerus indicus. The sequence goes on from JACDQD010000001.1 coordinate 24,058,950, forward strand.
AGATTTCATATGTTTCTGTCTCCTCTCGCTGGTTTGGTCTTTCGCTAGACAGAAACACACGAAATCTACGATTAATAAATTATTTTGAGCAAATGATTCAGTTTATCTCACAATTTTTCGAAATGTTCGGAGAAGTTCTCGACGGGACGGAAATAAAAAAAAAAAAAGATCGTTCCGTGGAGTGAAACCTTTTTCATCCTTTCCGTTCTTCGTCAATTACTCTTCATTATTCTTCATCAAAGTGAAAGAAGAATTAAAGCGAAAATAGCCCGCCCAACTATAGGTTTCTGGTGGGGGAGGAATGATTGAGCGGCGTCGTTGAGTTTTCTCGGCGATTCCATATTTAACGGGTAGCCTGATTCTATTGAGCGAGTGTTTTTCGCTAAATAGCCGGATTCGGGTAACGGGTGGGGGACAATTTAATTTTGTACGCCCCCCCCCGCCACCGTCCCCATTCATTCCGAATCGCCATCATTGTATTCGCCCCTTCAATTACCTGACAGGCGTTTCATTAGTTTAGACCCGGCTTTTTATTCGATTTCGTGGCCCGCCAGTTATTGAACGGTCGCCGCACATTTCCGGATTCGTTTTAGCCGTTCGCCTGTCGGCGGTTTCATACCGCCAATTAGTTGATTTACATTTGCAGTCATTAACAGGCTTCTCTTACCGTTTTCCGATTCTTGAACCCAGTGGACCGGATTCCTGAATCGGTGGCGGACGATCGTTTGCTCGATAATTCAACTAACGATACCTACGTATAAGCCGTTAAATCAGATATGCGCACGACTCGTTGGATACATTTTATATAGTTTAACCGGACGCAGACAGAGATGTTTTTACTTGTTTCTGTACGTGACGTCAGTACTTTTTCCGAACGAAAAAAGAAATAGAAATGTAGAAATGTATTTGCTATTAAATAAGATACTAAAGAAAGGTACTAAATATTTTTTAAATAAGTCGAATTTTTTTAATAAAAACGGCGAACCGGTAATGGACGCCCGAGCCGGGCAAAAGTGATCGGGTGTGTGTGTGTTCCCGCTGGTCACTTAATACGGTTAATTGGGGTTTCTTGTTAGGGTTCATAACACGAGCCGGGGTTTAATAAGGGATACTTAAATGCGGGGGGAAGAGCCTAGAGTCGACCTTTCGCTCCAATGGCCACTCTCGGTTAGACTAAACAAAGTTTACATTCAATGAAATGAATCCCCACCCCCGGTATTTTAACCGCACTCCTGTTTTAATTCTCCAGATTATTTAAGTGATTGAAATCAGGTTCTGCTTGAATGTTCTTTTTCTTAATCGTTTCGAGTATGTAAAAATGTACTTTATTGCTGACAAACCCCTGTATTCGGTTACTGACCGGCCTACAGGAGGGGGGAATACGCGAGCGCCAGCTGACAACCGTTTCCTCGATATTGCCATTGACGCACAACTCCCCTTATAACCCTCTAAAGTATTATTAAACGGAAACAAGTAAACATAAATAATAAGTCCGGATTGAGTAATTCGGCTGGAAATAATAGTAAACGGTTATATAATTTTTATATGGGCTGAGAAGTGGCCAAAATCGGATCGGGGGGTTCATCGGATTCGGGTTAAGAATTTTTTTAAATTCTTATTTAAGTCAAAGTTACAGGTCGAGATCGGACCGTCGGGTTTTTAATTAAAACCGTTAATGAAATACCCGGCGAGGCATTCTTTCAGTGTTTATTCCCAGTTTTTTTCTTCCGGCCGCAGCCGCCGCCGCCGCCTTCTCTCTCGGGGCATGTCGGGAGGAGGCGATATTCCGACAAGACGGACGCTCGGTCATTAATTAGTCTCCGGCGGATGCAATTTGCGCCCCCGACTCATCAATTATCGGCCCATACGCCGGCTCCGATAACATTCGATCGCCGTCCGCGTTTTAATAAAATCGAGCCTTGTTAGGGCAGAACCGACGGCAGGCCGTGTTAGGCGCCTCCTTTGTCCAGGACAACTCGTCATAAAAATCTACACGATCCGAAGTAGTTTAATGTTTCGATTTTTCTTATACTCGTAAAACCTAAAAGCGATTAAGTATAATACCGGGTCAAACTTCGCCTGCCCCTTTATCCGCTCCTGCCAAGAAACAAAGAACAGTAAGAACTCACTAGAACTGATACACCCGGGTAGGAAAGGCAGAGAAAATATGGAGACAAAATATAGTAATAGATGAGAAAATAAATTCCCTCAATATTCAATAAAATAAGTGAGTCAATATTCACCCCGCTAATGCAACTCAACTCAATTTATTGTAACCCTGAGGACCAGGAAAAGGTTCTATCAGGCCCCCCCTCAAACGCAGCCTTCACATCGTAGGACCTCTGACCGAGGCGATGAGAGGAGCAACGCCAGGCTTCTTGCCCGCAAAGCGAGCCCGAGAAACGCGGCCACCAACTCACCCGCTCTCTAGGACCCAAGGCATACCAACTACCGACTGAGGGGTCCCGGAGCGCTCACCGTGGAGCTTAGCCGGGGAAGGGGGGACGGGTGAGACACCAGCCTGGAAGAACGGGTATCCTCACCGTGGAGAAGGGAAGCGACGATTAAAAAGGTTTAAAAGAATTTAAAAGGTTTAGGCGAGGTTTAACAAGAACTCCGGGACAGGGGAAGAGAGAGAGAGAGAGTTGGCCAGAGAGGTTGGAGAAGAGGTTCGGGAGGCTTGGAACAGATTGTGCCGGTGGAGGGAGAAGTCCATGTCCATCACATCCATCGGCGGGCAGGAGTGAACTGCTCGCTTCTCCTTAGGTGGAAGGGTCCCAATAAGAGCAACTAGGTTTAGCGTAATAGTAAAGGACTGGTATTAGTAGTATTACCCGAAGTTTGAATAGTGTTCAGCGGAAGTAGTAAGTGTACACTGTTCAAAATAAACCAGTATACACGGGATCCGTGGGCTTGTGTGTGTTCGGAGGTTACAGTATTACATCAATTTTTAAGAACTAAGCGAGGCAGTTTGAGACCAAAATATGATTTTCCAGAATTTACCGATAAAATTATTTTTATGTCGGTAACGTAAAGTAGCGCCAGTACCAAGCTATCGAAAACGTATTTGAGAAACCTGAATACGCGGGACACTCCGCGGGTTGGACCGAAATATCGATACAGAGTAAAAAGGTCAAAGCGGATGAGGTTATAATAAGGTTGAGAACCTTTCTCTAGTTTCCAGTAAAGTACGCACAGTTCTTTGCCTTTAATATTAAATCAGTACGTAAGCATATTTAAAAGTCTGTATGATTAGAATAAAAAACTGGGCACAGTAAGGCATTAATTGAAAATTATCACATTGCAGGTAAGCGAAAATAAAGTGTTGAATGGAGTGAAGTGGAGGAGTTGAATTATGGCAATCCTACAGTGATCATTTCTTCTGCTCAAATTACGGTTGTTGTAATTTGCACACTGAAATTCGATATGCGTCATTTTGATGCTTCCCGAAAACCTAGTTTAAATGAGTTCGGTAATATTGCGTAATACCTTTGTTAAAGACTCTAGCGGCGACTCGAGCGTTATCGCTCGGTATATCACTATCGGCGAGGAATTTAATTTCGATATCTACGAATAATTCGCCGGGACATTCGTGGCCGGTGGGGAAGGGGTCAAGTAAGAGGTTTCGGGTGGAGAAGGCGGAGGGTTTGACCTTTCGCAGAAAGGAAGACGTCAAAGGTTTTTTCCTTCCGATAGGAGAGCAAATCGGAAAAGGGAGCCCCGATCGCATTCATTATGCTCCCCCGTCCCTTATAGGAGCCCGGGGATTATTAGTTTTTGAAATGCCGCCCTCCCCGGAAACCGCTTCCAGGATCCCCCTTTTCAAAGGGGCGGGGGGCAGGGGTCTAATATATTTTGATACTCCCGGTAGAAGGGAAATATTGGGTACGGGCGCCGCTTGTTTATTTACGTCTTTGTTACGTTTCTCTTTCCTCCGGTAATTACATAATTGATGCCGCTCTCCCGAAATCAAAAAAGGGGCCAGAAACCGAAAATCGCTCCCACCAATCGTATTTTATATTATTTACCCGATACTGTTTTACATCTCGGCGAAATCCCGAAGCGGTTTTCGTGACTTTAATGTCACCGAAAATTCTCTAGCTTTGACTAAACTACTTTTCTTTTAGTCCAAACTTGTGTTAGTGAAGTGCTCCGATTAAAATACTGTAAAGGTTTTTTTATCATTTCATCCGCCCAAATATTCCGCTCAATTACACCAAAGATCGAACTTTTTTATTGCATTCCTGTTATTTTAGCATTATTCTTAACGTTTTGAACACTGTGTAATAAATCACCTAGTCACGTGTCACCGGGGCGGATTTGTTTTTAGTTCATCGCGTCGTCTGGTTGGCAGCGGTTCGAAGACTCGGTCTGAATACTGCCCGGCTACCTACACCTTAACATCCCAACTAATATATTGGTGTTCATCGCGGGAGGAATGAGCCTGGCGTAGGCGGGGATTCTCCGGCCGAATAGGGGGAAAATCTCGGCACCGTCACGCTGCGAACTGTACCGGCAACCGGCTGATTCCTCGCTCGGAATTCTAATGAGAATGGAATTCTAATGAAGTTCTAATATCCTGATGGAATAAGGACAAACTCACTTAGAAACTGCTAGAGACGACAGAAAACGAGAATTCCCCCGCGTCCCATATTCCTACCTGCATATCTCAGAGAACTTCGGGACGTTTTCAGATATATTACCGAGGAAATTAAATTGAAAATGATTTGCATATGATGATTATAGGGTTTAAAAATTTCGCGTTATTTCGAATAGGACGTTGTTTAATTAAATTATGTCCGTGGGAGGCTAAAACAAGAGCGGTCTTTATATGAAATGACGAAATATATTTGTAAATTTGCTGGTGCTTACACAAAGCTGCTAAACGGTGGATTAATTTATATAATAGATATTAGCCACAAAAGGGTCGTATGAAACGTAATTTTTATTTGTATTAAAAATACAAAAAAATATTTAAAATTCATCCTTACGGGAAATATTACACTGACGATATAAAAATAGACTATTCAACGGTATAATACAGTATTCAAATATGCAAACTCTTTTCTCGCGGCCCCCTTACTCCGGCGATGTACCCTCTAGTTTATTTGACGACCTTTACCGAGGGACTTTCAAAGGTACTCGAGAGTACTCCTTACAAAGGAAGCCTCCCTTAATTAAGACTATGATGCGTTTTACCCTGATGAGACAAATGCGTTTCTACCGTTCACATCGGGTCGGAAATTCGAAAAAGTGTCCGTACATTTTGTGTAACTGATATGTTGCAAAATTGTTTGAGGAACAGCCAAAAATTTGTTTTTTTTATTTTTCCTTCAGGAAACACAAATCCCCTTTTAACTTTTTGTGAGTTCGCGACGCATTTTTACATTTACTAAAATAAAAACGCAAAATATGACGACGGTGTTCGCTTTGTTTCACCGTGTTGTCAATTGATGTCAAACAGATACAACGTTTCGTAGAGTATCAAGTAGTAATATATCGGAAGACATTATCGGTTCCAAGATGCGAATCAGCCTCTCGGCGAAATCCAAAGGCAATGACTTAGTTGCCGGCTGAATACATAACGCGGTCGGCGTTGTTATAATGAGGCGAAACATTCAACATAGCGGGGGTGGAGGGTTAATATTCCGTCCGCGTTTTCTTACAATGTCAGCAGCGTGTGTCCTAAGAAACGGAGTTTAGGTCAGCGGTAGGGCGCTGACAGGGCGCCCGTCGGGAACCTATCGGAGTCAGCAGTCAATGTGTTATGCATATTAAATATTAGATTTGCCCCAGTGAATCGACCGACCGGACCCCCCCCCCCCCCTCGTTTTCACGATACTTCAACGCAATTTTACTTCCGACCGTAACATTTTATGACTCCCATCGCGAAATTCAATACTCTCGGGACCCCGTGCAGACTGCACCTCCGAACGGGGTCGTGACATTAAATTTAATTCGGTTCCGCTACATAGGCGAATAGAAATGTAAGTTAGACAAAATATTTCCTAAATAAATTAATTCAAATTAGAATGGTTAATTGTAGACGGAAAGAGTATACTTTTTATTAAATAAATCAAATAGAATATTACAATAAGTACTTTTACTTGCGTTCCTTTTCTACTGTAAAATATCCGATATTTTAGTATGTCGCGTCAATCATCCAGTCTGCAATATTTATTCGCTTTTTAACTTTGCTCGATAACGCCTTCGTTAACGCAATGTCGGAAAAGCCCGGAAAAAATTGGTACAAAGCCGCTTCCTTTCAAAGAGCCAAGTCCCTGTGCCAAATGCCGCCTATCGATTTTAACCGATATCCTCTCGCCTACTGTTTGCCCAATGACGGGTCACCTTTTTTTTATTCAAAGGGCGCCTCAAGGAAGTACGAAGCCCACCCCACCTCCCAAATTCAACATCTTTTCTGTTTCTTTTTTCTTTTCTTATTTAATAAGGTACTTTTATACTGTACTGTGCAGTATACCTTTCAGTAAACTAAATAAACGTATTGAATCGAATACCCGAGAACGTTTAATGAAATCCGAATAAAAAACGTTATAGACATCTAAATATAATTCGTATAATTATCGTATTTGTCAGTTTATTTTTAAAAAAAAAGGTTAAAATAAGATCATATATAATTAGCTCCTCAAATCTCCCGACGTCCCAAACGTTCCTAACAGACGCCTAAAAAGGAAGTGGCCACGCGATCTAAATGTTTAAAGAAAAAAAAGTAATGAAAAAATGGGGGGAAACCGGTGGGTTACTCCTCTATTGTTGTCCATTGTAGTTAGTGCTTGTATCAATGTCTCATATTGTATTTTTTACGGTTGCAACAATAAAACAGAGGAAAAAATTACAACGAAGTATACAATAAAAGTATAGAATGAACAAGAGATGAAAAATAAAAAAACGTAATAACAAAAAAATAATAATTATTAATTATTAATCGTAATATTGTTATGACAATAGAATGTCTAGTCGGCTTGTGGTTATATTTGATGTCCGACTCGGTACAATTTCCCAGTTGTTAGTTCAGTGTCACTTTCAAGGTAATTTATGTCGGATACGTGCCGAGTGGGCGGACCTAATTTTGAATCGGAGGTTTTTTCTTTATCGACGGTCTAGTAATATATCCCGAAGCTGAGGGGGTTCGATGAAGGCAGAGAGGTGGTTCGGCCGAGCGGTCCCATCCCCCTTTGGTCCGTAGCGTTTAAACGAAAATGCCCGATCTCAAATATCGAAAGAAGCGAATTTCGATCGCGCCCCGGCATCACAACACTGGCCCTGCCCTGCCTACACGACCCTCCTGAATCCAATTTCCATCCTCTGCCACCCCAACGGCCGTTTTCAACGTTTGGAGGCTAAGATCAAACAGTAATATGAAAGAGTAAAATTAATATAATAATTAGTCGCCTCGAGGTATCGCCAAACAATGAATCACTGTTTTTTATTAACCCTTTAACACTAGGTTTATGGACTTTTCTTATGTGTTCATTTGACGCACACCGTAGAGACATATAGTAGTATAAATAGACTTAAATAAATTTTTGTTTAAATATTATTTGAAAGCGGGGTTCACTCAAATTAATCTATTCGATCGTCATTAAGCGCAAAACAAATTATTCACTTCAAGCGGCTCTTAAGATTCACTAATTATTGCTAATGGACGCAAGTTCTTTGGCTGAGCCGAAGTAGAAAGTTTTAAAAGTTTCAGATTTACCTCGGAAGGAATAACCGAAGAAAATTATGACTTTGCGGTTTTCTTCTTGAAAAAAGGAGGTATTCAAAAATATTCTAACATGAAATAAAGCCGATACCAATTGTATACCGCCGGCTTAGTAGAGTGACAAACCATTGTGATAAAGAGATCGATGAGCGTGTATCTACGCCGCTTGACGTATATTGATGATATATGTGGACACACGTCATGGGTTAAGTCTCTCGACCCATATTCAGCATAACTTCGTCAATCGGCTATTGTTCACGTTTCAAATATGAACTGCTCTTATTATTGTTTAATGAAGAGCTAAAGATTATTTGGCTATTTTCATAGCTATTTCCTGTTGTGTGTGTGTGTGTGTGTGTGTGTGTGTGTGTATGTGTGTGTGTGTGTATATATATATATATATATATATATATATACCTGCTTATATACATATACATTTATTATGTGTAAATTCGAACAATATAATCGATTGGGATTTAAAATTGTAATTTTCCTTGGAAGCTAATTCTGAAGATTTAGAGCAGATTAAGAACTACAGCATCTGGGGAGAGCCCGATTATTAAACTTGCAGCGGTTTTAAGCTTATTCTTGGGGAACAACTCTGGAGAAACTTCTCCCACTCCGAGTTAAACACTGGAGTCAATTAAAAGGAAGAAGACAACCTAGAAAGACTTCATTAATTCTTCCGTTTAAACCAGGTTACGCGCCCAACTGCCGGGCTAACGCGGTGCATGAATTTTGTATCGGACTGACGCCGATAGCAAGTTTCAACTTGAGCTAAAAGGCTCGTTTAGTTGGTATAGTCTACCAATCGTGATTGGACAAAGTAACCACACACACACACACACACACACACACACACACACACACACACACACACACACACACACACACACACACACACACACACACACACACACACACACACACACACACACACACACACACACACACACATACACACACACACGCATATTTATAGGACACAACTAACACTGTCAAATTGTCTGGGACATGGATAGGTTGATTTACTCGGAAACTACGAAAAGTGTCCCTAACAATGCAAGAACAATCGGAATAATTGAATGTGCGATAAAATCTAATAGTACGGACATTTTACAACAACATTTCAAATAAATTTGTAATTATTATTTCCTATAATAAGTTTTCAGTTTCCCCTCGAGTTTCATTTTTGTAAACATTTTTCCTTATATTTGGAATCCAAAAAGTGCCGTTAGGTGGTTCTTTATTATTGTACTTATAAAGTTAAAGGTTTATTGTACAATAAATAAAAAAAAGGAAAAATGATTTGGAGTTGATTAGGGGAGTATATACATATTTATTGTATGTATTGTATACACTTTTGAATTAATTGACATTTTGACAAATTGATATTTTTTATTTTGTTAGATTAAAATATATTTATTGTTTATTGTTTATTGTCCTTACAGAAATCGTAGTAATAAATGAGCGAAGGTTCCGCGACTAACAATGCCGATGGAACCGGTAAGAGTTTTGAAATGTCGGAAGCAGACAACGGCCGGTATGGTCCCAGGGGAAAAGGGGAAAACCCCTTTCCCTTTTCTACTGTAGCTCCGGTTGTTTCCAAACAGAAATGAATCACAGAGCTGATCCCCTACTAACCGAGGTTCTTCACAGTATTACGCCAACCTACCGGAAGTTAGTGACAATGGTAGTAACGTTAATTTCCCGGTTATATAATTATTTTTGCAATTACCGTATTCGGGACACTACACTCTGAACTCTAGAATAAAATTTTAAAAAATGTCGCATTACATAAAACAATGGTCGGAGTCGTCGAGTACTTTTTTTATTTGATCCATGCCCGTGGTAACTACAATAAATTGTTCCTTAGTTTAATTCGTAAATAAAACTCAATCTGCCGAAATAAATATGCCGTCCCCCGTAAATAAATGCGGTCGTATAACAAAACAATTCTCGATATATTATCGATAGGTAAGTTTACACGGAGTCAACACATGTGGATATGAGAATGGAAGCTATTACTTATAGATTATGGCAGTCACTATTGACGACGTAGAGATACCGAACAGCTTCCAGATTCCAACTCCGGTATATCATAAATCCGTTGGTTTTTTTTCTATCAATTGAAAATAGTGTCGAGCCGGGGACTCGGTTTAATTTTAATCCAAAGGATCGCTGATAATTTAGTGGCGGCGCTTGTGGCGGTTCGGTGGGGGAAGTATAAATCACAAGTCCGGTACGAAACAAACCAATAAATCGTGGAGGGAATACAAAAGGAATCGGGGATTTGGGAAAGAGGCGCTAGGGATGAATTTCTTGGAGGGCGTCCAACCCGATTCGCCCTAACCGAGTGCCTCTACCTGACGTTTCCTTTATTGAGCACTTCAGGTTTATCTTGCCAGAGTTCCTAAACGTTTCGGATTTTTTTTTTTTTTAAATATTTCATTTTTTCGAAGTGAAAACTCTCTTGGCAGTGCAAAACAACAATTTGCAAGCAAAGCGAGAAAAGGTGTTTCATCAATGCCCGAACCGAGCCAGACGTTCGGAACGAAAATTTTCTCTGACTTACTAGCGATAGAAACGTGTCGACTGCTAAATTTGATTTTTGAGTAAATGTTTGGAAAAAATTACTTCGAATTCTTCGAGCTTTCATATTTTAGCTACCATTGACCAATAGTGGTCAGTAGTAACTAATCAATAGTATTAGCTGATCAATTTGCTGATGATAGTAGTAGCTGATCAACAGTAGTCGTATTACCGCCTTAAAACGGTAGGGCGACGAGATTTAAAACGGCCCTTTCGAAAATTTGAACATCGGAAGTGAGAGCGATAAAGGCGGGCAGTAAAACGTAAGCCCGGAAATGGCCGTGTCGGTCTCGTAAAAACGCGTTCGCGAACAGAAACTCATGGAAACGCATTTCATTTCATCGGGCTCGTTTCTTCCGATGCAACAACCCGTCCGAAATCAAGAGAGAAGCGGAAAGTTTAAATTTTCCTCGACGCATAACTAATGGGGACAGGTAGACCAGTGATCCTCTTTCCTATCACGTTTCTAATCTGTGGTTGCCGTAATTTATGTTTTACATGACACTACATTTCCGGATGAAATATATGCTCGACAATTTTAATTACTACTACGCCTTTGCTCGGTAATTTTAATAAAAGTACTGAAAAGTTACCGAATAGGAAATATAAAATATTTTATCTGCAACTATTAGTTCCTGTTACCTCTGTAATATTGTTACGCTGCATTATGTTTTTGTGAATTATCAAATCTGAGGCGAAGATGAAATAGCTTCTTCCTATTATAAGGTTTATGTTTGTTTTATTAAAAGAATCGGTATTAAAATAAAATAATCCATTTTTTACACCCGTTCTGAAAATGATATATTTCTTCTTTCTCTTTCTTGGCCTGAACACAGTTAAAAAGTGCGGTTATAAATAGTTATGTAAAATATTATATAGAGTTGATACTGGACGGAAAATACATGTTTTAAGCAATAAAAATTTTTGTTACTCCTACTTGCAGTTGTTGGTTTAATACTAATAGAACATTTTAACATTTGTTACACTTTATTATCACACTATTGCAAATTTATATATGAAAGCAGAATAGAAACCTCGGCCGATTTGAGGAGGAACAACTGATTAGTATCAAGCCATCGCACTTATCTAGACCAGTTATCTGCTTGTTATGCTTGAATTGAATATGACTTCTAAAGACGAGACTGTCCATCATATATTTACTTTTGGAATATTCAAAAATTGATTTAATATCTATTTTCATGTCCGACTGCTGTTTCCGAATTGTCCATAGAAACATCCTGCCCGGATTCTCTGAGGTCATATTCGGTAATTTCGAATTTTTATTTGCAAATTCAGGTCTAAATTAACACCTTTTTGAAACTGGGTAATCGACGGCCCCAATTGAACGCAACTCGGCGGCCAATCGTCGATTTGGCAAAAATTGCAGGGAACAGTCCGGGTATTAATTATTGTCCCCTTTTTGGGTGGATTTTGGTTGAATTTAGTTGACGGCCATAAATTTTGCGCCCGGGGGGAATATACGCCCTGGGAGGTGACATGGCGATAGGGATTAAATTTAGCAGCGTTGGCATAAATGATAATCGCGCATCCCCTTTGGTATCACCAAATAGGCCGTTCACCGCACCTTTTGTCGCGAATTTTATCTAAAATTACGTTCGAAATATCTAAATCGAATGGATTCGTTTTATAACTATCGTCAATAAGATATGAAGGCTTATTACGTCGAGCCCTTGCAACCGAAATAATATATAGAATATTCCAGTCATCGCGTTTCTAAATAGTAAGCGTTACCTTAATAATTGATATTTTTAAAAGTAACCATACCTATCCGCACCCAGCAGCAGATTAGTTACCCGGGGCTCCACTTGGACAAACGACTAACGTGGAATCCCTATACTCACTCAAAAGAATAAACTTAAACAGAAAATACGACTACTAAGACCATTACTGGAACGGACATCCAAGTTAACATTAGACAATCAACTTACAATTTAGAAAACCGTATTGAAACTGGCATGCACGTATGGAGTCGAACTATGGTGTTCCACTAAAACTACGGCATCCAAAGATTCCGAACAAAAGTCATCGTTAATGTTCCCTGGTATGTTTCTAATCAGACAATTCCGGTTACCTCAACATGCCGACAGTCGACGGAGTCCCAAAACCACGGTTCCTCAAGTTCCATTCCAGCCTTACTTTATCCTAATTTGCTCGTTCAGTCACTCTCCTCTATAACCCGTCCATTTACCTAGTTATATTATTCCAACCAGTGGGATTACCTAAAAATGTAATACAACGGTAACCCTGGTGTAAAGCATATCGCTGTTGGAATATCGCGCACCTTTTTTTTGTTGATCCGTTTGAATTTTCCTCCGATCAATAGTTCAATATTATCGGTTTAGCAGTCCTTCCAATCCACTTCGCCCTAAATAGTCCGCTTCGTCCTTCGTGCTAAATCATTGTTAAACAGCGATGGGGCGGTAAGTGCTTACGCTGGTAGAGTCCTCGCTAGAGGCTGTTGTTTTTATTCGGCGAAGGGGAATATACGAGTAGGAATATAAGGGCGAGGTGTTTTTATTAGCCGAGGCCCGGTTTAAGAGGTTGGCCGGGTCGGTCGCGGGCACCCTCCGGGGGATTGTTCACTTCAGCCAGTCGTTCAATATACTTCCCTCTACTTCAATCAAAATCGGGTCAATCGAGCGTTCCGGAATTCCTTTTCCTATTCGGAAAATTCAAGGGGTCGGGTCCGATTTTAAATTCGATTCCCGGAACAGTCGGATTCGTCGAAGCCAATGTTGAAGTGGCGTGCATGTAGTCCGCCGATTTTTCGTTTTTCCATATCGGCAATTTTTAGTTTTTCCTTCTTTTTCTTGTTTTCAAAGTTTCCTATCGTTTTGTAGAGTTTGGGTTTTGATTTATTGTGAATTGGGTAATTGTTTATTAGTTTGTTTGGCAGTCCTTCTTACCCTCATTATCCGGATCGGTTTAAATGTGTTGTGTATATAATGGGTGATTGCAAAATTTCGGGAATTCGTTCACAAATTTTTCTTCGGTCACAAATAATTCGGAAAGTTTCGCCTCGTGTGGAATCGGGCGACTGAAACGCTTTTATTATTGTACGTTAAGATGTCGCGGAGAGTGCCGTAGAACCATCGAGCATAAATAATAGGCGGGTTGAAACCGTTTGTTTGTGACACGGCGCTAGTTAACCGGGACGAGCCCTCGAGCTTGTCAAAATGAGTTGTCGGGGTGCTCATCCTCGGCCATATTTGCAATTCAAATGTCTTATACAACTTACGTCCGACTGGAGATCCCATTTGAATTCTGAATAAGTTTTAGAGCTGGGGACTCGACGAGCGTATTGTGATTGAAAACAAATCGGCGCATACCCGGCTCCAGACGGCACTACTCCGCACCTCAAATCCCGCCTTCTCAGTCGTCGCTAAGCTATCGCGTAATAACTAAGTACGTCAGTATGTCATGATAGGCGACCGTGTATGAAACTGGAGTAAATTAAAGAAAATTGAACGGGGATTTTCGGATTCTTTGAAAAACCGCTACGCAATATTTACATCCAAAACAGGCTTATTTTTGCAGACCGATAAACGATCAAGCGAACATAATCATATTTAAATTCGTTATATTTACACTTCAAATTCAAATAAAACCATTTAAATATACCCTAACGTATACCCTACCTATCTTTTTTTAGAGTGGTGTGTCAACACCCGCGATTTTGGCCGATACCACAAGATCGATTTCACCGTAATGCCATCGTTGTTATGTAATATTACATAATAAGACCCTGTATATACAGGGGTTAATTAAGACATAAAATCGTATGCTGTGTTGATGGGATAACAAAAAACAATTGTCACACACTAAATTAAACACCGTATACGATATTTATAAACTGAATCCAGTGTTTCAATTTCTTTTTCGTAAATCAAATGTTACATTGGAATCTTTAACGAAAATTCGTATTAAAGAAAAACTGAATAATTCAGTGTTAATATTACACTGAAACTAGGTCGTCTAGTGGCGCCCTACAGGAAGTTTGTGACAGTTAAATATCTGTGCCTACAAATGCAGAAAATCCCGCGGCCCAGTTTGCCCGGATTAACCAACATTTGTACTTTGTATTTGGTCACGCGGAGTTTAGATTCATGAAAATCGGAGTCAGGAGCGCCCGACAAAATTGAATGAAAAACAAAAATTCCACCCGCAAGGTGCCGTACCTTTGCACTGGGTCCCTTCTACAAAATGAAATCCCATTTCTGTAATTGATATTCAATGGAAACCGGGAACGGGCTCCAATGAATTCCGTTTCGTCTGTGACAATTATATGTATGTGTGTATATATATATATATATATATATATATATATATATATATATGTATATATATATATGACAGTAACAATGTCACATTGTCTGGGACAGGGATAGGGGGCTTTGCTCGGAAACAAGAAAATGTGCTTCCAGCGATGCACATTTACAGTTATATTTGAAACGATGAAATCAATAATAAAAAGATAGCGATAATAGAATAACGAATATTTGGAAAAAATAACCACTCTAGTCGCTAATTATTCGGTCTAATTTAAGGTTAAAGAAACGGTCGCCAGGCAATATTGAGAGCAAAGAAATGAGAATGAATTAAAAAAAGACTTGATGTAGTCAAAGTTATAGGATTTTTCGGAAAGAGAGGATTAGATTATAACGACAGGAATGAAAGAAATAACCGTGCCATACTAATGAAAATAGAAAAAACCAACCATAATTGAATCATAGGAAGACAGTAATTATTACAGGTACTAGGGACTGTATAGTACAGTTTGAACGACAATTTATAAAATATCATATTTCTAAATGAGATCGAGTCCTCCGGGGACTTGAAATTCACCGTCCGAGAAAAAAAAGATGGATTTCAAGAGTGTCATGAAAAGGATTGGACAGTCGTTGAAAAGTCCGGCATTTCAAGGAATAAGTACATTAAGGTCTTTTCAAAAAATGTGAAGAGGAGAGAACTGTTTAAATCCGGAGCCGGGACACTTGGCTCCCGGTTTTAATTACCTGGTGGAAAGTCATTAGAGCCGGCTTACCTCGGGGCTTAACTTGTTAAAAGTCGATCCATAAACCTGCAAAAATACAAAGACCCCCCCCCCTTGGCTTTATAACTTTATTACATGCCAGCCAAACCCCAGATATATCCCCGGGTATGGAACAGACAGTGTATATAAATCAGCTCTGTCAAGAGCTCCCCAAGTGATTCCTGCAGCTTGCTTAGTCATTTATGGGCCTCGCCATAAATGTGTATAAAAACGAAGACACACATTGTTTTTATACACATTGACAGTATCTTCAGTCCTCAAATATATAGACACCAAAATTAAATCATTTAATACGTTGTGAGGCGGTGTAACATAAAAGTGATAAAGAAAAAGGTAAACGGAAACAATTTATAACACGCGATGAATAATTCAACTATGTTCTATGTCATAACCTCCGACCGATATGCCTCGAAAGAAATAAGTAACAAAATTTACATATTTCTTTATGTATCGAAATTTGGCCAGAAAACAATATTGTTTAATGTAGCCATAAAATGGTGCTTGACCTACGCACCCTCTTGGGGACTCTGAAATAAAGGATTTATAGAATTATTGATAGGATTATAAAGTTTACTTTCAGAATGAGTAAAGTTAACTTTTTTCTTTTTAGTTTAGGTCGAGACTAAATCTTTTAAATTATATTTAGCGACAGTGCTATTTGATAATACAAATGTACTTTTGACGGACAATCCGGCCATCGATGGTATTCCCGCTCCGGCCCTTATTGGACAGTAAGGAAATCACGCTGTCGTTTCCTCTTAAGGCGGTGCTCAGGATTTTCAGGAAGTTGACGCGAGGAGGGCCGTCCAATCTAAAGATCGGAGCGATGGGAGAGTTTTGACACGAAGAATTTATATCGGGAAACCGATAACGGTTCGGTTCGATTATTCGTGAACGAGACTTTCAAATCTGAACGGATCGCGCGGTCAGAAATATAAGGCGGTAGGTTTACGAAGAGTTTACGATTTTACGAAGGATTTTTCAAGAGTTAGACAGCTTGGTGGATCCCCAGAGCTCAATTCCGCCCAGTTAGGTTTTAAAATACATTTGTAAATTAATAATTTCTTCTTAAGTGAACAGTTAACTCGAGTCAGGACATATAAACGTTTATTCGCTTTATATTTCCCGACGTTTATTGACGTTTCAGCTGCCGTGAGTAAGACGATTAAGGTTCATAAGGTTCTTCGTTGTTTGGGTTATTGGAGAAGATGTTGAATAATATATTTCGGTGAAATTCCGCCGGGGGAACAATAATTATCGGGACTTGCTGGCTCTGAAGTGTTCCCTTCGCGTAATAAATTCTTCGTTTCCCCAAACGGGCCGAGCGAGTTCTCTCTCCTTAAATTTTAAAACCGTTTGTCCGACCCTATCCCCAGGACCTATATATTTCAAAGGCAAATTCAATGGCCCCAGTCCACCAAAAGTCAGTGGATTGAGAGAACACGCATTTTACGGCGAACAATGCTTGAATTAATGGACATAGAAAGTTGAAAATTGATACTGAGGAACTTGGTATTAACGCGAAATGCCTCCTCCACTTATTCATTTAATCTAACTTCAAATTTCTCTATTAATTGTAAAAAGTGCTTTCTGCAATATTTTCTTATAATAAAACGATTTTCTTAACAATAACGACTTCACTAACTTGCGTCCGGTAAGTCGCGTAATGTTGTGGGAAGAACCTCGGTCGGAAGGGTTTAACCCCCTGCTCTGAAAATTCAGGTTCTGGTGGCGGAAACGTTCGCTCATTTAAAATAAGTATTATTCCGTATGGTTGTCAACACAATTATATTTAACATTATGTTAAATTGTTAACCTGTACTGACGGTGGAAATAGGTTAAATTAGGTTTGGAAAACGTTGAATTTGTCTTGGAATAATCAGATTCAACTAGTTCAACTAGTGTTTCTTTTTAGCTGATTCTTCTTCTGATTCTCGTTAGTTAAATGGCAAGGCCCGCTACTTATATCAAATGAGATGTGCTTAATTGTGCTCAGGTTAAATGTGCTCCACTGACTATTCCGTAAATAAACAGGAGGTATTTACAAACCGGTTTATTTACCTTGAGTTAATTGAAACCGTTCCCCGGAAGTAAAATACAGGGCGCGCGCCCCGAAGGTACGGAAATCGAATCAGATTATGTCACCCGCATTTGTTATATTTAATCTAAGAAATGTCTCTTTAACACTCGAATCAAAAAGCCGTGTTATGATGAAACAGGGAAAAATATAAGGACGTGACATCCTCGAAGTTAAGTTGGTTAGGAACTTAGTTTTCTTGGGCGGCAGGCCAGGTTTGCTACAGGGAGACGGGGGCTTATAAAATAATCGGATTTGGTCTTGTTTTTATAGCCCTAATTTGTTTTATCGAAGTCCAATTACGGAAGGACTCGCACTTTATCCGATTAAATATCCCTTAAACCTGTGGACACTTTTGAAACCCGAAACGTTTTATAAGATCATAGTTATCTCAAATACTGATTATTAGTGTACTACTGTCTCAAAATATTATATTTGCAATCAATATTATTGATTCAACGGCCCTTTCCTTCAATTCCTTCAATTCCTTCAAATGGTTTTGGGCCCAATTTTTCGATAAATAGAACGATCGTAATTTATTTGCCACTTTTAAATTTAAAAGAGTTCAGGAACGCAGTAAATATATTTGTATAATATATTTGTACAATACGCACTTTATCTCCGTAAATAGAACTTATCTGACAGACAAATAGGACGTTATGTTTAAAAACGGTACTCTTTTCTTTTATGAACGGAAACATATTCCACGTGAAAATGCAAAGAAAATATTTGCGCGCGCATGAGATAGACAGAATAATAGTACAGTTGAGTAGTGTTGGGTACTAAGTTTTGGTTGTCTTCGGTGGTACCATCCCGCACGGAGTTGAATCGGTGATTATTGCCCGAATTGAGTGGCCCTACCTGACCCTATATACAGCCGGCACTTGATTGTCGGGTCGCGGGTTGGGCGACCCCAACCCACAGAACCGCTCCAAGTGGGTACCCACTTCTTTTACCTGATCCTCACTAACGCTTCTTACGATCGCTGACTTAGGATGCGAAAATACACGACAGAAATACAGGAGAAAACTTAAGTTAAGTATCAGAAATCACTCTGCCAAAATATTTATTCAATCAACAATCATATCATTTTATCTACTTTTATTT
The DNA here is from genome assembly GCA_019843655.1 of Lethocerus indicus. Taxonomy (NCBI): domain Eukaryota; kingdom Metazoa; phylum Arthropoda; class Insecta; order Hemiptera; family Belostomatidae; genus Lethocerus; species Lethocerus indicus. Next base: position 24,077,526 of record JACDQD010000001.1, read on the forward strand.
AGAGAGTTTATATACTAATTTTATTATAGAGATTTTTTGTGCGATAATTTCTATAAAGGAGAAACATTATGCGCCCGATATAATTCCGTTTTTCAATTTTAAAATAAAATCTATAACCGAAGGAGAAAAGAGAACTGTAAAAGTGCAAGGAAGAAAGAGAAATGTACATACAAAAAAACCAGAACTGATATAAAAACATTTTCCGCTTAAAGCACTAAGAAATGTCTCTGTTGAAGGATTTATTCAATCAACAATGGTAACATTATTATTGATAGGTAATTCCTTTATCTATTTTTATTTAAAGAATTTATATACTCATTTTTCTGTAGTTTTCCCGATCTTCTGCCTCCTCTTGCTGGTCAGCGAATAAAATCACTCTTTATTCCGATTAACGAGGCATTTTGTATCAAGCAATCTGCAATGTAAAATCAATCAATCTCAGTAATACAATCCCCATAATTAATTTTACCCAAGCATATAAATAAGAACAGATCACACACGATACACAACACGAAATGAAACATCTACACGAGATTTGAAGCTAAATGGATCTGCGTACCGAACGGTCGTCGAGCGATAAACTAATTACTTTTCGCAGTTTTCTCGTAGTATCAGCCGATGCTAGACGGCGAAACCGGTCTAGTGAAAGACCAAACCGGCGACAGGAGACGGGAAGATCGAGAAAAATGCGGCATTCCAAACCTCCGCAGACCATATAACAGGCATTCCTGACTAATAATTTTTCTGTTTCCAATTGAAAGAAACATTTAGCAAGAAGCATTCGGAGTTCCCTCAGAGCTTCCTCTTAAGCCCGGGGCATTAAAATCATTATACGGCGATGACTCGGCATCGGAAATTAATTAATAATTCCGATACCCTTAGAACGCGTAATCCCGCGTGTCGAACAAACGGTCTTTGTTAGAGGATTATAACTAAAAATGTTGACTTTCAGTGTTGAATTTTCCGACCGCTAACAACCTAATGATTTTGGATTGTATTCGATTGACCGTGTGATGTATTTTAATTATTCGGCGGGTCCCAATTATTTTTTTCTTAATTTTAGAATCAGTATCAAATGCATTTTATGAAGTTCAACTCTCATCTCTAAATTGGCAGGCTCTTGTGATGAACTAACGCGGACGGATATTACTTAAGTTACTAATTTTTAGAGAAAAGACATGTTCCTTTTGAATTCCCGTATCTGGTAGGGTTATTTATTTTTTTTAAGCGCGTATAAAATTTTAAGATGAAATTCGAAACGGACAATTTATATTGTCAACAAATACACCGAAGGAGAAAAAGGAATTGTAAAAATGCAGAGAAGAGAGGCCGGCGGCAATTGATTGCCAAATGAAATGGAAAAGCTAACTCGCCCACCGAAGCAACCCTCGGGGATATGTTTTTTTTATTTCAATTTCTTTTTTCTAAAAAGTCGCCGGTTGTTCCCTAGTGCCCGTTTCTTGGACGGTATCCTCCGTAATTATTCGAAGGTTAATAATAATTTCTTTGTTTTTATATCGCTGATTTTATCGAATTATTACATTAAAACGATTAACCCGGGGAATGAAAGGAAACACCGAGGATTACAAATGTAGTATACAAATAATGCCAAATCCGAATTAAATTCATTGAAAAACAATTAAAAATATCGAATAAAATACCTTGTAACTGTGAACAATTGTATTAATAATTAAAATATAAGTGCGCTTATTATCCTATTGTAATTTACAGGTCTGACAATAAAAATAACGTTTACGGGACACTGTTACTGGTATCCTATAAATATGTGATAAATACGTGTGCGTGTGCGTAGATATATTTACAGTCGAAACCGGTCTTGCTGTGGAAAGGTAAATATTTTTCAACAAATAAATAATCCGATTTTTTTCCCCCGGAGAAAGAACTGGTTCTCTTACGTAATGAGTTCAGGACCGGTTCCTTCATTTGTCGAGTTTCTCCCGACAATAACCGTCGGCCCTTATTCCGCATTGAAAACGGAAGATCGCTATTTTTGAAAACTGAAGTAAAGCGGTAGTGAAAGGGAAACCGATGAAAAGGAGCCCGTCTGCCGCCACAATTGTCGCTTCCACGCGCCTAACGCCCGAAAAGGGGGTCGGCTCTCTTTTGTAAATTATGTTTACGTAAACCGAAAACGATTGTCGCACCGGGCGAATTACAGTTAACATTTCAGATTAGCCGTCGATAAAAATTGTGTACACCACTTGAAATAGAACCCTGTCCGGCTAGGAATTTATTTCAATAAAATCCGAAGTATATTCAATTTGGTAATCGTTACACTTACAAACAAGAGACGAAATATTAATAAATCGTACTTTAAAATTACCGAGCATTTCCGACAGAGTGTATTTTTAAAATGCGTGCTGAGTTCGCAGTTAAATTCTGGAGCAGAGCTTGTAGAAAGTTTAGATAACTATACAATGACCGCGTTGTATAATGTATAAAATAATTGGCCCGAGTTTAATTTATTTCGAGGAATCCACTATGTTCGGGTGCCCCCATCTATAACTTCATATTTTTCCCTGAGGCCCGCAAGGGAAAAATAATTTCGACGTTATCTTTCCTTTAAAAGTTTTGCAATTTTTAATCCCTCAAGTTTTACCGCCCCCAAAAGGCTTATTTGGTGGAACGTCATTTGTAAAAATCATGATTTCTGAGGATTGAAATATAATAATGCGTACAGTGCTGTACATATAAATCTGTCGTGCACAATCAACGATGATATATATGTATATATATATATATATATATATATATATATAAACATATTATATATATTTTGAAATTATTGAGTTTAAAAGTATGAATCCAGCGGAAACAAATTGAATTAAACTGCAGCTTTAACAACATGATTGCTTCCATTATTTGAATTATTATATCCCTCTAAAAATTAACCCTCCAAAGAATGTGTATTAACATTATTGAGTAAATAGCAATTTGAAATATAACTGGGAGAATCAATCAACCGAGTTAATGTAAAACAGTTTGTCCTACCGACAAAAAGCTGTTGCAGGCGAAATTAGTCATACAAGCGCAGGGATTCAGTTGATGGCTTTGATTTCTGTCGGAGCGGTGTCTAATTTACTTTTCTAACAGAAAACGCTTTATAGTAAACCAAGTTCTGAAAATTCTTTTCATTTGGCGATCTTCACTGAATATAAAACAACTCGGGATGGTAACGTCCAAATTAGTGCGATCCTTGTACTACAAAGAGTATTTATTATATTTCAGATACTGACGTCGTAAATTTCAATCTCCATTCTCGAGTTTCTGATCAGCAGACGATTTTTTTTTTTCAATAATAGGGCTCTGGCGTCACCGAAGCCTAACTGAATATAGGCTACGGGAAGGGAAACCGTAATTTTGTTGCAAAAACCAGTTGAAGTGGGTATTTCATTCCTGTTTCGCCGCAAAGCCTTTTACCTTGAGCTGTGTTTTAATAGATTCATAATTTTGCATTTCCAAGAGTTCCGCACGGTTGCTTCGGCAGTCCGACCGTCTGAATTGTTCAAGTCAGAAAAGGGATTGGTTTTGAAATTCTATAAATGAGTCATTTAAATCGCAAACCGTTTTACCGGGATGACCCGCAGTAAGAATTTATTTATTTATTGTAGTTATTTATTTTTCTAGTATTTTTCTATTTTTCACATGGTCGCTTCCTTTTCGAGCATCTGTCTGTAAGGAACATTTGTAAAGTAACCGGGTAAAATTAGTCCATTTTCTTTTCTTTTGATGTAAATGCAAAATGTAAAATGTATATAAAATATCAAACGTGGGAGGTCTAGAACGACGGGCCTAATTTGAAACTTTATAAAACTGGATAAATCTGAAAATAAGCGGATTCGTAATAAATGGCGGCGGCGGAGGGGTCCAAATTGTTTAAAAGCCCCCCCATCCATAAACTTGCGCGAATCTCCTCCCCCATCAACCCTTGCGGGACGGAACACTTTAACCGAGTAAACTTAGCTTTTTCAAGTCCTCCTTCCTCGATAAAAACTTTCGTCCCGGGAGCCCCGGGATCGATATTTATGCAAGGTATAAGGGTCGTTCTCTTTTCCGGGCCGGGAATCATCCTAGCGTTATAACTCTGCGCCGGGCTAATTAATGCCCTCCCAACAATCCCAAGTTCTGCTCCAAGTCCTATAGGTCCGGTCGAACAACTACTCGGTTATTCCACTTGCGGTTGAGTATTGAGTAAATTCGAATGGGTTTAATTATGGCGACCGAATTTAAGTGATGCAAACATCGGCGGCAAATCAGAATATAATTTATTGTTATTTCTCTTGGAAACGTCTCTCTCGTCCGCGTCCGCTTACATTTATCAACAGATAATTAATAATTGTAGTTTAATTTGTTTCTTTACTATATAAAATACGACATTTTTATTATCATCCCCACGTTACCAGATATTCCTCTCGGAATTCTAACGGGGAGGTATGTATGGCCAATTAAAATTAAATAAATTCCTCGGACCAACCATCTTCATTTTTTCTGTATTACATGTTTTTAATATAGACTGAATACAAACAGAAAAAATGGGTATTCTTTTCTTTCTTTAATTCACGGTTTTATATTTGCCCGCGGCGGCTCGAATTTCAATATCCTTATTGCCGATTCAAGTCACGTTCCGGATTCGAGATTTCCACTCGTTTTAGGAGATGGAGGCAGGCCGCTAGTGGCAGAGAAGGGGGGGCCAGTTTATTATTTCGTACGGGTTTTATGGTCCGGGACCCGGAGCCGGTTTGGGCGAAAGTGCTACCGAGCCGGGGCAGATGTCGGGCTTACCTACAATAAATCAAACTGGGAGGCGTTAATGTTTCTTAAAATGTTCTCATCGGTCCCTTCTTTTCACCTTCTTCGTTCCGCTTCCTATTTCTTAAAAACCCGAACTTCGCCCTTTCGATTTAGATGTAACTGCGATCCTCTTAAACCGTCCTCGAAAAGGGACCTTACTATCCCCCAAATCACTCTTTGACTGCATCGTTTTTTACAATTTTGTATCGATATAATCAGATAAATTATGCTGACGATTATATCTGATTAGGGTGTAAAATATCTTTCGATGGTAATTAAATTTTCCGAAGGAACAAATATCAATAAACAAGGTTAACACAGTCCTACCTAATTCTCAACCAAGACCAATATGCAACCAATGTACATCATGTACCGACATGTAATTCCTTTTTTTATTTATTGTACAATCAAGTACAATCGCGGAAAGGGTTTTACATCACTTGTTTCTCCCGACAATGAGCCACCCAGTGATGGCACTTATGATGTGTATCCGGGCTACAGAACATCTCTAGGCCTCAAACCCTGGTCGAGGATAATCAAATAATTAAGTAATTTATTACTTTTTTCATTTTTTTCACTGTTTTATTGCCACAACTGTAAAATACAATAAGCGAAATTTATGCTCGAGCACCACTAATACCGAGTACCTGAGAAGAAACCCACTGGCTTGTACCCTTTTTGTAAAATTTTATTATTTATTTTTCTTGCACATTTAGAAATGTTATATGTATATATATATATATATATATATATATATATATATATATATATATATATATTGCGAAGATGTCTTCAATAAATCGGCGCGAAGTTTATTATTAGGAAGAAAATATTGTAGGGACCAATTGGAAATGGCAATTGGAAGCGGTTGTTTTATTGGATCGGAGAGGGCGTTTAATGTTTAGCGGGCGTCGAGGGTTATAAATGACTGAAGATAGTGAAGTGGAGAGTTCCCACCAATATCAATTCCATTCACCCCGGCAATCTCAAGTCCGGCCGCCGAATTTATTTTCCTAATTCTTAAACCGTCCCGATATTATTTACCGGGTCGGAATCGGCTCAACATTTTCCGAACAGAATTTTCCGAGTCATATTCGGCTGGAAATTATGGAACGTACGGCCGCGATGGGACTTAATGGATTCGGTGGATAGAATGCCCCGGTGTAAGACTGCACGTCATGAATATTACATAAACATAATACGTAGGAATCTACGGCCTCTGATGACGGAACCTTCCAGTCCTGATGGGGAATCCTTCCAGTGGAACCCCTCGGGCGGTTTCCAAACACCTTAAAAATTCCGGGATATCTTGATGGGGGGTTTAACCCCTACGAACCGAGTTACTTCTCACAGTATTACGCGATCCTACCTGAAGTGACTGATAATTTAAGTTCTGGTCGCGGAATCATTTTTTTATACTTTGATAAATTATGAAAATACTTGGGGATGCTTCCTCAAAGGCGATTTTCTCGAATTACATTATTGACAATGCACATTATTAAAATGCTCACATTTATCGATAATGCATGCAGTGTAAATGATTGTGTTCCACAGATTTGGCCGGATGACATGGATTCGATATACGTATTAGATCGATTGTTCGATGTCGAGGTGGCGCGTGTTCAAACGCGAGTTGCGGTTTCAGTCGCCGTACACCGCTTGAATTTCGGTTGGATGTCGTGTACCCTAACGCTCGGATAAACGGAATTTGCAAATAGTTCACGTTTTGTATTATGCGTTCGCTAGCTCCGACATCGAAAATTACAGTGTGGCCGACACGCTGTCTGTCTGGTGAATAAAGCACCTTGTTCGAGTGCAATCGAAGCGCCATCCGAGGGTGAGCCTCAGGTCACGAAATTAGGCCGTCGGCAATACCTTATACAATACTTTACAAATACAGTGTTATACTACAATATTATTTTGTACACTCTCTCTCTCTCTCTCTTTTATATATATATATATATATATATATATATATATATATATATATAAAATACCGCAGTAATATAAATATCAGATTAAGATTATAAGTATTTTATACTGTGATTAGTTTAGCGTGTATTAATTATTTTGTGGAAGGAAGACGTCGAAACAGCGTCAACAGTAAGCATAAATACTTAATTTTATTTCCTAACTAACCCTTGTATCTACTAACCCTATCCAATCCTTGTAGGGTTTATTAGTGTCGACTGTACCTACTGAAGTTTTCAGTGTAAAATGTCCGCTAATTTATTCCTACAGGGCGGCTTTTTTTCAATAATACGCATTTTTGTTATATGCCTAAAACATTTTAGGAATATCTGTTGCGTACTCAAAAATTCTAACAAATAAAGATTACGAAGTTACATGTCTTTTAGTAAATTATATCGAGGAGATACCGCTAACAAGATTATAACGAAATCGCCTAACGAAATTATAGCACTTCTTTCAGTAGGGGTTGCGTTTGTTCTTTGTACCTAAAGTACCGTGGGATTTGTAGAAACATCCTCCGCTTGTAGAAATAGGCAGGGCCGTAAATCCCGGGATTAGTCCCGGTGGATAAGGCTCTCAAGTCGGATAAATTTCAGCTACGGCCTCGTAACAAAGTGGAAATGATTAAGGTTTCTCTACTTTTATCATGGTGCCCGGCGCCTTAACAACCGACTTGGAATTTTATTCTCACCTCTCGCAGGCGTATATCTCTATTTGTTTTACTCCGGCGAAGGTGAATAGCTCCAGGAGTATCCACGTCACCTTCACAACAACCTTTTTTTTAATAATATACCAATCCCGACCCGACAGCAGGCTGGCTACCTTTGGTTCTATATAGACGAACGATTCAGGTCGAATCCCCATACACTTCTGAAAAGAGTAGATTTAAAGCGCAAATTTGGACTGTTGAGACCTCTACTGAAAAGGACTCGCTATACTATATACAAAACTATATTACTAAATTGTACTATATACTAAATTGACTATATACAAAATTATATTGAAGCCAATGTGGACATACGGTATCGAACTATGGTGATCCCCCGAGACATCCAACGCTGCTCGCACCCGGAGATTCCAATCGAATGTCCTTCGAACCGTACTCAATGCTCCCCGGTATGTTTCCAATCACACTCTTCACCATGACCTCAACATACATGCAGTCGACCAACCAATAAGAACTCGGTTTCCCAAATTTCATTCCCGTCTTTCCGCTCATCCCAGTACTTGTCGAATCCCTTTCCCCCGTTACCCATCCCCCCGCCATCGGCGGCTTAAACGGCTCTGGCCCAGAGAGCTTCTCTGTCTAGAATAATAAGTCAGGAGAGTGCCCACCAGTGGGATATCTTCATCGTGTAAAGAAAATTCAGAATCGATCGGCCACACTTATTGCGGATTTCACCGAAAGTTGGCGTTATTTGAATTTTTACATGAATGTTTACATCTTCGAACTCATAAGGTCTCCTGACTTGTTATTATCTAGAATTCTATGAAAAATTCGGTCTGACCAATAGTGTCGGTTTAGAATCAATTGAAACACGGTGAACCAAATGAACGTTGTCGTCCCATTTTCGCGTTTTTATTATTGTAACAGTAATAATGCTTCGCGAGCTCGCAAAACGTTAAGCGGCGCGTACAGTGGCGAAACATTGAAATGAAATGATTGTCAGTGTCAAAACCGATTTGCTATATTTCTTTCGGGCGATTATTCACTAAAAGACGAGGAGCGCTCAAGATTAATGTCGACGACGACTAAATAAATTTCACAATCGATACAGATCGCCACAGTACGACACGAGAGACAGAGAAGAGGCCAAATGCCTTGAAAACCATTTGAAAAATCTTGGGTACCAAAAAATACTCGACATGCGGTTACCCGCGGAGGGGGAAAATCCACAATTATTTAGTTGCCGGGCCAATAGAATTTTGTGGTGATCTTAGTTTGGATGCGGCAAAGTTCTTTCCATTGGCAATGTTGACATTCGAGTGCTTGGTCGACCGCAATGTACCGGGGACGGCGCACGTGAGCCGGCTCCGGCCGTGGCCTTCTCAGTAATGACGCAACCCTCTCCCAATAGGAATTCCGTTTCGACTGTTCGCCGTTATTGAAGTTGTAAGGGTGTAAGAAACATTTCAAGCGCCGATAGCGCATTCAAGTCCGGGCCATTCAACTCTCCAACACCGCCGGGTTTCCGAGTAACGGTTAAAAACGTTTTATATAATCGTCGGCACCTTTTATTCGGCAAGAAAAATACAGAATTAAATAATTATCCTACCGAATTTACGGAACCGTAATGAGAAAACTATTCACTAAGGAAATAACCGACCGGGTCGGGAATATTTCTTTCTTAATAGCAATATTGTTTCTCGAATGTTATTTCTGTTACCTTGGAACTGCTAGAATAAAAGCTATTTATTAACATTTAAGGAGCCTGTTGCATCGCTACATAGCATTCACTTAATGATGACGTTAATGAAACATTCAATCCGGAGTGTTCAACACTTTATATCCGTTGTCACAATTGCACTAGGTGCAAATAAAATTTGTCTGATTCCACCGTTTCAAATCTGTCATCCTGACCAAAACATTATGGATAATCTCCGGTGTCAAGTAAACAATATGCGTCAATTTATCAATTAATTCTTTACATACATATATAGATATCATATGTAAGTATATTTATAGTCTACCGGAACATCAAAACACGTTATTTATTTAATTTATTGAAATCGGGCATAACAACAAACGGATGGAATTTAAGTGAAATTAACGAGGCCGTCGACTAATTAAAGTGCCTCCCGTCGCAACTAATCAGATTTACTTTTAATTAAAGTCGGGTCGGGAAGGGCTGGGAAGTCCGGCAATAAGGGCACTCTCTTAACACAAATTGACTCGCGGCAAACAATGGGGGTGGGGTGGGGAGGAGAATAATTACAGAAATGATCCGGCGGGAACAATACCGCTGTATGAATTTGGAATTTTATTAGAATTCCGGATACCGCCGCGTTTAAAGAAGAGATTCCGACTAGAGCTATATGTCCGGTTGGCTGTTTATAGCGGAGAGTGCGGTTCCCCCTACGGCGTCCAATCGATGGGCCGACACATAAGAGAGACCTTTCGCACCGTTCCGAAATTAATTTTACACCAGTCACGGGTACACAGTTCCGATTTTGATAGAGCTTTCGGTCTCTCTGGTCGGGAACATTATTTTTCAAAATTATTTCCGGATCCGCAGCGTCACTACCTCGAATATCTCCAATAATATTCAGTCCAACAAACAATGTTCTTAAATACCTCCAAAAATTAAAAGCACCGATATCATTCCTTTATTTATAAAACGTGTAATAATATAAGGTATGATGTAGGGCCAAATTGTCCTGCATGTTTCCGAATGTGTTATTAAATAATGGAAGTAATATAAGTGTATTCGCATAAACACTTAAAAACATATTCCTGACACAGGTGATGTTTCAGTAGCCAATATCATTCCGTTATTTATAACTCATAAATATCGTTTGTCTAATTTATAATTTAAATCCAAATTGTTCACCATATTTCTGAAGGTCTCTTCGCATAAGCAGGCCGCTAACAGCAAAAACGGGATTGCATCGGTTTTACCAGTGGTCGATTTCACGGGACGGGAGAAGAGAAATAATAATTATTAATTGTTAATAACAGCATATTATTAGATTTTGGTATAACGTATTCTCAATTTAAAATTATTTCCCCGTCATTTTTATAGGTTTGACCTAATGGGTTAGTGGTCGCAATACTCAAGTATTACATAGGTAAATGGCGACTTTTTTCCAGACGGAAATAATAATTATTGTTAATTATTAATAGCACCATATTTCATGAATTTGGTGAAACGCATTCTGAATTTAAAATTCTGATTATAAGTTTGGCCTGGAATCACGCCCAAAGGTATATGTCATATGGAAGGGGGATTGGGGCGTTATAGCCTCAATCTGGTCCCCGTCCAATATACATTCTCTGATTTCACTTTCCGGGCGTATATATATATATATATATATATATATATATATATATATATATATATAATAAAAATTGTTTACGACCTCGGGCCACTGATTCAATCCGAAAGTTCGGATCGATAGAAAAGCGGGCGGCACTATAGACCCGGCCGCCACTAGTCTCCGGACAATTCGGTATCGATGCGACAAAAATAAATCCTATAGTAAATATATCTATTCGACCCTTTGACGTGTAGAACGGAGTTTTTTTCAATCCTTCTCGAAGGGAGAGATACTCCCGATACTCGTTTAGGAGTCGTGCAAATGCCACCAGCCGTGCCATTAAAAAAATATTTATAATGTTTAGCTCGGAAGTATATTCTGACCCCTTGATGTAAAACATTCCTTGTTATAACGAATGTCGCCGGAATATGTGCTGTCATACATTATTAATAAATATAATATATAAATAATTGTGTAGAAAACTATAATTTCCAGCACTCAATAATGTGATAAAATGTCCAAATATATCTTAATGTTTATGGTCAGTAGATTAATTTATAGATATGTTTAAATGAGGCTGAGGGAGAGGGTGTAAGAGGGAGGAAGGTGCCGGACATTAATTCCACGTCGGTAACCCGCTGGGTTCGATACCAAAACGTGCATATCAATAGGGCCCACAGAGAAACCTCCTTCGACCTATTCACGAGGCGTCCCCGCATTCTTCGAACCCACCGTTGAGCTCTTCTCCAATTTCCTTTCGAATTTTCGAGCTTACATTGTCACCTTCTTCTCTTCTTTTTATCTTCTTCGCTGAGACGATGCCCCGTTTAAGCTATTTGCATCCGGAAGGTTTTATACTACCTTCGTTCTGTCTACATTTGTTGGTTTTTTGGTCTTCTGCTAGACCGTGTTCGGCTGTTGGCCATTTTCGAACTCTTTGTGAGCTTGCAATGCAGTTTGCTCTGCACGAAAATAAAAACGTAAAATACGATAATGTTCGTTTTGTTTTACCGTGATACAATTTATGTCAAACGGGCACAATTAAACAGATCTATATATATACATACGTATATGTATATAAGGATAAGGATGGACTGCGATCGACTGACAGGGGATTCCACCACCCCTCAACGTCGGACCATATTTTCATACAACTTATATTAAACAACGATTATAATCCCTATCGCTGTGTCCTCAGTCTGGTACACCCTATAGATCTCTTAAATTGCTTTCTGCGGAGAATAAATTGAGAGTTGGCGTTTTGGGATGTATTTAAATTAATTCCTAGTATCCCATTATACGGAGTCCCTTTTCCTCTTGTCCTTAGCTTGTAAAATTATTGCCGCCGCGGCCTTTAATTGTGGCCTATAACGACCTCCGGGGCTATTGGGTCAACCTAGTCGGAACTTTACCCCTCCTCTAAGAAATGTAAATGTCCGGGACGAATATTAATTTGGGGATTTTTCTTGTGGGTTACTCCTTCGCTTATAGGGATAGTTTTAGAAATGGAAATAATATAATAACTTAATTTATTCGCCCCATCCCCTCAGCTATAATATTCCACAGTCATAACATACTGGACACCAGATCACAGCCATTACTTGCGAACAAATTATTAATTTACAATTACATTTCAAAACCGAACTGGCCGTACGGAATTGAGCTTGAGGAATTAACTGTTACAAAATTCAATCGTTGCAATGTGACCGCACGATCGGTTCGTTCGTGAATTAGCGGCTTCCCGGTATAAATCCTTCCCTCATAACTCCAATTCCATCGCTCCGATCCTTTGATTCGACACCATTCCCATCCTGAAAATCCCGAGCGCCGCGTGAAATGGCAACCTGATTTCCTCACTGTCCAGTAAGGGCTGGAACAGAAGTACCATTTGATGGGTACGCCATCAAAGGTAAATTTGCGTAATCAAATCGCATCGTCACTAAATATAATTTCAAAAGTAGTCGTGACTTAAAATAAGAAGAAATAAGTTAAATGATTTTAACTTCGAATTAACATGCCGAATTAATATCTTGTACATCAGTAAAATGGAGCGTGGTAAACAAACTAGTTCTAAAAGTCTGCAGTTGACCTAATTTCTGATGTTCGTAAAAACACTACTGGCCGTAAATATAATGTCCGTTTGACGTCGGCAATGTCAAACTTCGAAAAGAGACAAATTCTGGCTGAGGATGAGTCGGAAAGTGTACGAAGCATTTGAGTTCTCCTACCGACTGTGAAACTGGAATAACTTTTGGCTTGACCTCGTATTTAGGACTTAGACATTGATAAATAACCGAACTTATGAGCTATTGAAAACATTTTTCTTAAATGCCTCCTCCCTCCCTTCCATAATCCAATTTCAAATCTTAGGTGCAGCAATCCTTCAATTTTTTGTCAAGACAAAGATTATTTGAAATGGAATACACTACCGGACCACAGTTTCGGTACCAGTCGACTACATACACCTTTACGTTGTTAGGCTTCACTCGGTATTGTTTAATTTCTTCGGTCCGAATGCCGCTGAGTTTTATGAAGGAATTCATTTATAACTCTTCGAATCCTTCATTTGTCGACCGCCTTCTCGCTTCGGTTGTGACCCGATGGAACACACCCAAACTTCCAATATTCATATTATATTTATTATATTTCGTGGGTATTTAATGGGACGCTTGGGTAAAACATGTTTTGGCTCCCACCGCACCGATTTAATTCCAGGATAATTGCGATGATAAAATTGAGAGATTTAAACGCAAAATTAGAATTGGTCCTTAATCGACCCCCGAGGGGATGTTGCGGTCGGTAAAGACAAGAATTGTTATAATTTTAAATTAAGCAGAAAGCTTATAAGGCTTCTCTTTATTTCGCCGTTTAAAATAGAAACTGGCTGTAAGGTAAGGGGGGAGGGGTTGCTGGTAAAATGGAGAAGGATAAGACCGAGGGTCGGGGTTAATGGGCCGACCCGTGTATCCCCTGTAAAAATTGGCCTCTAAATATTTTATAAGCCTCTCGGCGCCCGGAAACGGGTTCCTTATTTTATTCCCGGGATTTGATTTTTTCCTTTTTTTTCTACGCGCCGGACTTGCATTCAGTTCCCCCTCTTCAAATTCATATTCGGCCCTACAAATCGAATGTCGGACGGCAGACAAAAACCCGGTCGATAATACCGGGTATAGAAAGGTATTCCTATCCTGGTATTCAGTGCCAATGGGTTTCCAGCAAATATGACTTGCTTCTGCCCTCCCATTATTAACCGAGGACCGCTTGTTTTCAATACCCCATCCCACACATCCCCGTGTAATCCTATTAGCTCCCACTACTAGCCTGTTTTTGCACCGCCAATTTAAACGCCTACGATTTCCCCGTTTCTTTCGAATGAAAACTCAGATTATATTCTGGTTTGAATTGCATCCACTGTACTCAATTGCATTCAGTTTTACCAGAAACTTTGCAGAAACTCAATTGCATTCAGACTATTTACGGTTGAAAGTGCCCGGACGTAACGAGAGTTAGGCATAAAGATCGATCGAAGCGATTCCACAAATATATGATTACGCTCAGTAACAGCGCATCGATAATATTGACAGGATTATTCCTGCGATTATTTGACACGGTATTTTAAAGAACGATGGCTAATTGAATTAGTGAAATTACAAGACACGAATAATATAAGTGGGACCATTTAAAGCTTGTCCAGGCGGGATTGAGATATTTATTGCTAATACATTATTTTACGTTTGTTATTAATTATTTATTTATTTGTTATGTAGTCAATAAGCGCTTCGAGCAAAGTCCTCGGATATTTCTGCGGTAGCGACACGGAGGCAAAACGGGAGTATAAGCCGGTATGCTAAATGGAGAATCCGACACTAACGAGTCACGTTACAAGTTGCTTTTAAAAAGTTTCCCCTGTATATAAAAAAGTGGGATTGAGGAACTCCTGTAAATGTGGGCTACACGTATTATAAATTATAAAATAATTACATAACGTTCGGATCAGAATTCGAAATAATATTTTTTAATTATATTTGCTTTCTAATTTTTTTCTATTTTGTAGTGATTTCTGAGTACTTTTAACTTCTACAGGGAACGTACTAACGTGCAGGGTACCGTACTAATGAGATAATTTGTTTTTAACACGACCCGTGGTATTAAAAATAATCAGTCCGATAAAATGTAATGCACATTTTATTTAAAAATACAGTTAAAAATGGAGAAGAAGAAAGTAGGAGAGCACTCGAACGGCGCGCCCCACTCCACCGTTGCCGACTTCTCCTTTTTCCCTCTCTCGATGCCACGCGCGGATGTTTTTTTTAGAAAAAATGTTCCCGTCCCTGTTTCAGGCCTATATCGGGTCCGGGAGACGGTTTGTGGGGGCCGCGATCGAAGGGGTCACGGGCGCCATCCCCCTTCTCATTCCGACCTTATCATCAACCGTTTGATCCTCATATTGTCGCTACAATTTATTAATTATTATCGAATTCAACACCCTAATAATTGTTGCAGAATTAATTCAATATTTTTCTTACTTGACAACTCGCAGAAACGGCTTTTGAAGGGACAGATCTTCGTCAATCGAGAATATACTCGGAACGCCTTTCAAGATTACATCCCGTCCGGGATAAATAAGCTTGTACAGCGTTGTTAAAAATGTATCAATTCTGCCGGTTCTTATTTCGATTAAAAGAGTTAAGTTTAAGTCGAGTGATAGAATTTCACACCTACCTCTGAATATCGTGCATTATTTTTACAACGACCGAAGATATGACCACGGTCGTAGGCTCTACTGAGAATGGCGAGCGACGAAAACGTTCTGGCAGAAGACGAAACCAGCGGGAGGAGAGAGAAGACCGCGAATACCCTCGCAGACCGTAAAACCGGCATTCCAAAATAATTTACTATTCGCATTTTCCAACATTACAGCCTTCGATAAATCTGTTCGTCGCAGAGGTTCCTGAATAATGCGGATGGTAAATAGGAGCGCCGCGAACGCAAAAAGTTGGGTCCGTAAACAGCGAAAATATTAAAAATAAAAGTTTACTCTTTATCAAACCGGTGCGTTTCGCCCCCCGCCCCCACCGCAGGCAGGTTTTTCATTTTTGCCCCGTCTATTTTTCCACTTCTATTTTTGGATTGTAATGCAATATTTGGAGGCGGCATCGGAGGGCGGGAGGCCGTGCCGTGATTTCGGGGTCCAGATGAAAGAGAATATGACCGCCGGCCGGCACTCCACATCATTTCCC
This sequence comes from Lethocerus indicus, assembly GCA_019843655.1. Taxonomy (NCBI): domain Eukaryota; kingdom Metazoa; phylum Arthropoda; class Insecta; order Hemiptera; family Belostomatidae; genus Lethocerus; species Lethocerus indicus. Next base: position 24,093,527 of record JACDQD010000001.1, read on the forward strand.
CATATTACGGTTCTACATTTTTTGCCCCGGGGATTTATGCATCGCGGAACATCCTAATATCGTCTCCTCTGACACGACCGGCTATTAAAATGGCCCCATTATTATCCATCACTCGGCTCTCGGTGCTATCTTTAATTGAATACTCGGCTACCGATATTATAAAATTACTACGTTAAAAAAACATTCGAATACAATGATAATTGGCGTGGAAACATACATCTGGTCCTATTGGGATTATGTATTAAACTACTAGAAAACTATAGAAACTAGCGTACTAAAAAGTGAATATATTACGAGAAATATATCGGTTTAAACAACCGATAATTTAGACGAAATTAAACTGTCCGGTAATATTAATTATGTTATTATTAGCTTCCTGTAGGATCGCGTAATGTTGTGGGAAGAACCTCGGTTGGCAGAGGTTTACCCCCTGCCGTTCGGGGACTTTTCCTGTGTTCGGAATTCATCAGACGAGCTCCATTGGAAGGGTTTTTGCCCTTTCCTTCTGGAGCCCTCTCGGGTGCTGTCTGCTTCCGACAATTCGGAATTCTTACTGGTGCCATCATCGGGGTCCGACATTACGCGATCCCACCGGAAGCGTAGACCTTCGCTCATTTATCTTATTGTCAATAGACCATATTTTCTATAACCTCCGATATTTTTACGGTAAAGGATGATTATGTCTTTAAGCGATAATACTTGATAAAATTGATTGTTCCTTCCGCATCGAACGGAATTGTAATGACGCGTACAAAAAAAGGAATAAAAAACGAGCGCCGAAATGTGCATTCGATTCGGTAGTGCGAAAATCGAAATGCCGAATGGGATAAACGGCGATGTGCAATCGTTTCTTCGGATATATTGGTCTCCGGTCAGCCGGAGTGCATTCGCGGTTATTTAGACGGATTCGAGCCATTGGGAAACGTTATGGCTTGCCGCCAAATTAACATTTCCGGTTTTTTTCCCCGGCTGAGGTGATTCGCTAGTCCAAATACCCGGCGAGACCCCATCAATCCACGGACGCCACAAAGCCAAGAATCCAAATATAGTAGTAGGGGTTAAATTATACCTTTCGGGCTGAAATAATAGGGCGAAATTTGTATTATATTGAAAAATAATAAGTTTGGAATACAGCGAGGATTTGGAATACCGTACTTTTCTCGCTCTTCCGTCCCCTACCTCCGATTTTAGATCTCAGAACTGAATTTCTTATAATGCACTACATTCAGATTCTTAAAATAAGCAAAAGGTAATTAGGATCCGCCGAATAATGGCGAATAATTAAAATACCCGAAAACGGTCCGGACCGATCGAATAAAATCCGAAATGAATAGGCCGTTTGCCGTCCGAAAATTGAAAGTCAACATTTTTAATTATAATCCCATAACGAAGACCGTTAGTTCGAAACGCGGGATTATGCGCGTTGCAAGGGTATCATAATTATTAATTAATTCCCGATGCCGAGTCATCGCCGTATAATGATTAAAGGCCCGGGTTTAAGAGGATCTTTGAGGGAACTCCAAATGCCTCGTTAATTCGAACAGATAATTTAGTAGTTCGGAATACCTGTTATGTGGTCTGCGGGGGTTTGGAATCCGGTAGTTATCACGACCTTCCGTCTACTCCCTCCGGTTCGGTGTTTCGCTGGACCAGTTTCGGCCGCTCGCCATCCTCAGTCGCTGAGAAACTACGAAAAATAATTAGTTCATCTCGACTACCGTGCAGTACACAGATCGTGCCCCTAAGAATCGTTCTTCAAATCTCGTGCGGAAGTTTCATTTCGTGAGGTGAATCGAATAGGAAATTGTTTTTAATTAAATGCTACATTAAAACCTTATTTATTACTAAGAGAATTTAATATACTCGGGGTTATGTGTATTAAATTCGAACGAAAATGATAATTGTTATATTGGTTCATTGGATGTTTCTGGTTTCTGTCAGGTTTGGCAGGTTTGAAACGCCCCTGAAATCCCTCGTGTCGGTTTACAACTATCAGGTAGGGGATTCGTTGTAAATGAACGCGAGATCCAATTAGAAAACGGGCAGGGAGATCCGAAGCTCATTAAAGCTCCGGCCGGCTATTAATTTTGGCCAGTATCAACAAGTGGTAAGAAACCGCCCCCTAACCAACCCCTCCACCAATTGCGGTTTTATAATAGCGGTCGCTTCTCCCTCCTCTGGCATCCCAACGACAATTTTAATCAATTCAAATACGAACGTTTCCAAACTTTATTTAATTTCGGACTGCGAAAGTTAATAAATAAACTATAAACAGTTGAAAAGGTGAAATTGAGGAAAAAAAAGCTAAGTTAAATTCCGAAAAATATTACGATATTCCGAAAGAAGGCGAAATATCGTGACAACAGGTCCGATTCAACAATGCCCAAACATACACAGCTAGAGTTTTTATTAATTAAATACAGCGAATAAAAAAAAGTTTAAAAGAATAAAAAATAAAGATTAAAGAAGAAACAAGCACTCAGAAAGATAGTCTGGAAACTGAGATTATCCCAGTATTATCCCGGCACACATTATTAATTTATTAGTAACATTGCAACCGCGATATTTTCAATGTATCTATGCGTCAAACCTGGCGTTGTACAGTATTTTTACAATTTTTATGATACACGTCAGTGTATAAACGTTTCTAAGAAACGTTCTGGTTCGTAAATAAATAAGGGACTAAATTTTCTTGAAAAATATCGAGTCCAAGGCACTTTTCAGTTCGGAGTGAGCACTTCCGTATCCGGCTCTGTCCCTGTCTTTCCGGCCTTACCCTTCTCCTAGGCTGATTCCTTAATTGAACGCTCCTCTTCTGCGTCGTCTCGATACGCCCCCTAGACCTATTACTCCGAGACTAGAGGAAGCGCAAAATATTAAAAATTCAGGCGGCGAGGAAATATCCATTTCCGCTACCCGAAACGCTCTCTCTTATGAACCTCCAATAAAACTAGTCGTATTTCGTAAAGATCGGCCCATTTTAATCGAACTTAACGAACTTTCGAAATTACGGCCTTGTCCGTAACTTATAAATCCCAGAGTATGACAGAAACTGCCTTATTCGCTTTGTAGAGTGTGCATTGTTGAAGACAATTGTTGAAATCGGAGTCATCGATGGCCCAATAGAATTGATTGGGGTTTTATCGTCAGGTCGGTAGCGATAGCGGTGCAACAAAAGTCTAGGTTCGATAGAAATTTCAAAATCATTTTTCAGGGCTCACCACTGGTTGTACCGTCGTATGAAAGGGAAAAGGATCATCAAACTTGATTAAATCAAATCTACCCGGGGCCATGGATCATTTGTCACATTTTTTATCAATTCCCATCTCACCGGTTCTATTTACACGTTTCAGAAGAGACCCACAATGAGCATCGGTGCTTCATATCCCAATAGGTATTTTCGGGTAAAACGGGGAAGAAATGTATCCTACGACCTTAACAGACCTTATATTTATTAATGAACCCGGTCTGTAGAGAAAAGCCGCAATTTCACTTCGTACTAGGGACGATGAAATTGGGAAAAAATGGCGAATTGAATAAAATATGTTGTCGTAATCAAGTTCCGAATGAGACACTGTTATAGGGACTTAAATGAGCGTACGTTCTCTGTCTATTAGGTAGAAAAAAGGCCAAACTATCTTCAAAAAATGTTTATTTGAAACCGAACAGCCGAGCTGAGACAGTAAACAGACAGCAAAGTACTCACTTCCTCCCGACTCGATAATCGTGGTATATAACGGAAATATAAAATTGCACTATTGCACAATACGGGATATGGTACCCATGCCGGTGGATTTTCTTTACAAAGCCGCGAATATCCGGGTCGTAATCGATAAACCGGAATTCCGAGGGGAAGAGGGGAGTTTTTTAGCCAGTGAAGAATAGTCCCGGTTGAAGTAGAGTAATGAGGGACTATTTAAGGACTCTCCGACACCTGGTCGTCCTTCCGCCCCCTAATTCAGATTATATCCCCCTTCTTGACACACGTTCCCGCCTTTCAAATTAGATTTCCAGTTTCGGGCACCGTTGCCGTTTACATACATATACATATATTTATATAATTTGGCTCCAACATTTTCGGAAAATGCCCGCAACGAAAGCTGACCTGAGTGTAAACGCACTTGACTCGAGTGAATTTAATTTATCCACGTCAATAATTTTAATTGATGTCGTCAACAAGGAGAGTTGTAGAGATAATGATCGGCGCCTCACTAATCATTGACAAGATGCTACTTGGAGACAAAGCAAAACTGAAACGGGTCTAGGACAAGAACAATTCTGCGGGAACAAGAGATCGAAAAAAATATAATTTATATATGATGCTGATGACGTCCCGCAATTATAAATACCGATCTTCTGCTTTTATGGACATTGTTTAATAATTTTTTTTGTTGCTCCTAATTTTTTCTTTCTGCTGTATATTTCGTACATTATGTTAGGATATGTTTAATGGTTATTGGTGCAACATATATAATATATATATATATATATATATATATATATATATATATATATAATATCGAGCCAATTGAGCTCGTAAATTATTACGTCCCGAAAACACCTTACGAAAAATTTGAAAAAAATAATATTTCGGTTTACCTTTCTCCGTTCACCGTAAAGCTCATTTTCGCGTGCTACCTTCGGCAGGAGTGGCATAGTGCCGGGCCTAGGGGCCGGAGTATTTTGCCGCGAAAATAGGCTGGCCAGGGGTTTACCGATCTCGTCGCTCCAAAATTGAATTTGGAGCCAACTCCGGGGAAACGGGTTCCCTCTTCCCCCCGGCCGCGGCCATTTTTTCCCCTCTCCTAAATCCGAACTCTCGGCATCTTATAATCCCCCAAACGTTTATTAATAGTTACCTTCCTTCGCTAAGATTGCGGCCTAAGATTGCCTCCTTATCGGAGAGAAAATGTCTTCGAGGAATACCTTTTCGTTTACATCAGTGTGTTATCTGTACGTTCGCCGAATCGTCTCCGGATCCTCGCCTCCATTCCCGGAAACTATTCATTCGAGATGAGTAAATTCGCGGGATGCGAAGATAGAACGTTGGTTCGAGGGAGCGGTTTCACACGGAAACGGCGATAAAAATGAGACGAAGATTACCGCTAATTAGCGTCAAACGCTGACTGGCGGGAGTATTGAATATAATTCAAAGCAAATTGTATTATGACGGATGAATTCTCGGCTGTTTCTCGGGAGAATTAATGGTTACCCCGGGTGGGTAGTGGGTCACGTACTGGTATTAGCGGAGGGATAGGGAACGGATTTCTGCGGGCACTTGCGGAGTCATGAAAGGATCCCTGTCTGGGGGATTTACCGGTAAGGACTTTGAGGTCGAAAATGTAATTGGAAATTTAAGACGAGGCTTCTGTCTTCCTTTCCTTTAGTACTCGGGGTATTGGATGGTTTGCCCCGACCTCCATTCCCTGTTTTCATAAATCTACGCCCGCGCCTCTGACCCTCTTCCGGTTTATGTAATTTAACATTTAATATCAAAGATTTAAGGTAGGACAATTTTGATAGTGCGACAAATGTTTGATTGTTGCCGCACGATGTTTTTGGTCCGGTGGATTCAGAATGACGCCATCGTTAGTACCAAAGTTCTCCGGTTTTTATTACGTGACTTTTCCGATTACCATATCAACATTGTCCACAATACGTAAGTATGTTTTAGTCTTGATACTTATGTCCTTAAACATGGATAGGCCCGTGGGCGGTTGGGGAATTCGTGCAACAATCAAAATTTGTGTATCGTCTACGATGCACCGTCTATATTCATAGGCACCCTCCCCTCATAAACCAATCAATATACCTTAGCCTAAAAACTAGATAAAATATTTATAAACTAAACCTACTACTTATATTACTGTGGTTTTTTCGTAAAGCAGGTTCTCGGGGGAGGAGAGCACCGCTGGTAAATATTTTATATAGCACTAGTCGGGCTTTATTACTTAGAATTAATTATATGCGAAACATTATAGAGCTGACAAGAAGTTAGCGTTTAAACATGAGAGCTTCCTAAAATATTTAACTGTGAAATATAATAACGACAATGCGTATTATTAAAAAATAGACAATTTCCCCCTGTCGAAATAATTATTGTGGTAATTTCACACTGAAAACGTCGGTATATAGTCAACACTATGATACACGAAATTGGCATTAAAATATTCGAAGGGTAAAAAATTGTTTACGAGGATGTTAAGGATAGATTAGCACCTCAGGACAAAGCAGTTGTGCCGGTTTGCCGTCTTGGCGCGCCGTACTAACACAGGTTTATCTGTTGGGAATAGCCTACGAATCCTCTAAATTAATAATATTCAAATATTGCTTAAAAATATATAAAAACATCGATTATTACTTTAATTTCATATAGGCCGTTAATGATCGAAAGAGTTGTTTTTTTAAGTTTAAAAACGAAAAAGAACTTCAAAAGAAGTACAATTGATACATGTATATTTTTCACGTGTTTGTCTCGATAAAGAAACCACCCAATGACGGCGCATTTTGACATGATGACTCTGGGGCAGTGGCGTTTGAGCCGTCGGGGTAGGGATAATGGATGGGTAACAGAGGAGAGTGGCCGAACGAGCATATTAGGATGAGGAGTAGGACTGGAATCGAACTTGAGGAACCGGGATTTCGCGACTTCGTCGACTGTCGGTATGTTGAGGTCGTTATGAACGGTGTGATTTGAAACAATACCGGGGAGCATTAAGGATGGTTCGAAGAAGTTTCGATTGGAATCTCTGGATGCGAGCCATGTCGGATGTCTCTGTGGAATCCCGTAGTTCTATACCGTATGTCCATGTCGGTTTTAATATGGTTTTGTATATTATGAGTTTATTAATTAAGGTCAATCTTGATGTCCGTATTAATAATGGTCTTAGAAGTCCAAATTTGCGGTTTAAGTCGATTCTTTTGAGTCGGAGGATATGGGGATTCCACGTGTCGTTAGCCCAAGTGGAGCCCAAGATAGCGAATCTGCTGTTGGGTGGGTCGCTACGATATAGAGATATTCAGTCCCATCTATATATCGTACAGATACACGGACGGATTGTACGGACTGTTGGCGGAGTGTGGGACAAATAGGGGAATATTTTTGAAAAAACAAAATTTTCGATTTTTGAACTTAGTTTATATCGCCTCGGGACCACTGTTGGCCGGGTATGTGACAGATCGGTTGCCGCCATCCGCACAATGTAGCCCTAACTCTCCTAAACCCGGAATAATACAGTTTATTAGCTATTTTAACATCGCATCTCCCGATTAATACCGCCACCGTTATTCGGCGTTCCGAATTAACTAGGGGAATTCAGGTGGATATTTTGAAATCGCAGTTATTTCGACGATCGATTGAATTTCCTAATCGCGAATTAAAGCCCGGGGCCGCTGTTATTTTGTCCAGTAATTCCGACAAGTTTGTGTCTATTCCCACAATTAATTTAAATAACTTCCGCCCGATTCCAACATATACTCCGCAGATGAAAATTGTGGATATGTATCCATGACGCCATTCCGGAGGCATACATATGAAACCGTTGTTATTTCTTATTATGCGCGTGTTCATTTTATTTATTGTTTCATGATGGTATTAATTGTGCGTAACAGTTACTGTTGGAAAAATTATAGCTCATTTCGATTGGGAAACGAAGAATTAGGAAAAATGAAAATTCGGGGCTCCAGAAAGAAACGCTAAAGGTAATGAGAAATCTGCCGGTCTATTAAATGCCTGATAGCGGAACTTACGCCAAATACAATTATGTATTATATATATATATATATATATATATATATATATATATATATATACCCCTCTTGGTCGCAATACGACTGGCATGAAACGAAACATAATTTTAATGTTATGCTAAGTCCACTTTTATAGCTAACTTCAAATAATTAAGGCGAACTAAATCTGCCGAAAATCTAAAATCCGACTAAGCAACAGTTGCTTAATTCTAATCTAGGAACACAGGGGCTAATCTCGGAAGGATTATGCAGGCCAAAAAGGATTGAAATCTAAACCCCGGATCTGGGATTTCTGAATACGAAGGTATCTTCCCTTCATTTAATTATAATTCGGTGATTAAGTCCCCCAGTAATGACCCAACACAATAAATACCTTTATTTTGTTGCCTCCAATCAAATTCTTACACTTTTCCGAAATGTTCTTACACTTTTATTCCCGAATCTACATTAAATAAAATAAAAACCGTATATACCTGAAATAGAATAAGGGTAGAACTGTTATGGGTGTTGGTAATATACTATCTCCTAATTCGTTTATCTGATTTAAATATAGTGCTTCATTACCTAAAAAGCTTAAATAAGTATAGAAAATAAATTTTTACGACTTGTATTCTATCTTTCGGCTGTCTTTAGCTTATTTCGAAACGTAATTCATTCTCAATGTTATGTAGAAAACGGTATTGGTTTCTTTTAACATGGTTAACACTCGGTTAACGGACGTTTATTATGTGTCAATTTTACGCATACCGTAGACTTAGGTATACCGCATAGGGAAGTTCAATATTATAAAACGTTTAAAAAAAATAAATTGATATATCCCTTGTTAAATGGATGAAGGTCGGTACAAGTTTTGTACTTGCAGTTTTGTAATTTTCCTTTGCAACTTTCGTTACGGTTTTTTAAATTCGATATACGTCATTTTGACGCGTCCTGTAAAATCTAGTGTTAAAAATGCGTTTTATGCAAGGAACAAATGATCGTGTTGCGATCATATAAAAATAACAGAGAATAATTCGCTTCTCGGTTTGTCTCAGTTGTTAAGGGAAAGGGGTGTAAAAAGTGTCAGTAAGTTGGGGGGTAAGAAATATGCCGGGACAGAGCGGAAGCTTTTTTCGGGCATTAGCGGGACTAATCCCGGAGCTTAGCAAGGGACAGGGGGGAGGGTTTCCTTTCTCCTTTAAGTAAACGTCAATCCCGTTTTGGCCGTCAAATTCGACGGCTTTACAGTTTAATTAAGCCCCCCCTACCATCCCTTCCCCTGTAAATTGTACAATTATAAACCTTCTCCTCCCTCTTGGCTTCTTTTTTCCCTCTTTAATGGACCTTCCCAACGTCCTTATTTTATCTTGTATCGCGGGGAAAGGGCGAAGGGCGTTATGTCACACCGGAAGAGAAGATCTGTCTCCGCTCGCCGGTTTGGTCTTCTGCTAGACCGGTTTCCCCTTGTTCAGCATATCGGCAGTATAGATCGACGATCATTTACAATGTGGAGTCACTTTGGGAATCTAGTTTTTTGTCCGTTACGTAGCTCTTTTTTTAAATTTAATATTGAAGATGTGCATTTCCTCACCTTTACTGTTTTATTTCCTCTTCATCGTGTGTCGGTTTCGGCCTGCAAATCTGCAGTATGTATACATTTCACGAGTGAGAGTTTTACTCTCAATACTACCCGGCGACACTTTCTTAAGAAACGAGTGGACCCTCACCACCCCCTTCCCCATGGCCTTCTACGAACGGAGGCACACAGAAACTGCACTAAACACGGCGCTACAAATGCTAACCCGCAACACTATCATTATTAATATGTAATACGGCGCTTCCAATGCTAACCCGCAACACTAAGATTATTAATATGAGATACGGCGCTTCTAATGCTAACCCGCAACACTCAGATTATTAATATGAGATACGGCGCTTCTAATGCTAACCCGCAACACTCAGATTATTAATATGATATACGGCGCTTCTAATGCTAACCCGCAACACTTACTTCTAATACCCGCAACACTCAGATTATTAATAGGGCGCGTCTAATGCCAACCCGCACGACATTGATTTTCAAATTTGAAATTTTTAAAAATTAGAAGGACGCCCAATAGAAACGTCCAATGTCTCCGTCTGTTTATCCAATCGGTAACGACCGCGTCTCCCGATCGAAGTCGACCGCTATCAGGATTACACAGTACGGGGCCGCTAAATGAGGGCAGTCGAGAATTTTAAATTGGATCGATCCTCCGTTAAATTAATACGGTTAAGAAAATCTCTTATTATTTATTCGGGGAGGTTTCGAGGATGGCGCGGGTTCAATTTCCGGACTGGCGGGGGGGTTCAATCGATCAACGCCTCCTAATACTTCCAGGCAGCCACCCGCTACAGGTATCTCTGTAGCCGGGCAAAAGAACCACCTCTGCTCCCGTAATCAGTCCAAACATCCATTAGACTCCTTCAACCTGTACCCCACTCCAAGACGCCATTTGCATTCATACGACTAGTTCGGATACTTACGCGTCTCGGCTGACCACGAAGCATCTCCACTAACCAATCATCCGTTACGTTGTAACAAAATCGGCCCTTTCCGTTTACCTTACACAATAACGGTAAGATAATGACTTATTGAGGCTCGTGAAACTAGAAATATTAAGCCCCTTTAAAAGCGCGATTTAAAATTACAAACTTCTTCAAACGTTTCCTAATTTCGCATCCGTGCCTTCATCGGTAGAATTTCCCCAGTAATATAGGTTGCTACGCATGTCTTTTTTAATTAGTTAATTTTAACTAAGCACACACTGGACATCAGTCCATTTACACGCGTATTAATAAAATAATGTTTTCCCCAAAACAGTCTGTCTTATTAGAATTGGAAACCCGTACAATAAGTTTTATTTTAGAATAAAATTTCAATTAACTCGATCACTTCTACGCTGTAAAAAATTAAACACACATTCGTTAAATGTAGTACTCTTTAATGCTTTTATGTCCCCAGTATTTCTGTTCCGTCGTGCTGCCATTTAATCTACCTAAGTTCAGGACAAACAAATCTCATCAGTTATACATCAGATATCTACTTGCTGGACGAGTTATTAAATTAAAGAGTTATAAAGCCGTGTTTTTCTATGCTATCGTGCGTAAAACATTTGTTAATTTTTTTAAAAACAGATATGCTCTCTTTTTTAGAAATCTTTAAATCTGATATAATTCGATTTCATATACTTTAGTAATTTCTGCTTATCAAGAATACGTATGAAACGCACACATATATAGAGATGGATGTTATAAACATTTCGAGGCGATGTTAGGTTTCGTAGTTGTGCGGTTAAGAGCGGACATGAAACGCGCAAATCTCAGAACAGAAGCCTTCGAAGCCTACTTGAAAATGAGCCTTGATTGAATGGGTCTTACTTCTTGAATGAGTACTAAGGGTACTTTAGTACCTTCGTCGATCCGGGACGGCTCAACGTAATCTGCTGCCCAGTGCGGACCGCTTTTCGCTCGGTCTCAGAATGAAAGTACAGACTCTAAAATTTCTATAGACAATATCACACCTTTCTATTCGTTCATTCCAATTTATTTTTCATTGATTCTTCTGTATTGATACAATAAAAAATTAATCTGGTTATATAATAATTATAAAATAATGGCAAAGATAATTGATTTAAATGCTTTATTATACGTAGATTAGTGTAGTTGAGCACAATAAATAGTGACAAGTATTTGAGTTTCTAAGTAAAGCCTTGGGGAAAAGGTACTTTGCAGAAATTGCTATAATTCAGTAGAAATAATATAACAACGTAAGGTTTGAATAAATACACAAAAGATTAATTATATTTTTTAAAAACTTATAGTTATTGATGATAGTTACACTAATAGGAGAACAGCAATATTAAAACTTGCTAGGCGTCTTCAATTTAATAACTGGGGTAAACACATTTTAATCTTTGGTAAGTATAGAAGTTATAAAATCAAATTATAAATTCAAAAACCTTCGGGTAACGAAGACATCCATTTTTGTGTGTTTTGTGCGAATCCACCGAACAAAAAATGACAAAAGCGATCCCCCGGTGCCGCAGATTTCATACAAAAGGATCGGGACCATTTATATTAATTTAAAATTCCGGTAATTTCGATTAAATTTGGTCAAGAATGCACAAAAGAAAGCCGTTCTTTACGAATGGATTAATTGCTTTACCGTCCGGGGAAGGTCAAAGGCGACAACCGCAGCGGGAGAAGTTTTCCTGAAAATATTCGTAACGTCCCAGGTATGGGGTCAAATCGTAATCCGACGAAAACTCCTAACAGGGGAAGTTTGAGAGTGATAAACATTTCTGAGTAAGACTATTAGTCATCATTGCGAAGAAAGGAGGGTGAGGACAGCCGCGACTGCGGTGTCTGTATTATTTTAACCTTTTCTTACGTGTTCTCGGCTGTGGCAAAAATGCAGTTTTTTTGTACAGCCGATAAAAAGCAGTTCTTAAAGTTTGTATGGCGGAAAGATCGCTTCGCGATGTGTACGTACGGCGCGGGACGTTCTACCCAATTATTCGGTATTTTTCTCGAGACGTCCATTATCAGTCGCCGATGTTTTCCGGCGGAAATAAGAACATTTTTTCCGGGCTGCGGTTGCCCGGGGAAACGGGAAGGTATTGTTTGATGGAGCATCTGTTGCGGCTCTATCCTCGAGGGAACAAATAATTCGGCTCTCTCGGCCCCGCCGCCCTCTCCGCTTCTTCGGCTTCATTAAAGCCCCTCCGTACCGTCCCGCTCCAATTCGGAATCGATCCTTTGTCGCGAAATCTCACGGTCCCGGTCCATCGGTAAAGCCCAATCCAAGTTGGCTCATTTGTAACTGAACATAACGCGATTAATGAATGCTGTTTTAGAAATTATTAACAGGAAAACACGTATTATTAAAGAGTTTTGTTTGATTCGAGATACCGACAAATTCGTTCGCCTCATGGCCCGTTCGTGTAATCAATTCGTATGTTTAATTTTATTTGTGTAATTGTAAACAAATCATTTCGTATTATTATTATCAGTAATTTACATGTACTCCGATTTTAAAACTAAATATTATTATTTTAGATTTAAGATATATGTTCTCGCCATGCGCCACAACTCTACTCGATCATAGGCTAGATCGGTTTCGGCTTTTCGCCATCGCTATCGGAGTCGCATCCTAAAATGTAACGAGGTATTTCACTGCGTTGTTGTCGTCTTATAACATTATTCGGGTAAACGATGATCCGCGATAATAGCTTTCCGACAGTGGTGAAATACCAGTCTAAAATACCGAGAGAGACGCACAGCGTTTATTGTTTTTTTTTAAATAATAATAAAGTCTTTACGGTGGGGTACACAACGTAATATATTTTTAACGATTCGAGCCAAGTCACAAAATAAGCCCTATTTAATAAACTCGGTGGCATATAACCCGCCTTCGGAGTAACTTGAATCAACAAATATAGGATTCTTTATTAAAATTAAAATCAGGAATCTACCACGTCCTCGCCCTCCCTCCCCAACTCTATTCCTTCGCAAATGTTATTCGAGGTTATATTTGCCCGTAGTCAACCCCTCGTTTTCTTTTCCTATTCGGATGTAATTTTTTTAGTAGGGGTTGGGAGAAAATTTGAAATCGCGTTCAAATCCGGTAAATGCGAGGTTGTATTTCCGGCGTAATTTAATGTGAGCCACGGAGACGTCGGCGCTTTGGTGTTAAAGGAGGTGAGCATGGACAGTGAAGCGTGGCCCGAACGGCCCCCTCTAGAGCCGGCCGGCAGCCTTACCCCCATTAACCCAGCCACCGCTTCGCCCCTAGCCCTTCAATTTATTTAATAACGAATCCCCATACCCGACTCGAAAGAATCGAGTTAAACCGCTAAATTAGGACTACCGAAGCCATTACTAAAACGGATATCAAAATTGAAATTAGCCGACAAACTCACGATCGACAATAACGTATTGAAAACGACGTCGTCATACGGCGTAGAACTATGGGAATTACACCGAGACATAGGACAAGTCGTTCGAACCGTCCTTAATGCCCCCAGCTATGTTTCAAATCACACCATTCAACATGCCACTCCCCGACCCGAACTACTCTCCCAATGTGGAAATATGCCGTCGACTACCGAAGATAGAATGAAAGCTGTTTCATAACTTTATCGGATTCATCGAAAGAAGATACAACTTTAATAAGTGGCCGGTTGTAATTTTCGACTGACATGAGTTTAGACGGTTTGCTCTGACCGTTAATTGTTTTCAAAGTTCATCTGTTATCTAACCTCTTTAAACGAATCACAAGTTTAGTTTCGTCAATTTAAAAAACAATGTTATAATAGCCACTTTTGGTCTGGTCAAAGCTTCGAAAGTGTTAACGCGTTAGTTTATCTCGCCGTCCCCCGTTTCAAATGGGAGACATTCGACGTAGTCGAACGAACCCTTCTTTGTCCAGCGTAGATAGCGGTCGATCTATCGGACTAAAACAAATAAAAAGAGGTAGGGAGGGGGTGGAAGTTTGACCGTTTCAGAGTTTCCGGGTAAATATCCGTTTCCCATTCAAGCGAGGGGTACCTCCATACCAGGGGTCCTATTCGCTATTCCGACCCAGATTTTTTCCTCCGGGTTCGGAAAAGCCCGCGGAAGTTTTCTTTTTCTGTTCTCTTGGCCAAATATAAGGAAGCGGTTCGATGCCGACGACCGACCGGTTCCCACAGCGTAAAACATTCCCCGGGAGACAAGTACCGACATCCACTCCCCTCGACTCGGAATAAATATGTTTTTCTTCTTTAAAAAACACACATTTAATTGAAAACCACGCAAAATTCGAAATTAATCTTGACCCGGATTTAGAAGTTAATTTTAACTTCTAAAAAAAATATATATATATATATATATATATATATATATATATATATGTATACATATAATCCTAAATTACTTATTCACTAGAGCGGTTTATCCTGAATTCCTTATCGGTTTCGTTGTTGTAATACGGTTATTGTTAGAACTCGGGAACCAGATTTTTTCCATTGGTGTCTTTCCTTCGGAAAAGCTCGCGGAATTTCGATTTTTTTCGCCGAATATAAGGAAACGGTTCGACGCGGACGCCGCGCGTTCCCACAGCGCAAAACAAGTTGAACACGTTTTCTTTTTTAAAATGCATACATATAATTTAATTGAAAAACGTGGAAATTTATCTGTGTTACGCAGGATACGTTTAGACTCGGAATTAGCAATTAATTAAAAAAATATATATATATATATATATATATATATATATATATATATATATATATGTGCAGAGTTGAGTCTCGCCTATCCGACATGAATGGTCCGGATAATCGAAAAAGTCGAATAATGTTAAGAAAACACCTATTAACGTAAAACTATGTTATAATTTTAGACATTAAAAACCAAATGTTTTACAATAGAAAAGAAAAAATTAAATTATAGATATACAAAAAACTACCCTCAAGAGACAAATACCGAAATGAATGATAATCACACATATATTTAATTAGAAAACACACTCAATTTTGACTGGAATTGAGAAATTAGAAATTGAGAAATTTAGAAATAAAAATACATATTTAATCTTAATTTACCTATCACAAGCCGAGCGGTTTATCCTTACATCTAAAGTCCCTATTGATTTTGTGTAAGTAATAGGGCTATTGTTATTGTGGTAATTCTATTAGTTAATACGTATTCTGGGATAGAAGTGGATGGGGGCATTGTAAGTGGTGAGACTGGCGGTTCTGGGATTCAATTAACGATGGGGGCGCGGCTTCGTTTATTATCCGGCCACTCTCCACCGTTTTAATCCTTTTACACGTTGCCCCACCCCCCAGCACAACTTCATCTCTCGCCTGTCGCAGTTTTCGCAAAGACGATTGTTACAAAATTTCCCGTCGATAAAATTCCACGTGGCGCGGAGCCGCATCTTTATATATAACCCCGACCCAGTTGATAACCGGCCCGTGCATAACCCTCTTCCGCTCCGACAGTATTCGCCTACGTCTGTTAAATTCAAGCCCGCCTATAACGTTAAATCCTGTCTTCTGTCGGCGTCAATTTCGACTGAAAAACATCCACGCCATATAACAATGATATTTAACATCGATCGAAACCCCGGTAATTTCAAATTAGAGAAAAACCTCCCTTAGTTTTACAACGAATATCGAAAGTGTTAACGGCTAGGTTTACGGGACCCGTCACAATTCCGAATTTCAGTGGGAAAACTATAGAAACCGTTCGAATTTTTTTTTACCGCTCGGGCCGACATTAATGTATTAAACGAGGGAAATACATATCGAAGTTTATTTGTTTGTAATTTTGAAGCTCTCTTTGCCGTATATCTGTCTATACGGTATGCATAAAATTGATACATGAAAAACGTCCGTATACCTAGTGTTAAGGACGCAAACAGAAAAAAATTTCGGTTCCGGCTAGCAGAATTAATGCATATTTAGACGTGTACATAATGAAGACGTTTTAATTTATTTTAAATTATTATACGGCGATTTAGTATTATTTTCTTTTCCTTTATAATTTAGGAAGAAAAAAATAATATTTGTTCCGTTTACCTGCATATCATTAGGAACGAATTACGTTTCGAAGTCAGCGGAACAACAAAGAAAAGTTTATTTATATACTAGATATTTATAGACTAGAACAAAAAGAATGATCGTTATTGTATTTACACTACATACTGCACCACTCCACCGTTTAAGCGACAACTAGTTATGTTTTTACGGGGAACAGCGACAGTCTAAGTGTCTACCGGTCCTGGTTTTTTTCCCCGAAGTATTAACATTTTTCTCCCGAATACACGAATATTATGCCGCCAAATTGTTTCCGGGCCGCTAACGTATACGCCGACAGCGGTGTTTTGCTTTTGCAATAAAGCGGAAAGGCTGAAAGTTTCGTCTTGAGTCGGAGGCGTTAGCCGAATGCGGTATACGGTGGGGGTGGGTTCCTGAAATTATTCGACCCCTTCCACGGGCTTATATGGCAATTTATGCCGGCCGGATCCTAAAAATCTGAAATTCAAAACGGTTATCGCGCCTCCTTCGGCGGGCGTCACGTAAACCCCTGTCCTTTTTTCCGGGCCCAATCATCGCATTATCCTTTCGGCTACAGCTACAATTGGAAAACCTTTTATTACGGTTGTAATGAGCGCGGAATTTGTAACGTCTACGCGTGGGGTACGCATTTGAACAAAATTTTAAACACGATTGTCGGGAATCTCTACCTACTACAATTTTGCAACGAATCATGGTCTGTAAATTACGCCAACATGTGCGAAATTTCCCAATTCTAAGCACAATAAATTCTGTCCTCGTCATTATAATAATGCGTTTAAATAATTACGGCCATACAAAAAATCAAGAACGATAATAGGAAGTATCCCTATCCCGTTTAGTAAAACAGAGCCACATATAATGTATAAAATTGTAGTCGTCACTGAAAATAAAATTAGAAAAAGATGTAATCTAAATCCGGGCGACACGGAAAAATAAAATAAAATGCCGGCCATTTAATGCAATTCTGAGAGAACTGCCCGAACTGTCATAACTGCCATCTGGATTCCCATAACTGGTGGATTCACCATCAAAAGTACATCTGCGTTATCGAATCGCACTGTAACTAAATATAATTTTAGACATTGTTAGTAGTGAAAATAGAAAATTAATTGAAACTTTCATTCACTCTAATTCGACACATTCCTCGCCAATGCCCGCAGTTATATTTGGCCACCGTTGGAATTGTTCCTAACGTTATAATTACAGGATTCAATCTAATATTCGGCCGGAAAAGAAACAGTTTACCGCCCGGATAAGAGCGATCACTGGAAAGGGACCATTGGGAAGTTTGAGGGGGATGGGTAGGGAGGTAGGGGCAGGGATCCTTGGCCAACCATAGGATCGGCCATCGGAATTACAAAGCCTTCGGAGAGGGTCCCGCCCCCTCCGAAAATATTTCCTAAAGGATCAATTTAAACAAAGAAAAAGTTGCCTGAAAAACTCGGGGGAGTTTCCAAGCCGGCTACACAATTGGGCTTGTTTAAATACCGGCCTCAATCCCGGTAATGGATTAGTGGGAAGAGGTCCCCGTTAAAACTCTTATATTCGGCCCTAAATCGATTCGTTTACTTTATCCCCACCCAAATTAAGAACTATCGTAAATGTTCCTCCTCTGGCTGGACCTGAATTCAGTTTTTCTACTTGCCGAATCGACATTTTCCTTTCGCTAACAATAATGTAAAATTTTATTGGTCATTTCACTAATTTTATTTACAGTTTGAACATTGCTTTAGTAAATTTTTAACTTCGAAGCGGCACACTTCCTACTTTTACTTGACAGTTTTATTTTTTCCACAGATCCAACCTAAAATATCCCATCACGCCAATCCTTCGATTCGACATCTCTCCTGTCGTTACCTTCCTTAAGAAGAAACGACCACGTGATTTCCCCGTGGAATCGTAGCCGCGGCTTAAAATAAAAATAACAAAAAAAGATCTAACCTGAATCTGAACGATACGGAAAAATAAAATAAATTTTAATGAAATTCTGAGAGAAACCCCCGAACATGGTATATCTATATTTATATTTTCATAACTAAAATATACTAATAATAGCTCAAGACCAGTTATTAGAAATAAAGCGATTGTTGCGGGATTAAGAATGGGCAGAAGATCGATAGCAATGTAGTTAATATCGCTAATGCTTTAAGAAGCAGCCGAAACTACTGAAATTCCACAACTAGGCGAAGTAGTTTGGCTATAATTTGATTGAGAATAATCAGGAGTCAGGATTATTCTTAAATGTTTGATTTGTTCGTTTAAATTAACCAATAAACCAGCATAAACCGATTAAATTACTTCTGTGTTTAGTTATATATTCGCCGATCCATTGAATATCACTCTCAATATTGTTTATATCGTAAGCCGCCGTTAAGGCGTCCACTCCATGACCGTTCGGCAATAGTTGGTTAATCTAAGTAGGCTTATTCCGTGGAAGGGGATTACGGGGTGAAGGGAGGGGGGTTCAAAGCCCGCGGTTTCGTATTCGAATAGTTGCTTTAATTTAATCGAAATTGGCATCGGGCATTTCTAGAATTTCGAACCCGCGGAATGCACAGCCATTAATAATCACTGACCGATATTAAAACCTCACGCCCCTTTCAATTTGCCGCCTATCGAGGCCGATGCAATTAAATCGGCCGGTAAATTGAATTCGGCGAGGAACGAGTCGTCTGAAATATGCTTAAACGGCGTTTTGCACATTAACAGATTCAATATTAAATGTAACGCTAATTTCGGCTTCTATAAATCTCATATCTCGTATAATAATATATGTAGTATTTTATTCTTCAATTATTGCATATTGATTTTATTTGTAAAATATATGCTGACAGTAAAGATTTGTCAGAACCAAACTGTACTGTATCCGTAATACATTATCGGGAATATTCGTAAATTTTAAAGATATTAACGATTACATTCATTTTTCGTAAAAACAAATTTAGTGCCTTCTAATATAGAGCGTTTTAAAATCTTTATTTTTGCCCATAAATTATCGGTTTATTCATGAATTCATTGTTCCATTCTGAACTCACGAAACTATTCCAGGATTTCATGACCGGTTTTAATTTGGCGGCTCGGGCCCGCTCGATTGAATTTGGGGGCGAAAAGAGCTAACAGAAGGAGGGCGACTCTCGATGCGGCCTCGCCTAACCGGAAGGGGAAACTGGAAATGGTGGAGGGAGGGAATGTGTGCAGACGGTCGGAAACTCGGTTCGGCGTATAAACTCGCCGTGGATGAACTGGTCTTACTAGTACCCCTGCCAACCGGTATTCTTCCCACGACATCGCCGTCTTACCAGTCAGTTCGTATTCAGAGCGCGGAAACAAAGGCTCATCGACCCAAATATTCTGTATTTCGGTATGCTACGGACATTTTATTTACTGGGGATCGGCTACGAGCGGCGGGCATCGGTTTTTGCGACATTGTCTGGTTGGAACGCGAGCAACAGGTACCCCGTCCGGGTACCTAAGGGGCTAAAATAAAGGGTAAAATATATGTGCGAAGCGTAACCTAATAATAACCGAGTTTTATGCAGTCGGCAAATCGGTACGAGCGAAATAAACTGGATACTCGCGTGAATTTCCGATTTCAAAACGGTTATATCCCAGAAATTTGTTGTGTGAAAATCGTATGTCGTACAGTTTCCGCCAATAATTTAATGGATTTTTTCACGTCCGTAATTAAAATCGGAGAAAGCCCCATCCCCCGTCTTATATTGGCCGCGTGCTTTTTCAAAGGAAAAGTATTTCATTTCCCGGTGTAATACATCGCGAAAATTAATTTTGCCCGGAAAAGAGTGGCCAGTTCACAAACACTAATATGAGGATAAAACAAATTAATTTAGCATATATTTTTGGAATCCGTGGGGGTGCGGCATTTTCTCTAGTCTGACATATTCGTTCTTAAGTTAGATAAATAACATTCCGCCAATTGCGCCCCCATGTACTAACGCATCTTTATACTTCTTCCGATATGGAATATTTCATGTCACTGCTCTATTGCTTAAATTAAAGTCTAGTTCAGGACACAAGAGTATAAATACAACAAAGCGTCCCTAGAATTTCACTTTCACATTTTTTTTTCGTTCCACATAGAATCGGAACGATTTATATCAATTTAAATATCCCCGCCGGCCCGTATATGCAAGTTCTAATGAGAATTGAATAACGACTCTTTATAGGGGCCGTGAAAAGCATATTTTGAGCCCCAAGTGCAGCCCGGATTTGGAATATTAACGGGTCCGGTGACGGATGCATAAAACTGCATGTAAGAGTGTGGGAGCCCCCGTAACCCAGTAGGTAATACGGGTGCCCAGTTTTTATTGCGGTTTTTATTGTTCCTATATTCTCCGCAGTTTATTACCTCGGGTTGGCTTAGACCTATCTGGGCTATGATAGAGGGCGGCACTAACGCCCGAAGATTTATGGCCTATCGAATTTACCGCCTGGCGCGCCAGAGAGAGAAACTGGAGGGAGAGGAGGGAGAGGAGGGAGAGGAGGGAGAGGAGGGAGAGGAGGGAGGGAGGGAGGGAGCGAAATGTAAAAGGGAGAAACCGTAAATATCCGAAGAATGGAGAGGCCCGATTTAATGGTGGACACTGTTGACTGTGGAAGGACTTCCATACAAGCGACCCGAGGAGGAGTCATAGGCGGATAATACACGATTTTCCAGGAAATATCACTAACTAACTACCGGCAGGATCGCCTAATAATATGGGAAGAACCTCGGTTTGGAAACCACCTGAGTGGGCTCCATTGGAAGTGTTTTCAGGTGGTTTAGGAATACCGGAAAAATCCCTGAATAGCAACGGGTCAACCACTTCCGACCGAGCCTCTTCCCATAGTATTACGTGATCCTACCGGAAGTTCAAGCTATTCAAGTTCTGGTCGCGGAAACCCTCGCTCATTTAACTCGTTTCTAGTTTCAATACAACCGAATTCATCGCCTTTTTACTAGACAGTGCTCCTTGCTAGACTTTACTTTTACAGTGTGTGGCTTGATCGTCATTTTGTCAGCTTCGCTTATATCGTATGCCTAGAAAGTTTTTTTTAGCCAATTCTCTTTTATTAGTAGCATTTGTGATAGTTTTTCTCTCAGCTATGCCCGGGGATTTGTCCTTTGACCTTAATTCCGAACGATTTGATTTTCTTCATTGTGGGTCATAGTTTCTCCCCAGGAATCTTAGTCAGGAACACTTTTCCTCGTTTCCGACTAAAGCCCCTATCCCTGTATTTTCTCCCTGTATTTTCTCCCTCCCTGTTTTTCTCGAGAGTAAGTGAACTCAGGATAGAGGCTTAAATTATATTTAATTCACGAAGCGATACCGGATCGCCGGTTTTTGGCCGTCAAACAGAGGGCCGGAAAGTATTGGGACGCAATCGAGAGCGGTACCCAACCGACGGAAAGGGCGCGAGAGTGGGTAATCAATCAAAAACTTTATTCGAAACTGGAATTAAGAAACTCGAATACTCCCCCAGGAGAGAAACCGGATAGGAGTAGGGGAGGAGGCGTCAAAAAATACTCCCCGAGGAAAGTTCATATTAAACTAATTTTGTCGGCAAAAACCTCTGTCGGGGTCGGGCTTGTCGTGGTCCGGTCTAGGCCGAAGGGGGTTACAAAATAAGGCCGCCCCGCGATATTTTAATTATAAAATACTGGAGCGGCGAAAAGCAAGTTAATGGGGACCGTTAAAACGGTAGTAAGGCGTCGACGGGGACACCGGTTAAAACTTAATCCATTAGCCTTAGCCTGGTTTTATTGGCCGGGTTTATTTTGATCGGCTCCACTCGGCCGCCCGCCATAATCCAACATGGCGCATACAGTCGCCTAAATCCTCTGCTAAACGGGACGTGCCCTACGCGTCCTGAATCAAACTCGCGCCATTAACCGCCACATAACGCCTCGCTACGGCTACCGTCAGACGGTTTGGAACACCTTCATTCGTCCGATTTTATAACTCCATCTGGTTTTGTAGTAAACGTTTCGCGAGATCGTTTATTTTCCAGGAATACTCTATAGAATTAATATATCAATTAAAGAGGCTAAACAAAGCTATAGCTATTCCTTTTAAATTATACTATGCCTGGATCATCGCCTTATAAATGCCTTTAATCGTTATGAATTCATTATTCTGTGTAAAGGTCAAACAGTAATTGTAATGGGTGGTGTAAACGTAATAAAAATAAATAAACATTTTAAAATATTACTGTTCTCTTGCCACGGCCATTATAATTTCAATACACCGTGTATAATGAGTGATTTTCAGAAATAGCGCAATGTACGGAAACAACATCGTGTTTTATAAACAGATATTAAAATTGTCCGCGTATTCGGAAATACGTCCAATCTTAAAAATCTCATTTTCATAGAGTCGAAAACATAATTGAGTTAATTTCTCCGACTTCGTACGTAATTTCGCCAACTAATTAACGCTGGATAAATATCGGCCGTTCCGATTTAAACGGCATCGAGTGATTATTGCGGTTGATTACGAGGCCGTATTATGATGACCTCGCCGTGCTAACGACCGGATCTATTTTAATGGCCCCCCGCGGTGAAAATTAAACCTCGTTCATTTTGAGCGTCGACATCAATGACTAGTTATTGAAAACGCAAGTGGAATTGTAACGACTCGGCCGGCGCTTCGGTTATACGCCGGCACGACTGGAAGGCCGTGCGGGTTTAGTATCAGCGCCCGGTAAGATGTTGACACGATCCAGCTTTTTAAAACTAAAACAACTTTACACCAGGAAATGTTTATTCATTGTATCGACAATCAGAAATATTATAATGTGAGAAAATGGCTGTATATGTATATTCCTCTGATGTCTGTTATATACTCAAATACTGATGACATATTCACTAATTTATGTCCAACATTGAATAATTCTTTTTTATTAACTCACCAAGTGTAAATACGGAACGATATCTCCGAACGGTAGGCTTTATGAATTTCTTAAAAATACATTCGAAACGATTATTTATTTTATGTGTATAAATATTAAATAATAATAAATAAATAGATAATATTAATAAAACATTATAAATTTTATAATATGTATTTATGTGCATATATATATATATATATATATATATATATATATATATATATATAATACATGTATACATAGAGAAAAAGATAAACAGGAGAAAAATATTTTTAGCCGTTATGGCGTTTTTAGGCCGTTAGAGCGTTTAGTATTCCTTGAACGCAGGACGTAATGGCCATGCTTAGTATCTTCACCGTCCGTACATTTCCCATGCAAATCTTCCGTATTTCGTAAAATATCCGTACGTGATAGAACTGTGTCCATTTTAAGAAGAGGCTCGAAATTTTCTTTCCGATACTTCCACCGTCGAATCATGTTTAGTCGAATAGTAATAGTACTTTTTAGCTGTAAGTGCTATAACATTTTTCATAGAGAGAGAAAGAGAAAGAGAGAGAGAGTGAGTGAATAAGATGGTCAGAGTAATTCATACTAAAAAGGTAAGACAGGTGCTTTTAGTTTGCCTACTGATTAATGATTAATGGGAATGAGGAACTCCCATTAGTCTCATATTGTGAGTTATTATTTTTTTTGGTTTTAGGGCACCATTTTAGGTTATTAGCGCTTTGATTACAGGACAAAGGGTAGGTAGAGCACTAACAGAGAGGCCCCACGCTACACGTCTCTTAACGGTTTCGCGATATTCGGGCAACTAAATCGTATTTAATTACTATTTATAAATCTCGCGATGGAAAACCTGTCTGGATTACGGAATTATCGGAATATTAGAAATATTATCTCGCGCCGAATATTAAATTTACTCCTGAAACAAGTAAAACGTCCGTCAGAAGTCCCGTTCTTTGAGTCGATAATTACTGCGTGACCCTAAGAAATAATGCTTCTTTAAGGACTTAAAAGTCCTGCAACAACATTATGTATCATAATTGTGCTAATGATTGGACAGGACTGAATGTTGCCACCGTCTGAATTAATATTGGGCGATGGATCAGAAGTTCGCGTCCGATTTGAAACCAAATTTAATACGTTTTATGGAAAGGTTTATGAATTCCTTCTTCGTAGAAACTTTGTTGTTTCTCTTCAAAGAAAGTCGTAAGACAGGTTTTCGACGTCGCATTTCTGGCCGTTCGAATTCCCCTGCAATCCCACCAGACGCTTCTGCAAGCTTATGCCAGATATAAAAATCGGGTACGAACGTTTGCAATCACCCAACACCCATCTTATAAACCCAGAAATTCTCTAGTAATGTGTCTATGTGGAGTTCATAACACATCTTGATTTCTCCCGACGGGTTTCAGAACACCTTTTTTTTATTTTTATGCCCGTATTATAACGGGGGACTTTAGTGTTCATATAAATTCCCGAATCGGATTCGAGAAGAGTTATAAGGTTTTTATTATAACGGCTGTCGACTTCTGGCAAGGCGTAAAGTAACTTAAGGCGAGTGCATAAACGGGCTGGGCAGTAAACGGACAGAAGGGGGGCGCCGGCAGCCATCCAGTACAATCCCACGGACATTTTTATCGGCCTTCAATCATTTTCGCGATAATTCAATAATTGTCTTCTCCGCGTAATTTGTAATGTATCGGGCCATTGCGGATTTCTCCGGATGGGTCCAGCCATTTTAATTCTTACTCGTGTTATCATCGATGACGACCGAATAAAGTCCATAATCGATAAAACGAGAGAGAGAGAGAGACAGACAGCTAAATGCATCCCATACACGCATTCAAAACCATTGGAAACCGTCTGAATAATTGCGGGAAAAGTCCGCAATTATTCAGTTGCCAACCCAATACAAAGCGAATTTTACCGTCGAATTTATACAGATCGGGGAACAGGGGAGAAGACACACAACAGGGGTTGTACTTAACGCCAGTTGGCCGTCTCCGCTGTTCCCCTCTTAAGTAGCTTTACGGCGGCAGGTTCCAGTTCGAAATTATTTTGTAAAATCATCTGGAAGATGAAACATTCAAATCTCTCTCAAAGGCCCGAGCGGTTAGACGCAAAAGCGGTGAGAAACCAAATATTTCGATCGCAAGACCGGTTTCAGCCAGCAGGACGAATTATTTCATGTCACCCCAGGGCGAATACAGTTTTTCTTGATTTCAATCGGGGTGAAAAACGGAAGGGAGGAAGGCGGGGGGGGGTTTGGCGAAGACACCTGTAATATTATTAGGGGAGGTGACGGGAGTGGCATTAGGGAGGATTTACACGGGACGACCCTCCCGCCCCACCACTACAAATAAACTCAAGCAGACCAGAATAAATACCTTCTTTTCCTCCTTTCGTCGTATTTTCTGCCCGTCTCTTTTTAGGGATTCAAAAAGCGGGCGATTCCAAAAGAAGTGGGACACGACCGCTCGTTTGGAACTTTGCTAATATCCGGAGAAATTAATTAACAGTTGCAACGGCGTTGTCCCCGCTCAAATCTAGAATCAATTCTGATTTTTTTTTACAATGTTCAATGTTGGTGCCTCACGAGTGTTCACGGAGAGCACAGAGAAGCTAGTCGGATTTCACGCATCGTCGGTAAACTTACTTTAGTGAAAAAGTGAACGCAATTACACGATGGAGAATCGTAACTCTAACCTAATTTTTTAAGGTTTTTAAGGTTAAGATGGAACAAAAAATCTGGAAAGCCACGAAAATCTAGTACTAAAACGCTACGGAGCACGAGGAGCTTGAATATGTTTCAGTAATTGAAGGGAAATTAATTTTCAGGCCAGCGCCGATTATTCTTTGTTGGAACAATGATAATTCCAACAACATTATATAAATGTATATTCGTATAGCTTATTGAATTTATAATTATAATATCTTATCGATATTTTAACGGAATTCTTACCTGTTTTATTGAACATTGACGATTAAATGTGTCGCAACTAGACACATTATTGTGGTGAATTATAAAAGACTGTATAATAATGCTATGATACTTAAAAACAGTAGGGAAATTTAAGACGGATTAAAGCGCTATAGATTAAGAGGAACTCGAAAATGTCTCGGTCGCACATTTCAATCGAAGGGAAATTAATTTTCAGTTTAGAGCCCATGTTTGTTGCTACATTTATGTTTCGAGGTTTTACGAATACTTTAAATTAATTTTTAAGCAATCATTAACGAAATAAATAACGCGATATTGTCTTAAATATGTTCAAAGTTTCATTACTACTGTATTCATTCATAGCTGGCAGTGTCCGGGACATTTGTCGCCGTTGTAAGGCCGATGCGGACCGTCGCATCTCGGAGGGTCGGTGCGCATAATTTGCTTTTCGGTTGGGACAAACAAAAGCTCGACTCGTTCCGCCGTGTATCTGTATCCGATTTGGAGGAAACAAAGTTTGCGCCGAGAGAGTTTGCGGGTCGGGGGCAGGAGGAGTTTGGTTGGGTTTTCCATCCCCTACCACTTTATTGGGCCAATAAATCGCCTTCTCCTTCCCCTCCTTCCGCCTATGATTTAACCCACGGGAGACTGAAATTAACCTCCTCGCGCTACGGGGCGGGTCTTGCGCGTAAAATAGTTTCACCGCCGCCGCATACCCAATATTCCCTCTGGTCTTGTACCGGTATTACGGGTAACTCACTCTTAACTGACCGGCTCTGATGATGGCGATCTTGACTGTTCATGACACTTCTGATCGACGTTAAAGATAGCAGAGATGAGGAGACAAATATCAATAGGTGGGCCACCCACCATTCACTAAACACGGATTCCAGCCGATCCTACTCTCATTGTAAATGGGCATTACGCCACTCGTATTTAAAGGGTAAGGCCCTTATTATAACTGCACTTTTGATGGAAAGCGCGTTGAGTTCGGGAACAAACTACCGAGTCGATCAGCTGCTCATCGATTCCGAGATCGGGATGTCTTCCGCTTACTCCATATAATACAATCGTATTTCTCGATTTCTTTGCATCGAACGGTATAATAATTTTATTTTTCGCAAGAAAAATATCATCTTCATATTACTCGCGTATAATATTTAAAGTTACCATATTTATATCAATAAGTGTTCGATTAATAAAATAATAACTTAATGTAAGAAATTAAACCTTTTTAGCTTCAATTTTCTATTTTTCGAAGGCTCGTTTCTTGCTCTTCTTTTCTTGTATTTCACTTGCCTGCAGATTAATGAATTCCCTTATAGCTTATAGCTGAATAATTCCATCTCGATTTCTACGTAACCGTGTAGAACGCTGTTCATTAGAACTTGAATCCGAAGACAACTAATTATAAGCTTCTTAGGCAAAATGACTGAAGTTACAAAGTAAGAAACTTTTCATTGGTTTTCGAACTTGACAATTTTAAATCGACTTGCAGTTATGAATTAATTATTAATTAATTCTAATCTTCTCATTTCCCCGTCTTCTTTTCTTCTCGATTTTAAAATAAGAGTAAAAAATGTTTTCCGAACAAACAAATCAAACGCCTCTTCTTGCAGCTCACACCGCTGTTCGCCTTCTGCCGCCTCGCTTGTAGATTGCTCTAGTATACGTAATAATTCGTATTCAGATTTTTTGAGGAATAAAGAATGTCCAATTTGAATTTCCGTGGCTCATAGAACTCGGATCACCTCGCATGTACGCTCTATATGAACAGGAGAGGAACTCAACTCTGGGAAATAGGCGATGGCCAGGGTGATATGTAATTTCTGTTTGAAAGGTCAAACGAGGTCGAAAGCAGTTCGCAGATCTTATCTCCCTTCATATCGGGATTACCGTTACCGATTCGGTTCGTAGCCTGAAACGGTCCATCTCTGATACGGACGGTCTCGCTTTTGGGCCCCGATGGGCAGCCTACTCTATTAAATTACCGCGCTTATATTTCGGCGTTAATTAAAAAAGGGCGACACACGACTCGGATGTCCAGTTTGGCGATAAAACATTTCCAGTAATATTTTGCGCAGCGCGAACAAATTATTCAAAAGGTGGCTGGATTCATCGAAATCTCAAACGTGCCCTTAGGCAAACAATGCAGTTCATGCGGTATATATATATATATATATATATATATATATATATATATATATATAAAATACATTGAGCCTATTGTATAGAGTCGAGCTTTATAACGACTTTCAACGGAGGCATTAATTTTGCCGCTGGCCGTCCCTTTCATTAAGATAATATTTGTTAACGACCCATTAGCCTCTACGCAAACAATATATAAGGCCCAACACAATATATAAGGCGTTTAGGCCCCTCGTATCTGCGGGAATCGGTGGAATTCTCCGTTTCTAATTAGTATATCATATTATATATTATAATTATTCCGATATAATTTTTTTTTTTAATTAAAGCCACGTGATACCCGTGGTCGAGAGATCTATTCTTTGCCTCTCCCCTCTAATTCGACTAATATTTGAAGTTGTGTAGGACTTTAAAGTAGAAAAAGAAATTTTTTAATCGGCTTCACCTACTGTAAAAGTGCCCTTTGACGAGTCGAACAGAGATCTACGGTTCATAAAATATCTATAAGTTACACCAGGCCCACTCCCGGATTCCCGCTAGGATATTATGACTCCTTTCACACAACCATAAACCGGGAGATCGAATAACCCCTTTTTCCCCTTTTTAAACCTAAACATCGCGTTCTTTGTGCGCTTCTTTTGTGTGTTGATCTATTAAATAAAGTCATTTCTTTTCTTTAAACCGTTTCTTATCGTTCCCGCGAAAAACCTAAGTGGTGCCGAAACCCGGGATCGACGAAAAGGGCCAGTTCTGTTTTTGTCTCTTTTCTTTTTCTTCTTCTTTCTCTTTTCTTTCTCTCTCACTTTCACGAGAGTCGTAACCCCGGCGGAGCGGAAATATATTCTGAAACAGGCAACCCTCGTTCCGGAAGATCGAAAGGAAGAAAGAGAAATGACGCCGGCCACAACCGGCGATGAGGCCTCCACAACATCAGAGGCAAAAAACCTAAGTTATATACAAATACGGTAATTTTATGATCATAAGTTGGTATCACCGCGAATTCGTTTAACAACTTATTGCAACACTGTACCCACTTCTTGCGTATTTGTTAGTGGTGACGCTCACAAATTCCCACGAAAAAATTAATACTTTGTTTTAAAGATAAATGGAATGTGGGACGCCAGTGTAAATGGAATTAGCTCTTATTCCATTCTTATACCATTCTGGTCAATGAGGGTCAATATTGTTGGGAGGACGCGTTTCGAGAACGGTCAATTGAGGAAGCGAATAATTTTCTGACCGGATCGGTTTATTAAGGAAGGCCCCAGCTAAAGTGCCTCTACCTAAGCAAATGTGTTCGGTTCATCCTGCTTTCAGTTCAGTTATTATTTCTATTTACTTCATTCTCTTGTGGAGGCGTTAGCGGCGTACCGTCGGCGGGAAGAGGCCCCCGCGCGGACGGGGACAGATTATTATTCCCCTCTTGTTCGGTGAAACTCCATTCCGGGATTCATTCAAAAAAACCATTCCGGAGAATTGTCCCAGCCCGAAAAAGTGTTTTCTCACCAGCGTTTCCTGCTTCGTCGTAAATCAGTTTGATCAGTTTACGTCTGATTGCGGCATCAATTTTCAATCTGATGTTCAGCAGAATAAATCCCACACGAGTTATAATAGTTTATTCCCCTCCCATTTCTATTTGTTAGTGTCACGTGACTGTTAGCTCGTGACGATCCATTGTGTACAACAGCGCTTGGAACTTGGAAGAAATATAACTACATATATATATATATATATATATATATATATATATATATATATATATATATTGCGAAACTTTCGAAGGAGTTGGAAAAACTCAGGGAAAGTTTCAGTCTAATGGGGTTGACGATAACGATCGGATGAAATATTGTTTTGACAATTCTTGTAATATATTTTTCCCCCAGGGCTAAAAATACAATTTCAGAATTGATGGGTGACAAAATTTGTGGGCACGCGTTTTTTCGCCACTGTTTCGGTGTCGTCTCAAATTGGAAGCCGTCATTATCATTTTTCTATAAAGTTTAAACACAGAGTATATTATGTATAAAACGCGCAATCCCATTCAATGTTTCGTGTCCGAATCATACGTTTACAAAATAATCGAGTTAAATTAAATTTTTACGATTTACACTTTTGGATCATTTTAACGGGTTAGTAAATAGAGATACGTTTGCGAGAAGTAGCCCACTCGATTAAGAGCAATTCACTTTTCGTATTGAGACGATACAAAGAGCTAAAACTGAATTGATATAGCAGAATTTGGTAAACGTCATTACAAAAACTAGTATGGGACATTAAAAAGAAATTGAATGGAAACAGAACAAAGCACAGCTGTCGTCTCGTACGATATCGTCGTGTCGTTATAATTACGAAAGAGGATTATTCGTTGGTCGCGCACTGAAGGTGCTCGAAAACACGGGCAGATGAAACCACGACTTTGAAGGGAAACAAAACTAGAAAACGATTGAAGAAAGTGAGGCCGTCACAGGGGCTGTCGGGAACGATTTTCCCTTTTCGTCGCGGGGTATTAAAAAATGAATCTCTGAAGGTATCGATCGTTTCTGGATATTGTTTGAGGGTTGGGCGGGTTCCGGGGGGGCGGTGGGGTCTCTGCAAAACCACCTGTTCCGCTAGGGGAGTTTCATCGGCGGCCAATTTAGCCCCGGTATAAATCCCGCAAACAACTCAAACATCGCTTTTGTTCTCTCCCCCCCTCTCTCTCTCTCTCCCTCCCTCTCTCTCTCTCTCTCCCTCTCTCTCTCTCTCTCTCTCTCTCTCTCTCTCTCTCTCTCTCTCCCTCCTCCCTCCCTCCCTCCTCCCGCCCACCCAGCGTAGCACAAATCCCACAATATCCCTCCTAAATTGCCGACAATACCAATTTCCATTACTCGAATCGACGTTTATTTCTTTTTTTACCCACTTTTTGTCCTCCACGGAACTCGGATAGAGCCAGTAGCCTTGCATCCACTCGAATGCCTTAGCAAAATAGCGGAAGTTTGTTGTACCTACATTCGTAGCTTACAGAGTATAAAAATTCCGATAAATATTTAAACTCTTAATACATACTTCCGATAATGCATTTGAAATATGTAATTTCATTCCGTACTGTATTTAACCTTTTCTTATTAAAATCCGGTAGGAATATAAATGTACCTGGAATGCACCCTGGTATAAAATTATATATTTATATATATATATATATATATATATATATATATATATATATATATATATTTCCGTAAATTTTCGCTACCTAGGAAATCCTACTTAATTGGCTGTATTTCAATTGTAAATTGGGAAATCATCTCGATAATCCGCTATCCGGCTAATTGTCGCGTTTATTATTAGAAATAATCCTTTAATCGGAGCGAATTATACTGGTCCAGTATTGGGCATTAATTACCTTCGGGCTGAGACCGCTCAAAATAGGTATACCTCGGCTGTGAACATCGGCCTTCGTGTTTTACCTCCCGTTTGGCTTAGATCGATTCTTCTGCACTACGTGCGGACATCGTAAAGGCGTAAAACTTTATATTTCAAAAGATAATCGCAGGCGTCAAGCCGGAGAAAAAACGGAATCGTGCCCGATTTAGGACATCGTGTGCGATTACGAAAATGGGTAATTTATAAAAGTGTTAGTTCACCGGACTCCGCTCATTGACTACTCCTAACCGGTTCTCATCCCACATTGTTTACACTTAATTAGGTTTATTATTAACACCTTCTTTCCTCTCTGCAAACAAGCCACTTTATTTTACCGGGCCGGCTTTATCAGTTTACTCTTTCTTGCGTACTTCCCGGCGCCTCGGTCAATATTTTAGTCGCCTCCCAATATAATAAGAAGATATTAAATGAGCCACTAAGGAAAGCGCTAATTCGCGGCAAAGTCTGCTATGAATAGCGTATGGAACGGAGCGACGGACTGGTCGAACTCCAAAACTAAACTAACTCGTCTTAAATCTAAATGCAGTTTCCAGATCAATTTTGCATAATACGGCCCAAATTTGGGGTTTCGCTCAATTCGAAGTTATTATACCTACCAAATAACATCGAATTGTCTATTCAGAGGCGAGTCTAAACTCCATTTACTACCAATCCGCATAAATATGGTTATTAATGATTTAATTCGTTCGAATTAAGAACAAAAAAATTGGATGCGTTGAAGACACCGACTTGAAAGTCTACAGCGGGTCCATGAAACAGCCATATTGCTGTGGCATAAAATTATGAAGCCGGAAATAGGATGTTCCGACTATTAACAGTGGAAAATGACCTCGAGGTTGAATATCGGTAAGCCGGAATTTTAAGGCAGGGGGACGAGTGCTTAAATTAAGTCGTTCGCCTATTTCACCCAAGAAAAGAAAGGAGGAATAGCTTTGCTATTCGTTTAAAAAAGGTATTTTTCATTTTATAGGTGACTCTCCGAATGAATTTATATTCATATATATTCCGAAATATTATTAATATTTCGGAAGACAACTCATAAAAATTAAGTAATTAATTATTTATTGCACAAAAAAGTTATTTTTTGCGTTACCAAAAAAGTAGATTACTGTACCGTAGATTTTGTCTGTTTCTGTCCTCTCGCTTGTTATAGCATTGTTATAATTAATAATATACTAATAATAATGAATATATAGTACATGATAATTCTTATATAAACAGTATTGTATTGTATGCATTGTATGTATAAGATACACAGAACATCTCATAGCAGTTGTTCTTATAAACAGAACAATGTTGGAAGTTGCTTAGGTTTCAATGTAAACCACTTGCTAGTGAATTCAGTGGAGCTTTGACACTATCAAAATTTGTTGAATCAAATTGTCATAAGTGTACATAAAATAGTTATATAGTTATAGACTGTGATCCTGCTATAAAATTTCATTTGTAAATAGTTCGATTACTTTTTCATTACAGTACAAGTATTTTTTCACAAAAATCAATTAATTTTAGTTGAAATTAAATTGCTTAGCATCCTTTTTTTTTTTGAATAACGCTTAAAATATCTAATATCCATGTTTCTGTAATAAATGTTTATGACGACAATGTATAAAAGAACATTCATAAACTTAAATCCAATTTTATATCATTTTATACATTTTATTTATATACAATTTTATATCAAATTGCGCTCTTCGCATCTTTAGAGGGCGCTAAGCCGTGATTTTCTGTTTTCACTTGAACAACACGGGGTTTCGCCACTTAGGAAGGGAGGATTTCTTTTTTCAATTAATTCTCTTATTACCATCGGCGTTAAAGGGCGAGTGAAAAATTATAACTACGTCGCGTGGATTATTTAATGAATAAATGATGGGAATTACATCCGAGTGCAAAGGGTTAAGGCTAGAGCGGTGCCGGCTTCTCGCCACAGTTAGTGGGATAGTCCAGAGGCGGGGTCGCGTGATTCCTTACAGTGGTCCTCTTCGCAGAAAGGATCGTGCTTTCGGGCGAATAATGAATACATAAGAAAGGCCAAGTGATTTGCGGCTTGTTCTATTCTGTTATGCCCTATATTCAGTCCGGCGAGCAACAATCGTGCAAGAGATATTATCGATATATTAGTTATGAGCCCGAGTTGGCATTCGTTAGAATTTTTAAAAAATAAACGAAATAAATCAAATAGCTCGTGGATTGATTTATTACGAATTATAGAATAGCAAAATATTTATTGTAAACACGATGTTTACACACGATATAACGAAATATTAGGGAATTATAACTTACTTAGTTAATTGCTGCGAATTTCCTGGCGATTCATCAAAATAGGTTGTCCGTCAAGTCGGTAAAAATAAATCAAATAAGTTTTTCACTTCGTCATTTCCGTTATTCTCTTCTTTGTTTTAGTAGTTATTTATTTAGATAATTTTCATGCTTGAGGGCCGGAAACTGTGCCAGCTTTACTCGAATCCTGAGCCTCATACAAAAGTGTATGAAATCAAGTTATTCTAATAAAGTTCTCGGGGTATATAAAGGCAGATTCCGAGTTATTGCTGGCATTCAACCGACTGATAAACAGTAGGCAAGTATGTTTGTACGAATTACCTTTTTACCCGGACGTAGGGCGAGGGCTTGTTGAAGCTCGCGGGCCGAAGGGAAAGCTTACCGGTTTCCGGGGAGTAAAACGGTTTGGGATGAAATATGGTTAAAATTGCCGTAATTTAGAATGAAAGGATGTCTTAGTCTCTTATTAACCGATGATCGGGAAGGATAATAAATTGGGTTCTGGCCGCCATGGCATAATGGACTGTCGCCGCCGTCAGTAGAATTTCCGATGGCGGTGAAATTTCAGAAATCAGTCCTACGCTTCAGGGTACATTTGTGAATATAGACAAATATACTGAAGTACCGCAAACTTGTACTTAGTATATTAATAGATAGAACAGGATTAATGTGCGGCCGTAGGCGGAAGCCTGTAGCAACCTTAACCAAGTTTAAAGAATGAAAACAGTATATTAATAATTTCATAGTAAACAGTGGATTGGCAGTACTGACAGGACGATTCGAAAATTTTATGTCCATACATAAATAGTAGTGTCTGTGTATGCACGCGGTGTAATATATTATTATGTTCCTAAGTGGTTTTAAATGTGCTAATTGTTTGATAAAATAAGCTCAAAAAGTGACGAAAACCGAGTGAACGACAATAGGTTCAGGAGCTGTATCCGAATAAACGGATGGTTTTTTTATTATTTCAAATTGGAGTTTACAATCTGGAATACGGAATAACGCTCCGGCGGAGGGGGACCAATAAAATCGGTAAAACTTCTACATCGGTAAGATGTGACGCGGTAGATAAGAGAGCGGTCGTCCGCGGCCGCGATAAGCCGGCTTCGCGAGGAACTAGCTTAATTATTTCGGGGCCCAAAGAAAATATTTTTTCGACGGACCGGAAGCGGCTCGAAGTGGGGGAACAATAAGCCGAAGTCCAGACGGTCGCCATTTTACAACAATATTTATCCTCGACGGCCGAATGAATAAATTTTTGGCCAGCGGTCGGTTTTCCTTCGATCCGACTCAAACGATTATAGGGGAGCACGAAAATTATTTACCGGAATATTGGGGACTCCAAAAAAAAAAACCAGTCCCTATCGATCAATCCTTCGATTTCTATGCCCAGAGTCAATTAGGCCCTGCGTAATTTGGGCGTTTAAATTTCCTTCAGCCTATACCGGTTTGGCCTGCAGCAGGTAGTTCATGTACAAAGCTAATAATTGCAAAGACCCGGGGAATAAATCTCTTTATTCCTTTTAAATAATTAAAAAAGCTTAAAACGCTCGCCGCGAAATTTTTAAATATGTTTTAGTGAAATGTTCGTCAATGCATTAATCCTCTTAGACCTGGGATAGGCGAACAGTCAATTGCAAGCTGCCTGTATCTTAGCTGGTATATATTTATTTTAGTTGGAATATTTGAAACTGCCTACTACATTTTATAGTTTTTACTCCGTTAAATGGCCTACCCCCGAGACCTAGCCTCGAGAATTAATCTGTCCCTAATATTAATATATTTTCTTCGGTTAACACCTTCTTTTTTTACAGAGCTATTTTATCGGTGCGTTACAAATATTAGTATTTATTTTGTTTCGGTCGAGGAGAAATTATGTTTAGCATTTCATTTTTAACCGCCCTTTATCCCCCGGCTTAAACACCACCGGCATAGGGATCTTCAATAGCCCTCCCCATCACCGGAGGGGCATCTTTATCATGAGATGCGGGCGAAAATATCATTTCACAATTGTACTTATAGCGATAAAAGGTTGATTGTCCAATAAATAAAAATAAAAAGAGTATTTCATTAAAAAAATTACCAGCACGCCAATGTTTTTTGCAAGGGAATACTAAAATTAGGCGGATATTACAACCAAGTAACATTCTCTTTCTCGATATCGAAATGTACAATTCTTTTCTATTTATCACATTTTAAGAAACTCCACTCGGAAATATTATTTCCAAGTTACGTTATACAATAATTAATAGCAGATATACTCTCAGTTTTCATAGCAATTTGAATTCAAATATGAGATTGATATGGGGAAATTGTACGAGAATAGGTTATTGGAGACCTTTTTCCGAATTGCCCCGCAGCGGACGTCGGTCCCCAAGCCCCAGTAAACCGCGCCCTGTGTACCGAACTACACGACGGTATATAATCGATTTTAGGAATAATCTTGATAAATTGTTAAGCGTGAAGTGTAAGAAATGACAGGGAAATGAACACACTATTGCTGCACTTAAGCTAATTTAGTGTCTAGACTGAAGTAAAATGTTTTAAACCGTTTTATTCTATATTCATTGATGTTCGAATAGCACTATTAACTTGCAACGGAGGAGTGGCTTTGCCCCATTTTCTAAAATTTTATTTATTTATTTTTCCGGTATATCACGTGGCCACTTCCTTTTCAGTCGTCTGTAAAGAACGTTTGGGGATAGTAGGGAGAGATAGTAGGGTTCGGACCGTTGGATTAGGACGACGGGTAATTCGAGAATGAAATTTGTTGTCCGGATGAGGTTAATATTTCCGACTGTAAAGTTTGGATTTTGTTGAGATTCGTACTTTACTTCACCCGGGTACTTCACCTAGGTACTTCACTCCATCCGCCTGTTTCTAATAGGGATATTCGGGGATAAGGTTCTCTTCCGAGTGATAACTTGACATTTACACACTTGTCGAGATTTAGTTTTATCCTCCGTATTTTTAAGCAGTTTTGAATTAGGTTCGAGTGCAACTGTAAGTTGTAGTAGTAGGACTTAAAAATATCAAATAAATTCGTATTAAGACTAGAGTGAGATAATCCGCAGAGCCGACAATTTACTTTGTTATTACTGGGTTCTAAGAAGTAGCCTAGATTAGGGTGTTGTTAGAGGTAATCGGGTTATCCTTTCCCCTTGGGCTGGTCCTCCCTGCCTTCTTAGCCCCAATTAATCCCATCCGAGCTTCTTACTCTCGAAATGATCGGACTCCCTCTCAGGAAGGACGGGTCGGGTTTAGGGTTCTACTGCTGAGAAATCTAGGAACCCGCCCGATTCCTAGGGACCGAAAGGGTTCGATCCATTATTGAAACTCCTATCACTCGAAGAGTCCCCCTTATCGATTATTGGATGTGTTATAAATAAAGTACTCTTTATCATCTCATTTTCTGACAGTAACTGTGCACACAGGATGCCCCGCCCGCAGCCGAACATAAAACCGAATCACGAGCGGGAAACAGAAGATCCTAAAAATTCTTTATTAACGTTACTATCTCATATTGCGGCCCCATAAACCGCGACCATTCGTTTTCAAATATTGGCGAGTGAGACACGGCCATAAAGACGGGACAAAAACACGACTTTTCGTAACTCGAGAATAACAGTGAACTCGAATGTGATAATAAAGCGAATATTGTAGGCGGCAACAACGCCCAAATGAAATATCTATCGCTCTATCGAATCAAATAGTTTGGAGAGCTTTCCGATAGGAGATAGATGTTCCCGTCGACTCGGAAAAGTGACGGGTAGCTCTATAGTTTCTGTAGATAAACCTTTTCTAGAAATAATGTAGGGGCGGTGGTCGAGATACTGCATATTAACGATATCTCGTCTTACCGGATCTACATATATATTCGCCGGGATCCGAATAAAAATCGGATAATTCCCTGCTCAGCACGCTCGCCGGACTGGTATTTATTTCCAGTTCTATTTAAGGGTGAAAAATATCTGGAAGGTGGTGGATTTTTACACGGGGATTTCTGCCAGTCACACGCCCATCTCCGGCTCTATCTCCGCCGGGACCGATTAAATTTTTCCTTCCCTGGTCCTTTTCAACGGCTCAATATTTAATAAGGAATCCAACGTGAGCTATACGGATTTATCTGTCGAGAATTCTTCCCCCCTCTCGACCCCGGAGCAAATATTCTATAATATGGACGACGACTTCCCTTCTAATATATTTCCCAGTATTATTTTCTCTCGTCTTATTGTCGCGACTGTTAATGCATTTTGTATTGTATCCGCTGTCCGGAATCCGACGCCCCCAACTTCGGCAACGCTCCCAGGATTTCCCGGAATTTTGGCTGTAGGTATTTTAAGAAATGTTAAATCGAAAAATTAATACGCACGAATGAATTACAGGAATGTCTGTAAAATATTTACTCGGAGTTTTGGTTATTTTTTATGCGAACAAAATATTAATTCCAACTATTGTTTGTAGTAATACTCGTAATATTATTTACGGGTAAAGAAACGTTTTTTCGGTAATTTTTCATCAGCTATTCTTAAATATACGCTGTCACCGAGCAGTTTTTCAGTAAACCTTTATAGGGAGTTTTATTACGAACTTTTTATTTTATTATTGCGACTTGAGGAAGATTAGGGGCCGCCCACGACCAGACGAATGTCAAAAGAAGGCCCTCCGACCGTCGACTTCTCCGCCGCTACTGTATTTCGTGGCCTGATATCTCCTTTCATATTTCCCATTTTGAAAATTCGCTCATTAGAAATTCGCCCGAAAGTATCGAATGGGGAAGGAAGCGTCGGAGGGCGGTTTTCGCGGTTCGTTAAAAGTTGACGAAAGGGCCCAGAGAGAAGGCTGGAAACGCCTTGCTGATACATAATAATGAGTGGGCAGATAATAAATACATAATGGGGGGGGGTCCCCCATAATGGGAGTCGGTGTAAAACCCGGGCCCCGCCAACCGGAACATCGCCGGCATACAAACCCGCCCCATCGAAGTTGGCTTTCGACTTTAGAGGGCTCTGTTACACACCGCCTCCCCGTTTATCATCATACCCTCAAATCTATAATTAGTTTTGAGCAAACCGTAAAAGCAAAACGCAGTCTCGGTAAATCTGAAACGGGGACGTTTACTCGAAAACCTTCGTGTATTTTTCCCTTAATTAAAATATATTTCAGTTTGAAAAACATCTCGGGAAATGCTCGAAACGAATTAAATACCCGTCTATTAATTATAATTTCGATGTAGGAAGATGAAAGGCAAATTATTTGTTGGTGAATGTATCCCGAAAACAAAATAATCGTAACTAATATAAAATATTTACACTAGCGTTTGAATACCGCCCCGCCTCTGTATGACATGAAAATCATACATGAAAAATGGATCAAAGATGGCTTTTTTCCCCGACGACCGCCTGTCTCCTGTGCCTGTGGGTTGAGGCAGAGCGAACCCCCACCGATGCAGACTAGTCGAGTGAAAGGACCAAACAAAAACACATCCCCCCACCTCCAACTCCAGCTGGGTTCTTCTTCATACACAAATACATATATACATACATACTTCTGTCTCATATTATTTTTATGTACCAAACCGTATTTAGCAATTATCAATTTAATCATTCGGTGTTATTATTTTTTGAAGCGATATAGATTCAAATTTTAAAGCAAGTATATTACATTAAAGCGTATTACTTTATGCTATGTACGATCAATTTAAATACTACTACGCCCACGTATTTGTCAGACGATGTTTAATTTTTGGATATGAGAGGGAACATATTTGATAAATATATTTATTTTAACATCAGATATCGATATTTACCTTTCGGAAGACGTTAACGGCGATCGGGCGCCTCTGATGATATACCGGCAACGTCCCTCTGCTGTGCGGGCTTGGGTCTGCGCCGTGGCTAATGCGTTCTTATTTAAATTGAGAATTTCATCACTGTTGGGAAGACGGGAGAGAGGAAAGGATACGGTTCGATTTTAATTTTTTTTCTTATTATTTGAAACAAAAGTTGACAGGAAAAATAGCGGGAATAAGGAAAAAATAATGGGAAGTCCGCACTAGCGTCTCTGCTGTTGTCGCAATAATTTGGCATCGTTTCAAGTGCGATCCGTTCCCCGGCTCCCGCTCCCCACCCTGCCACCCTCACTGCCCTTACTCTAACCAGACTTGCCTTATCCTTTCTTACCTCCGTATAAATCTATCCTCAGGACATTTTCCGCGTCTGTTACCCGCTGTTTGTCCCTAATTTTTTTTAACGACTCGAGGTAGTAAATCGGCGGCATATATATAATTCCCCACGAAATGATTTACACAATTGTGAATTTTTCCGGCCATCGCCTATCGTTGCGTCCGAGCAATATTACGGAGGGTAAGATAAGGGAGTGTTTTTTTTGTAGAAACGTATAGCGTATAGATATTTAGTCGCGGACGTCGTAAAAGGTAGTTCCCTCGAATTCACCCTCGGACTATTGTCCTTTTGTTTTACAAAAAAATATTCATTTTTAGATTCGAAGATGCGAATAGTATTGTACCGTGTACGCAACAAGTAAAACGATGCTGTTTCTCACCTAGAATAAAGATAATAATTAAAATTCGTTAGGATATCGATCTCTGCGCTCCAGATAATATGGCAGAATATTATATCGAATTATTTTATCGAAGACTCGAGAAAGTTATCGCCTCGGGATAGGGAATTTATGGTTCCGGAATTCGGTGCCTCGTCGGACCTTACGTTAATTTGACCAGGGTAATCGGAGTGTGGTAATTCCTGGAAAAATGAAACCGACGGACCAAGCGCGAGCGATATTCGATTATCGCCCACGTCTCTGTGCTCTGTCAATCGTGTTTACAGAGAGGTGGTCTACAATCGGTCCAGGTAAAAGGGGGCCTCGGTTTGGACCCTGTCGGTCGACTTAAACCGGCAGGGATAAATTAGGCCGCGGACGTGCCACGAAATCGAATACCCGAAAGGGCGTCGGATTAATTGTCGGGTCCGAACGGTTCTCTAATACGTCCCATTATTTATTGCTTCGATACATATTCCGTTCTGACCCTCCTCCCATGTTTTAGTATTAAAATGTTCCACCGGAAGCTAAGAAGAGCTTAAGACTCGGCGCCTTCGACTCCCGATCCCGAAGATTTAATTTTCGTTCGGTCGCGTTCCTTTCTCCGGAACCGGCGGCGGCAGGATAGGAACGGTCGACATCTCCGGCGTTCGACACTCCGCCGACTAATTACTTCGGCTCCTAACAATCGGCGCGATTTAAACGCCTAAATTATAATTATACCTAAAGTAAACGCGTAGCGTTCGAAATAAAAATGCCTACAATCTCGGAAACGTATTCTTACAAATATAAATTACGAAAGCGAATTAAAGCGAATCGGAGGCGTTGATTATATCCGATAAGAGGGATATATACGGAACGGATAAATATAGATATACGTATATAAGGAAAAATATTACCTTCGGAAATCCTTACTCCAGCAAGCGTAAATGACGGGGTTCATTCCAGAGTTGATCCATCCGAGCCAGGTGACAACAGCGGAGACCAGTTCTTCTTCGTAAATGCAGCGGTGACAAAAGCCGGACAGGAGGTTGACCACGAAAAAGGGAAGCCAGCAAACGATGAATACGCCCATGACGATGCCCAGAGTCTTGGCCGCCTTCTTTTCCTTCGCGAACTTGGAGAGTTTCCTGCTGAGAGAGAAATTCTTGCCGAGATGTTTACCGTGGATGAACCTGGAGGAAGCGTGACGCGAGAGTCCGTTGTGGGAGAGAGCGGTTTCCAGTTCGTGTACGTCGTCGGAGCCCCCTTGGCCCTGCCCGTGGCCGCCCCTGTGGATCCTCAGGGTCAGCTCCATCTCGCCGGGCGCCATCATTACCTGTTTCGAACCCAACTTGAGAGACCGGGTTTGGGCCACGGCCGCCCGGTAGATCTTGTAGTAGGTGAAGACCATGACGAAGAGAGGCAGGTAGAAGGAGATGGTGGAGGAGAAGATGAGGTAGCCGAGGCTGTCGGTGAAGGGGCACTTGTGGTCGGGGACGCGCTCCGTCCTGACCGCCCTCCACCAGAGTATCGCCGGGAAGGAGATGGCTCCCGAACAGACCCAGACGGCGGCGATGAGGAGGCAGGCGCGGTGGCGGGTCATCCGGGTAGGGTAGCTGAACGGATCGGTTATGGCCCAATAGCGGTCGAGGGAGATGACGCACAGGTTGAGGATGGAGGCCGTACTGAAGAGGACGTCCAGAGACCTCCAGACGTCGCACCAATCGATGCCGAAGAACCAGTTATGCTGAAGCACCTCGTACAGGGCGGAAAACGGCATGACCACCAGCCCGACCAGACAGTCGGCCAGAGCTAAAGAGGTGACGAAGTAATTGGTAGCGGTGTGCAGGTATCTTTCGCGGACCACGGCGGCTATCACCAGGCTATTCCCGAAGACGGTGGCCATCGAGAACAGGAGCAGGATAGCTCCGAGCAGAGCCTTGCCCTGAGGCATCTTGGTCCAGTGATCCCATATGTCCGATTCGGTGGCGTTGGTCGTCCAGTCGACGTTCTCGATACGCTCGCTGGCGTTCGACGTGTCGACGCCCAGGGTGGAATTCATGGCGTCCTCCCCTCGCGGATCGGGCTCAACGATTCGGAGGGAAAGCGCAAGAGGGAGTGCCGGTGGGGCTCATGCTCGAGGGATGAGCCCCTGGGGACGACGAACGCGGGGAATCGGGGGCCCGGACGGGAACGGAGTGTGCCGGGGAGGCGGCGGACTGAGCGCGCCCCACTGCCCGTCCGCCCTTTTACCCGCTTACCACCCCTCCCCCACACTCCCCTCTCCTCGAACCACCCCACCCCCACCCCCACCCCTACCTGTTGGTCTACTTTTACCCCCACCCACCCCTCTCTTTATTCTCCCCCCCTTCTTCACCCTCATAGGCCCACTACCCTATTTTTCTCCTTTTCTACTATCCTCTCACCCCGGCCACCACTTCCGACCGAGGCGCAAACACTTCCGTCAAAATTCAATTTACCTAAAATCCTAACAATTGTTTTATTTAACGTTCGTTTCCTTATTTATTGAATAATTTTTACTCGCTAGCGGTTCGTAGCCTCGACGCGAATTCCTAAATTCGACGGCGGAGCGACTTAACGACAAAAATCTGTTTCGAATCCCGATGTTGAAATTTATACATATATACGTCCTTACTATGTGGGGCTATGACGAAATTAACTAAATATTATTTTTTTCTAAAAAATTAGAATAATATTCTAGGCTCTTATGTACTATATTAAATCGGGGGGAGGGGGAGAGGAGTGCCGAGATGGCAAGTTTTTTTAAAGGGAAGTGCAATAACAAAGAGTTTGGAAACGATTGGTCTAAGAACACGCTTGTATCTAACCTAAGTCGCCTAAGACCGAGAACTAAGGAATCTAAATTCGAAACTGTTATTTTATCGGACACTTTTTAAGACGGGTATTAATTTAGCTTATTTAAGACTCGGGCGAGTCGAGTGTACGCCCTCGCGAACTGAAATAAGACAGTTCATTTTTTTTTAACGCGATGCGTTGTTAGAAATTCCGCTTTATGCCGCGACACTTTCCAAATCCGTTTCGACATTAAAAATGTCTATTTTCCCCTTTTTTTAAGCAGCCGTTCCGATATATGCCGTCCCGTGTTATTTCATCGCCTCGTGATGCGTAGGTTGAGTGAATACGCGATTTTGGTACGCCTAATGAAGAAACACGGCGCGCAAGAGAAAGAGAATAAGGGGGGGGGAGAGAGAGATGGGGGCTTGGACGTTTTTGAACTTGACTACATTATGGCACTTTAAACTTGCTCGGAACGCATTTAAAGATAATGTAACCGCCCCCGCTACCCCCTCCTGAGAGTACACCTCTTGTTAAGTTGTCCATTACACAGCATTACAGCTGTAATTTAAGGCGAAGTTCGCATTTCACGTCACCGCAAATGGAAAGCTTCGTTACCGTGAAACCGGGATGCGCACGACCGCCCCGATAAGTTTTCTTTTTTCTCGGTACCCGCCGTTATAATTTCTCAATAATAAAACGAACTATTACAAACAGTACATTTTTGAGACGCCATCTTATTACGGACAGGGTTTTCTATTATTTAGGTCTATTAGTTATCAACTGAATCTATACGCTACCAGTTTATTTAAAATCACTTTATCGTAAATGACGAATCATTAGCCGATGCTTTCGAAAATAATAAAACCGTTAAAAAGATATAGTCAACTACTAATATTAATTAATAACTTCAACGCCAATTTCGGTGCAATAATGTGACTCATCTTTAATACAATTATTTTATTTTATTGTAG
Organism: Lethocerus indicus; assembly: GCA_019843655.1. Lineage (NCBI taxonomy): Eukaryota > Metazoa > Arthropoda > Insecta > Hemiptera > Belostomatidae > Lethocerus > Lethocerus indicus. The sequence continues at coordinate 24,137,884 of JACDQD010000001.1, forward strand.
CTTCATTTATTTTTGGAATTTACTGTCGTACATTAAGTACAGCCTAGTATTACTAATTAAAGTATTTATTGAAGTGATACGACACTAGAGTATCTATTTTGTGGGGAGAGGCCGATCAAGTTATATTCTTATCTGTATCTTTTTAAAAAGGCGTTTCCCAACCCGTGTTACCTTTCTTGTTCGAAACGATACAAGAAATATTAAAAGAATATTAAAAATTTGATTGTTATATTACATGTAAGAACTTCTAATAGCCGAAACGGTAAATTACTCTGAATACATCGAACCACAAAGGGAAAAACCATGCATTACTACAATATTAGTTATTACTTAGCAACCATCATACCTACTATTATATCGAAGTTTATTGAATCGGATATTCTCGAATTTTGTTCATATTAAATTTGTAACACATTAATAATTAAAAGATCGCCCCGCGGTCCCCGCGTACCTGTATTGTAATAACATTTCAGAGTAAGCTAAGAGATAACGCGCTAGTTAGCAGAAAGCCATAAATTAATCCTAAACTACTGAAAGGAAGAGCGTCGAGGAAGGTGAGTGTGCATGACGCGGCAGATTTAGCCATGGGGGGGCTGCACCGGATCGGACGCCATTTATATTATTATTAAGTCGGTATAATAATAAAATTTTATAATGCTGTCACTACAGTGGATGAAAATAAAAGAAGATGGAAGTTTCAAATGTTTAACGAAAATCGTTAAAACAAACGCGCCGCGAATCTCATCACCGTTGACATCCCGGGAATCGCAAGGACGAACTACAAGGAACTGCAAGGAATTATTTCACAGTTGGTTGGAACGTCGTCGAACTTACTGAAAATATTACAAAACCATAAGGAGTGCTCCTCTAGTGGATAAAACCGAGTCGCGGTTGGAGATGTAATTTTTGTGGACAAACATTTATTCGGTCGTCCACCCGTAACAAAAAGAAATGCTGTTTTTTAATTATCTCCTCGTAAAGGAAGATGATAAAAGTCATTTTAAATTTTTAATTAAACAGTTCTTATTTTAAGCTTGGTATGGGTGAAAACAAATGGATGCAGCTAATTTGGAATTGGGAGAATCTGTTCCCTATCGCTATTGAAACCGTTCCGATTTTAAGTCCTAACCTAGCCCACGATTTAATGGCCTATTAAACTGGACCGACGTCCCGCCTCTATCGACGCGTTAGTTTCACCAGACAACGTTCGGTTACTCCCCGTACTCCCAATCAACGCATACATTACGACGGATTGACAGAAAAAATTCTGTTGCAGGAAAATCGAAATAATTACTCCAACCCCCTCAGAATTGCCCATCAAATGTTAATTGACTTTACGAACGCGTCTACAAAGAACTTTCCTGAAAATGTTTATATCGGGAACCTCTTAATCGGAGGACTAAAAATACGCCTGCTACGAATATAGACCATAAATATATAAAATAACACCGGACGCTAACCTTACAGTATTAACGGAATTCTAGTTATAGTGAGGAGAGCCCCACGTCGGCCATTTTGACATCGCTTACTTCGCACTAACATCTGATCGAATCCGGGATCAATTTACTAAAAAAATATTTTTATTGTAAATTACAGGTTAACGTCAATGATACAATAAATATATTACTTATCCACTATTGCTTAGGAAAGGTTAAGTAGTGCTAAACCCTATAAAACTCTCTGACTTACTCCATCGCTAATTTATTTCAAAGTTCAATAACTATAAGCTGAAACATTTAAAGCATGCAGAGTGCAATAACTTGTTTTATGTTAAACATAACCTTTCCATTCGATTTTCATATGTATTCAGTACTTCTCTTCGTACGTCATATAGCCGATAGTATAAATATAAATACAAATACAGGAATGGATTGTTATTATTGAAATGTTGAAAGGTTTATAGAAATTTTGTATTAAGACCTGTACTAAATGCAAGACTCGCTACATTTGGTGGCGGTATGCAAGATCTGAAGATGAGCTCTCAGAAGTGATATAAAAAAAAGGAATATGAAATAATGACAATAGCAGAATAGTACCTTGTATACAGTGCCAGTGAATCTAAGAGGCGTGCTAAGGGCGTGAGTGACTGGAGAGACCGTAAACTCTGTTCTCCGGTTTATATCATTCACTCATTTCATTTCATCTTAAAATCATTTTTATCATAAAACAAGTATATTCAAATCTAAATATCCGTGTATACGCGAGTATTATAACCAAAATTCGTATACTGTATACGATACGCAGTGTCTGCAAACAAAAAATAAAGAATTCGTAACTTTTTAAAATTTCCATGTCACCGGCGATTCGCGCGATCTGGTTGTTTTCTTGTTTTGTTTTTTTTTATTTGCGGCCGACGATTCGGACCGATAATTAGACCGCCCCTTCCTCTTATCCCCGTTTTACGCCTCTATTTTCGATAGATTTTATTGCCTTATCTAGTTACGACCGTTATTGCCCGACAGTCTGTTTGCATAGCATTAAAAACGGTTTACGTTTTCAAGAAAACGGTCCGCTCCATTACGGATTGAATACGCGTCCTGGAAAACAACTTTATTACCGCGGAGCTATTACCGCATTTCTAAATCGAAGAATTTCTTCCGATGTTTTCTTTTCACCGATACATTATTTATTTTTATTCTAAATTAAGTGCGATATTTTTAGAGGTAAAAAGATGCGGACTCGGTGTATTTACTAATGGATGTACTGCTATTTCAATATTCGGTACTGCGGAAAAATTACTGAATTAGAAAAGGGACCGTAATACACTGAATTGAAATCTCGAGAGCACTCTTCAAATATTGTTTGCTGAAGGTTATGCAATACTTTTTGCATTTAATGCAAATTTGCTCTTTACATGATTTCGCTGTTCCATCGAAGTTGTGTAGCATTGAAATATATTAACAGTGGAATAAGTTAAAGAGTTTCCCTTACACTCATTTATTCTTATAGTTAATAAACAATAGTAGTTAGGCTCTCGATCGTGTTATATCATTTAAAATTCATCTCAAATTAAATTACATAACACCATATTGTGGATACCACAATAATTGTTAATGGTCAATGGTGTTAATTGGTAATTGGTAATGGTTGTTTTACAAATGCCGACCACAATGGATCAGCTTTGTTACACGTTGCTTTTGAATTACCTAGAGGAATTGGTAAAACTTCAGAAAAATGTGTAATTCGCTCGGTTTCCTGTGTAATTCCTATGCGATGTCGGTCAGGAAAGATGTCCCACAGACTGGGTCGATAGAACCGCCATAGAGTTCGACACTAGTCAAGAAGCCGTCTCACCTCCCTATTATTTTGTATTTTATTAAAAATAAAATGATATTAAGATTATCCTAAAACATTAAAAATTAATTAATTAATATTATTAATTATAAAATTACTTTATTTATATTTTTTGAAATAATTTACGGAAGTATAAATTCAATAATGATTATTAAAAGAAAATTACATATAAAAAAGGAGAGATAAATAATTAACAGCAAAAACTGAAATATTTTCAAGTATTTTAAGAATAGAAAAATTATGTAGCAAAAGTGAGATGTTAAAGGTTCGTATGTACGTGTTTAAAATGTGCAACTGATTTATACTTTGGCCACTTCGATGGTTTCCTGGTAGAAATGAGTCACACACCTTATGGTTAAATTTAATAAATATCTTTGAAGTTATTTGGATTTAAAATTTTAACTCTATGATACTGACGTAGATATTTATCTGGAAATAATTTCTTATTGATACAGAGGTCCATTTTTGGAGTCTCAGTCCCAACAGCCTCATTACTAATAATATAAGGGTTACGTTGATAGAAAAATTCACGAATATCAAGAATCTTAACCTATGTATGAGTAGGTAACTTTAAATTGTCCCCGACGTAAATTTTGCACGGATTGAACTCGTGATAATGTAGTCGCCAGAATTTAACTGCAGATATTTAATGTTATAAATAAGTAGCTGTCTTATTTTCTTTTAAATGATCAACATTAGATCGTCTAACAAGATTCAAATAAATTAACTCTAAAGATAGATCGCAGCTGTTGAAAAACTATTTTTAATTGAACTGTTTTTAAACACTTCCTTCCAAATAGCTAATTGTTTGCAAAATCTACGCAATTTGTTGTTAACCCAAGCCATAACGACAGATTCTTTCTCCTCCTCCTACAAAAACCTCCTAATACTATTTTTTTTAATCCATTCCTTGTAAACTTACGTCCTGGAAATAGGAACATAAAATAAATAAATATAATTATATTTATTTACAAATCAGGTAGGACTACAAATCCTTACTAGGACATGAAGATGCCGTAATTGATATCCCACCTCTTCGATGTTTTTAAAATGAACACTATAGAAAAAAAACAATTTAAAATGTGTTTCTCAACACAAAAAACTATAGCTGTAAAAATGCTCAATACACAGACAAAATTATTGTAATGTCATGTTTAAAGTATTGAGACAGCAATACCAAGAACGTATGGTACATATATTGTTTCTTGATTTGCTTTTATTTATTTTATACTGGGTTGAAGGCAATAAAAATAGCGTATTTCATTAACAATTTATTTAATAAGATGACTTCAGAAAATTTGTTTGTACATAAAATTTATGCTTTAAAATGACCGTTTTGTACGTTTTTACTGAGTCCCAAATTTGGCTGGTTAAAATATGGGTTGATGGCTCACCGTAAATCTATAATAAAAAATCATTTATAAGAATGATATTTATTGCTGTGATGTACTGTACTTGTTCTTCAGGCACCTAATTATAGTTACAAACATGTTATATCAAGTATTAACTATAAATAACAAAAGTAACTTTTCATTTATACTCAATCAAACTACAAAACTAGAATTCTCTTATTAATAAATTCGAAACTTTGCCTTTTTTTAGGCTGTATACACTTGAGGAGATCACATTTAATTTCCTGATTAAACCATTCATTCCAGCCAAAAGTTTGAGATATCACGTAAGATTAGAAATTTGTAATATAAAATTAGTAACATAACACCGAACATGTTCATTACACGCTTGAGTGGAGTACAATGAAGTAAATTACATCATTAACAAAATTTAGCCAATTTAATTATTCTTTATCTCACTTTTTATAGAAAATGATATACATTATCATACTTACATAAGGCACTAATATATTTATACATTAACATACACAATTTTACACCTATTTTTATAAATTTCTAGGCAAACAATAACCGATATCACATAAATATGTCATTATGCACATGTGAAAAATTAAATAGCAAGAATATATGCATACATGACAAAAATATGAACTACAGAAATGATAAGAATGATCTCCATTTCATAATATATAACTAAAACACAGAGCTTAAACAAAATATAATTGACAACAAATTGGTGCCAAATTCTAAATCTTAAAAAAAAGGAACATGTTCTTTATTAATCAGAAAATAATTTAAAGCATATACTAGCATCATTTTTCATATTAAAATAGACTAGTTAGTCTGTAAGAATATTACAGTAAAATATAACACTAAAATATTACAAATAATTGTATGTAACCATTTCTGTTATCAACATACAATACACACAATGGTAAGTCAGGTTTCATTTTAGATAAATAATTAAAACCAAAAGGTTAAAGGAATAAATATTACTATTCATTTCATATTCAAAGGGTAAAACTCAAAACTTAATGAAAGATTAATTTTTTCAATCATCAAATTAAAAAAATTGAAAGAATAACCAAATCAATTAACTACTTAATTAATGACTAAATGTAAGCAATTGTTTACTAAATTAAGGCAAGTATGTTAGTAAAAAGACTGGAGATCACATACATAAACCTGGATTAACAGACTAGGACAACATTATTATAACAATAATATAAATATAAATATCAATATCCAGTTCCACCCTCTCCTGTCGATGATGTATGACTTACTTTGAAAACCTTTGATGAACATGTATTGTACATGACATTTTACAAACATTAAATATTTACTATTTAGTAGAAGAGTGAACAAGATACCAATATTTTTAATTCCAATAATACTCCAATTTCTAAATTAAACCTGCACTTAAACTTCATTAACACAATCTGGATTCACCACAGAGAACCCATTTTCATACTAATCATCACAAGACAGCTTTGTATATTGCATACAAAAAATGTACACTGCATCAAACATACACAAAAGAAATGTTTGCTAATTAAATCATTTTCAGGTGAATAATAAACCATAAATGTAAATAGGACAATAATATAAAGACATTGTAAATTATCAAATTAGGAAGATAATTGTGTATTATTAGAGCTTAATTCATTTTTAAATTATTTATATGGTTAACATTGTTCAATAAAAATCAGTCTATTATTTATACAGGAATACATTTCTTGTATTCCAAAATAGTTTTGTACTTATTATATTATGTATCAATAAAGTACAAACTAATCATCAATTGATACTGATATTGTTTTACAAGAAAAACCATATAATTGCTGAAAATTGAATACATTTGAAAAAAAATTAAAATTCTTTAGAATATTAAAAAACAACACAAATATATATATATATATATATATATATATATATATATATATATATATATATATACATACATACATACATACATACATACATACATACATACATACATACATACATACATACATAATTCTATTAATAACCATTAACAGAACAATAACTTAAACTTGTTTAAACTGGGTCAATAAAATATAGAAATCTATAGAATGAAGAAATGGAAGGTGTCAATACAATTACAATACATATACAAGTAATGTTTAAAGTAGTTGAATATTAAAAAAACAATATCAAATGGTATACAGAAAATAATAAGGTAACAAATAAAGTACACAAACAATAATTTATGTGGAGAAATTAACTTCACTAAAGAGCAAACATACCCATAATGAATTCTCAAGCTTAATCCTGTAATTATTTCTGATTCCATTAGATCAGTTTTACTTACTATTTGAACACTATCACAAAATATTAATACAAAAGCTGGGAAAATAGTGTTACCATCTTGATTCATTTTCTTCCTCCTTAGATAATTCATTTGCCCCTGAGCATAAATAGCATATTTTAATATCATAAAAAAGTATAAAAAAGAAAGAAAGAAATGAGGAGCCAAAACTGTGATAATGATGAGCTTGTTAATACAATCCTAATGTATTACTTATATAATTTGTTAGTGAATTAACATTAAACTCTGTTAATGAATAGAATGATACTTTATACCTTTCAAGAACAATTACTATAAAATAAAAATTAAGATGTTTAATATTTCTTTTAATAAATTGAAAGTGGTAACAAAGTTTCATTTTTCACAATAAATAAAATTAGTGTTAATTAAACCTGGTAAGTTAATGCTAACAGACAATGCATATGACTTCATGAAATTCCTATGACTTACTGAATCTAATTAAATTCAGACAAGAGATTATCAACAGTTATAATAATACTAATCTTTTGAATAGTATAATAACTAACAATAATAAACAGTCAAAATTAATTTCATTCATTCATGATTACATTAAACTAAATACATTATTTCAAGAATAAATTAACTTAAACTTTCCTATTTATATATTAGTATGCACCATTATGTACCTGAACCGTGCAACTGGATAAAACTTTCTAAACAGCCTGGTACGTGTCCTTTATAGGGTATTTTGTTATCCTGGATAGCTCGGGCTGCCAGGCACTTAAGACTCAACTTAATCTGAGTCCTTAAAATTATTTCAGCTTCTCCTTAAAAAACATTAAATATAATAATACTTAAAATTTATTAAAGTCCCAATATGCCACCATCATACAGATATGAGAAAATAACTTTGTGTAATTTTAAAAACAGAATACAGAAAGTTTTACTTGTACTATAGCCAAAAATTTGTGGATATATTAAAAGTTAAAAATGATTAGACTAATACATAAACTTATATAAAAATTAGGTAATAAGTTATTAATATAAATTTACCAGTTGTTGCAGTTTCAAATGGAGTTTTTCCCTTCATATTCACAGTATCCATGTGGGCTCCGGCTTCTGTTAGCTCCATTATAATCGAGTGGAGCGTCATAAAATCGCTGTAACAACATAAAGAAATGTAAACATTTGCTACTGACTGAATTATGATTGATTTTAAGTTAAACTGGTTTTGGTCCCTCACAATCATCAGTAGCATGCCATCAGTAATATAATGAGTAATAAACATTGGTTGCCAATGAACAATCCTGTCAGCGTTGCCCTTCCACTACTATTACGTTGTTTTTATATATCATATATTTACAATTGTTTGTTAGTGGCAGTATTTATAACTGATGAATTCATATTGACGATGGTGGGAATCAGAACCTGGTCTAGCTCAAGTCTAATGTCGACATTTTTTATTCATTCCATTTTGTTGGATGTGTCTTCTTCTTCCTCACAATCCTGACTTCTTAGAGGCTCAAAGCCACATATATAAACAAATAACTGTAGGTTCATGATGTTTCTATCTCCTCTCGCTGGTTTGGTCTTTTGCTAGACCGGTTTCGGCTGCTCGCCATCTTCAGTAGCGGTGTTAGTCACTGTTAGCACTTTGGATGTTTTTTGGGCATCCTCACTGCACTGTCACTTTCACATGTACTGTCCATCCCTCCCAGTCCAAATAAGACAAACAACAAGAGAGCCAGCAGAGTACAAGTGACAGTGACAGTGCAGTGAGGATGCCCAAAAAACATCCAAAGTGCTAACAGTGACTAACACCGCTACTGAAGATGGCGAGCAGCCGAAACTGGTCTAGCAAAAGACCAAACCAGCGAGAGGAGACAGAAACATCACGAACCTACAGTATTTTAGGAATAATCTTGATAAATTGTTAAGCGTAAAGTGTAAGAAATGACAGGGGAATGAACACACTATTGCTGCACTTAAGCTAATTTAGTGTCTAGACTGAAGTAAAATGTTTTAAACCGTTTTATTCTATATGCGACATTGATGTTCGAATAGCACTATTAACTTGCAACGGAGGAGTGGCTTTGCCCCATTTTCTTACCCACAAAACAGGTATATCAAATTATAAACAAATAAGTTAGATTCTCAGTGTGGCCGTCACCATCTGGGCAAAATCATTCTCGGGGATAATAACCCTGAAGGATATATTGTTTATGGCATAGTGTTTTTGAAAAGTGTTGGTTAGTGTTATATGTGTGCAGTTGTTCTGTATGTAGGGAGGAATTAATGTGAGTTGAGGCCATAGGGCTGTTAGACCCATACACCAGTAGGCCTCTGATGCCCTATGCGGAGAGACAGAAAATTGCAAACATTATGATGGAACAAAAACTAGTTTAACAAATTGATTCAATACCCAATATGTTTCCCATATGATGCAATAATGTGTAAAGGAGTATTTCTATCATAATCCATTGCGTTAACATCAGCTCCACATTGTATCAACAACTTAGCTGTTGCAGAACATGGAAACCTAAACAAAATAATTAATATCAGTATATAATTAAATTATTTTATCATTTATTATATAGCACAAATAGAATGCTATGTTCTGTTATACACTTCATAAATGAATGATAAATAATGGAGAAAAAAAGAGATGAAACTATACGTACTTGCAAACATCGTTCGTGTGAAAATTATCTACTGGTGTTTCTGAGTTTACACAAAGATGCAATAAGGTTTGACCATGCCTGGAAGCAACCTGTAAGAAGTTTTCTATGTGAGATTTATAATTACAGTACACATTTAATTTCACCATAAAATTGCGTAAGTAAGCAACTAGAAGGAATTAAATTCAGGAGCTTTCTGAAATTCAAAATCAGTAAAATATTCAGGAAAACATTATTTACCATATCACTCAAAAGTATACTATCAGTACTATATACAGTTTTAGAGTTTTATTTATATGAATTATAACAAAGAACCCAGTTATACATGTTTTTTTCATGAATAAGTATAACTAATTTAAAGATTGAACTGATTGGTAAGAAAATGTAAGAATGGATGAATGCAAATGTAAGAACTCTTCAGTTCTTCTTCAGTGGTTTCTCCACATTTATACACTCCTAATGAAACAAACTACAACAAATCCCACGAAATGATTCTACAATTAATAACTAGATACACAAAAATTGTATGTAGGAACCTTCATATCCTATCTGTCTAATCTCTGGACCTGGTACTCCTTGAATAGTTTCAATTACATAATATACATAGAAAAACCAAACATATTCTACTACAGTATTAACACTATGTCATTGTCATAGCTAATATGTTCCTTACATTTTCTTTAAAATCATTCCTTCTAAGTACAATTTGTACGTAAAGAATCAGTTCAGATACAATCATATTAATAATTTCACTTGTAAATTAGATGAAATGCTCTTTAATCGAATGTTTTCACTTACAGCATTATATGAGTTACCAAACCTAAAAATAATATAACACTTAATTACAAATTATAATTTTAATACTATTGTACATAATTTCATAACTATACTTTATAACATTGTTAAAACCACCAAGTTGAGAAGCTGCTACTTACTTGTAATTTATTGAGCCTAAACACAAGCTGATGCACCCTGTGCTCTTCGGCTGGATCACACGATTTCATTAATTTAGTTAATATGACTAATATATACAATGCTGTTATAACATTACTCTCCATATCCTCCTGTGAACAAAAATCATTAGTATAACGAAAATGTTCCACATATCAAAACAAAATGTACACACAAGTATATAATTCAAATCAGATTAACTGATTTGAGCAACACTGTGAATATAATCACCCATCTGATATTCTTGTATCCTCCCATAAGTTCTTATATTGCACTTGTGTTAGCACAAGCAACTTGTTGGATGCTCTATCAGCATTCAACGAACTTAAGTACAAATTCAGTTTGACAGCAACAATTCAGTAGTTTAACCACTAATGATGGTTGAACCTGGTCTTGCTCCACACCAAACAAGACAGAGGACAAATAAAACACACGGGTGATTCATACTTCTACTAAAATCGTGGAGGTAAACAACTTAATTTCTTTTTTAAAATCAGATAATCAAATGTGCAAGGACTTACAATTTTTAAACAGATCAACAATATCAGAGGGAATAATATTACCTTCAATTGATGAACTTCGTCTTTTGGCCCTGGTTTTAATATTTTTTCTTTATTCCTCTCCAATTCGAGCACAGCAGCAGCCAAAACACTTTCGACATGTGAAAAAGATAACTCCACTCTAATATGAACCATTTGGGAAAACACCTGCACAATATATAAGAAATGAAAACATTGAATTCATGGTAGAAAATAACTTGCAAAAGACTGTTCATAAAAGAAAATGTTCATAATAAATTTCGAGAGACATTTCATAGTACAATTACAAAAGTACCACAGCAAATCAATTCGCTGCTCATTTTAATAAGGTTACTTTCTTTAAGTGTTCAGAAAAACAAACATTCTTGCTATCTACAAAATATCAATATATGTCATAAAATAAATGCATTTCTTATTAGATACTCAGTGATCACCATCACTAACTAATACTAATTTTGAATAGCTAAGCTAAATGGAATATGTTATACAATAGCTAAGTTCCATTAGGATTTTAGAAAACGCACATATGAACAATACCTGTTGCATTACCTGGGCAAAACGTAGTAAATCTTTCACTACTGGTAAATCATTTAGTTGAGAAAGATGAAGGGCATGCAGCCACAGCTCAATACACCTATCAAACCTAGCATGATCAGCAAATACGGCACCTCGAAAAACAACCGAATGTGGAACTTCAGGATTGTTTGTTCCCATTATGCGTTCTCTGCATAAATTAAAATGAAATTATAAGCTGATGAATTATTTCCATTGTATCCAAAAAAATGAATGTTAATACAAACAAATTAATTAAAGTATCTAAAGTAAGTAAACTATAAGTAAGTTTAGAGATCTGGAATTAAGCCTAATGTTTATACAATAATGTATTCACATTATTTAAAAACACTCAGAACTTTGTTTATTCAAATTAATAAGCTTATGAATTAAAATCAGGTCAAGATCATTAAATGTGGAATTAAAATAGAATGAACAAAGTATTTTAGTTTATAGATAAAACTATAGTTTTTATATTTCTGAATCAAATTATTCAGAAGTGCATAGAAAGTTCAGATTCAATACCTAATAGTCAGTGACTCCATATGTAAGGCATTTTCATTATATCTAATAAGCTCCAATTGTTGCAAACTTTGACACTCAATCCAGTTTTCGTATGCTGGAACTGGAGGGTAATACGGCTTTACTAATATATTTTCATCATCTTCAAACCTAAAAATAATTCAAACAAGTTTAAAATTCTGTAATATTGTGTACATTTTTAACCATTAGAGAATACAAATATTTTGACAAATTATAGTGTTAGTTTCACAAATTAAATAACAAATTTAATCTTAATATTACACTAAATATTGACTATGGTGTGTTTTAAGTAATTCATATTGTTTAGTATGTCACCTTGGGCCCATTGAGATATACTATTTAGTACTGGTATTTAGTACTGGTAAGAGCATCAAACAATTCTTAGATATACGATCAATTTGGTCTAAAAGGTCACTTTGTTTCAGCTATAGCAGATTCCTCAAAAAGAAGACATGGGATAAAGCTTTTAAGATTTTTTTTTTATGTGAATATGGAGATAGCTAATGTTCAAAAATACTTAAAGATAATATACAATATATGTATACACACCTTAATGCCATCGCTCTTTGTAAATAATAAAAGGCCCGTTCGAGACAATAATGGTCTTTATCATTAGCATAGGAAGCCCCAAGTAGTTCCATTGCATCAACTTTCTCCTGAATGGTAAGCTCAGGTCGTGTGATAAAATATTCTACGACTTCAGATCTAGTCCGCTCAGCCGCTCCGAGAACTGGGGTCATACCTTTGGCACAATTATTTAAGAGGCATAAGTACCCACATTTATTAACAGGAATTATTGTGGCACTGTTGTCAAATTATTCATTATATGCTACATTAAACTCACTACTTTTATCGTCAACCATAAGATTTTAACTCTCCTACTTCTTAAATCTAACTTACATAAAAATCTAATGTATAATTATTATTATTATATCTTATAAGGTATAATTATAAGATAAGGAGCCAAAATTACCAAATTGATTTGGTATCAAGGAAGCTCCGTATTTAAGGAGCTCCATCACAACTTCTGCATGTCCACTTTCTGAAGCAAATAACAATGCAGTGGCCCCACAATGGGCCTGTTCATCTGGGTTAACCCCCTTTTCCAACAAGTAACTAACAACTTCAAGATGACCTGTAAGAAAATAGTAACACAAATTAAAACTAATGATATACAAATATTATCTGCCTAAAATATCTGATTACTTTCATAGAAGAATAACAATTTTATACATAGGTCCAACTACAAGAAATAACATCGTCAATGTACAACCTGATATGAATATTTTACTAAAATAATATACTAATTATTTTAATTTATTTTCAGAACTGATAACTAGAACAGAAGAAAGAACAACTATGATTATGACTGATCAAGACATGGAAAAGATAATGAAATAAATTTTGCAATTAAGTGAGGAATTTGTCACACAATGGATCAAAGCTGTTACCAGCAGATCTATATAAACACAATTTCTATCAATGACATTCATTGTTTTTTCAATTGTGAATTTAAATTGATCATAAAAGAATATTGGAAACTCCAATATACTCATTAGAATTGATATTATTTTTAATACCTTTATAAGCTGCAATCATGAGGCAAGTGTTGTTATATTTATTAGCAATATGAATGTTTCCATTATGCTCTGTCAGGTATTTAATAACATCCAATCTTCCATTGAAACAAGCAGCCCTAAGTGGTGTCGAATTAGTGACTGTGGCATGATTTACATTAGCTCCAGCTTTTACTAAAGTTTTCACCACATTAAGATGTCCAGCACCTATAAATAAATTCGTTTAAAATTATGTATAAGAATAAGTTTAAATATCCTATCATAATATTAAAGAATTACACCACTAAATATGAAGTAATAACTTCCTTAATAAGTATGAGATATATATCTTGTGCTGTTCATTCAACTGTGTATTAGTATGTTGTAACACCATCAGATAAAATATTGGGAATTCAATGTTGATTCATTAAATAAAAATAAGTATAATACTTTCAAAACGAAGGAGAAAACATGAGCCTCAAAAACTATGAAAAATCTACTCCAGACATTCTCAATAACAAAATGAAGCTATTGCAAACAATGAAATGTAACTAAAGAAGCCACATGTGTTAAAAAAATGTCATTTCAGTAAATAAAAGAATTATTTTTAGTAAATCAAAATCAGCACTATTTTGCACCATTTTTTACTCATTATAACTTTAAATGTTATCAATATGTACCCTCAATAGCAAAGACAATACAAGACAGCAATATACAATTCAAAATGTTTCCTTTAAATTAAAACAATTACATTCCAAATATCATCTTGAATCAATTCATACACCATTCACACACACTTATAATTTACAAGTCACTCACAATTGTATGGATTAAAAAATAATGTATCAATAAATATACAATGATGTAAAGAAAAGGTACCTGCAGCACACCAAAGGGCGGGTGCACCTTCAATTATATAACCATCAACCTTCACTGAACCTTCATGTTCAATATTAGGCTGGAATTTCTGGATAAGTACTTTAACAACATTATCATGACCATTCCTGGCAGCAACAATCAACGGTGTTACACGTTGTCCCTCTTCATCGTACATTTCCTAAACACAAATATATATATATATAAGAAAGCAATAAACCTTCATGTTCTTATATAGTTATATTTATACATTACTGTTTTATTCCACAATTCCAATTGCAAGTTTTATTATGATTGAAATATTTTTCAAGGTACAATGAGTTATATTCTTTGAATTAAAATATATATTTAGAGACAATACACTCTTTATTAAATGGCTTATAACGGTGTGTTTCATAAATAATGTTTCAGTAAAAACATTAAAATAACTGTCACAGCTTATGATTCTAAGCTACAAATGAATATTCCAGCATGTAAGTTAATAATGTTTCTAAACCTTGAGCCTAATCTAAAATTAGCTGTCAACATGTATAATAGGAAATGTAATTGGATTGGTGATTCACAATAATATGAATGCCTTAGCCAAGGTTTCTCTCCATGCACACATTATATTCCTTGAAAAATTTCTGTTTATACAAAATTCAAAATCATTCGATAGTGATTTATTTTTATAGAATTGACGTTCTGACAGATAAACAATTTAGGTAATCATGTGATTTTATGATGCAATAATAAATTGAATGTTAAAAACTAGCTATAAAAGAAGAAATTCCAAGCAATACATTTTCAAAAATGAATTTTTTTTAAGCACTGGAAGCATGATGAAAATAATTAGTGGATTTAACATAGAAATGAGAAAAATATATCACAATCCTCAAGAATACTAGTTACGAGATTTACATTTATATTTTAAAGTGAAATCACTTTAGGAATAAATTTGTTCCAAATTGAATTTGTAATTACAGCACTTAGAATACAGGCAAACTAAATGAAATCTGCAGAGACAAATGCTATTTCAGTATTGTATTCAAAACATATATTACTGGGTGAAACAAAAGGTAATACAGTCCCTGCTTTTTCAGCTTGACTCATAATTAAACAATTCGGAAGTTTGTAAAAAAAATAAACCCAAAGGATGAATCATTATTCTTAGTTTTGGATACATACCTGTTCCAGGAGTTCTTTAATCTGCTCTTTTGTTTTATCAATAAGTGAAGCACAAACTGTCCTTGCCATTCCATCTCTGGCGGCAAAAAATACCCTACTCTTTTGAGTCCTTGTGACTCTTGACATGTTAACTAATAAAAATGCATATATAAAGTAATTAAGTTCGCATACGATCACTGCTTCGCTTCTAATAAGGATGGGCTACATTAAAGGAATACTGAAACAATATACCATTAAAAAACCTACAAAAGGCCTTATCAAACAAACTGCTTCTGCGAAGTTGAAATTACAGATATCAGCTGTTCGCGAATAGGAATGCTGACTAATTTTACATGTGGGATGACTGAGCACTGCTAGTAACAAATAAATCTCCGAGCCAATTTTCGTAATAAGTACTGTCGATTTCGCATCATGTAATAAAATTGCAAGAGTCCGTCTATAATTTTCATACCCTTAAATATTCCAGCAGGTGTTATTTATTGCAGAAAACAATTTTTACCAAACGCGTATAAAATTAAAATTACTGTTTTGTATAATTAAAATGATACCATTTTCAATTACAAAATTAATTTATTTCGACGTACAAAAATTCGAATGGTGTTCACTATCTACATTTTATATAATTAGAAGTAACTTTACTTACTTTCCACTATTCGGTTGGACTGACCTGGGACTAACCGCGAAATGACTCTGATTTAACTTGTACGTGAACTCTGAGATATATTCCCCCTAATCACTCTTCCGAGGTTCTTTCTTATTTCTCATATAAATTCGAATTTATTGATGGATACAAAATATGAGAAGAGTGCAGAAATAAATTATGATCAACCGCTTAGTATGGTTTGCTCCGGATTAGAACCATTGATGGGAACCTTTATTACAGTTATTTAAAAAATATATGACTTAAAATAATTATGCGCTGAAAATGAATAAACTTAATATTCTATAACTAACAACAATTAATATCACGTTTAATACCTAAAACTACATTATATTAACCAGTCTTTTTAAGACCGTTACACATAATAAATAACCCCATAATGATCCCACAAAAATCAATCTGTTACAAGAGTGAAAGAAGACATCTCGCACTGAATTTCCTTTTCTTTCTGAGTATATATATATATATATATATATATATATATATATATATATATATATATAAGCTCAAATACAATTATTGAAACGTTTTTATAATTGTGTTTAATTCGTATAGGTGGTTTTCTTTTTATATTTATCTGTTTCAAGTCCTGTTACACCTCCCACATTTTTATATCGGGCATCTTGTAGGCACACCTTTTATGTGACCTGCGAGGATTTGAAATACCTTAGTTGTCTCGATTTTCAGTTTCCTCTCGCCGGTTTGGTCTTTCGCCAGACCGGTTTCGGCCGTTCGCCATCTTCAGTGGCTGTGGGCCACGGCCCGTTAGTTTGGCGTAAAGAAAAATTCTCCTCGTCGGATCCCGTAGTGCTAATCGAACGGGAATCGGTTACAAATGAAGGAGCTTTACAGGAAGGGCAAGGAGGGTGGAAGGGGGTCCGGAGGAAAGTGAAACCCGTCTGTGTGAGGAGTGGGGTAACCGAGGTGACCTCGGTTCACTCCTTATTCATACATGGGAGGGATCGTAGGCTTTACCATCGCCCTAGCAGTTCGGACCTAAAGTTCTGTAATGAGGAGTAACCCCGGTAGCTGAACCCCGGTAGCTATACCCGCGATGGCTCGCAAGTTGATGAAATTTCTGATACTCTTCGACAACACAAACCTCCTTTACTTCCCGGGGCAGTTCCTCAGCGGCAGGGTACTGGTCGAACTCAAAGACGATACACCCGCTTTAGGTGAGTCACTTATCTTATTTTTCCCAACGTTGATTGAGTCGCGATCCTTGCAGATTGACTTTCCGCAGAGCATTTGTTTTAGTTTCTGAGGTCACCGACCCATATACCTCAACTTTTTGTGTGTGTCTCCCTACATTCAGGCTTACGTCCTTTGAGTTAACGATAACTTTTCTTTTAATAATATAAATCCGTTCGCGTAAGTGTGATTGACGCTAGTCCTTGAAACCGGTAGGTAACAGGATGTGGGAACCGACTGGGTCACTTCCGAAATCTCTCAGCGGAACTGTCTTTAAAAGAATTTCCGAGCGACAATACGTACGGTTTCTGTCGACGGTTCCTCTCCTCTACCATATTCCCCCTTTTTTCTCGTCCAAACCCTATCCGTGTTTTCCTATTATTCGTTACCTAACGAGAAAACATTTGACATCTATAACTATAAACAAATACCTGCGCTGGAGGATTCAAATGTCGTTCTTAATAGAACGATTGTGGTTTAGTGGAACTGTGAAACTAACGCTCGATTTTTGTATATACATTATTTTATTTTATTTTGGAATTATAAATATTTCCTGTTTATTGTTTTTAAAATATACTTTTTGTTTTTAAAATAAGTTTTTTAAAGAACTTTAGAAATGGATTAATATATTTTGTAAAACGCGATAATAATAACAATAATGACTGCCCATTACTATAAAGTGATTATGTGCAAATTGCAAAATCGAAGGTATAATAATAAAACGATCCTGATGTTTGCTTCAAATGATGAAAATAAACATGAGCTCACAAAACAGAAACACAACAACGAAACCCACACTTGTTTTCAGCGTGTAATTAATTAATTAATTATGTTCTGTGGATAATGATGGAAATAAGCATCTGAATAATCGAATGTGTCTATTGTTATAAAATATTGACTTGAAATTTATTGATGTTTGAAATTTCATCCTGTTCCATTTTAAATCGAACCTTTACTTTAATTGATGTATCTCCTTTTTACTAAAATGTATTATATTATTATTTATTTATTATTTTGTTATTTGGTTTTCTTTATTTGTATAGCGCAATTGTGCCTATGTCGCTATGCGCTTAATTCATTATTTTTTATTATAACAATGAACGCCCGTTTGTGTATGAGGAGAGCGTGAGTGTTCAAATATTTTAGTAGGTGGTCTATCACAATATGGCCGATGAAATGAACAGTTTCCTTTATGTTTCAGATTTAATTTCTTTCTCATGTTGAACACCTATTTTAAATTATTTTCCTCTATTTTATATATATTAACGAGCGACGCATTCTACGTGCATTAGCGCGATTAGCCTGATTTCTTAATTTCAAAGTTTTAATACATCAAACAAGTTTTTGTGTATTCGTTCAGAGTATACGAATTTTCGCATTAATAATATTTCTTTTCTATCTTGATAGATCGACCTCCAGACCAGAATACCAAATTGTAAAATCGTACAAGTTTTTTTATCACGTATTTTTATCGAAACCACAAAATTAGTATGACTAGGAAACACTATTTCATGAGTAATGTTAATAGTATTACTCTATTTCAATACATTACAGTTAACTATTACATTCTTGGAAAAAGGTAACATTCGTACAATGTTTATACTCGTTGATTAAAATCGCTGGTTGTAACCTTGGATTACGCCTTTCTGAAACAAAGAGGCTTGTCACTTATTAGAGTTTTATAAAAGCTTAACAGTATAAAGACAGTTAACTTTTGGTGGATAGAGATAAAAAAAACATTATTTCTCACTAAAAAATATCGGCGGTTACTAAACCACAGTTAGCTGAAACCGCAATAACGAACTTTCATCGCATCAGAACATTGTTCCTGTCGTCATGCAATGAAATTATGGGAAACAACAATTATTCGGAAACAATCTATAAAAAATATAATTTTAAGGGAGTTTTCAGTTGTCGTTGGCAACACATGTAACTTTATTTTTCCCATATCTAACACATCCAGTCTTTCAACTTTCACTTCAGTTCTTTTTCCCTCTACAGCAGCTAATGAAGAAATATTCTCTCTCCAGATTGCAGAAACTGTTGTTTTTTCCTCTGAATGTTATTTTGATGACGTATGTATTGAATTAACAGGTTTACACTTCCATGTTGTTGGAGAAGGAGTTGTTCGACTTAGGCAGAAGCGCCATGAAAGAGTGTACGACAAAGAAAATTATATTGACTTTAGAATGAGGCTCCTGGGGGAGCCAGGTTCAGGTAAAAACAGTTTTATCATATGAGATATCACGATTATTTTGAGGTTATTAATTTTCATTCTTGCCATATTTATAACCCAAAAGCTACAATATTAATTTATTTCTTCAATATTAACTTATTTCTTTGCTGAGTAATTGACTAGATTGATTACATACTTCCTCAATAACACAAATAACATTACTAGTTTTTTAATGAAAATAAAATACATTATAAAACTTTTGGTAAGTTTTTACCTTTTTCTTTATTATACACAATTGTGTTTTTGTAGCTATTATGAGCAGTAAAAAAACTGAAGTGGGACATATTTTTTTTAGGACAGCCACCAGTTCTCTTGTCACCAGGGATACATAGTTTCCCATTTAAATTAGGACTTCCCTTAGGATTGCCATCAACATTTTTAGGAAAACATGGTTGGGTGCAATATTATTGTAAAGCTGCACTAAGAGAGCCAAACGGCCTGACTCATAAAAATCAACAGGTGTTTATTGTTATGAACCCTATAGATCTCAATTTGGAACCAGCCATTTTATCTGTAAGTTTGAACAAATGACTGGAAATTTGTATTAAATATATATATATAAAGATATATATATATATATATATATATATATATATATATATATATATATATCTATATATATCTATATGTACGTATTTATGTATGATACTATCTATAAATAATTTAGAAGCATATATTTTTTTTAGCAACCATTTCAGTGTGAAATAGAACATAAGTTAGGAGTGAGTTGTGTAAATTCGGGACCTATAGTGTGTCAAGTGTCTCTGGATAGGGGGGGCTATGTTCCTGGAGAGACAATAGGTATATCAGCGACAATTCGAAATAATAGTAAGGTTACCATTAAAGGTACAAGAGCTTCATTGACAGAGGTAAATTTAAACATTGATTTTTAGCCCTAACTTAACTAGGATACTGCATGTCTCTGGTATAATAATAAAGTACATCTTTTAATCTCTTTGTTTGAAATCCTGTCTAATATTAGTACTGTGCATGTACTTTTAGGTATCTAATTTGTACAGAATAAGTAGTTAAATTTAAAGTTCCATATTTGAACACAGAGCTACAATATGGTTACTGATTTTTTTTATGGATCACCATTACCAAAATTTTCTAGACACACAGTCATGTGCTATATTAACAATAATATTTGTTTATTTTATATACTTTTATATTATATACTATAATTGTTTATTCAAATTAATGTATTTTATATTTTACAGACAATTCAATACATGGTCCATAACAAAATCATACATTCAGAAACAAAAGAATTAGCATCACTTAGCAAAGGTAAGATAAGACCTGGAGAAACTGATGACTGGAACAATGAACAGATATATGTACCACCCCTTCCACCAACAAATTTGCGTGGTTGCCATCTTATACAAATACATTACGATGTATATGTAAGTAGATTATTGTTCTAAAATATGTCTGATGCAATTATGTACTGGAAAATAATTTCTTATTACTTATAGCCAAGTTACTAAATTGAAGTGTGAGGGCTGAAAAAATCAATGACATTAAATATTTTTGAACATTGAGGAATCATCATTTTCTAAAGAAATTTGTTTTAGAATATGTAACAATTCATAGACTTTCTAAATACAAAATGCAGCTTTCTATATTTAACAATTAAATAAATACAACAAACTACTTTATACTTTGACATGTATAAGTCTACAGCAGATATTTGCTACTTACAAATAATATTCACATTATAAATAATACCCATATAATAATAGTTACTGAAATAAGTTCTTTGTAGAATAAGGATAATGTTCTGGTCTAGAAAAATTTTCTAATAATAATGAAATTTTTCCCTCGGATAATTTACAGTTTTATGTTAACATCAATTTTATTACAGTTTTGAAGATTATGAGTGTTTGAAGATGTTATGTTATCTATGACATATCACTCTGAAATGTCATAATAATGCAGAAACATTTTTTACAGTTCATTATTAACCCGAAAAGCTTTGAACAAGAAGTGAAACTACAACTACCTATAATGATGGCGACATATCCACTCAGGGGGAATGAGGGAACTCTTAGGAGAAAACAAGGAGCACATTACCCATCTACACTACCAATCTTTCGCCCATGGCTTGAAGAGAAAACATTTTAGCATTAAACAAGTGCTGATTTATTGTGCAATCATTTCAAATTGTTTTCTTGTTTTTTATTAAAGTAATTAACATATCAACATTATTGGATATTGATTTTAGAAAATTAATACATTCAATAAGTATAACATAATACAGTAAAAATATTCTCAAATTGCTTTTTGTGATATCAGCTGCATTAAAACAAATACATAACTATAAAATTGTCTATAGTATAGCATTTAAATTGCATTAACATTAGCTAAAACAAGACAATTAATTATATTCATGGTATTACTAATAATTGGTAAGCCCCAAAATATGTTCCATTGCATTATGAAAGCTGACTTTTAATTATTAACAGGGGTTAAGAAACATTTATATAAAATTACCATCAGTACTTTTTACTTTTTTATGTACATTTGTTATCCAATTTTAATTATTTTTATCAGAAAAATTTACCTTTTAAGTTGGTAAATGAGAGAACTAATTTTAAAAACAGGAAACAAAAACTTTCCTATATGTAATAAATACATCAAAATTCTAATTTAGACATGTTTGTAGTAGGTAGGTAGTTATGTTGACTTAGGTAGGTAGTTAATGTTTTTTTTAAATAATTATCAATGTAAATATTATCAGATAAATATGGAGAGGATTAAAAAAGAATAATGAATTATTTCTTGCTTAATTTTTATTCTTATGTACAGACTATTTTACTATATTCATATGATATGTACATTAATAAGTTTGAAAACATATGTGTAAATACATATTAATAAGTAAATGAACATATGCATGTGCATACAAATTTATAATACTTATATCTCTTATAAAAATAATGTTTCAAACTATTTTATACCCCAAGAATAATGTAGGATGTAATGATATCTTGATTGTGATAGTCAAATAATAATAAAAAACCATAATTAAAATAATTAATAAAATAAATTAAAGGTAAACAGGATTCTAATACCAAACCACAGGTTAAACAACATTAATAATCTTTAATATAAGGATAAACAGTACAATGACAGTGGATGCAGATAACAACTTTCAATTCTGAATCAAAAGTATCCATTTAAAAGAGTTATTCTGATTATGCCGATATTTCCTCAAAATTGTTTTGTGTAAGGTTTTATTCTTGATTATTTAATAACAATGTGACAAAACAAAACTTCTTTATCTTTGTTTCATAAAGGTTACAATGGTGAGGTTATTCTAATAAATATGCATACTTAATCTATTATAAATACTATGTCATCCACGCATTTACTACAGGCAACCACCACTCTGAAAGAATAAACATAAATCAAATTTTTAAAATATTATATATCAGTGTAAAAAATTACAACACAGCAACAAAACTGAATTATTTCCCAAATTAGAATTTTGCAGACAATTTAATTTAATTCAGAGTAAAAACTTACTCCTTTAATTGAATTAAATAAACATAAAGTCAATTCAATTTATAACTTACATTAATAGCATTTATCTCTTTTTCATCCATCATCTGTCTCCTAAACCTGCTTGGAAGCTGATAATCTTCTAAGACAAGATTTGATTTTTTGATACTAACATTGGCTGAAGCTTGTGGTTTGGATTCGGTTGGTGCTTTGATATTTTCTGAAATAACTAAATAAATGAATCAGTAAACCAGATAATGCTCTAATCAGTTACAAATTAGGAATTTTAATTAATCTTAAGCTAGCTTATGCATGCAAAAATAAAATTGTAATAAAATAAAAATGTGGACAATGGACAAACCTGAATTTACAGCCATTTTCCGAAAACGTATTTTTGGTAATCGTGCAGCTATCATCTTTAATATAAAACAATGTATTTATTATTACCAATAAATTTTATTTATTAGTAAGCTATTATGTAATTTTAATAAGTATGCTGTAATTCCAATATATTATATTTACTATAAATGCATATCATATATAAACCAAATATAAAATGTGACAATAAAGGGTGTTTTTTATGAAATGACAACTGTAATTTGAGGCTGCAGACAGTGCATTAATAATTGTAAACACTTACATAAATAATAAATTAATTATTAAATGAATAGTCTTTGAATGTTGTAAAGGTACAGAAAGAGTGAAAGTTTTAAATATATGAATAATAAATATGAAATGTAAATTTTTATTTTTCCATATAGGTCATGAATGATTTGGTGTATTAATTTAAACTATGAAAATTAATGCTCTGAAATAAATATACATGTTTATCTTATTATAAATAACACCTCCATAAAAATATAGATCATTATAAATAACTTTATAAAACTAAATATGTTTCTTACGATCATTCTTTGCATATAACATAGTGTACAAATCATGTTATATACACCAAAACACAAATTTATATTTATTGTATGTCTCTCTTATAATTAATGACATTAGAATTTCCTTATATATTCAAAATAATTTAGCATCTGGAAACCCGATTTATTCGAAATATCTCTTGTAATTTTAATATTTAAATACTTTTTTGGAAAGTAAAACTATTATACTTCTATTTACTATTTTAAATGCAGGAAAGTAGTCAGTATTATTACTGAATAAATTGGTTAATGATAGAAGTTGAATTAAAATTAACTTTTCATGAATGAAAAAGCCATTTCGTTTAAAAAATTTGAAATATACTGTGTTCTTCCAGATATATGTCCTTTTGATTTGAAGTATCAATAAAATATTGTGAGGTAAAATATTAATCTATAAAGAAGGAAAAAAATAAATTTCTTCACCACATTTTAAAAACAATTCAAAGAGTTTTCAGAACATTTGATTAGACATTATGTAAAACCACCTTTCCAGCTTATATCATCACAATAGCAATACTGACATAATACAGTGGTGACATTTCAAGAAATAAAAATATGATAAAAAAAACGCCATATGCCCACTTTCCATTAACAAATTGTAAATGCTTCACCTCTTACTTAGATCGCTGCTTACATGTTACTTGGATCGAGCCCAATGAAACTGTAGTAATTATTGTCGAAAGAAATACAAAAAAAAAATACTTTCGCACAGAGAAATGTATACTTTCTCAATAAAGGAGCTAGAATTCTTTCTATGAATACTATTTTCAAAGGTCGGGCAACTGAAAATTAATCTTTGGATGCGTAACAATTGAAATGAAATTTACCTCAGAACTCAGAAGAAATACAACACAGACAGCAAAAAGTACTCTACTTTGGAGAAGGTTACAGACTGGTGTTGGGTGGTATACTCAACCTGTGCCAACAGTGACAATAAAAAATTTCTAAATGAATAGTGTTTTAAAAGAAAAAGTTTAATTAATTTATATTGTATTGATTTGTTATGTCTGCGTCAAAACAATAACTACACCTTTTCTTATTGTTTTGTGTTTGTATTTCCATTCATATTATACCGTAAATTTCGTGTTTCTGGATGACCACCGAGAATGAGATAGAAATACACGAAATCTACGGTATTCCAACCCCTCGCAGACCACAAAACATATATTCTAAACCATGTAAATGTTAAATGTTGTTGTTTGCATATGCAATTATATTATTGTTTTGTTTTATTTTATATTTTGATTTTTGTTATCGCAATTGCATTCCTGGTACATTATGCGCTTTCTAGTGTTTTTGAATTTGTATGTATATTATTAAACGTATTAACATATTATGTAATTGTCCTCTGGTCTATTTTAATTTATAGCTTTTAAAAATAATACTGTTAACTAATTTCTTGTAATAACAATACTCTATGAGTTATGTATGTTAGACTATAATGGAATATAGCAAAGGGAGTCAAAAGATTAATATAAAACTTAAAAAGTGTCTGAAATGCAAGTTTTTGTTGGAAACATGGAAAATTTTGTTGGAATAGGTGGAAAATATAGAACTCCGGATAATTTTATCTCAGAGATTTTGTTATCCTGAACAAACAGATAGGTGTAAAGTTATTGACATACATATATAAAAGAATATTTGATAGAAAGAGTATAGAGGCCAGAAGTGTGTATGGATAAAAATATTGAGTATACAAGATATTGAATATATGACAAATATAATATAGAAATATTAATATTTAATAAATGGCAATTTAAATAAGGACAGTTTCAGTAAACCAACGCTTTAAATATAAGTAAAATATTAATTAAAGGTAAAAGAAATTGTGGTAAAAAATATTACTCATGCTACACAGATTAATTATTGTTTACTTTACTTTTTCTCTATAAATACACATGACATTAAGCAATACAGAGAACTTTCCTCACATTAACTGATATAGCCTTAAAACCTAAACTAGATTTTTTATACAAGAATTAAATGTATTTGGAGAATACAATGTGCTTTTGCTTCATTAGGTTACTAAAATCTCAAGAGTACTGTATACACAATTAAAACCATAAAAATAACAATTACTAGTGAGTACCTGTAAGTATGCTTTCTAACATAGACAAATTGTTTTTAAATACATGTATAATTTATTTACTGACATAATATTCTTTAATTTAATATTTAGTGCCATATACACTTGGTTAATATACCTTACTTCTAAATACCAGAGGTATTATTTGGTTTTAAAAACGAAAACCCATCATACCCTAATTGAATGCAATCAAATTGCAATATCAATACTGGAGCATGTACTATTCTAGTTTCAAAATTAATACACATGTGAAGATTCTGACCAGGTGTATATATGTCATACAGTCGTACACAGAGTGACACATTTGGTAAATAGGGAGGTAGAGGTGCAGGCATACAGGCAGGTGGAGGGTTCTTTGCTAAAAAAAATATCACTTAATTATATTAAATGTTTACCATATATGTTATATTACAATTACTGAAGAACATATTTTCTTCAGATATTTGTTCCATATCATAGTTATTGCTTTAATGATGTAACAACATCACTATGCAACAAAAATTGCATTACTTACATCCTAAACATAAATACTATGAAATATTTATGTTATGTCATTTATAGATTAGGAGACTAGAATAAAATATAAAAAGAACAGAATAGAATTAAAAAGATCTAATTGAAATTAAACTTTTTCCAATTTATTAACATTATATACAACATTATCATTATATACAATTAATTGCAGTTGTTCATTATGGCGCAAAATATTTCTTGGATGTGTATCTTACATACAATAGTATTAAACTACATTATATACAGTAAATTATATATGATTAAACATAAGATAATTTATAAGAACACTTACCTGATAATACATATTCATAGACAGATTCATTATTTAGTAACAACTGAGTGGTAATTGCAAACTCATCAGGTATATATGTGAGATTAAAACAGCCTAAAATAATGAATGGAAGCAATTATTAATTTGTATATGTCCATAATAATTTTCCATATAATATTTATGAATGAAAATCTATAGGAGTAATTATACATTTATTTATTATTATATCAATTATTTTTGTTGAAAAAGGACTTATAGGCAATGACATTTAAATTAATATACAGATAAATCATAAGTGTTAATAATACCAGATTCATTGAATGTATTGATATTTATGTTGACACAGCACCCACAAGACCATTCCAAACAAAAGCAGGGAACAGATCCAAACCTCAGTTTTGAAAATTTTAAGAAGTTACTGTTCAAACTGTCTCCAACCTCACTGTTGTCGAATAATGGTACAGGATTCCAGTCATTATCATAATATATTTTCCAAGTGACTATTTCTCTCTCTGAAGAAAATAATTAAATTACAGTTTAAATTGAAAATTAAATCTTTTTCATATATTTGTCAAGAAAGAAGTTATCAAAAACAATATCTCATGGATAAAACTGTTTGCACAAATGGAACGTTCAAATGTTTATATGATTGATTAAATACTGACCAGAACTGTTATATTTAGCAGAAAAGAAATAATTAGTTAAAACAAGATTTATATCGCAATTATATACCTTCTGACACGAATCCTGTTTGTCCTGCAGCAGCAATGACCATGAAGATTAAAATTTCAACTGTGATCATTTCTATAGAACTCTTCATACTTCCCAACCATATCCAACAGTGAAGAGGAAAGGAATGTTTTCATTACTGGCAATACTTCAGCCAGTTGTCTTTTATTGGAGGTCAACAACCTGATGATAACGAATGTAATGGACAAACAGTGCCAAGAAATTATGCAAATGACTACACAGGGTCATGTAATTTTTAATGGTTGTTCTCCCTATTCATTTGTCTAACCTCTGACTAATGTCTATCAATTATTAGCTTTTGACTTCAAATCACTCTTGAGTAAATGAAAAACACCGCCGGAGGTAAAAAATTAAACAAAAAGGTTAAAAATATGTCTAGCAGAGTATACAATCAAATGAGACATGAAACACCGCCAGAGAGGAATATCACATAAATTAACCGGCTAGGACATTACTAAAGCTTTAAAAATAAGTGAAAAACAAATGATAGCATGAAAAAGAAGAAGAATACTACTAGAACCCTCAGAAATTAAATGAACGAAAATATAAATCTAAACAAGTAAAAACAAATATAGAAGCTCCAAAAATATATTAAACACTCAAAATTCCTTAAGAACAAGTAATGTTAAAAAGGTACGTTTATTGTTTTATAGATGTGGGTATTCGAATTAATTACTCTGTAAGAAATACAGGACCTGTGGAAACAACTTCTAGAAGACTAAAAACATATTTCTGTTGATGAGTGCTCTCTGAGATATAGTATAATTCAGATCTGTTGTTAACAACTCCAGCTTTTTTTTTAATAGCTTGAGTGTTATAGATAACACTGACTAGAGTAAGTGTATTCTTGTGTTTGTAATCGTGTGTTTTTTCCGTTTTTTATTTATTTTTTTTTTTATATTTTTCGTGTTAAATTTGTTAAAAGACTATTTACGGTCGACCTAAATCATATGGGGACCGTTAGGGACAAGGACCGTGGATGTAGCTCCGAAGGACGTACCGCTCCTCACCGATACACATTTACGAGTGAAGAATCGACATACAGAATCAAATGGATCAAGACGTATCGACTGCTCTAGTGATACTAGACAATAGATCCTTCGAATCCTTTCAATCGAAATTCCTTCGAACCATCAGTTCTCCCTGATATGTAGAGAACCATAATTGTGATTTTGCTCATTTAATAAATTAATATTCCATTACTAAACTATTTTTATGAGACAATATTTATTATTTCTCTATTCATATATATATATATATATATATATATATATATATATATATATAATATGAATACATACTGCTACAGTCTAAATACAGAGATATTTGAAACATTATTTTGTTATATCCAAGTTCGGTAGCATACATTTTTTTCAGTTACTTTGTTTTTATTATTCTATATATTAAGTATACCCGCAGTAGGTTTTCACTACTTGGTTCATACCTAATTTTAATTATGTTTTATATAATTTTCTTTTGTGTAAATTAAGGGAACTTGAATTGTAGACACGGTCTTGTTATCATTATGAACTATATTTTTAATAAATTATGTTTGGCGACACTAGTTGTATTTCAGCGATGAGTTTCGGGGAATGTGAATCTTGGCGCTGTCGTCGTAATCGAGGTCGTCGGAATCGACTTGTTCCTGGGCTAAGTTTATTGGTAATCCACCACCCTCTTCCGGTTTTATTATGGCTATTCCGCCGGTACCCAATCTGAAGCAGTCGAACGATACCTGCGAAAGTCAAGCACAAGTTTTATTTCAACGGATTGTCGAAGCATAAACTCAATGCAATGTTTAGGAGAACCCTTGGTGAAAATAACTCTGTCCCAACCCAATAAGCTATTTATATTAAAAATACGATAGCTTCTAAACTGTTATATTTTGATGCGCTATTTATTTACCGCACAATTGTGGTACAGGTACGCGCCAGTTTCGTGATCGGTGGGAGCCCTCATTTCTCCGGTCACTTATCTCCGGCCCTACTTATGGTTAACTTATGGACTAACGTCAATGGCTGTCGAGTTTTTCATCATTCACCTGAACTGTTATTTGAGTTAATGACGCACGGTATGCAACTAACTAACACGACTGACTAATCACGACTTTCGTCCATCCCGATAAACCCGAGTTTCGTATTTCGTGATTCGATATCACGGATATCGATACTCAATAACGCCTCTACCTGAAACAGTTGCAGGTTGCGCCAGTCTCCGGTTAAATCGAGACAAGCGTGGAGATTACGGCCCAGCATGTACACGTTGCTCAACTTCAAGCAGACGTTCAAGTTCGTGAAACGGGATATGGGCAGGCAGATCGGCCGAGGGTTTTTCCCTGAAAGACGGAGAGTTAATTATTAGGTCATTTCGCTCCAGCTTGGGACACATTACGCGTGTCGGTCATGAAGATTAGGTTAGCTATCCTTTGAAAAAGTATTGTACTTTAACGATCCTGTTGTACACTTAGGGGTTTCTCTAAGTAAATATATATATATATATATATATATATATATATATATATATATATATATGTGTGTGTGTGTGTGTGTGTGTGTGTGTGTGTGTGTGTGTGTGTGTGTGTGTGTGTGTGTGTGTGTGTGTGTGTGTGAAATATAAGGCTTAAGAAAGGTAGAATGAAAAGGAAAGAAAGTATAAGTCTCCATATTTATACTTAGTATCCTATCAGTCGGAGAATTCATTATTTAATTTCATAGTTAGGGCCTTGGAATCGATTCGCGGTGTACTAACCGGACATCTTGGTTTGGTATAAGAGCCGTTCGTTGAACAGGAACTTGAAACGGAGTTCGAATTCGTCGGGTTCGTAGGTGACGTTGACGCAGATTCGGTTGCGGATAGTCAAGTTGAAATAGTCGAGTATTCTTCCGGTGCAGCAGTCGCATTCTCCCTGGTCGCAGGCGCATCCTCCCCTACCCCTCCCTTCCGCCTCCAAATTCACGATTCCCGTATTCTCCTTTGTTGTCGAGTCGTCTGAAATTAAATTTAGACCGTGGAAAATTTAAGAATGCGTGAAAAATCCCTGACTAGGAGCCACAGTATTACGCGTTCTCATCCTAAGTTAGTTAGGGATAATTTAACTTCTGGCCGCGGAAACCTTCGCTCATTAATTTTAGAATATGCTCTATTTTTACTCCCAATCGAATACCTTAAAAATAAACTGCAAAAATTCCCTCGGCGTATGCCTGGAGAGGCGCATTTTTCGAGCTGTATTAAAAAAAAACAGTAAAGTCCCCGAGTAAACTTGCCCCGATTTTTTGAAAAATTTTGTTGAAAAACCACTTTTTAACCCATTTTTTTGCTGAAAAAGTACATTTTAACTCGATTTATGCGTTGAAGAAACAAATTTTAAACCAGGTTTTCGATTGAAAAATCACTTTTCAGCTCCGTTTCGGCCTTGAGCCACAAAAATGGGTTAAGAAGTGGTTTTCAGCGCTAAAATTGGTTAAAATTTGTTTTTTTTTTAAATTGAAATTTGTTGAAATTCCAAAAATGTTCACGGACTCGGCTGAGATCCGTCGACAGTGGTCCCAAATTGAGTTACACTTGACCCTGAAAGGAAAGTCTAATATCACCGGGATGAAAAAATAGAATGAAGATTACTCACGACCGGTGTCATCGATGTCTCCCGCAGCCGAAACCATTAGGCCCAATAGGAAGAGCGCCTGCGCCGTCCGACCGATCATATCTTCGCTGGAAACGCGAATGCTACGATTAAAAGACCCCCGGCAACGAAATGCGTTCAAACGCGCGACATAAAAAACCGCGTTTACGACCGCAAATGAGTGCACTTAGGGCACATGGGGCGGCAGGAACCGGGCGAGAAGAAAGCGCCGTTTTCTCGTTAACGGCCTATGAATGACCCAGAGACCCGGTTGGCGTTTTCGAATAAATTAAGACCCGGGTATAACGGGTTTGAGAGCGCGATATTTCCCCTCCGGTGAGAGTGAGAGAGAGAGACAGAGAGAGAGAGAGAGTGAGAGAGAGAGCCTCTAGATCGGTACCACTCGGGATTCCCACCGGTATATTTTATTAAGGGTATAATAATAACGCGGATATAATGCTCGCGGTGAGGATAATATTAATGTTAGGGAAAAGTATGGAGAGGTTCCGACGTAGCTCTGCGTTAGGGGAGATGAGTTACGGGTTGACTAAACCGGTCTTAGTCGGTTCCCCACTCAGAACATCCCCACTCTCTTCGCATCTCGTCTCCGCACAAAGTTTCTCTCTATAATTATATATATATATATATATATATATATATATATATATATATATATATATAGTATGTATTGTAAAATATATATTTATACAACATAATATTATTTTCATATTAGTCGTAATTTATATATATCATCTGCACAGATTGTCTGTCTCCACGGGCTATTTTGTTTTTAAACCTGATATGTTACCTCGATGGCTTTCAGCCGCCAATAATGTACTGTTTAACAATGTACTGACTAGAATATATTTATAGGAAAAGAGTAAGCTTGACTGCTTGCGCAGTATTTTAACTATACATTGAAAGAGGTGGATTTTATTCAAAAGCGGACGCGGCAATTCAAAAACCGTTTATTTCCTTATTATTCAATTAACTGAACCTAATCATTTTGATTCAATTTGATGGTGTTTCAGGTGTGGAAAACACACGCGCAATACATTTACGACAATAATAATTGGTTTTATATTAATGAATTCGTGATATTCCGTTAACAATAAAAAATAATCGAATTTCATTATGTGATATATTTGTTGAAGCTGTTTGCTTTGTTTCTCCTTTCATTTGGAGCTCTTTCGTTACTCTTTATTGGCCTATAAATTTTAATTTATGCAACCGTGGACTCAGAAATACATTATACGAATAATTATTAATTATAAAAGGATTTACGATGTTAATTTGAACTTGCATGAGAATTGCGCATTAAGTAAATAATATGGAAGTGCCCATTTTACAGTATAATCCACGTCAAAATCCTGTGTAATACTGGGTACCTACAATATAATTTTCATAGTAGTACTTCTTTGTCCTGTCGATTATCTTTTTAATCTCAAAATGAAAAAAAAATAGTTTAGAATATCTGTTTTGTGGTCTGCGAGGGTTTGGAATACCGTAGATTTAGTGTGTTTCTGACTCCTTTCGCTGGTTTGGTCTTTTGCTAGACCGGTTTCGGCTGCTCGCCATCTTCAGTAGCGGCGTTAATCACTTTGGCACTTTGGATGTTTTTGCGCATCTTCACCGCACTGTCACTGTCACTTGTACTCTGCTGGCTCTCTAGTTGTTTGTCTTATTTGGACTGGGAGAGATTTAGTTAATCGGCTTAAATCATTATCGGATTATGGGACAAATATATATTTGACCTGTGTGTGGTGCGGAAATCTACTTAACTAAAGTTCGTTGGATGCACTTGTACAGATGAACTAGCGCCCCCGGAGGGTGATGGGGACATTGGATTCACTTGCACCTATTATTAACTATCGCCCCCCTGAGTGTGGTGCGGAAATGTACTTAACTAAAGTTCGTTGGGTGCACTTGCACCGATTAACTAGATTATTTATTTATTTATTTTTCTCTCTTTTATTGTTGCAACTGTAAAATGATACAATAAGCAACATTGATACAAGCAATAACTACAATAGACAACAATTGGACGAGAAACCCACTGGTTTCCCCCCCTTTTTTTATTACTTTTTTAAACTTTTTAAAATTTTTTAAATAAAAAAAAATTTTTATTTTTATTTATGTATTTTTTAAAATTTTATTTATTTAAACATTTAGGTCGCGTGGCCACGTCCTTTTCAGGCGTCTTTTCAGGAACGTTTGGGATGTCGGGAGATAGTAGGGTTTGGGCTAGTGGTTTGACTCGGGAGTGGAAATTGCTGTATCGTTGTATGGCTAGGTCTCGGACAAACGAGACTTTAAGATCTGTGTGTAGGGTAAAGTTGGAGACATAGTATGGTGCGTTGGTTATTGTCCTTAATGTTTTTGACTATAAGGTTTGGATTTTGTGGATATTTGTCTACTAGATTATTAAAAATTATTTTTTTTCATTCTAATTCGTCCAATTTTGGATCAACAGGAAAACTTTTATGATCGTAAATGCACTATACGAGGTAGGTTTCCTATCATATATTTGGAAGGCAGAACACTGGGAGAACGATAAAACAATACTACTTTCATAATGGAATATTTAATTTCGAATTAAATATTAAATTACAAATAAAATATTAAATTACAAAGTATATATAAAATAACTTATTAATTATTAAATACACCGAATAAATAAATATGTACAGACAACTGAAATCGGATAACCCACAGTACATACGATCCTCAGTGCCGAGTAGTCATTCTACGTGGAGGCTAGAAGTATACGAATTGATTGTACCCTTATACGAAATATATAAATAAGGTATTTTTTTATTTAGCCTACATCTATTATGAAGAGTAACGTAAAGAAAGATGATAATTATCATAAGGGATAATGTAGCGGTATTCAACACCACCTGAAAAATCGACGCTAATTTCACACCATAAACTAACGTTAGAAGACGCGCCCAATCCGGTTTCTCTAGAGTAAATGAGTAAATTTAAAAGAATAAATAATCCCTTACCGTTTTCTCAACATATACTAACAACAAGCGAGGGTCTCAAATCGGTGGTCCTTCAACGAAATGGCGTAATATTGAGCAAGAGTTTAGTATCACATCAAATACGGCGAGTCATCGCAGTTCAGAAACCGGTCCTAGTTACATTCATCGATTAGTTCGTCAAATCAATTTTCGCGATTTACTTTTTTTTCGCGAGTACTCAGTTTCGTCCGCAGTATTTTTCTTTACGGTATACAGCGACCTCGCGGTTCATCGCAAAATTTGAATGCCGAAATAAGCGGGGTACCTACCAAATCGAGCTGTCGTACAGTTTAGAGGTAGAGAAAAAAATAGTTCTGGGGTAATGCGTACAACCCGTTATTAACCCAATCGTGGCCAATGTTCAGTTAAATCTTCTTTTGCGCCAATTCCGTTCGAGGAAACCTGGGACGAAAAATAAAGGAATCGGCCCTCCAGGGCGATGGATAATTTCAATAGGGGTGTCTGGCGTCGCGACCGATCGGATTTTGTAGGCCGTTAAAAAGGGGCGCAGTGATAAGAAGGTTTGGGGAAGTTGGTAAGGTGAATAGATTATTTTTCAGATAATTCGGGGTACCCTCGGCTGTAAACTGGCCGTTTGTCGAAGGGCCGAGTTAGAATTGTTCGCTCATCTTTTTCTGGCTGTCACGGAGGTCGATTTTTCGGGCGATACGGCGGCCGGGGCTATCTAAAGGTATATAAGGGGCTGGGGCGGAAGCCGCATTCGCCTGTGGATCCTGGAGGTCCTGTAGGGGAGGGGCGGCGGGGGATTGAGGGCGGCCGCCGGCGATCGAACCAGTTCCCTGAGCCCCGGGTAGAGGTCTAGGGCCCTGTCCCATTCCGATCGGTCTCCTCCGCGTCTCGCTCCCAGCGGCTCGGGCTTCCCGTCGGCGCTACCCTCCACCTCCTCCTCGGACCTCTCGTTGTTACTTTCGTCCATCTCCTCCTGCATGTTGGTTTTCTCCCCTTCGACAGCACCCTGCTGGGCGTTGTCGCCCCCCACCACCGTATTCTGGAGCCCCGGCCGCTGTACTTCGGTCGCCGCCCCCTCCCCGCTCGCAGAATCTCCTACAGGACGTAATTC
Source organism: Lethocerus indicus (assembly GCA_019843655.1). Classification (NCBI taxonomy): domain Eukaryota; kingdom Metazoa; phylum Arthropoda; class Insecta; order Hemiptera; family Belostomatidae; genus Lethocerus; species Lethocerus indicus. The sequence continues at coordinate 24,173,549 of JACDQD010000001.1, forward strand.
TGTTATGGCCATAGAATCCTGTGCGGGACGTGCTTCGGTCATCGAATCCTGTACGGGACGCGCTTCTGTCATGGAATCCTGTGCGGGACCTACTTCGGCCATGGGTAGAGAATCTTGTTCGGGGCGCAATACACTCGCGGGCATAGATTCCTGTGCGGGACGTATTTCACTCATGGGCTTAGAATCCTCTACAGGACGTAATTCACTCGTCGGCACTGAATCTTGCGCGGGACGTACTTCAGTCATGAGCACAGAATCTTCAGTCATGGGCATAGAATCCTGCGCGGGACGTACTTCAAGCGTGGAATCCTGTGCGGGACGTACTTCATCCGTGGAATCCTGTGCGGGACGTAATTCGGTCAGGGAATCCTGAACAGGACGTAATTCAGTCATAGGCATAGTATCCTGAGCGGGACGTACTTCAGTTATGGAATCCTGTGCGGGAAGTACTTCAGTCAAAGCCATAATATCTTGCGCAGGACGTACTTCGGTCATTGGGCTGGCATCCTGGGCGGGATGTACTTCGGTCATGGGCCTGGAATCCTGCGCGGGACGAATTTCGGTCATAGAATCCTGTACAGGACGTACTTCGGACATGGGTAAAGAATCTTGTTCGGGACGCAGTTCGGTCATGGGCCTGGAATCCTGGGCGGGACGTACTTCGGTCATAGGATCCTGGGCGGGACGTACTTCGGCCATGGGTAGCGAGTCTTGCGGAGGGCGTATTTCAGTCATGAGCATGGAATCCTGGGCGGGACTTACTTCGATGGGGGATCCTTTAGAGGGTAATACTTCGGGAACGTTTTCCTGGATGCTAGGAGCTGGAGTAGGGGAGGCGGTGGTGGGGTATCTGTGAGGTTTCTTCGGCGTGGTTCCCTTCTTGTTCGGAGCGGGTGTAGTGGATCCCTTCTTGACGGGGGCCGGGGTGACCTTGACGGGGGCCGGGGTGACCTTGACGGGGGCCGCGGTGACCTTGACGGGGGCCGCGGTGACCTTGACGGGGGCCGCGGTGACCTTGACGGGGTCGCGGTTGGGCTGGGGCTTCACTTTCTGCTTCTTCTTGTCGCCGGACGATCCTCCGAAGAACCCCTCGAGAAAGTCGTCTCCTAGTACGGAGAACCCTTCGTAGTCCGTGGAGTCGACGTCGTTTTCGGCCGAGTCGTCTTCGTCGTCGTCATCGAGGTCGAAATCATCGTCGTCGTCGTCGTCGTAATCGTCGTCGTCGTCGTCGTCCTCGTCCGAGGTCGAAATTGGGACTGGTCTTCCCGGTTCCAGCTGAACAAACAGGTCTGTTAGTTTTCTAGTCCGTTACGGACACTGGATTCAATTTAAGAAAAGTTCGAGACTCGCAGTTCTATTTATTTGCATAAACCATTCTTAATTTAAAATAATCGTAAATATTGTTACTTAATACTTATATTGGGGCGCTCAATAAATAAAATTAATTTAAACCCGAACTTTGAACTATGTACTAATATATATATATATATATATATATATATATATATATATATATATATATATACACACACACACACACACACACACACACACACACACACACACACACACATATGGTATTATTTGGGACACATTTCACGTTGTCCCTTAGGGAAAAGACGAAAAGTTTTAATTATATACAAAATGTAAACAAAATGAATAGACACCGTCTATAAAGACGCTATTCTGATAATTGTAAATCCTGTGCACGTTTGCATGTATAATTAAGATCGATATCGAATTAGTATTTGTTACAATAATTCGTATTATTTTTTAAAAATAAAAACACCGTGGCTGATGCTGCTATTCATTTTTGGTCCGAGTCAATAGCTAATACGAAAACAATACTAGGACGTTAATAAAATAACGGTACCATTGAATATAACCTCCTTAACGGATAAATATAACAATAAATTAGGAATTGGTGGTGGGAATTAGTGGCTTCTAACCTACCCTGACACCGTTGGGGCCGAATTTGAAGCAGGACACTCTTAGGGCGGCTTCGACGTCGTCTAGAGCCCTGAGCTCTAGGGCGAGGCAGGCTCTGAACTGCTGATCGCCGTCCCTCTCGATGCCGTAAATCCTGCCGCAGAACTTGGATATCCCGCCGGGGAGGGACATACACACCGGCCTCGGTCTCCTGCCTGTCTCCCATTGAAAAACGCGTTATTTTAGTGCCAACATTCTGGGAGAAACACCAGGTTTACGGACGCGTCGAGTGAGGCATTTCGAATTTCAATAGGTAAATTACAAAAGCCGTTTCTATTTTTCCAACACTTGTACAGACTTTCATCCATTTAACGAGGGAAATATGAAAATGGGAAAATGAAATTTTCTATGCCGTATAACTATCTCTTCGGCACGTTTCAAATTGACACATAAGAAACGCCATTAAACCTAGTGTTAAAGATAGATTTCTTGACGGTCCGAATCTCGGAATTTAGATTTGACGTGTTCTATACGCGGTCAGAAAGTCTACTTTTAGCGACTCCCGGTGCAGAAGTCGGGCTGCCCGGGACGATGTGCTAGCCAAATTTTGCAGAAATGTTTAGGGACTGAAAATAGGTATTTTACTTGGGCGCTTACCCGACAGCGTGATGTTCCTCAACACTCTGTTGCCGAAAGTCATCGTGAGCCTCATGGCGTCCCCGTTCTGGTAGGAGATGGCGGCGCAACCTGCAAATTAAATATACCATCTAACAGTTAGGAGATAATAAAGTAATTAAATACTTTTCTAAGGCGTTCGTGTTTATTAACGATCATCAATTAAAAAAAATAAAATGCAGTCTAACATAATGCGGTAGAAACTATTAATTTTCGTGAAAAGGACGAACATAGATTGGCTATCGGCCAAGGGCACAATTGTGCTGTATATAAATACAGATAAAAAACTTATTATTTCCATATTAATTCCACGTCACCTTCACATTAGGTCTGTTGAAACCTCTACTGAAAAGGACTTCAAAACACTATAGCCAAAAAATTGACTTGCCATTGCATGATGTCATTGTAAAAATTACAAGGTTGGAGTAGCTAAAAGCAGGGATTGCCACCCTGACTCGATTTGGAGTTTAATCCCGATACCGATATATATATATATATATATATATATATATATATATATATATATATATAAGTAACTTACCTGGTCCTTTTATGGAAACGACCGGAAGGGAAAAGTCCCTACAGCAGTTACACATCAAGTTGTTGCAAGAACAGTAACGAGTTGGACCTCCCTGGCGAACACCGCTTTTCTTGGCATCGCTTTTCTTTCCTGTATAAAAATATAAGCCTATTTACTATCTTCCTTCCACCGATAAGATTCTGACATTTATTAGAATTTAACACATTATTCTAGATTCTAACACATCAGAATTTAGCCCTTCGAAGCAATCGACGCTCCCTTAATTTCCAACAAGACAACTTTTAGCACTAGTCTCAAAGCCTGCCCGTCTTATTATGAAAAATACGGAAAAAATTGTTTTCGCCACCTTCGTTATTTTATTCAAATACGCGAATAATATGAGAATTACCTTTTCCCGTCGTATTAATATCGAATGGTAATTATGAAATTCTATTCTATTTTGCGATGAAGATGAATAAAATAGTTCAGAAGTAGTTACAGAACCGCTCGCCATGTAGTACTCAGCGCAAAACTTTCAAACATGCCAATCAGAAAAGAGAATGAACTAAAAAAAAACTTTCGTTCTATTTGATCACCTCCACCTAAACGAGACAATATAATTTGTCCCATTTCCAAGCTAAATCGAAGTAAATGGCTATGTACTTTCAATTCATTCTTAATGAATTTATTAAAAATATTTATCTTATAAAAACAATTTTATTCTAAACCGCCGTAACTCTAATCTAATTTAAACTCGTACTTACTTGCCGACAATAACTGTATGTGCAACGGGAACAGATTTTCTTTATTATACAACCCTGGCCAATATGTTAAGTGGCGGTTGCGGACGTTTACTCTTATTGAAGCCTAATTTGACGTCTGCAAAAGGAAAATGCGAAACGTCCGGTCTTGATAAGACCGCGTTAAGGCCGACACGTGTCACTTCTTTAATCTCCCCACTGAATAAATCTTCAAGTCACCACTACTTTCGCTTGTTATCTCCCGCTTCTTTTTTCACCTCCGTAAGAAATTCGAGTGATTACGGGATCAATTTGCATCGATCGAATAATGAGTCTCGGATGTACAATCTCAGTGAAACGACCGACTGCAAGAATTTTGATTCTAGCGATAATGCCGGAGTTTATGAGATCCTCCGGCTTAATTGGTATTTTTTTATTTGGTTCTTAAAAAAAAGTTACTTTTATGATGTGTTTGTCTGGGGCAGCTATTTTGAAACGACGCCTTACACGGCGTGCGACGGTGCTCTAAGGTGACAAAGTGTTTGGATCCAGCTCTGGACATTAGTTAACCGAAAGGTGCTCGGGGCGAGTTCCACTTTCTCCCGGACGAAGTTTGGCCGGTGACTCAGCGCTTTCACTATAATACACAGCGATCGGCCTCGATTTTTTTCTATCGGACCCCACTCTTCCCTCTTCACGTTAAAACTCGCCTTTATCGTTTTATATCGACAATTCCTGTTTAATTAAAACCTAGAATAATGCTCGGAAATAGGCGAGGTTAAACAAAAACGAGCGAGTGAAGATGCGACCATCGCGGCTCCCCAAATACAGTAAGTAAAAACCATTTTATTTAAACATTCTGCGATTTCATTTTTTTATCTATAATTTAAATATGAAATTTATTTTTATTTCAACGACTGTATCCTGAGGTCTAGGATGACTTACCGACATGTCTGGAAGCGGCGAACGCGATGAAGAGAAAGATGAGGAGGAGCTCAAAGACCCTGGAGAGCCTCATTCTTCCTTAGTCCCTCTGCGATCCTTCGAGTCTTTGAATCTGCCTAATCACTTTGAGACTTCTAAATGGACTCCTAGCGTCTGAACCTAAAAGTAAATATTTAATTTATTAAATAATTTTTATAAATTAAATTATTCTTATATTAAATGATTTTTTAAATTAATTAATTTCTCTAAATCGAATTATTTCGTAAATTAAATTCTTTAAATTAAATGATTTTTTTTTATTGTCACGCTAACAAGAATAACGATTCGTAACAGGACTAACATCGCGTTTGATTGCATTTGAATTGCGCAATAGTTAAAGAGGAGCCCCCCCCCCACTAACAACCAAATGTTTCATCGAAAATATTTAATGGATGCACTTGGATTCATTATATTTTTTATCCTGCGAAGATCGGACTTTTTTAGCCCTCGGTCCGATACGGTGAACAATTTCCTTCTGCCAATTAACCACTGACCGTAACAAAGCGGTTTTTGCCTCGGACAACAATGCGAGAAGCATATATAACAAAATTAAATACCGCATTTCTTTGAATGAGTAAATAATAAATAGCTGTAATAACGACTCGGGATATTTCAATCAATTTCAGTATATTCCACCGCTTATTAGGTTCGACATTTTGAAATAACTTCTCTGGTGCTTAACGAATCATTAAACTGAAAGGTTTACTATTTATCGAATTACTTAAAAAACCGACACAGGAGCAGAACAGAAAGTGACCATTCATTTCAGTTCAGTTTAAGAATTTATTTAACACAATTTTAAAAGAAGATATAAATATTGTGAAATATGATAATTCACCTATATTTAATTAATTTAAATAACAATATATAGCGATTATTTACTTAATAATATTGTCCTCAATATTATATACAATATTTAAAAGGTTAAATAAAAACCGAAATTATGGTTATATATCGCACCTCCCTTAAACTTTTCGTCATTGTGTAACCAATGACCGTTAAGGGAAGTGGGCACCGGTTCAGTAAGAACAAATAAATGTTTAAATAAATTAAAATAAAACAATAACTCAGTTCCAAATAGATATAGTGCGCGAAAGGAAGTAGTATCACGGTTGGGTTATCATACCCGTTTCCACTGTACATAAATACGATATCGTCCAAATTGTAGTATTACAGCTCGTTAATAAAAAAGAAGTTTAAATCGGCGTAAGTACTCCCTCATTGCCATACTAAAAGTCCGGACCGGTTCTGATTTCTCAAATATCGCCGGTAGAATTCCGTCAGCTAAATCAACGTCAACTTTTTAGTCCACGGCACAGTGATTGTGGAGAGTCACTGCTTCGTTATCTATATGTTATATATAGTCGATGTTGAGGAATCTTAAAACCGAATGGAAAATTGTTCTTACAAAACGTTAATCTTAAAATAATTATATATATATATATATATATATATATATATATATATATATATATAGAGAGAGAGAGAGAGAGAGAGAGAGAGAAAGAGAGAGGTATTATGGCCTAAAGGAAGAAACGTGGAAAATAGTCGACAAAAATGTTTTAGTTAAAATTTAATCAAAATCGAAAACCCTTCCGAAGTTTCATTTGTTTAATTTAAGAAACCGAAATAGGAGTAGTACAGAGAGTGATTTCATTAATATCAATTCAGTTTAAGAACTTACTTAACAGAATTTTAATAAGACAGGCATATTATATAAAATTGAGCTATATTTAATGACAAAAATGTTTTAGTTAAAATTGAATAAAAGACGAGGCCCTAAATCGATAATGGGTAAATATAAAGTTGGATGGAACGGGAAGAGATATTACCTGAGCGTTGGAGGCGAGATTGGAGCGAGGAGTGAGGAGCGAGGAGCGAGGAGCGATGCACCGGAATGAGGCGATTGCCGCTCCTGTGGGAGGGAGGTGAGCTTTCTCCGGCTGGAGGGGATGACCCAGTGAACAGGAACTGCTCTGTGGAGGGAATGCGGCCACCGGACTCTGACCCCGATCTTTTTTTTTTCATCTTTCCCCAACCTTCAAGCCGTATCCGTGTCCGCCTCGCCCACCTATTTCGGGCCCTACCGCTCGCGTAGCGCGTATGAATATATGCGTCACAGACTGAGTCTCGAGGCGCTTCGCTTCAAAGTGTAACGCATACGGCTGGTGCAACGTATAAGGAGGTTAAAATGAAATTTGTGATTTTCAATACAGAGTGTATCGTTTGTCCTTACTCAACAATATCCTTATTCGTGAAGGAACCGGTTTGAGTTCCGAAATTTTCGAAGCGGACGCCGCAGAAGGAAGGGCGAAAACGCCTCCGACGGAGCCCGTTCGGGTGGTTTTCGAACACAAGAAATATCCCGGGGTCAACCCCCGCCAACCGAGGTTCCCCCGCCCCGACGACACTAAGGCCGATATGCATAAGGTATGTTGGCGGGGTCGCGTAGTTAGGGTAATTGAAAGGATTCAGAGGAATACTATTAAACATCGAAAGTAGGAAATGCGAAAAATCAAGAAATGACGAAAACAGAAAACTATCCTGGATAAGAAATAATGGATCGGAGTTGATTATTGTTGAGTTGAGGAATTATGTGGAATAGTAACATTCACAACGGTACTGACTTTAACAGTAAATTTGTCTTATGTAAATTTTAAAGGAGATATATCGGGACATTGTAATAAAAGGGTGTCCTACCATTATCTTATTGCTTAGACCTTAATTACACGCTTTAACGTCATCCGGCCGACGTGAACAATAGAATTATCTTAAACTTTCAAACCTTTAATTTACGGTATTCGTGGGAAAACTGATGTGAATATCTGATTAATTCGAAGTAAGAATTTCGTTTATCGTTCTCAATGAAAAATCTAATCTACGGACTTTTATGTGGTGCCCCAACTTTTAAACTGTCCCTCCCTCCTCGTTCCGCTGGCCTCTTCTATACCTACAGACCACTCTCCTCTTATCAGCATTGTTACTAAAGGCATCATAGCGCCCCTACCACGGCCCTTTGTCCAAATGCCGAGAGATCAAGAAATAAAACAAATTTGGCGATTTGGCGAACAAAATTTTAATCAATTAGGCGACGTAACATTTCAAGAGTTACGATACACTAACTAGAATCTCATGTTTAATTATATTTTTTAATGTGTGCTGTCATTCTTCTAATCGGATATAAACTGTCCACTAAATGACATTCGTTAGCACTTCTACAAAGCTATATCGACCTAACGTGTTAAATGAATACCTAAATGGCCGCAAGACTGCTTTTCATCTCCGTATTGAAATCAATGGGAAACATCCCTTTTGTAGGACACAAACCCAATTTAATGGGCGGCTATGAATGGTAAGAAAATTCATTTAGTAATTTTCGTTCGGAACTGTTGAATGTTAGCTCTGAAACAGAACAGCCAGGAATTCATGCTGTGAATTAGTGACCTTTTATCGACCCCGCTCCGCTATCGCTCATCTAACTTTCCGCATGAGCGGCTTTCAACACCGGATCCCAATTCAATTACGGTACGCCTATTTTCACCCAATATTCGGCTCATTTTCGGAAATGAGCTCGATGAAGCCCTGCAAATTGGGAGGGCGTTCAACGCCTCGAAGTAAAGCGACGGGACAACGGCCCTCCGCACAAAGCGATTACTATCGGATTAACATATCAACTCGACCGAAATATTCTTCAGTCGAGATACACCGATAGCATCGCCGTAATCGTATATTGTACGAAAGAAGCGCGAGGAGGCGAATTAAATTAATAAATAAATTGTACACAATTAAATTAATCGCAATAAAAATGGCATAAAACATTAATTAATTACGTTTACGGAACTGATTTGTTTCAATATTGTCACATAGGCTCTCCGTGCACTGTCATATGTTGTACAGAGGTATGGAAGATAAATTTGCGAAAGAATCAAACAAACTTATTCGTCACGATTCCAAAATAAACAAAGAATTTTATGTAGAATAAACAAGACAACGGTATATTAAAGCATGTCGTTTGGACCGAGAACAGCCCTCACGCTCTGATTGAGGCGCCGTTTTCCTCCCGAGGCGTCGCTCCTGAAAAAATGCCTGTTAACAATGTCCGACGATGGGAATTGAAGACGCGAATTGAGCGTAATAGTGATAATCCGATTGAGAAATACTGTGAACGATCTCATCCGGGCAGCAGCCGCAGTTTTAACCGGCCCGGTAGATTGAGTTGGATTGTGCTTCTTCCGATTGACCATAATAGAGTGCACTTGGCAGATATCACAATGACTCCCTTTCTAAACGGATCATTTTGTTATATTCAAACCGCCGAGGACCCCGAGGACGTCTCGAGAATGACGTTTGATAAGAATGAATTGTAGGTCACGAAGTTTCATATGTCCGTCCTGTCACAATAGCCTGTATTGAAGAAACCGGCGCAACAATTTACCGGCCAGAAAGGGATGATAACAAATTGAATCGTGCTCATTTTCATTTCTCCAAACGTAAAATGTTTCACGGGCAGAGGACGACGGCCAGAAAGAGCCCTAGATGAAGAGGAATCGATTAGTTCGGAAGTTGAAAGAACCGATCGCCAGGCGGTATTGTGAAAGCGCAACTTTGACGCGTAAAGCCGACCGGAAGGTAGAATCAAAAAAATATCTTCTGTCTCCGAGATACGGTCTTTCGGTACCGGTTCGGTTCGTCCTTAATTATTGGCCGCGGGGTGCAATGAAAATTGAGTGACAGTGGAGGATGCACCGACGTGACCGAGGCCCCGGGTCCGATAGGCGAGAGGGGGAAATCGGAAGTGCGCTGCTATTCCCAACCCACACGAATCCCTAAAATATACATTAAACTAAATTCTCGATGAAAAATAGTAAATTAGAGATATAACTCGGACCGTCGCCAAGATTCGAACCCAGACCGCCCCCTCAGCGCAGGACTGCTTTAACTAATAACAATACTTTTTCTTCCAATATACAAATGATATCGTAGACGATATACAAACGTTGTTTTGATACACCTCTTTATAACGTTTATTACTCATTATACCGGATCTGAGCTCATTATACACGGGCGTCAATTGTCGGATTATTTTTCAATTGTAAATTTGAGCCGATCGCAGCTGGGGCTCGTTCGAACTGGGAATCCAGTTCGGCGGTGGGTTCCGTAACAACCACTTCCCGATATAAAAAGTGTGTGATAAAAAAAGTATATATATAAATATATATAAATTACGTATACTTGGAAAATACTTACGTGTGAATAGTGGTGGAGACCGGCGGCTGACTACACGTTTGTTATCGGAGAGCTAAGAGTAAATAAGTAGCTAGTAGGACTAGTAGCCGTGGCTAGTAAAGTGGAGGATCCCCTCCACCGACCCCCCCCCCACCCCGCCAGCCTACTTTCCGTTTCCGATTACGGAACATCGAAAACATCCCCCCTCCCACGATAAACGATAAAACATCCACTTCACCCACACCCCCTGCGAAGCTTCGGGAAAATTCTCCGCAAGATTTCCCACAATTTTCCTCCACCCGTGAAGCCGCGTGACGATTCCTTTCTGCGAGACGTCAGAAGAAATGTTCGTTAAAGGGCCAAGGCTCCCTGGGGCTTCCCGGATCGACGGGGCACCTAAACTATAGAAAGTGTCCCAACACGCCGGTGGACACCGCTGCATACAGAATAATTTCATTTCATAATTTGCTTACAGTGACATGATTTCATGTCCCATACTCCGTCAACAGTGGTCCCCAAGGAAAGTTAAAAAATTTAAAATTTTATTTTTTCAAAAATGTTCCCCATTTGTCCTAAACTCCATCAAAAGTCGTCCGCAGGCGAGACACACTTACATTTGACGGGATATACGAGGGTTTCAATAACCTACTTTTACTTAAGTTTTACCTGTTTTACATACTGGGCCCGAGGCTTTGTGATTTTTTTGAATGCCGGACTTAGCGCTTACTTTTTGACATTTTTCGTCACTTTGTCGTTACTACGACTCCACGATAGGGCGATTGTGGACTCCGGTTTCGGGTCAAATATTCGACGGGCGGCGAATAATAATAAATCTCGTACATATAAGAAACGTTTCCGTGTTCCCGCAATCCAGGTAGTAAACACGCGGGATGTCCCGTAGGCCGGGGAGACCCAGCGAGGGATACTTCCTTAGGAAATGCGATCGGAAAAACCCTCGCCGGAGAGGGCTACTCTGGTGGAAAGCGGCAGAATGTACGCAAATAAAAGACACGAGAGGGGCCAAAAAAGGGACGCCAGAGAAAAAGGGGAGTGCGGTGATTTATTTAAAAAGGAATTCGGTTTCCTACATATACAGAGCTGGTTTCCCGCACGTATCTCTTTCCTCAATCGCGCCCTGAACTTTTGGAAACGTTCTTCACTCAGTTCTCCCTAATTTTACCACTGCGTTTTACCCGTAAGCGATGATATTGAGAATTCCGATGCTCTATTTAAAGGGATTCTGACTAGGGTACGGTAAGTAGGGCCGCGATATTCAGACCCGGATCTTCGGAAAAAGGAAATAAAAACGATCGGACACGAAATGCAATGAAAATAGGAAACATTATCGACTTCTTTCACGAGTCCGAGAATATTACATTTTTTTATGTAAAAAAACCACCTTTCCTGGTGAAGTTTCTAACGAGATGCTGCTTTTGTGTATAAAGTTCTCGAAATAACGGATACCGGTCTAGCCAGAGAAGACCGAGCGAGCGAGAGGAGACAGAAGACCGTCAACACTACAGTGCCCTCGCAGATCACAAAATAGGTATTTCGATTGTAGAGATTAGTAACAAGAGAAGTTTGAATGTCGAGAGTTGGGGTTTGAATCTTACTGGGGAGTTCTTCGCTCGGACTTTCGTAGGTAATAAGCGCAATGGGAATATTGCACCGAGATTTCACACTTCGGTTCCGGTTCACTTTCGAGCGCTTGCAAATAACGTTGAGAGCCCGCTCTCAGATTTCCACGCGTTTTCTGCCCCCGCCGCCAGACGTTTCGGGGAATTCTACGGGATGAAGCAATCCCGGAGTGGAAAGCCGGAGACCGTTTCTTCGAAACAGCGAGCGGATCCGAAAAGCGTTAACGTCGCCTGGTAATCGTGAACTCATTTTTCTGCCCCCTCGCTTTCTCTTTCCGGACGGCTCTTCTGTACGCGCAGACATATTTAAAATCCGGGTTACTAAAAAATAAACTCAATTGACTCACTGCCTACATTTACTAATGTCGCTTTGATGAAATACAAGGTCGTGTCCAGAATTACAACGGAGTAAAAAGAACTGCGGGAAAATACGGCGAAGTTAAATAGTTAAATTATTAAATTAAGGAGAAATTTTAATTAAGAACAGTTAAAAATAATTCAAATGTTAACGCCTTATGAACGTTTATACGTTTCTTTGTATCTAGGTGAAGTTATCATGGTGTACCAAACAGAGAATCTACCCATTAATAAAGCTGCTTGCGAAAAAGATTAACTGCGAGGGATATTAAAAGATTATTTTTAAAGAATATTATTATTACGACTAAAATTCGAATCGGGTTCTGGCGTTATCCCCGTTTAAACGGTTTAAAGGAATCTGAAACAATAGACACCTCTTAATCGTTTCCAACCGTTAATGAGTCGAGTATTCATCGATCTCATTAGAGATAATTGGCGGACACGAAGTAAAAAATTATTTTGTGATTTTTTTTGTTAAAGATCTTTTAATGAGGATAACTTCAAATATCGCTGAGGCGGTGCAAATTATGCGAGTTCGGCTGACTAATGAGGTAAACTACCGCTAGAATAGAGGTAAAAGGGTTATAATATGTTATTATATTACATACGTATATCAAACATGTTATATATTTATAATTAAATTGGTCGTACTGAAATTTAAGAAGAAACTCCGTTAGACCCTCTGTATTTTGCACTGCAATTAACTATTAATTTGGGCAAAAAGGAATTTCAAAGAGCGAAAATCCAATTATGATAGTCCAAACAATAAATACGAAATAATAATAAATTTACCTCCTTCGTGAATCTTCTTAATTTAATAAACCCCCGCTTTGCAGAATGCAATTTATCCTGCAAAGCACGACTCACTTTATCTCCAGATTTCTATAGGGCCGGCGAGTCCGGTTTACTAAGCGGAAGATTACACATTCAGTTTAGAATACCTGTATTGTGGTTTGCGAGGGGTAGGAATATCGTAGATTTCGTGTGTTTCTGTCTCCTCTCGCTGGTTTGGTCTTTTGCTAGACAGGTTTCGGCTGCTCGCCATCTTTGTTGGGAATGTTGTTTGTCTTATTCGGGTTGTGAGGGATTTTGTTTGTTGAAAAGAGATATTTTTAGCAATCTATTTGTCAGTGCAAGTGCACCCAAAGAAATTTAGTTAAGTACATTTCCGCACCACACTCGGGGGGCGCTAGTTTACCGGTGCAAGTGAACCCAACGAAATTTAGTTAAGTACATTTCCGCACCACCCTCACGGGACGCTAGTTAATCGGTCCAAGTGCACAAAACGAACTTTAGTTAAGTACATTTCCGCACCACCCTCAGGGGGCGCTAGTTTATCTGTGCAAGTGCACCCAACGAACTTTAGTTAAGTACATATCCGCATCACCCTCAGGAGGCGCTAGTTAATCTATTTCTAATAATTTTATTTAAAGAGAAAGCAAAACTTTCATAGACTTAATATTGTAAAGAATAAGATAAAAAAAATAAATAAAAAAACAATTAATAAGATAAAAATAAAAAGGTAAGTTATGAAAGAAATGTGGTTTAACTGTGCCATGTACTTAACAAAATTTAATTGTGTGTACAGTACAAGTGACAGTGACAGTGCAGTGAGGATGTCCAAAAAAAACATCCCAAGTGACTAACACCGCTACTGAAGATGGCGAGCAGCAGAACCGGTCTAGCAAAAGACCAAACCAACGAGAGGAGACAGAAACATACGAAATGTACGGTGTTACCCTTTCAATCCTCCGTTAAAAATTGAACATATTACAATTGTTTTATATATATTCGAGAATGATATTAGAGAATTATTTTTTTTATACACAATGTTCTAGTTTAACATACCAAAAGAGGTATGTTAAACTAGAATAATTTTTATTTCCCGAAGGCAGTGGGGCGCCTTCAATCGACGACTTTCTGCGACCCGTTTTCGCCGGCTGGTAAACCGAAAGGCAAACTCGGGCCTCCTTAATTAACTGGTCGCGCTAATAAGGAGAAAATGTGGTCGCTTTGAATCGCTAACGGACGAGTCGGGAATACAAACCACCCTCGACGCTGTGGTTAACCCTCAGAAATGTTCCGACAATCAAGTTCGAACAATGTACGATATTCGAGACAATTCTTTTTTCTCCCAGACCCCCTTAGCCCTCCCACCATCTTTAGTAGTATATTCGGTTATCCCGAAAAGTAATTTATCTACAAGTTTTAATTTCGTGTCGCAAATCCTAATTTGGTGCCAATCTTTATGATTTCCGGCAATACATGTATAGGACTTTCTTCGAGTCAATATCCCGTTTTTTTTCTTTATACCCATATTTTTTAAAACAAATTATTTTATTTTGTAACATTGAAAACTGTTTTGAGTGTTTAATGTTTACCAGAAATACCCCAAATCATTAAGAATATTCCAGTTATTTTTTTTGTATCAATATCACTCGAAACGTAATGATTTTTAAATTCATCCATCAACTTTATTTCCAAGTTAGAGACATGGGAAAATAATTTTGGTGCAAAATTCTCTTCTCCCGTAAGGGCTCTTATCTCTCTCTCTTCTCCTCTATACATGTCCGAATATTTTGCGGTAAGTCGAGGTTAACTTAGCCTAGTTTAAGTTATTGTTTTATGGTGAAAAGGCGAAGAGGAAACGGTTCTTTGCGCGAACAGCCCGATGGGAAAATAACGGGAGAATCTCCAGGAAAATGGCTCTTAACGATCCCACGCAACGAAGGCGTCCCGTTCTATAAGACCGAGATACCGCAAAGCTGTATTCAATCCTCAGTCCTCTTTTCAAACGGAGAAAAAGAGTGAGACCATTCAACTCGAAATGCCAGGGGGTCGACAATAAGGCTTTTCATTAGCCGCTCCGGAACAGTCCAAGGTTTCTTCCGCACAAAAGCATCGCAGGATGTCTTCCGAAATTTCATAAAACTAAACTCGTTTCAACATGTATCAATTCTGCCGGTTCTTATTTCGACTCATTAAGTTGAGTTTGTCATATAATTTCAAACCTAAGGCTCAAAATCTTTTTTCGCAGGAACCGAATAAAATACAAAACGATATTGGGATCTTCGATGGAACACAAATTCGTCGGAAAAAGTAGGTTGTTGGTCTGTGTGAAGAAAACGTATGTTTGAATAATTCATATCCGGAGTGAAGAACCTATTGGCCAACTCCGGGTGGACTAAAGGACAAAACCGAAACGAGGTTTCCCGGCGCTCCACAAATCTATTAACTCCAGCGGGCCGTTATGTTCCCAACTGCGGCCGGGCATTTAAAACAGAAAAGAGTTTCTTTTTTTGAACCTAAGTCCGGAAAGCGAGCCAGAAATGTTAATTTCAACGTTTAACGGTTAAGAGCGTTCACATAAAAACACACTTTTTTTTGGATCCTTAAAGCCAGTTGTGACAATTATTATCGGCCGACGTTAAATTATAAACGGAGGCACCGGTGACACTATCATTATTCGAGGCTTTGCGAACGGCCGATAAGTGAGCGAAGGTTTCCGCGACCGTAACTCGAATTATGACTAACTTCCGGTAGGATCGCGTAGTACTGCGGGAAGAACCTCGGTCGGCAGTGGTCGTGACCCTCCTCCCGGATGGGACCAGTAAGAGTTCAGAAATGACGGAAGCGGATAACACCCGAGAGGGCCCCAGAAGGAATAACCCTTCCAGTCGAACTCGCTCAAGTGGTTTACAAATACGACAAAAATCCCGGACTAGCTGTGGGCCACCCCTGCTAACCGAAATTCTTCCTGGTGTATTAAGCGATCCTACCCGAAATTAGGTATAATTTTGCAAATAGAGTATCCACTTCAGTGGATGAACTTATACTGGACGTTTTTAGATAGCAGGCACTTTGATAATAAAAAGTGACACACGGCCAATACTTTCATTCCAAAATGAACTTATGCTGGACGTTCTTAGACGGCAGGCACTTTGATAATAAAAAGTGACACTCGGCCGATGCTTTCATTCTGAAATGTATTTATAATTCACAGCGCAGGCCGGCTGCGATCGGCGAAAATGTTCACGATGTTTCAATTGTTTATAGGAGGCCGGTTGAAACGTCTCGCGTTCGCATGAGTAAAGCACGGTGTTTCACTTTCTAATCGAACTAGGGCGATTGTCAGTGTCTCCTTTCTTTATAAAAGTTATTGGGTCAATTACTATTGTCGTTTGACATTTATATGGTTTCGTGTTCGCAGAAGGAAAAAGGTGTTATTTTTATGTTAAGGTATTATAACGGGTATATTCTAACTAATATTATCCTATATGGTTATAAATTGTTAATGTAAGATAAATTCTGAAATGGATATGTCTCATTAGATAAACGTTTTCGTGTTAAAGTAAACTCATAATGTGCACAGAACTAATAAAAATTAAAGGGGACGTTTTTAGGGAAAATAATATAACGATGTTTTAGTAATTTAAACCATAAATGGGTAATAAATAATTAACATATAAACCCGAAAAAACTTGTAGAAATATATATATAGTTTCAGTTGTGTTAACATTTATTTGTACTTTTGTTTGTACCGTTGTACTTTGTTTTCATCCAGATACTGCTCGTTGTATCCGTACCGGTTGGTCGTCATAAAGACTGGGCGGTTCTCGTCGCCACAGTGCCGGCATCTAGTGCCGTTCCTCACCTAGAGTGCTGGCCATAGTGCTGTCCGTCTCCCATTGTGCAGGTCGTCACCGCTATAGCATCTTCATCGCCGCTAGTGCTGTTCACCGACAGTGACAGTGCAGTGAGGATGCCCGAAAAACATCCAAAGTGCCATTGACACCTCTACTGAAGATGGCGAGCAGCCGAAACCGGTCTAGCAAAAGACCAAACCAGCGAGAGGAGACAGAAACGCACGAAATTAAAAATAATAAGTATTACTAAGCGGGCCGGGATGTAATTAATCGGTTGTATGTGTCGGTGGACGGGAACGGGAAGTAGGGGAGGGATTCTGCGGAAAGGAGGTCGGCGGTGGAAGAGGGTAGGATGTTACGCAACGGGACGGGGAAAGTAGTCGGGCGAGCCCCGAGCGGGGCTCAGTCTTGTGCTCACTCGCGATGGAGACCCAAGCACCGTTGGCCGTTGCTCTTCTCTTGGTCGCCGGCCATTTCCAACCGGCCGTAGCATTCCCCTCCTCCGCCGTCTCAGGTACTAACTCTCCTTTTTAGTCTACTTTTATTGAAACCGGCGAAGGTTCCCGCGGCCTGAACTTGAATTATCGCTAACGTCCGGTGGGATCGCGTAATGATGCGAGAAGAACCTCGGTTAGCAGGGGTCGACCTACCGGGAGTTCTACTCGGCGCGGTTTTGAAACAACCCGAGTGTGCTCCTCTCGAAGGGTTTCCGGAGCCCTCCCTGGTATCTGCTTCTGTCGGTTCAGAAATCTTACCGGTTCCGCCATCCGAAGAATAGATGAACTCGGGGTCATTTAAATATCTGAAAATATATACTTTTATACAGATATTTTCATATACACCGTGTTCATCCTGTTCGTATACCAAAAGTGAATAATTAGTCAAACGCCCGCCGTTTCTGTCACTTTAAATTATTTTAGACCGTCTTTTAAAAAAATAGACCGAAATTTACCAAAAAAAAGAAAAAAAAAGTGGCCCTTCGTCCCTTAGCTCGATTGCTCTTAATATTCGATACGGAGTCGAAAGAAAATTTTATTATAACCTGATATAAATAGAAATCTGTGAGACGAGTCTTTCTCGATTGTGTCTTTCACCGACCGTTGGTGGCCTTAGTCTGGTTGGCCCACTTACCTTGCCCTTGCTCCCGACCCGGTTGTAGTTTCTTTTTTTACACGGTCGTCTACCTTTATGTAAGACGTTTCTTCTAAAACAACGTGTACTTCCCCGTCAGTATTTTCTATCGAAGTATAATCGGTTTATTTTATTGACGAAAATATATGTGAACAGAAAATAGAGGGGTAGTCTAAGCGAGTGCCTGAACACGAAAGGACAGGAATCACCTTGCTGGGCGATATATATTCTATGCATAGTAATAGGAAATATATATATATATATATATATATATATATATATATATATATATATAATTATGAACAGAATATAAACTATATATCGTTTATAACGGTTTGAACTGTTTATATCCGTAATAAGATCGACCTCGACAAGAGGAGGGAAGGTGTCGGGGTCGGTGGCCTGTAACCGTACACCTCTGTCCCCCATCTTCCCCCCCTTTGTGATCTCGGTAATTACTTCCGGTTTACATCCGGCTCTGGGCTTACCTCTAAGCCGATTTTTCCGCTGCGAAGTTCATCCTGTGCACTCCTACTTCGCCTCATTGATCGACGCGTTGTAAGCAGTGGAGACTACCCTGAGTGGGGACCATATTCTTTCCGAAGAGGTCCCAATATTCTTGGTCCCGTGGAGATCTAACATATTGGAAAATGAAGTTACTCTATTACTCTTTTTCTCGTCTAAACTTATTTTTAACTTTTCATTTTTGTTATTGACTCGATAAAAGAAACTACACAATTATGGCACTTTTCGACTTTCCAAATTGTACAGGTATCGATCGATCATCACCGTAAAACGTTACTTTTTGCACAAATAACACGACAATACATCGCATATATTTCCGGCCGAAGAAAGGGCGGAAAAAATGATTATTGAAGTCCATTGCCCTAACGCTTGTTTATTTCTTGCTAAAATCGCATTGATTTTTATTTTAAGGGGGCGTATCGATGAAATAAATCAGTTAGTTCACGGTTTGGATTTTTGTTCAGTGCCACAAATATAACTTAATTGTATATACCCTAAGAAACTAGTAAGATAAATCTTTTTTAAAGTAATTCATTATACATTACTTCGTATATATATATATATATATATATATATATATATATATATATATTTTTTTTAAATCGTAAATATACAGCGGATGCATTCGCGTGGGTGTAGTTTAAAAAATGGTGCAACGTTTTCGCCCGCCTTGTCCTCCTTTCATCGGCGTCCCACATCCAGGCATCGGACGTTTTCACGGCCCGGAAAAACGACGAGGGGGGGGATTTCCCACGCAAGGAGGAACCGGAGAAATCGGTTTAACCCGCCGCATCGGCCTTCCGCCACCCTTAAGCCAGTTCGAGAAACCGGTTCTCGAAACGGGACGAAATCAAATAACCAGTTTGTGCCTTGCCCCACGAGTCATCGACGCCCCGGCCTTCCACTCGCGTCACGTTCTCCTAGGAAGACGTTAGTGGTCACCTACATTCATACAACGAATAGCCTGTACTTTTAATAAATTTCCTTACTACTCCTTCGCCTAGGTGTTATATTACATATTTTTTAATATCTGTAAATATTGTGCTCGCGTGACGTTGCCCAAGAAGCAATCATGACCTCCCACGAAGACGTTAGTAGTAAACTATACTAACACTGGGTTTACGGAAGTTTCTTATCTGACGCGCAGTAGAGAAAGGTTCGATATATATATATTTCCCTCGTCGAACGGACGAAAGTCGGCACGAGTGGTAAAAAATGCCTGCGGTTTTTGTAATTTTCCTACTGAAATTCAATATGCGTCATTTTGACATAACCCGTAAGCCAACAGCCAATAAGTTAACATTCCCTCCATGTCGCTTGGAACGCCCTACATCCAAGTCTTCAGTGTTAAAGTTTATCAATAAAAATACGATTAAATTTAATTTTATTGTACCTGTTATTAGAGTATGCCTTCGTTCGTATTTAGCGTGTGTAATGTGCCATAAACATATTTTTAACATTAATCTTGGCATTGTCAAAGAGCTGGTCTCTTGGAGTCTGGGACTAGAGGCGAAGAGTGACGATTGGGACTCTCCCGGGCCGCAGTGCTCTTGCACGGGGCCCCTCTGCAAGTGCTGCGTTAATTTCGACATCACCTATATCGATCTCGGCGGACCCGGTAACTTATCCTTCCACTATTTTATAAATTCTATGTAAGTACATATTAAAATTCCAGACATCCATCTGGGACATTACTAGATGAAATTCGATGTTGTAATTAGCTTTTCACAACGATTCCGGAACATGATCAATATTTTGTATCGAATTTATTTTTCACTTGGACAGAGTAATCCGGATAATATTGTCTTTGATCAGTTTCGTGTTTTTTAATTCGCTTTAATTTATTTTTATCGCTGCTTTCTCCGAACTATTTTATTTAATTTCTATTTTATTCTTTATTCTATTTTAATGAATAAAGTTGTTAATATCGAGGCAATAGTCTTACTTCTGTAACGTTTGTATTTCCCGAGCCGTTCCGTGATGGTTAACGGGATTAGAAAGTCGGTAATGTAGCAAAATGTTATCCACACAAATTGACTCCAATTTGAAACTTGTATTGCAGGATGCGTTCAGCTGAAATATTTGTCCCGAGAAGAGGGACTGGACGTGAACGTAACTTACGGCGATAGTCAGCTCCACGCGGACCGCATTAAAGGTTCGTAGAAAGCCGAATCGAACATCTTCGAATACCGGATTCGTTTTTCAAAGGAAGGCGTTTGAAAAGGCGCTTTTCAAAAACCTTTTCGCCCTCGGAAAGAGTTCACACCACCGTGACCCGAAATTCACCGGACCGCGATGACACTGCCTCGGTCAGTGAACCCCAATTGAACGCGGCCTATCCATGAAAGATAAAGTTCAAAATTTCATTTAATTCGTTTAAATATTCGACGTTACAGTTTATTTAGGAATATAATCGTGGTTATAACAGTTTATAAACAATATAAAATGCAGGAAGGGAAACGAAAAACGTAAATTTAGCGTTCAAAAATATTTTTCAACTCTATCACTGTATCGGGGAAACATCGTGACCGGCGGTTTCCAAACATTTTTAATTATTAAATCGCACCAACCCTCGTATCACCGGCGAGTACAAATTATTTAAAATAAAATAATTGTAACGCTTTTATGTTAATGTTACGTTGCGAAAATTACATTTTCATTTTACTTTTTGCGCCTCCCTTTGAAGTTACACGCCCCTCCCTGGGCTAATGGCTGTTTTAATAAGTGACTATTAAATTGCTACTGTAGTTTTCACGGTCTTCTGTCTCCTCTCGCTGATTTGGCTAGACCGGTTTCGGCTGGCCGCCATCTTCAGTAGCAGTGTGAGTTGCTCGGGGGCATCCTGTTCGCACTGTCACTCACTTTCATACTGCTGGCGAAGACGGCGAGAGGAGACCGTGAAAACTGGAGCATTCGAAACCCTCACGGACTGCAAAACGGGTATTCACAACTGAATTGTTCACAACTACACCAGGTTCGGGAAGCTGGAGACGGTGCACTCCGCTGGTGAGGGGTTTGGCCGATATGTGCTTGAGAGCGAGCGAAGTGGGCGAAACCGAGGAAGGATTACCGAGAGGGTGCCTAGCGCTGGAACCGACGCTCCTTTCCGACATACAGCAAAGCTACGAGCTTGGATGCTTCCAGATGGGACAGGATGGCATGACATTCAGGTCTCCGACCACAAATGCTACCGAGAACGGGTAATCCCAATATTTATCGCTTCAAATTCAAATTCCATTCAAATTAAAAATGCGCTCGTGCCATCGGATTCAGAATGCCTGCTGAGAAGTGGCCCGCTAAGTTCTGAACTATTGACCAATCTCTATCCATACTCTCTTTATTTCAGGTCGCCGACACCCAACGTCGCCGAGAATGGGTAATTATGAATATAAAAATTAGATCGTAAAATTTAAATATTAAAACAAAAAAACGCGTTCCCCATCTTCTCTCCCGTCTCGCTGTTGTTTCTTTGCTGAACCGGTTTCACCATCTTCGGTAACCCTTTTTGTCAGTCGATACACCTCCTAAGTGTAAGTGCCGGGCGGCTCCATTATCGAGAGAAACGATCGACAAAAGATTCAACGACTGTAACGATAATGGTCGATTTACAGTAAATAAGAAGGAAAAAGGTGAGTCAGTATCACCTATGTTCGCTTGTGGAGCATCCTGCTTGGGCGGGCATTTTTTCACTTTTACCGACAGTACTACCGCCCTACTGGCAAATAGAGCTACTGAGGACCGGTCCGAAACCGGTCTACCGAAATAGAAAACCGGCGGAAGGAGACAGAAGATCGAGAAAACGACGGTATTCCGAGGAACAGTTATTCCGAACAGTTTTATCGCGTGAACGAAACGTAGAAAACCTGGTAGATTTTATTGTTGTATCGTTTACAAAAAAAAAGTTTAAACGTTAAATGTTGTAATTTCCCTGTAGTCGATCCGTAGAATTAAGAATGAGACTCAGTACAACGTTAGGTGGGAAAGTGATTTGATTTGAATCGGAAGAAAATGGTTTCTTCGTTGTTTCCATTGGAAGGTATTTCTCGGGGCTTCAGGGCGCTGGGCCACCTATAGGAGGGGACGCGGCGATAGAGGAGATTTGGAGGGTTGAAGAAGGGAGGGACCGCACCGACGCTCTCCCACCTATTACCGATTCACCGCCGGCATCGCGTATTCCCCTCCGCTCCCGAACAATACAGACTTGACGAGACCGCGTTTAAGCATTGTCAGCACGTTCAAACTGTTTAAAGTAGTACGGGCCCACCATCCTGCTTAGGACCAGCTGGCACCGTTTGGACCAATATCTATAACTTTCACCGATTTTAACCATTTTCACCTTTCGTAGATTTTCTTATATACGTATACAATAAAAGATAATATTATATAAATATTCGTGTATATATATCCCGCTTCGGCCACGATTATGCATAATTTGTTTCCGCGTATTATATCGCCTTTACGCGCCCCTCGAACCATGTCGGAAATATCCCTGTTTGTCCGACTCAAATATACGATAAATATTTAAATATACGAACAAACGGGTAAATAGGAAACGTGCAGGCGGATGCCCTCCAACAGACCTATGTGACAGAGGCCTACCGGTCCAGGGATAGACGGAACCGGCCTAGAAGTTTAGAGGAGCCATTATAGGAATCTTCACGGCTCGAATACTCGACCCGGATTTAAACGGATATTAAAATTCATTCTACTGTGTTTCCACAGCGTGTCAAACGAAGGTAGCTCGGAGGAGAGCGGGGAAGAGACCGAAGAGGCGCTGATAGCGGCCGTCAACCAGTCGGCCGAAGAGGGCATCGCTTGGTTCACCAGCCTGCTCGGGCTCACATTCCCGAACACCTCCAATCGGACCCGAACTGCCACACCCTCTTCCTAAACCGACACCCTTCCCTTTTATTAATTTATTTATTTATGTATTTAATCATTTTTAATAAAACTATTAAACGCGAAAGCCTATTCTTAAAATTCGACCCGAAACCAATGGTACAGGCAATGGCCAAAAATCGCATTCGGTGTTTGACCGGCAGGTGGATGCACAAACGTGGATTCGCCAATTATTCCTACAAAATTATAAACCGACGGCCACAACTACAATTTTTTAAATTACATTTAGTCACAGAGGTATTATATGGTACTAGTGTAGTAGTCTAGTATTAAATTCCATACGCCCAGTTGTTTTAAAATACAGTTAAAAAAATTAATAATTTGTTCGTAACTAATAGTTGTGATCTATTGTCGAGGAGTCGTGGTAGACATTTTTAACCTCGTAAAAACGTTATTGAAGATAGCGTATTCTTCTTAGCTTACGCCGACTTATTACTCGTGCTAGTTAATTTAACTTTTTCTTACAATCCGCATACTTCTTCGAGAAGCGGAAACTTCTGCGAACGTTGACCGTTTTCGCATTTTAGAAACGCCTCCTTTGAGCTCACTACTTTTCTGCGCACTGAATGATATATTTTTTTTTAACTGTTCATTACCATAACTGTAAAATACTTTATATTACGTAACTGTAAAATAATGAAAAAATAAAAACAGCGCAATAAAATTAACTTACATAACTGTAAAATAGCACAAGCAACGCATAGAGCACAATTGAGGAGAATAGATGGCTCTACCCATTTTTTAAAATTCTAATCTAATTTCTCCTGTACGTTTAAATCGCGTAGCTTTTCGGGCGTTTATTAAGGTACGTTTGGTTTGTCAGCAGTAAGTGTTATACTAAATAATATTGAATACAAAATAAATAAGGAAACTACAATTAAAACCAAATCCTTGAGTATTGTATACCCTGCTTTACCAGTTAAACAGGGGGAATTCTCATTTTGTTTTATTGCTCCAAATCGGATTGAGCTTCTACATAAATCTGTAATTCTCGATGTCCCAGTGATTGTTCATAATGATATATACACATATATATGTATATATTTGTATGTGTAGCAGTGTAGAGAGGGGCTTTAAGGGGCCGTTAGGGGACGGTGAGGGGGCGTTCGTTAACAAGCGCTTAGCGTCATTGCCGTGCTAACCGATTGCTAACTCGGCGCTAGTGACAGCCGTTACGGGACAAATCGGGCGATGGGGGAGGACCGGGTCATTTAGTCACTTTTTCCAATTATCTTACAATCCTCTAATGCCGCTCGGTTTTCCCTCCTCCCACCAAGGAATTTCGAGCCGTAACAACAAATTCGATATGCAATTCGAGTAAAAAAATCGAATGAAAAAGAACTATATTTCATAGTATGTATTTTAATAAATATAAAAGTGTTCTCTCCACCCCACGCTGTGAAAACAGGCCGCTTCGTGTGGTTTTTTGAAACAGTAATAAACAGCGCTCTACCCACAGCCGGGGTTCAGAAGGTACCTGTCCTTCCGACAACGTTTATTCTTTTTTAGATGTTTTTCATGTGTCAAATGTTCCACATAGATATCATCAATATATTGAAGCGATGATAACAACAATAAGAGAAAACATAGGGGGCGCGATGTGACCTGTAGCTCCCGTGGTATTTCACACACACTGGGCAGACAGATTGGTCCACTTTTTTGGCCCCGCCGCTCCGCGACTCCATCCATGTAGTATTTAATAGGGCTATAATTAATACAATAATAATTCGCGACGCTTTTTCTGTAGGTTTATCATCTTTTTTTGAGAACGTTATTTCTTGCGGGTAAAAACCTTACACGGGTAGGACAGTATCAAAGTTGAAAACAAGGGGTGGGGGTTTTGGAAAAAAAGAGGACTGGAAAAATGCGGGGGCGAAAGCATATGTTGCGTAACGGGATAGAGGGGAGCACTTAGCCAGCCGCCGAGTGCTCTTTAATCCGAGCGGCTAATTTGATGAAGTGAACTACATCTCCCCCCTAAATGCCACCCTAAGTTGATTACAACTGAGGGTGGGGGATGAACCATTGTTGTATTCACTAAGTGGAACCCCGGCCGGCTTTCTCTTCACAACAAACAAATTCCTTCCCCTTCCACACCCCCGATATTATTATATCTGGTTTTATTTAAAGCCGGCCGCCCGCCCTCCGATTATCGATTCTTAATTTGGCCCCCTTCGATTATCGATTCTTAATTTGGAACCGGGCGGCTCTTAATTCGGTCCGTTTATCCCGATTTATCGGCAGCCCCTACATCCCTTCCCTTTTCGGTACATTCGATAACGCCCCAGAAAGACTAGTAATTGCGTTCCCCTAATTTATATACTCTCGGTCCCTTGATTTTGATTTTATTCGATCGAACGATTCTGCCCTCGAACCCTCTAATAAGAGATCTTTTATACCAAATTCTCCCCTTAAAGTATCGACCGGCTGATCCTTATCTACACCGATGAGTCTGCCGAGAAGTCCGGAGGAGACATTTTCAAAAATATCGTATCATACAACCCGTTTGATTTTTTCCCCTAATGTATACGCGTTGTGTCTTAGACTAGAACTATGATTATTATATCCTAACCGAGAAGATTACTGCGAATAATTCGCGACGTTTAGTAAATCTCGAACCTTCGTGTTTCCATAAATTTCTTTCAAAGCGTCTACAGCCGTTGAGATTAGGTAAAATTATAAACGCAATTATTTATATATATTTCAAAGTGTATGTCTTTAACGGTACTATCGTTCAGGTTCGGGCTATCGATGAAGACGTTCTCATCTAAGTTAGTAGCGACTATTGACTGTACATAAGTTACGCTATGGCCCTGTTACCCGCTAGGGTATTAATTCAGTTGAGTGTAAAGAGTGAGTGGTGCAAAATCTAATTCTTGTCCTCTGTTTGCCTTTTCTTCTAACTTGATTAATAAACTGTTCTTTTTCTTTTTAAAATAGTTTTATTTACGACCAAGAAACGTAAGTCATATATAGCTTAGGTCGTCACAAGACCAAGGGACAGATGCGTTAAATTTCCACAGTAAACTCTCGCGTAGTAATTTTCTTCGGCGACGGTATAGTGCAGGGGGGGCAACCCTACGTACGGGATATTTTAAAGTTTTTTTCTCCTTTAAATGAATCTAATAAATTTATCGGACAACTTTCTTCTACCTCGTATAGCGCACATTTCAATATTTGGAGAGTAGCTGTTCGGGCCGGTATAGTAATCTGGCAATTACGTACATTTGTTCTTATATCTATTCTATAGCGTGAGGAGCGTCGGCGGTGGTTACGGGTATCGGATCACTTCCGCAAATCTGGTTTCATAGCGGCGGGCCGGGGGGTCAGGTATCCGCCATGACTGGGGCTAACGAACCGCGTTAAACCTCTGACTTTTGAGCCGGCGAAGAATAGCCGGCCCGGAAGCTCAATTTGCCAAGAGCTAATCCGCTTATTTAATGGCCGTTGTCGGTAACGAGGTTAGCCGGGGACGGGTTGTGAACACAATTAGCGGGGGGTTATTAGTGCATTCATAACGGGAGCTCGCCCGGGGTAATTGCCGTATTGTAGGCCCTATCCACAATGTAACCCTCTCATTAGGCGCCTGCCCCCCTCCCCCCCCCGCCTAATAAATCCCGGAGGACCCTCGCCTTTCAATGGAAATTCGATTGCAGACGTTTCGCGCGCCTCA
This sequence comes from Lethocerus indicus, assembly GCA_019843655.1. Taxonomy (NCBI): domain Eukaryota; kingdom Metazoa; phylum Arthropoda; class Insecta; order Hemiptera; family Belostomatidae; genus Lethocerus; species Lethocerus indicus. Next base: position 24,200,491 of record JACDQD010000001.1, read on the forward strand.
TAATGCCCTCTTATTACTGCGCTCCCCCCGGGTCCAAAAACAATTATTTCTCCACGGTTATTCCCTCCCCCCAATTGGAAATTGTGTCGGCCGACCTTCGTTATGAAATAGAATATGTGACCCCGGAGTCTGTTACTTAGCGCTCCCCCCGGTATGGACGCCCCCGCTCTACAGACAAATACAAATATTTTCTATGAATCGTAGAAAGATACATCCATTTTGCTTGTTACACGCATTCCGGCCGACGCGCCTTCCTACATTTATGTACACGACGAGTGTTAGGATTACTTGTATTGTGCACTATGTTGCTATGTTAATCTGGAAAGTTACTTAATAAAAACCCGAGAAGTAAATTACACTCACACACTTCGCACTGTACTTTTTTCAGTAACAAAGAACAGTGGTAAGGCACTAAAAACAACGCCCTCTAGAAATTACCGAACGGGGTTTATTCCGGCTCGAGGTTGGCACGTTCGCACTGAATATTGTCCGGCGAGCCTTTCACGGCAAAGGAAAGGAGGGCTTTCTACCTAATAGCGGGTGCGGTAACTATACCTACGCATGCGGTACGACCCAAGTCCCAGGCAAGACAAAGTTGCATGACCGCAACACGCCAACTTCATGACACACTTCGGCCGGGTTCAAAAGGCGACTTTGAGAAATATGAAAAATTTCAGAAATCACAAAAATTATCGTACAATTGACGACAACAGTGAATTCAATGCACAACTCGTGAAGACAGTCGCGAACCAGAAAATGATAGTGATAATGAAATTAAATTATATCACAGGCGCTTCCAAACGTAAAATTCTTTTCGAATAAATCGGTACCCAAAGGGTTAAAAGGCCGCGATACTCTGATACTCGACGCTCGAAGCGTACATTTCAGGGCGTAAAGTAGCCAAGGAATTGCTATTAAAAATCTGCATTACATTCTTTTTTAAAATACCGAGAAATTTTTGTTCTTCTAAGTCCCCTGTTCTTGTACCGCCCTTTTCCCAAATTCACAACGAATTCACGACCTTAGTAGAGAGAGATAATGAGAGAGATGAGAGAGGGGGGAGAGAGACTGAGTGAGAGAGAGCATCGCAAGTTGTTTAAGGGCCCTTTAGGGGCTTTCCCTTTTCTCAGGACGATAGGGTTCCTTTAATAATTTCCTTGTGCGACACAATGCAACTGGAGACTTAAATTTGACTTTTTTGTGAATTCATTTCCAACAAAATTTCTCCAACTCTTGAGAAGGAAGATATTTCCCGAGAGGCCCAGTCTGTATGCACACAAGTACAATGTATTGTACTTCGGTTAATTCTTTTTAAAAAGGCTAAAATATTTTAACATTTTTGTTTGAATTTTGTGGTTTAATCTCTTTGTTGTCGATAAATCTTCAACACTTTATCGGAGCACTTGCACCGATTAATTAGCGCCCTCTGAGGGTGGTGCGGAAATGTACTTAACTAAAGTTCGTTGGGTGCACTTGCACCGATTAACTATCGCCCCCTGAGGGTGGTGCGGAAATGTACTTAACTAAAGTTCGTTTGGTGCACTTGCACCGATTAACTAGCGCCCCCTGAGGGTGGTGCGGAAATGTACTTAACTAAAGTTCGTTGGGTGCACTTGCACCGATTAACTAGCGCCCCCTGAGGGTGGTGCGGAAATGTACTAACTAGGTTCGTTTGGTGCACTTGCACCGATTAACTAGCGCCCCTGAGGGTGGTGCGGAAATGTACTAACTAAAGTTCGTTGGTGCACTTGCACCGAATTAACTACGCCCCTAAGAGGGTGTTGCGGAAATGTACTTAACTAAAGTTCGTTGGGTGCACTTGCACCGATTAACTAGCGCCCCCTGAGGGTGGTGCGGAAATGTACTGAACTAAAGTTCGTTTGGTGCACTTGCACGAATTAACTAGCGCCCCCTGAGGGTGTTGCGGAAATGTACTGAACTAAAGTTCGTTGGGTGCACTTGCACCGATTAACTAGCGCCCCCTGAGGGTGGTGCGGAAATGTACTTAACTAAAGTTCGTTGGTGCACTTGCACCGATTAACTAGCGCCCCCTGAGGGTGTTGCGGAAATGTACTTAACTAAAGTTCGTTGGGTGCACTTGCACCGATTAACTAGCGCCCCCTGAGGGTGGTGCGGAAATGTAAACTAAAGTTCGTTTGGTGCACTTGCACCGAATTAACTAGGAAATGTACTGAACTAGAAGTTCGTTGGGTGCACTTGCACCGATTAACTAGCGCCCCCTGAGGGTGGTGCGGAAATGTACTTAACTAAAGTTCGTTGGGTGCACTTGCACCGATTAACTAGCGCCCCCTCAGGGTGGTGCGGAAATATTCTTAACTAAAGTTTGGATTCACTCTCACTGTTACTTGTACTGTGGTGGTTGTACTGAGGGTGGTGCGGACACTTACTTAACGAAACGATCTAAAACTAACATTTTAGAATAGTAAAAAATTTGGATTCACGATAGGATGATAACATCAGGGCAGAGTATGGTACAAATAGTCAAATATTTCTATATTTCGGGTTCAATAAGTGAAAAACCACATTAACATTATTTTCATATTAGGCTATATTTATTAACACAACTAATAAGTACATAGATTATTTAATTCTTACGGCTCTCTTTTATCTATCATGTTGAGACCCAGGCAACTGTCCTTTTTAATTAAAGGTCGGATTACTCAATTATAAATATTAACAAATATAATTAATTACCAACACGTATAAACAATTTAATTTTATCTAATCACATTTATCTCTGTTATAGAAGTAGTTTAAGTAATAAGTTCAATGGAAGCCCTCGTATATACCCATTCTTTAATTCCTTAATCCTCCTTCCTTATAGCCTAGGCATTTATATATAAACATAAAAAAATGAAATGTTCTCCCGAAAGTCGGTTAGGACAAATCTTAATCCGTAAATTTATTTTCGATATTATCCGAGGATTATTTATCAATTAAAAATTTAAATTGCCGATTCGATTACATAGCTGGAATAGGTCATTCAATTCTAAATTTGGATACAGTTCATTTGTATATATTTATTTACAGATAAAAATGCCTAAATGGTTGTTTCAAATGTAAAAAAGAGCTGTCTAGCATAACCTTTGCTCGTTTATCTTTCCTTATATTCAATGTTGACGGTTAGATAAAGGATTTTTTAAAATTAATATTCACCGTTATATTTCCGTAGGGTGAGAAATATTTGTCCATACATATATTCGATGTTAGTGGTTTAGGGCATTAAATTATGAACATTATCGATCATAGGTATGATTGATTATAGATACATATGCTCTAATCAATCGACTGGATAAGAATAATTTTATAATTTATAAACAAATACAAAGTATGGAAGAAAAACGACAGGATACGAGCCTTAATGAATATTCGACTTTATCATTTATAGTGTATTTATACTTACGTTTCTTCGAATCGCCTTTCCTTTACTTATTTCGGCTTTTCAGCGGGTCTGTGCGTATGGGTAGATATAAAAAGTATTGGCAAGATTGAGATTTTAGGACGGAAGCTGTCAAAGGTTCTACCGGAGATAAATTACGCTTCTCACAATGCTGCGAGGATTGTGGGCGTGTCTAATTTTTCTTTTAGAATAAAAAACGGGCCGTTTCATCTACGGTAGTGCGAAAATTCTAACCACCCGTCTGCAAGAAGAGAAACACTGGAGTTTCGATGTGGAGTGTTTGTCAAGATTTGATTCGCCGTATCCGGCGGCGATTGGATATTGCACGTGACCGGGGGTCGGAAACAGGTGGGACGGGGTTATGACTGTTATGGGACAGGGGTGGGCCCCACCTATAATATCGGCCTCCTCCCCCCGGTCGCGTTCAAAGGAGTTTATTTTAGCGCTGCAGTCGGCCCTCCCGTTTTAATTTCGGCCAGGTAATAAGAGTCATGTGCGGGTGGCGGGAGGGGAATGAATGGAGGGAAGAAAGGGAAGAGAAGAATGTCGTGTTTATTGAAAAGCGCGCCCCCCCACCTACCCCGGACCATACCTAATCAAATTAGACGCGTAAACCCAGTCTGCATTGTCGATGCTTCCCGACCAATTATTTCCGGTCGGGCGGGCTTGGGGGGCAGCCGACACAGCTCTAAATTAAACCCACAGGAGAAATATAATAGGAGCTATTTATTTTCGATAACATTATTACACACGCTCTCGTTACACTGAACTCTTAAAAGGTATATTTACAACTGTACATACGTTTCGAGCGACGTTACACAAGAACCATTTTTTTATGAGTTATTTTCTGCTTTTATTTATTAATCCGATACATTATCGAACGATCGACATACTCACATACTTGACATTTTCTATCTACATTATTTACAGTATTGAAGAATCTATTATTAAATTATCGACTCTGGAAGTTGCTTGTTTTTTTTTGTTTTTATTTTGTACATAGAGTGGAGAGCCGCTCCGGACGGCCGTTCGGGGATTTACGATTCCTCTGCAATTTTTTTTCTAAATTTTCTTATTTATTTTGTAATTCAATTATACTACTTTTGTCACTTTTCGAGACTACCGACGGAATATCGGAGTCCGGCTAGACAAACGATAGTCTGGAGTAATCAAATAAAATGCTCCACAATTCGAACGGGCCGAATATTTTTAGGCGCCGGGAAAAATATTCTTTCGAGGGTTGAAATCGATACGGCTTTTTTGTGGGGGAGGGCGTTGCGTAGCCGCCTCCTGACCTCTCGAGGAGAAATCGTCATATTACATTTCAAACGTTGTAACGTCCAATCTTTTCCCTCGCTAAATTCTCGATCGAAGTTTACCCGCTCTAAGCCGTCGGAAATAAATTGGACAATATTACTATTTATAAAAATTAAAAGGAATTTAAAATTTATTACCGCTCACGTGGAAGGAATTATTTGTCCTTATCGAGCTCGACCGATGAGTCGGATTTCAACTAGACGAATTTTTGCTGAAAAGCCTTTTTTCGAAAGGCCACCGCGACTGGCGGTTTATACCATCTAGTAGGGGATTATTATATTTATGATTTTCGTCTACCGAAAAAATGAAATTGAACTGAGGGAATTGAGGGAAAAGATTTGCTATCAGGAATAGAGCTCGTTCTTTCGCCCGTTTGTATTCGACACGGTTTTTATTTCTTCAATCTGACCGAGGTGCAACTGCCGTTATCTGACCGCCCGGTACTGTCCGCCTTTCAATTGGTAATGGAATAAAAGGCACAAAAAGGTACCTGTTCGGAACGTCAAATCTGTTTCGCGTGGCCGAACGCCAACCGCCCAGTTGGCAAACGCTTCCTTTATTCCACGGACGTGTGTAAACGCGGTGTCCCGTGCTATAAAAAATGTACACCTATCGTAGTAATTTGAATTTACAATCGTTCCGGCACTTCCGGTCACAGTTAGAGATTATTAACAATCGTCATTTCCGGTGGCGTACGCCGATCAAGGCAGGTAAGGCAGTCGGCTCAGGATTCTGGTATTTAGGCGGAATTTAGCGGTTTTTCTTTTTAGATTTTAGATAATTCTGTAGGGAGTTTCTGTTTTGTATTTGTATTGCCCCGAATTTCGACCCGTTTTTCTTTTGAGGGGGTCTTGAGCTGTACGCCACCGGATCTAATTAACGGCAGTTCGAGGATTTCCGACTACGTTAACTACAAAACTGCGATTCGTCAGTAGCATTCTTTCGGTAATACAACGGTCCGGCGAGAGAGCTGAAGCAATCCTACCGATAGTGGCTAGATGCGGAAACCTGTCTGATTTAAAACTGGATAGGAACAGGTCGCGCGATTTTCAACTTCATTTCGAACTTCGTTGTAAAACATAATAGAAAACCGTCGATCGAGACTGAGCACTAAGTGCAGGTTAAGGGGGGCCGTTATAAAGAAAGCCGGTTCGTTTGAAATGACTCCGCGCGAACTGAAATAATACTCGGAGTAAACGATAACGAATTCAACTATGTTCGGAATTTGTCGGCAGTGGTTGTAGTTAACGTCGTGGTGGAAATCTCGAACGGTCGAGGCGCGGTTTCCTCTCTGAAAGAGGGTCGCTTTATAGTTAAAAATTGGCAGGGGAGTTAGTGCCAGTGGTGTGCGGCTGTCGGTTCTGACAACTTGGGGTGCGGCCCGGCTCCGGCCCGACGATGTCGATGTCTTGGTCCGAGTCCTCGCTGTATCCGCCCCCGGCTCCGCTCCCGTTCCTCGAGAAGTCGACAGGGTGCTCCCTCTCTGAAAAACAACACTTTCGTAAAGCCGCGCCCTATATTTCGATTCTTTAAAAACTATTAAATAGAACGTACGATAAATGGGGGAAGATTTCCGCGGCCGCAACCATAATTATCCGCTAGGATCGCGCGGTGTCGTGGGAAGAACCTCGGTTGCCGGGGGTTGACCCCCTTTTATTCCGAGAGTTTTCCTGCGCCGGTGGAACCGGTAAGAGTTCCGAAGCGTCGGAAACGGACGACCAGGAAAAATCCCGGATCGGCGGGGTCAACCCCTCCCAAATGAGGGTCTTCCCACGACATTGCGCTATCCACGAGAAGCTAGTTAGTGAGAACGCAACGTACGTTTATTAGAGAAACTGTATTTGCTCTGAACGTTGACTCTCCGAATCTAATTACTATTTATTAAATATATTTTTTGCCACCCCGATAAAGAAGCTACACAGTGATGGCACTGTTCGAGCTACGAACCGAGGAGACCTCTAGGCCAGTGGCATTTAAGCCGTCATGGGGGGGGGGATAACGGATGGGTAACAGAGGAGAGGAATTGGACGACTGGATTATAATAATTTATGTGAAAGTAATAAAAAATAGGGAGATAGCCTTTCCGTTTTTTACCAATCAACAATATTCTTCCTCCAACTGTGGAATCTCCTTGTTTGCCGAGCAGGGCTTTACAAAGGATGAAAGATCAGATCAATACTTCTCTAACCATAGGTTCTAACACGGCGGTTAAAACGGTAAAAGTTTCCATCCGACATTGGACGTAATCACCTTAATAGTGTTTTCCCGTTTATCCCATATAAGTCTATAGTGCCGATATTTCCATTCGTTTAACATTATCGTACGAATTTACGCTTGTGTGTAATTCCCAAATTGTCCGATAATTTCTTTTATGATTCCGATTATAACCATTGAACTTTTATAGCTTGGAAAGAGGACTATTTTACGGAGTTATAATAAGACTTAATTGCCAAAATAAAACGAAGCGGTCCTAATAAGAGGGGGGGGGGCTTGTCGATCCGTTATGTTGGCGGTCAGGTCCCGAAGATGGGAGCCCCCTACCGTTAGCTGGGACACAACACCCGTACTTACCGACCCGTAACTCGCCGTTAGCGCCAATTGAATTCCACTTCTCAACTAAGTATGTAACGGAAGTAAAATGGAATGTCCCGTTCCATGTGAATATAAAAATTATAGTGTTATCTCTAGCCAGTCTACTCGATTTTATTAGCCGCTTTAATTATTTCAAATTTGAAATTGGAGGAAAATTCGGGCCTCTGCCGTCACTTTGATGATTGATCAGTAGGAACAAATATAAAAATAATATAATAAAGCGGCCAAATTTCTTGGGGCCAGCGAAACATATAGTCGGGAAATATAATGTTTAGCCTGATCGAATAATTTAAGATATTTGTTTCAAAATACCTGTCACCGCTCAGCTTGAAGCTTGTTTCCGAACGCAACGGTCTGACAATCGCAGGTAGGATTTTTTTCCCACCCTTTCCGAATAAATATTTCGCGTTACATATTTTTTTTTAATATTCTTTTCTTCTTGATCCTATGTTTTGTATTTTTACTCACGGACATTGTAAACATTATTCTAGCGATTAAACTAACTTCGCGACGTAGTATTGTTAATGAATTCAGGCAAATACCTGTTAAATAATATTAACCAAAGCAATTTTAAATAAGAGAATGTTGACGATCTATAAAATTGATAGTGCAAAGTAACGAGTTCAATCGGACACGATGACTGTTCCGTAAAATTGCGGTCATCGCGGAGCGTTGAATTGAACCCATGAGGGGTCCTAAAACACGGTTGACCGACGGGATTCCAAGTCGGAAATGCGATTAAATGAATAATTGCCCGCTAGCATATAAACAGGGTTGAAAGCCCCATTTTAAAAGAGTACCGGACCCAAGGCACTTCCTCTCGGTTAAGCCAAACCGGATGGGATCATCACAAGAGATGAAACTGACCTCGAACCCGTATCGACACGCAATCGTGGGCTTAACATTGAAAATTCTAGAGAGAAAAAACCTTATACTGTAACTGAAATTATTCTAAACGTTAATGCGTCCGACTGCTTGCATTGTACAAGAGTACGCATAAAAAATTATGGCTTCGCAGCAGCAGACCTGAGGTAATATCGATGTCAGAATTCTCAGATAGTTACATTGGTTTGCTCAGAAAAGAGGGAAACTATTCCTAACGTAAATTAGTAGGAATAAGCCCGAGATGAAGAAATAATTTAGTTCTGTCATTCATTTATAAGAAACAATCGCCTGGCGGAGTACCCAAGATGGGGGATAATGAATAAAAACGCCCGTTGTTTCGGTGACGATGAAGAAATTTATTTAGTTTTTTTATTAATATCGTTTCATCTTGTCTTTCGCATAAGGGCTTCGACATCCTATTTTACTAGCTCTTTTCGTTCTAAGGGGGGCAATTAATTGCTGTGATCCGAAAGCGTATTAGGCTCGAATATAAAAGCGCGTCCGATCGAGGGCTGCGACTTCTGCCCCTCAACCTAGGCTTAACCGAATACACGGCGGCCCCCGTCGCGGATGTCATATTTTTAATATAATTTTCGCGAAATCGGCATCGGCTTTCCTAAATTAGTAGTTTACAATACTATAGTGGGTGATTTCGTTAGGTGGTGGGTGACGGTATCCTAGTGTAAGTGGCGGGCCCAATCGACACGATCCTAAACGCGGCGGCGTTTCGTCAAACGAGTGGTAGGGCCTAATTAAGCGGAATGTAGATGGCGGAGGGTGGTAAACAGATTTTTGAGGGGAGCCCCCGGTTAGCGGTAGGGGGCGGAGGCCGGGTGCGAGTGGCGGGATGGGAGGGAACAATGCGACGAGTGGGGCCCCGTTTAGGGCCGGAGTTAATTCGCGTCCCTACCACTGCTATCCTCCCACTCGACACCTCCAGTTTCTCATCTCGGCCGTACCTCTCTATTGTTCTTCGCACCCTTATCGATCGGCCCGCAGATCTCTTTTTCATCTCCTAATTAAGGACTTCCGGACTTGGACGTCCCCTTTTCCGTCTCCACTTCAGTGGAGATCGCTGCCGACGTTCGAGATCGCTCTCCACACGTCATCGCGCGTCCCACACTCAGTGCCAGAAGATTTGAGTGTTTAAATCGGCACGTGCCAGCCGATATCGGTACTTTGTTTTAACGGTAGAAGTTTTGAAAGAAGTGCAAGAATGGTGATTGGAAAAGACAAGAATTGGCGGATGCGGGTTCGGGTTTTTTTCCCGAAGGTGTCGGCCTTCCGATGAGAGGATATGCATAAAGAAAAGAAGATGTAATAAAGTGGATCAATGGTGGAACGGGAGAGAGATAGGTATACCACATAAAGAATTTCAAAATTACAAAACTTTAAAAAAAATTACATATACATACATACATATACATATTTCCCTCGTGGTAAAAAGTGGTAAAAAATGATTCCGTCAAGCACACAAGCTAAACGGGAAACTTGAAAATGAACTTTAAAAAAATGATTCCGGCTGACCTCCAAACAACTATGTTTAATAATTTGTACACCGTATAAAACAGAATTTGATGAATCTAGTCTAAAATAAATGAATACCGAATATATAGGTGGACGCTCGGTTAATTTTCCGCTGGCGTACTGCTCGCCGGTTCCTCTTCCATTATTTGATTGGGCCTATATTATTAGATGAACGTTAAAAGATTCCTTTTTCCCCCAAAATTATCCCCCCCACACCCCAACTTGCCTACGTAGAACGTTAATTATTTATTACCTTCATGTAATAAGGGACATAGGTAAAAAAAATTTCTATAAAATTACCGATTATAAATTGAAACCGTTTCAATATTACACTAATTAATTTATAATATAAACAAATAAAATAAAATTTATAATATAACATAATTGTAGTCCGAGTTAACGCCGCATAAGCCGTGTAAGGCTGGATAGACTATGTCGGAAACTTAAGGCGTAAACGGTACGCCGTCGGTGACTTAAAAGGCACAGCACCGTATTGCGGGATTGCCTAACCGTTATATATTGTAGTAACGTTTACAGACCAACAGAATCGACGTATATAAAAAATATTTTTCAGAATAACCGGAAACTTAAAACTCGGTTAGAATCTGAGGAATCAGTTCGAGATAAATTTCGGCCGTCGAGCCGTTGTTTTAGTAATTTTATTAACTTAACAATTAACGCCAAAATCGGTTTCCTCTGGGGGACACGGGCGGTTCGACTCCGCAAAAATTTGAGAGAATGTCGAATCGATAATCGACGGGGACGGCCGCAAAGCGCAGCCAGGTAATTTGTTTTAAAGGCGGCGGAAGGAGAAAGTGTGGAAAGGGGTAGGGAAGTTCTAGGTTAGGGTGCCGGGCAAGAGTACACAATTAGCCCAAGATATTAGAGGGTGATAGGTGTAATTAGCGCTAAGTAAGCCCCAAGTCTTGTGTACCAAGAGCTCTCCAGTTTCTCCCGGGCCCTCATTAGACTCAAAGCGGGAGAGCGAGCCAACTTCCCCATTTATGTAAAAAGTTCCTATAATGTAATCGAGCTTTTAACGAGGTTAGGCGCCGGTCTCAGAGGACTGTGTCCCCCAGATCTTTAGCGCTGGTCTCCTTCACCTCCACTCTTAATTCCAAACCGGCAGTATAACTCGAATAAGCTCGAACGAAAACTCTATTTTTATCCGGCGGTTCAGGCCGGTTTCGGCTTTTCGCCGCCACTACCGGACAAAATAAGAGCGCACCTTCAGGCATGACAACTTTGTCATGGCGAAACCTACGCACAGTAAAAGGGCGGTAATAGTCGTCCCTAATAAACTGTAATATAGCAATACTAAACCTTCACCTCGCCTATCTCCCAACATTTAACTCTATAATATTAACGATCTCTTCAAAAATATTGAGTCGCCAACTAAGTCATTGCGGATTTCACAGATAGGTGTCTTTATTTGTATTTATACGCATGTTTAAATCTTCGAACTGATAAGGTCTTCTGAGACGTTATTACTTGGTACTCTATGAAGGTACTATTATAAAGGTAAAAGTACATCGCGAGCTCACAAAATGTACCGCGTACGGTTATAAAGAACAGCGGTGTCAAAACTGGATTACTTAATTTCGTTCGGGTGATATTTCACTAAAACGGACGAGGAGCGCTCCGGTATATTCCGGGCGATGCCGATGACGAGCAAATAAAGTCCATAATCGATACCCACCGCCATAGTACAACACGAGAGGGACTTTCGTTTTTTTATAGTTTATTTTATTATAATTTTATGTTTTTATAGGTTTATCAACTGTTCTCGTCAACAACCCCCTCGGGGGTGTTCGTTGGCGTGGGACGCAGGTCTAAAGTGCGTTTGGGATAAAAGTCGGGGGAACGCCCTCCCAATCTCCGCCCCTAACACACCCCCACCCTCATTACCATCGATCCCGATAAAAATCGCTCCTTATACGACCGCATTGTATCACTGTCGAACTTCTTATCTCGAGCACGAATTATATTTTCGGAAAAAAAGCTTATTATTAATAGTATTTTTTTTTTTTTAATTCCGGGTCGAATAGTGAGCATCTATTTGCGACTTTCTTGGCAGAGCCACTCTAAATTACTTAGCGGTATAATTACACGACAGAGTAATTGAGTTATCAATCGGTTAAATGAGTAAGCACGAGCGTTTAACGGAGCGGTTTCCATCGTGTGGGGCGCAAAACTATTTATTACCGCATAGTTTGCTAATTATAACATAACAAATGCTCTCTTCGAATGAAGGTTTTGGTTACGTTTACACACCCACTGGGTGTACACGATTGAACTAACCGACTACTGTATGCATATCTAAATAGGGAACAATTAGAGAAAAAAAATTAACTATCAGAAGTGGTTGGGAACCGTCGGACTAAATATTTCACGGGTCGACAGGATTTAATAATAGCCGCCGCATTAAAGAGGGAACGTGCCGCTAACGACTTGGAGACGCCGAAGCCGAAGAGCGAAATTATCGTCGTGTTACGACGGTCAGATTCTATCAATCCGCAGCCGCTATTGTACGTTAAGATTTTAAAAGATATGATTTTTCAGTTAGTTTTATAGTTAGTTAAGTTTTTTGCCCGCCCCTCCCCGAAGTCTATTGTGAGACTTTGAAAAGGTAAAGAGAGCGATCCAGGGGCCTATTGTGTCGGCCGAGATGGCATGACAATGGAGAGGACCGCCCCTTCACAATTCAACTCCACCAGTCAAATTCAAGTGGGAAGTGTTTGATCGTCCCTACTTCCCGGCCGGCGGGCGACGATAATTTTCACAGTTTGTGATTCCCTACCAAAGACCGAGAAAATATTAAGACTCAACCGTAGCAATATAGATACGGGAATACGGATTAACTAGCTCTGAAAATTATAACTAACTCGATACCCGTGTAATGTTGTGGGAAGAACCTCGGTTGGCAGGGGTTGACCCCCCGCTCTCCCGGGATTTTCCCCTGTTTTGAAACCGCCCGGCCGGGCTCCGTTGGGAGGGTTTTTGCCCTTTACTTCTGGGGGATTGTCCGCTTCCGTCGCCTCGGAACTCCTACTGATTCCATCGTCGAGCTCGGACCAATGGGATAATAATAATTGAAGTTTAATTAATCGAAGTCGGAGAAATAACGAATACACCGGTTTGACATAGTTTTGCGGGCCCCGTTTCCCTAATATTTAATCCGATTTTTCAAGTCCGCTTATTATCTTGTACAAACGGAGAATGGCCCGCGAGGATATTGTAACAAAAATAGTATATTAATTCGGAGAAATAAAGATATTCGTAAATTGACATGTAAAGAGTGGATTTAAACCGCAAATTTGGACTGCTGAGACCACTAGCTCAGGAATATGAGAACCGTGTCAGGACGATACTTAAAGCAGTTCTAACATGCGTAATAGTTGATTGTTTAATAAAAAGTGAAAAATAATTGGCATGTAAGGGGTTGAAGAGTTCGAGGGCTGTAGGAGATCAGGGTTCGAGTCCTGATGACGAAAGGGGCAATTTATCTTCGGTTTTAATCGAGGAGCCCACACAATTTATTAGAATTAAAGAACTTAATTTGAACAAAATAGCTCGGATTGCGTTTGTGTTTTTCTCCAACTAGGGATTAATATCGATAATCCTCCAACTTACAAACAACAGCCAGATTTTTTAATAATTCCAAAGATCTTTATAATACAACAATGATATTCGCTTTATCGATTCCTCCAAGGCGAAATGTTTGAGCAAAAGCTAGGCCAAAATTAAATTTAGTATTTCATATGCCCTCTAAACTTCACAGTAATGATATAACTTCGCAAGTGTATAGTAGCAATATAGTTTACTTTCACTTTTACTTTGAATTTTATAAAGGCGTTTTCCGGCCCAACCAAATAAAGCGAAAGCACCCACAATATAATTATTTTTGTCAAGGAACAGAATTTGCGGACAAACTTAAACTATCAAGTTAAAAGTTGCAGTTACGTACCAGGTTAGTTTGTTTCATAGAAGCGAACAAATTGGATTAAACAATTTCCGGCTACCCCCTATAAACTGATCGAAAACTCAAAGGGCTGTCACGATTTCCGCTTTATTGGCCAAATATGTTTTTAAATATCCAAGCCAGAGACTACAGTGAGTTTAGTAAGACTATCAAACGTCCTCGGTATACAGGGTGATTAGAACCGCCGAGAATAATATGTTCAACGATTCGTATTAATATTTAATTTATTTTATTAATATTCATGAATGGTCGATTACCGTTATTCGGCGCCTCCTCCTCGACGTGTACTATCGTTTTGTTGGTGTTGATCCTGTGGTTGTTCTCGTGGAGCTTTCTCATCTGTTTCTTGTGTTTCATCCGACGATTTTGGAACCAGGTTTTCACCTGCGGGCCGAAACGGATTATTTTTTTTATGCTCGCCCCAAACCCCGAGAGGGCCCCACAGGGAAAGGGTAAAAACCATTTCGGTGGAGCTCGCTCGGGCGGTCTCCAAACAGGAAATATTCCGGAATAGGAGGGGTCGACCCCCCATAACCGAGGCTCTTCCAACAGTCTTACGCGGTCCCACAGGAAGCCAGTAATAATTCATATTTGAACCATTTCAGTCGGGACGAATTGTATAAAATTTGCGCTCTCGGACAGTTTCGGCTTCCGCAGTAGCATTCCGTCCGCGGGTACACCGATCAGGAGGCGGATTATAAGCTCTAATATAAACTCCCAGAGGGGCGGAATGGAACTGCGGTTACACGATCCTGCCGGATCTTAATGACAATTCAAGTTCCGGTCGCGGTAACCTTCACTGGTTAAACCTTAAAAACGGTATTCGACGCATAGTGGTATCGAGATAAATTAAAATATGCGTTGGCGGCCATCGAGGGTTTGGAATGTATCGCCTTCGCCTCGTCTCCTGTCCCGACTGATATGGCGGCGGCATACTACTGGCCAGGGTGGGCAGTGGAGAAAGCAAGAATTGTAAATGTGAAAGAAAAGTGGACATGAAAGTTGACCGACCTGAGTTTCGGATAGGTGGAGGGCGTGGGCGAGTTCTACGCGTTCCGGAGTGGAAAGGTAGCGCTGGGCCTCGAACCTCTTCTCGAGACCGGTCAGCTGGTGATCGCTGAACACTGTTCTCGCCTTCCTCCTCCTGTAGTGCTTGGTGCTGGATTCCCCGACACCGACGCCCCCGCCCCCGCCCAGCAGCGCCCCCAACGCCATACCTGCAAACACCGGCTCCCATCACCAGTAATATTTACATACTTCTTTCATTTCTATTATTTAGCCTTTCATTTGTGTACACCCGACCTTACATTTATAAAATAAAATGGCGGAATCGCAGTTTATTTCTGACTCGATTGGTAGGATAGAAAAAACCAACCAGTGACGGCACTTTATGACTCGAATTTAATGTCTATCCAGTTTCGGCTACTGCAGATTGCTGGGCCGTTGGCGTTTAAGCCGTAGTGGGTGGGGCTTTAAACGATCTTGGTGACCCCCACCCCCGTAAACCTGGGGTTAAATCGCGAGAAAAATGATTTTCATAAAATAATTTTTACGTAAACGTTACGTTGTGTAAATTACATTTTACCCGGGGAGGGGCGCCTCCCATTTCGGAAATCGCCGGCTTATAGGATGCCGCATGCGAAGGATTAAAGTCTCCCCTTGTTAGAGTCTCCCGGGCCTATATATATATATATATATATATAAGGGCTGTGAGCTGTGAATCCCCCTTCTTGGCGTACCTACCATTTTAGCTTAACGAAGTGGGCTTATAAAATCTTGTAACAAGTTTCGTTCTTTTTTTTTGCTCGACCATATCCAACTTGCTTACTGAAATACAATCGAAACGCGTCGTTTTAATTAGGAATATCCGTTTAATTTATAGCTGTGAATTATGAAGAACCGAGGATACGTAATTTGACTCTAAAGAGTACCGGAAACTACTGAATTTTCTTTTAACGACCGGTCGTATGTAGAATAATTAAATAATAAAATTAGGAATTGTTCGTCGAAAAAGAACGAATCTAGAACTAGTAGCAATATAGTACATATTTCGAGGTTGCAAGGTACAGGTGTGTTGCGCAAAAAACGGATTTTGAATTTATTTTCCGATAATTTATTTCTTAAATGGCAGATTTGCTTCTTCTATCGAGTGTATATAATCTAGGGGGAAGTATAGGAATATTAAATTCTCTTAGAAAAGTTTGGAAGTTGAAAATTGCTTATCATTTTATGGAAAAAGGAAATCCTTTGCTAATCCAACTGTACTTAGGGAGAAAATGTATAAGATTTCGTCTCCCAGGCGATTTTTTCCAATATTTTCAATCCATAGGATTAGATCCGCCTTTTAGACTGAGTTAAATTAAGTCCTTTAGCCTATACTAAGAGTAAGGAATATAACATTTATTAAGAGCTAAACTTCCTTTTTCATTTATCTGAGATTTGTTTATTTTCTATAAATATTTCCCGATCCATTTCTACCGCTTTAAGCAATTTAAACTAAACTGTCCGACAGTAACCTTATTCTCGATCGAAAGGCGCTACAGGATTCTTTTTTTATTGCGTCTTAAAAGTGCACTTTCATTCGCAGGCAAAGATTGCAAAGTTGCAAATTTATTCGCGGCTAAAAATATCACTCATAAAGTTACGCGGTGATATTTCCACATTGTCACTTTGATATAATAGGCATGTGGCAAATTAAATTTGGCGACTGAGGGAGCGAAGTATTTCAATTAATTGTTACCGACGGTAAATATGATTAGCGGACTAATATTAATAACCGGGTCCCTAGTGGGATCAAAGCAAATGGAGGCAACACACCGAAAATCGTACCCAGGAACGATTCGGATCGTTCGATAACGCCGCCCGTTCTTTCATAAGCCAACATTTTACTTACAATTGTCGGGGCCTCCTTTAATCATCTCAAACTGCCGTAATTACCCTATTATATCGAGCATCAGAGTAGGTAATTATAAGTTTAATATAATTAAACAAGATATCGTATACGTGATACGCAGGTTACGGTCTTAAAACGTACAAGAGTTACATCTCTATTCCTATATACTCGAATAGGAAACATTTTAAGCTAATAGATGGGGCAATTTAATATAACCTCGAGTTTAAATATAGATATTAAGAACACTAGTACAAGTTGAATTAATCCATTAAGTAGTTGATTTTGGCGACTCTTTTATTTCTCGGTCATTCAGTGTACCGATAGCGAAACTGTTCCTGCCCGCCTGTGACTCTCCTATAATGTCAGCAGTAACGGTGCAATGAGTCGGACGACATGCGCAAACGCTGACTGGCGGTGGCGAGAAGCCAAAAACACGAAAATAGAGGAGCGGCGAGGCAATGCAGACCCTTTTACGGCGGCAAAACAAATATATTAAATTTGCGATTATATTCGTCATTTCTCACAATATTGTGTTAACTAACAGCCCTAAAGCGATTTCCGAGTGGAATTCATTTAGGAGGTATTTAACTTGGAAAAATGAAGCACCCGTTCGGTCGCGATCTTCTGTCCCCGCCGTACTTTGTCTTTTTTCGCAGGATCAATTCTTAGGCTTATAGATAGGTCGAACGTCTTAATTTGTTTACCTTGTCCTGAGAGAAAAAACGGGTCTGGGGATTTATGCATGTATGTCGAAGGGTAGGTGAGGAAGGCGGCCGCCATCGCGGCTGGCGGGAGCACCGGCTGGCATTCCTGGCTAGTCCTGCTACCCCCCGTCACCTGCGAACAAAACGATTCACAACAATCTCACAGTTCACAAAACCACTTTATAAAGTTAGTTTATAAAGAGACTGAAGCGCCTCAACGTGGCGGGACAGGGCCAGAGCCCATCCTCAAGAGGGTCCCCGGCTAAGACTCGCGTTTAGTTCCTGGACATTCGATAAGCCGGATATAATCGATCAAATACAAGTGATAAAAACTAGGCACATATGAAGTCTTACACCCTTCATTGATGCAAAAAGAACGGTGATCAGGAACTAAACGAAAGTTATTTCGTACTAGTAACATCATAACTAGCTGTATAACGTTAATGTTGTCCGGTTAGTTCGGACTTTATTCAATGATACCCATTTATTATGGTCTCATGAAAAAGGCGGCGATTTATAAATAAAGGACTATTAATAAAATAATATTTTTTACTCTCCGAACTTATTAGTTCTGAACGAAATACTCCCCGCGATAGACTTCGATTGTTCAAAAAAATTAGTTTACACTGCGTGACAGGATTATGTTGTATTTGAACAGCAGAAGATCGAAATATTGATAGCAATTCTTAAAATTTATAAATCAGATTCTCCGCTGACGGAAAAAAATTTCGAATTTAAAAAAGCAAAAACAAATGCAAAATATAATTAAAACGCTAAAAAAAGTTGTATACTTATTTTAAAATGCTATAGTTTATTTAATATCTAGTATAAAAGTATAACTAAACGTTTTAGCCGACCGTCGTGCACTGTGTAGTATGGGTACTACCAAGGACAAAGCTCGTTAGGTGGAATGCACGTAAGCAGCATAGTAATGTCGCCATTAATTCGTTTTAAAATACGGCGCTCAACCGGTAATGTACTCGGAAAAGATATTCGGGGGACATAAATTATGTATTCAACGGAGCGAATCCAAGGGGTGGCTGTTAGGCCCGTCTCTTATTTAAATATATCGGGTTTAACAGTCGTAAATTCGGGCCGGAGAAAGATTACGAGTTACGGTCAAAATTGGCTTATCCGTTACCCGTAAATTACTTACAGAGTTGCGGCAGATATTTACATTAAAATATTATCGATATTCGAAGACGAGACATCGAATGTTCATCGAAAGACCTTCGCGTAGAGAACGGTGTATATCCCGATAAACGCTTCCACTCTTCGAGACGGCAACACCCGTTGCCGCCATACGATCAATAACCCATAAATAACTCAATTTTTTACGTTGCAAAAGAAAGTTAGAACAAAGAACATATATATTGTATTGATTTACTGCCGCCTATTTATTATTTGATCTCTCCATCAATTATTTTATATTCCATCCCAAGTCGCAAATAAACATCGCGGAAGTTTGTTCCAAGAGCGTCAAAAACGTGGTTGACCTCTCCGGTAGTATCGGAAAAACAAGTTGGTCTATATTACCACGAGGACGAAGTCAAAATCGAAGTGCCTCTCCCTCGATAGTTCTCGGAGTTGGACATATTCAGCGCTACTGTGATACGGCGGATAGCTTGAATCGGTCCGGCGCCGAAACGTGAATTCGGAGATTTGCATTCAACGCCCGAATAAGGTACATACGAGTACGGGATCGACGCAATGTCCCGCTTTTAAACTGGCTCTTTAAATAAATGGAATACGGCCGCGTTTCGAAGACGGTTTAACGTCTGTTGGGGGAAAAGGTTTGCCGGCGGGAATGGCGGTGTCATTCATACGTGTGGAGGGCGAGGATTTGGGCGGTTGCTAAGCGACCGATTCAAACGGCCAATTACCCGGTGTCGGGGGATGCCAGCGGCCGGGGGCTGAATTCTGCCGAAGCACACAACGGTATCCTTTCTGCCCGACTGCTTTTAAAAACAGATAAGACACGTACGATCTCGGTAATTGGAGCCCAAATTCGCGCGATCGGCGGAGGAAAATACGGTTCATTTTATATATATTCAAACTGTAATCAAACTTTCGTTTGAATAGAATTATCTGCACCGTTTCGAAAATATTATTGTTAGTAACGTTATTCAAATCTAATGTCGGATTAATATTTTTATTAAAATATTTCGAATCGACGAAGTACTGCTCTTTCCGAGATGCCAGCTTTCCAAATTTTATGAATATATTTTTGTTTTAATTTAAGATCGCCAAAACTGGCTTTTTGGGGTGAACAGCGATATCGTGTCCATCGCCAGGCCCGGAAATAGAAATCTTTTCCGAAGTAAGCGCATTTTTTAGTGAATCGAAATTCTTAAGTAATCTGCCAATGGAACTCTGCCGAAGTAAGCTGGAAGTCGGAACAAGTATTTAATATTTAATCATACATTGAATACTTTTTTTATTTTTGTGACCTCCGATGGGTATCTAGATTTAATATTAGTTCTGAACCTTAAAATATTTGACTCTACTGAATGCTACTGCGTAAGGCTGTTAACATATTCAACAACTTCAATTCAATAAATGATCGCAGTCTTTTTGTTTTAAGAGTGTCATCACCCGAATAATGTTTTTTTCAGTTCCCCTCTCCCAGGCTTGGAAGTAACGCCTCCGTAGTTGGAATACCGTAGACTTCGTGTGTTTCTGTCTCCTCTCGCTGGTTTGGTCTTTTGCTAGACCGGTTTCGGCCGCTCGCCGATCTTCAGTAGGGGTGTTAGCCACTTTGGCAGTTTGGATGTTTTTTTGGCATCCTCACTGCACTGTCACTGTCACTGTACTGTGGTGGTTGTTTGTTGTGTGTGTGTGTGTGTGTGTGTATATATATATATTATCTTCTTATTGTGTTTTTGGGGGATGTTGTTTGTTTTATTTGGGTTGTGAGGGATTTTGTTAATCGGCTTAAGTCTTTGCCGGATTATAGGTCAAATATATATTTGATCACACAAATGGTCAAAATATATGACAGGAAACCTATCTGGCATCATAAAAGTCATAAAAGTTTTCTTGTTGATCCAAAATTTATTGAAAAAAAAATTTTAATAATCTAGTTAATCGGTGCAAGTGCACCCAACGAACTTTAGTTAAGTACATGTCCGCACCACACTCAGGGGGGGCGATAGTTGTTAATAGGTGCAAATGAATCCAACGGACTTTAGTTATGTATGTCTGTCCGCACCACCCTCAGGGGTGCTAGTTAATCGGTTCAAGTGCGCCCAACGAACTTCAGTTAAGTACATGTTCGCGCTACCCTCAGAGGGCGCTAGTGTGAAATGTACTTAATTAAAGTGCATTGAGTGCACAGGACAAGTGACAATGACAGTGCAGTGATGGATGCCCAAAAAACATCCAAAGTGACCGCTACTGAAGATGGCGTTCAGCCGACACCGCTTTATCAAACGCACGAAATCTACGTTATTTCTTTTTAGATGAATTAAAAAAATCATTTATTGTCCATTGGAATAGGAGAAACGGCTGAACTCGGGCCTTCAAAAGTGTACTGTGAAAAACCGAAGGATATCGCCGTCGCAAGAGGGAGGAAAATTTATTTCCGGGAAACCCTAAGTTGGCGCCATGTTATCAGATTTGTCGCTTCGTTTCCCGTTATTATATTCGGGGCGTATAGTTCTAATGAGGTGTACGTTGGAGCGGGGGCGGTCCCGGAGGGAATAGAGAAGTTAGGAATGTAAATCGATATTTGGGCCCTCCGCTTCTTGCATCTTCAGACCGGCCCAAATCCAATCGCCTTTGGTGAAGGGGCGCGTTTCTACGGACCTCTTTCACATATAAATATACCCGCTCTTCCGTCTGTTTATTTACCAATCTGTAAGTCGATCAACCCCCCAACAACAGAATTTCCGTTCAGCCCATTTCTTCGGTTCGCGGAACATTTATTTGCGGGTGGGGGAGGTTGAATCGAGGAAAATATCGCCGTTGTTTCCCCTTCGAATAATCAAAAATAATAATAATGAAGTATAAACAATTTAAAAGAACAACAACGTTCCGGCATTGAAATAACGATAGGAAATATTATTGTTCAATTTTTCCTTTTATAGACTGTAAAATTGATCTCGATATTCGTAGAACTAATTGAAATTAATTCGCTAGAGCGGAATTGTTTCAGCTATGCCGAATATTATAGAACATTGAAATTGTTTATCATAATGAAAAAATAATATGGTGATATTTAATTGAAATAGAAAATAAAGAAAACAGTACCGGTTATATATTGTATCGCTAAAATTATTTTAAATCGCCGATAAATCTACGAGCGAAGTGCAAATTTCCAATTTAGGATTTTTAATCGCAGGTGTGGATCACGCGTTTGCGTTTCGAAATGTATAAATGTTGGGCGTACAAAAAGAGGCGGTGGAACGTTCGATTCGGAACAAAGGGAGTGTATAAATGGTGGCGCCACAGCCTCCGAAGGTTTAAATACATAAATACCATGTATTATGGTGTGGTTTTATATCGTAATGTGTTGTATGTTCTAAGCCTGTCAGAACAGCCGCCCCTCTAATAACCCCTCTAATAAACCACTAATAACCGACCGCAGGGCTGTTAGACAGTTGACCGGGAGGTCCCCACCACCCAATACAGCCGGTAAACATTTATCGGTCCTCTAAACCGGACCGTAACACCTTTTTTTCGAATTATTTATTTTCACGTTGTCGTTTAACACTTTCATAAAAGGCGGCCGTATCGCCGACCGGTAAGTATCCAAAAAATACAATACTTTTGTGAAAAAAAAATACAATTGATCCGTAACAAATTTAAAAATGTATAATATATATAGAAGAGTAAAATCTAATAAATCAGCGAAGGTTTTCGCGACCAAAACGTTTGACACGGCCCCACATAGTAAGGGGGGGGGCCGCGGAAACGGGGTCACGATGAGGAGGAACGAATCAATTCGGAATGAAATGTTAATGGACCAATCACAGGGCAGCCGCAGTATTTAAAGGATCCTGAAAGTCGGAAGTGGACGACACTCGAGAGAAGGCCCCAGAAGGGACGGCAGAAACCCTCGCATTGGACCCGAGTCATAGTTATAAATTAACCTAGTACAACATAAATAACTAACTAAACTCACAATTTGCAATAAATAAATATCAAACTTTTTGAATAGGCCCTACAGTTATAATGAGTTAATTTGAAAATCTTAATAGCTTCGTATTAAGTTCCGTTTATGATTTCCGAAATCGCCGTTAGCGATTACCAGATTAGAGTGCTATACAAAGTATGCCCTAAATGCATTAACCGCTCATTAGTCGCTGTTGATCGAGTGTGAGTTTTTGTTGCAAATGTTTTACAAATTAATTCGGAACTTTATCGAGAATGAAAAACAATAAGTTGCATATGCCTTAACGATATTTTATGGAATGCTAGTATTAAAACCCCATATTTGTGAGGATTACTACCTCCCACCACCAAGATTCACATTCTTCATGAATGAAGCCAAATAAAGCGAATGAATTCTTTAATTAAAATCTTTATTGCCTCGTGGGATGTCAGGATCCTTTAGGATAGCTTTAAAAGTATGTTTTAATTAGAACAACGCTAGAAATCCTATTGATCCATGCGTACATTCCGGTCATCCACACACATACAATTATTGCGGTAAATTACATTATTCAACAATCCCGAATCTGAAAATAACTCTAAGAAATTATCATTCCCGTAAGTATCTCAGGTGGAATTATTTCCCAGATTAAAACTTATGAAAATTTATTGCTTCGTAGGATATCATAGGATCCTTTGAAAGTCAGTTTTAATTAGAACAGCACCGAAAAATCTTATTCATTTACACGCACACTTTGTTATTATTCAACAATCCCGAATCTAAATATATGTTTCATCTAAATATAATTACAAATATATCTAAATATAATTTCATTATTCCCGGAAGTGTCGCAGGTGGAATTATTTCCCGTATTGAAACTTATCGACAACACTTTAAGATCTAGTTTTAAAGCGTAATAAAACTAAGCGGTGATTTTAGTAAAACGCGATGTTTGTTAAACATTAAAGAAGTAATTTTGCCAGCATGAACTGTAAGAGTAATAAAAATGTTGTCCCAATGAATAATTCGACGTTAAGCTGTAACAAGCGCGAATAATTGTTCGGAGCCAAAAAAAATTCCTCGTTTGAGGATTTGCGTATTGAGGATTTGCGAACGCGTCTAAGGGATAATTCGACCGATTCCGCTACTCTACGTTAGTTTCGCCCGACCATTTCCGTTATTAATTCCCTCCTCCCTCCCGCCACCGTTATTCGCCCGTCAATTCGCCACATTTTCAAGATACTATCGAATGTAGTACATTATTTCCCACGCCGCTGAACATCAAACGATACCGTACAAATAGACAGCGGTTAATTTCAGGTGAAACCGACTCGCAATCCGTTTAAACCTGATTTTACTGTATGAAATACCGAAAATTCCGAATAACTCGTAATTTGTTCAAAGAGCGCAAACAATAATTTCTGTTTAAAATAATTACGTAGCCGATATATTCTATCTTTAGGCTTCAATATTAATATTAATTATAAAATTATCCCACGAATGGAGAGGTATCCACAAATGCCCGGTTTCGGGTCTCTTATCCGGTCCTTATGAAACTTGTAATGTGTAATTAAATATTACACTTCGGAATATTTTATCGCGACGCGTTATTATGATCAAAATAATTTACCGATATAAAAAAAAGAGATCGAATTCAGCTAATATCTCGAACTTCAATTTCGTTACACAATTTCCAGAATAAGATTTTTCAGCGAAATTGAATACAAATGTACTGCAATATTCAGAGGGCTATCTAATCAAATTTACTCTAGTACAACAAACGCCATACAATCTCTTGGTAAAAGTATTTATTTGAGGGTTCCGAGATTTATTTTGATTCGAACAATAATTATGAAATCAAAATGTACGCCGGAATTCAAGAACAGGAACGATAGTCCTAATTCATTGAGTACTATTAAAAACACATGAAAAAATATCATTTTTGTTTTAATTTAACTTGTGAGATTCGAAAAGATTCAGTTGCGAAATATATCTATAAATTCAAATAACAATACCGAATAAGGAGATGGCGCCGTACATCACGGTTAATCATTGTGGAAATTCAGTTTCTTAATTTTTACTTGTCTTATTAAATTTACCTTTTTTACATTTCTTTACTAAATATATTCCCGACAGTATTTAGATTTATTTATCACAAGCAAACTAGTTTTGTACATAATATAGTTAAAATGTCATAAAACAATCTCAAGAGCCTCAATATTTAAAATTACTTTAATGTATAACAAAAATGAAAATAAGTCTGCAGTCGGAAAAGAGTAGAAAACACGCATTGTAATTTCCGGAAGTTGGTGTCAAATTCAAATACTGCTTTGAAAGCATTCACATGATCGTATAACATACATACGAAAATTATTTATTTCAAAATAAAGCTAACGAAATTTGAATTACGAATTATTGAGAAAAGATGTAAATCGGCGGCTGTAAACCTATGTAATACCCCAAAATCAGTAATTATCAATAAATATATGTTTATTTCTTTTATGTATTATTATAGATTTGTGCCGAATTGGTTCGGAACCAGAGATGACTTCCGGTCTAGAGTTATAAAACTAGAAAAAAAGACAGTTTCACTCTCTAGAATGTTTTTAGTATGTAAAAAATGAATATATCCATTAATATCTTATGGCTGTACTCACTCCCCATAAGAGTACCCATTGTACAGTGTTACTAATATTAAATGTTTTTCCGTTATTCGTCGTTATATTTTTATTAAGCTGCATCGTATAAATAAAAAGAAAAAGAAATGAAACAGCTCGAAAGTACAATAAGTGTTAAAACCGAACATTTAGGATAAATCCGAAAATACTATTTACGTTTGCGAAATATTGTCTTTTTTATTGCCCAGCGTAAATTAATAAAAAGCGTACGCAAACCAATACAAAGCGCTTTCTATTTTGACTATCAAGATTTTGAAAATACTCCAGCTTCAGTGTTCAGGAATCGATTCACGGATGTATGTGATTTTAGGCCTCGTTTTTACAGCCCGTATCATAACCGGCTTTTCGGTCGGATGTGTCTCTGATGAGTCGAAACCGGCTGTTAAAGGATTTATGAAAAACATACTTCGTATTCGTAATCACAACTTGTAAATACGAAAATCGCATACGGCGTATTTATTTCCCACTAATATTTATTTAAACGCGCGCTGTTAACGTCCAGAACCTCAATGAAATTTTATTTCAAAACGCTTTTGAATGAATTGTTTCATTAACAAATAAATATCATAAATAAGTATCGAGAAACTTATTTTGAACTAATTTTGTTTATATTATTATTTTTAGTAATACAACTACTCGTGGACCCTGGAGCACACTTCACGCCCCACAGTACAACAAAGAAGAATATCGAAAATTCTTATTTTCCGAACGCAGTAATTTATTTAGCTTTTCGGAAGTGGCGATTTTGTTCTATTTATAACAATGTCCGGAAAAAGAGTTACAGTGAGCATTGGTTGTTTCGCTTCTGTCGTTCCTTAAAGAGACTAGAAACAAATGAAACCATTCTTACTCTCAAGGATTAAAATAGGAGCTTCAGTTTTAAGTTTTCCTAATCGCACAGAAAAACTTTAATACGAAATAAATAATATTCCACTTATTTTTATTTCGCTTTTATATTGACTCAGTATTTTCTCGGCAATAATAGAAAATCTCAAATTTCCCATATTTCCACTTACACTTATTAAGAATAACACAACGGGGATACAATAACCGGTTGTTTTCGTTCGATTAGGATTTTATGGAAACGAATGGAGAACGATTCCGCGAATACGGAATTTCCGCGGATTCTGGAGAGTAATTGACAAATGTTTGTTACAGTTGTATTGTCGCGTTAGTTGTTCAAGAACCGAAGTTTTGAATAGTAATATTGTTTTATATCTCGGGAATACTCTAAGCCACCCTCACTTACGCTTCGGACGATATCCCAGAATTATTAGGGAGGATTGCAATCGTATTTACGGAAGCTAACAGTGTTACTACGATCCCTCTCCCCCTAAACCGATCTTCGGGGGTGGCATGATCCGGGTGCGATACGAGACAGGGAAAGAGGCGACCTCGGGTCGGAAGGGGGTGTCGTCAATGAGGAAGGAAAAAATCCTGGGCAGCCGCTCGGGATTTTATCTATTTTAAGGAAATCGACAGAAGGTTTTCGTTCAATACGCAATCACGAAATTTCGGAAGAACGGAATGGATATCGGTGAAAATATCAAAAAGCGTCATTATCTGTAGAGTTCATGAAACAGTCTGACTTTTTCGAGGTCTCGTGTTTACACAGTTTTGTGATCGGCGGAGAGTGACAAAAAGATTAGTCAATAAGGGCGAGATGTGTGTGGGCGCGCACGATTGTATTTGGGGACGCCAGAAGCGTTACTAGAACTGCTGGGGAGGGGGGGTTGGGGGGTGTTCTCGCGATGCCGGTACGAATGATGAAAACTGAGTGGCATACTCACAATAGTGGAAGGTACCGGGAAGGAGACGGCCTTGGGTCGGAAGAGGATATCGTCGATGAGGAAGGAAGTCCTGTTGGGTCCTCGGTAACTGGGCTCTGTGGCTTTTTCCATTTGACGGAGCGCCATCCTACTGGGGCAGAGGCTCGGCGCCGCCGGAGCCGAAAGCCCGACCCTCCCGCCCTATTGGCCCATCGATCCTCCCCACGCTCCGCCTTCCCCATGGCAACCCTACCCCCTAATACGATAATCGTAGCTTCCAGCACCGCCCCCGCCCGACAAGAATTTATTTATAAGCCCCCAGAAACGACTCCGGCGGCTGCTCTCCCTCCTCTCTCGTTTGCGGCTTAAATCGTTGCCGGTCTTGTCGGGCCCGCTTCCGTCCCGCCAAATAATTATAACGCCGGCGACTCACCACCGTCCCCGCGAGATCCGGAAATAGACATTTTTTCGGAATACCCGACGGTTTGGAATACCGTAATAAAATTGTTGTGCCGTAATTTTCTCGCTCTTCCGTCTCTTCTCGACGGTTACGTCTTTCGCCAGACCGGTTTCGGCCGTGCGCCATCTTCGGGAGCCGTCGGCGGCGCCCTGATACGCGGCAGTTCGCTAAACCGCTATCACTCGAATATACGCGAAAACAAAATATTACGATATCTTCTTACCGACGCGGTTATAGTGCTCTATTATTGTTCCGAACGCAAGTCCCTTCCTTAAAGTCATTTAAGGTCTTGCAAAAGACCAAACCGGCGATAGGGGAAGGAATATCGAGAGAAGTACGACACAAGTTTTCCTTTTTTCACCGGAAAGAGTATTGATCGCGGAGATAATTTTTCGAAGAATTTTGTCACCGATAATAGATTTAATACTAGTAATAAGAACAAATATTTATTAGCGTCCAATAGCTGATTCGGTCTTACGCCAGACCGGTTTCGGCTTTTTGCCTACGTCAGTATCAAATTAGCGAAATTCCCGAGTTTCGAAAGCTCGTGGGCTCGATTGAGGGAATGGGGTTTATATTATTTCATAGCGAATATATATTATTAAAATAACAATACTAAAAAGAAATAACTCGTGGTGGAGGGACAAATGAAGGAAGTACTCCATCCATTGCACAATCTTAAGGTATCCTTCCATCGTATTACTTTAATATTTAAGTACGATATATTTACGATAACACACGGGGACATATTTACATGTATCCTACATACGTTTCAACTTGACCCGTTTCTTTTGTACGTATCGAAATACATTTTAATATATTTTTAAAAAAATAAAAAAATACTGACCGATACATATAGACGACCGATAGATAAACGACTGATCAAATACAAACATCGCGGTAACAGGAAGTACGAAGCTCTCTTATATAAAGATAACACTTCCTATAAATCAAGATTTTACATTCTCAACAGTATCACTGGCGATTATACCGCCTAAACCGGTCTTTTTTACCGTTATTATTTAAAATAATACAATATAATTAGTTTATCATGTAAAAATAATTTAAAATTATTCCACGGTGTTTGAATAATAACTTTGTTTATGTTACTGTTAGTCGGTAAAGCGACAGAATATTTCTTGGCGGGAGGGGTACTGCTTTCTCGGCAGCCGATATCGGACAGAGACAGATTGTATAGCCTATAGCTTAAAACGTGCTGAAAATGTACACCGTGTTCCGAAACCGTAGGGTAAACAATAGACACACCCCCAGGCATTTCCTGTTCACGTCAACAGCATAGATCAGAAACAACAGCATTATGAGTATTATTTGTTCAAGTATCGCCCTATTTTTCTGACTTCATAATAAGTTCGGGGTAGAAATGTCATGATGATCATAGATAGCAGTTGTGAAAGAAATGTGTGGGGTTGCGATACGCTATTTTATTAATTTATTTATCCCCTAGAACCGAATGAGCGGAGTATAAAATAAATAATAATTTATTTCGTTTAGTAAATTTTGCATAATTTAAGCGGGTGCTTATTAAATCCGGGCGGCCTCATTGTATTTTTTGCTGACAGGGACGACGTAATGAACTGCGGGGCGGACCGCGAATGATTACATAATTAGGGCGTTGTTAGCGGCGTTCTAAGGGCACTTCTACTAATAGGTCCCCTACTAATAACCGCCCTACTAATAGGCACCGACGCCAAATTCACCGATGCCGGGAATAGACCGCATTATTGTCTCGCCCAATGCAATTTATGAAAAATTTTTCCTACTCGTGTTCGAAAGGCGGACGGGAAACCTGTCCATCCGGGCCGGTTTTCCGTTAAATATCCGACGAATAATGTAAATTCGAACTCGGTAGCAGAAACAGAGATGGATTTTTTTCGAAATGAAACTGACTACAACATAGCACGAAACTCGGATTACAGTCCGAATAGAGGGGTTCCCACAATTGTCAACGGAAACTGAAAAGTGGTAATTGATATATTTTGTTGTAAATAAAATTGGGCATAATCCCAATGTACGGTCCCACTACTGATATAGCCTCGCCTCACTGTCGACCGCTTTCGTATATCGATACATCCTCCGTTCTCCATTCGATACATCCTCCCCGCAACTGTATATATGTATGTATATATATATATATATATATATATATATATATATATATATATATATATATATATATATATATCGCCATGAAAAATAACGCGGGCGTTATATCGATATACAATCGATCAGTTGTTAAGGGATTAAGGCTAGGTGAGTCCATACATTGAGGAATTTACCGCAATTAGTTTAGGAGAAACTCTTTTAAAACAATCGAATGTTGAGAGAATTTTATCCGGCCTCGAAAATTAAATTAGCAAATTTTACTCAGCGTTATACTACTTCTAGCCATTAGATTTCTATTACCGTTTTTCCGCGTATCCGTTGACAAATTGAAAGCCCGAATAGGACTAGGCTGTGATACCGGTGTAATGCTACTCAGTGTACATGACCGTGGCGAAGCCTGGACAGGCACTAACAGGAGACTCACGCGGGTGAGTCAATTTATCACTTTAGCATTAATAGCATGATTACTGTATACACCACTGTCGCGAACAAATAATACGCGAAACTGCCATGTTTGGCGGGGAATCAGCCGCCGCTCGGCACAAAATATTTTAACTTAACGCGGCCGACATTTATCCAATCGAGTTGTCGAATCAACACAAAGAAAATCATAATGTAATACAACTCTACCGAATTATTATTCGCGTATACAGGTAGTGTATTACGTTATCGGATTTGCTCTTGATTAAATGTTCGATGACGTTTATACAGTTCAACAAACATTAGCAGAGACCGTATTGTTATTCGCGGAATAATGCATTCCAATATATAATAATAGCCCCGTCCTATATCCTGGATCTTGTACATCTATTATCCGCCAAACAATGTAATGCAAACAATCCCAACAATGTTTACACGGGAAAATCCTTAGCGCGAAAATATTTAGTTCGGAATTACGAGCGCTAAAAGTACACGATTATCGTAGGTGTTTCGCATTTTGTTCGGCAAATGTAAACGGAAAATATATTGCCGGTAAGAGTAATGACAGAACGTTTCATCGTTTACCGATAGTCTTCAGTGCCCGGTTATATAACGATGGCGAGAAACGGAAACGGGAGGCGGGAAATGGCGCGGCATTAAATTGCGGCGTTGTTTCGGATTGACTTTCAGCCGGTGCGGAAAGGGAGGGTAAGGAGGTCGGCCGCAAAATACCCCTGTCCCGCCACTTTATTGCATCAAACGATACTTATTCGAAAAGGCGGAGGGGCCGAGGTCCGGGGCGGGCGCAGAATAAAAACGGATTCTAAAAGATTGAATTTAGGCCGGCAGCGTCGGGTAAATGGAATTAGGCCTAGCGGAGCCATATATTGGGGGGGGGGCTAGGTGGGCCCCCCCGCACAATGGACCCGGTTATTGCTTAGCTGCATCTTTATTAGATTTCCTCTCCTCGCCCTCCGACCCGGCCGACAATTAATAACAATCCCGATAGCTATTAGGCTCCCTCCCCCAACAAACCCCTTGTCCTTACCGGTTAATCCCTTTTATTCGAGTATATTGAACATCTTAATTAGAAAGGGCGGCGCCGGTACTACTCCTCCTCTTCTCCGGCGTTAACGCTTTAACCCGGCTTTCTCTCCCTCATTAAATATGCCCCTCCGTCCGACATTTAAATATAATTTACCCCCCCCTTTTATTCTGCCCCACTGGGGAGTTCATTAGAGGTGTATAATCCGCCTCCTGATCGCTGTCCGCGAGAAGAAGCGCGGGGATAAGGAGGATCGAGTCGATTCGGAATGAAACCGGCCACCGGTCATTATCGACGGGATTTTTCCCTATTAGTAAACGATATGAACGAGATCCACTAGGAAGGGTTTTGGCTTCTGGGGCCCTTATCCCCTTCCGACATTTCTGAACTCTTACTGAACCCTCCTAGGAGGGTCACGACCACTGCCGACCGAGGTTCTTCCCGCAGTACTACGCGATCCTAGTTAGTCATAATTCGAGTTACGGTCGCGGAAACCTTCCCTCATTTATATTTCAAATATGTTTTTATGGAACTGTATTTTCCGATCGCTGCCATCCTCGTACATATCGATTGGTACAATCTAATAAGGAAGCGAGGATTACCGCCATCATTATTTTCTCCTCTCCGAGCATTTCATTAGAGGTGGAAAAAAAACGCCGTGTATTCTATATTCGGTTTATTATTTAGAAACAATCGATGTCGCTGTTTTTTTTTTACTTTCAACTTTACGAGAGCCGGTTGAAAAAATTTTATTGGCGAAAATAAAAACGAACGAACGAAGAGCGGGCGATCGATCGATAGATACCGGCTGTACGCGTTCGCCGAGTTCTTTCCACCGACCGAAAATATGAATAGGTATCATCTTCTTTATAATTAGCAGGCCGAGAAGCATGATGAATGGGGGGATGAATGCGGCATCGTGTAATGGAATACCGACGAGCTAATAAAATACGTTCGGAAACATTCAATAAAATAAATAAAGTCCGAAAAAGGTTTTTCCGCTACGTCGGAATCCGATTGTAACGTTTCATTTACCTGAGGAGGAAGCAAATGAAAGCGGAATTGCTTTCGGAATTCCGCCCTGACTCCTTTTTCTAAACCGATCCCAATATGCGTCCAATATGGGAATATTTTTACATTTATACCGGCACGCACCTAAACGACTGTTAACTTTATTTCGTAAAATATAAGGAGGGAATTAGATAGATATCGGGTAAGACAGTAACAAAATGCGTTAATCGAAGATATTTCCGGGACAGTCCGCGGTCAATTGAGTAAATGTTTGTTCTTTAACAAAATCTATTTTAAATGAGCGAAGTTTTCCTCCTTTCGGGTGGTTTCCATACCCGGGAAGTATGTCTCTTCCCACAATATTACGCGATCCTACCGGAAGCCGGTTAGCGACAAAATACATTTTTAAGTCAACACCCGTCGTAATATACAATTATATATAGATTTATATGACGATAAATGGTACGGCGAAACGGAACGAGGAAAAAGTCTCGTTAATTAGGATGGACGGAGCTTCCGATTCTTTTTAAATGGTAGAATTTCCGGCGATTTCAGTCACTAAATAGTTCATTAAAGGGGGCCGGGTCGTTTAGCATAATTCCCGGTAGCGGAGGGAAAGAAATTCGGTCTTATATAAAGGTACACAAACGAATGGGAATTGTCCGATCGAGAGGATTTGAGGTAAAAGCCGATAAGGCACGAGTGGGGGCGGGGTCCTTGTTAGGACAAGAAGTGGGCCCTAATGAACCGAGATCACATCGCTTTATACCTTACCGGACCCATTCAACGGGTTCCCCTTCCCCCTCGACACGCTGCTATACCGACCGGCGAGGGCATTGAATTTTCACGGGCCGCGGTTAGCGCCCGGACAACGCCGAAAAGCGCCCCGCCTCCGTTTGCCCCAACGCGCAAATCGCTAGCCGGCCGGACTCTAATCAAATGCCGACGGCTTGACAAAAAGCCCCTCCATTGCTTAGGTGAATTTCCGATGGCCGGCACTAACCGTAGACGCTGGCTAATTTAACCCCTCCGATCATTTTCACCGCCGACACTCTTCAAGACTAAGTTACGAACGACGAGTTTGATTCGTCGCTAAAATTTAGACAATATTTAACGCGTACATTCAAGAACAATCGGTATAATTTACATCGGAGTGTCTTTTCCCGTGATACACCACATAATTTCAGAAATGAGTAATATTTTATGAAAATGATTGCGCAATTAGTTTATACAACGTGAAAATTATGAAGACCAGAAAATGAGGACGATAATGTTGAGATTTTAAAGACGTACCGGACACTTATCGAGCAGTGAATGGATTTGGAAGGTACAAGAAATACCTTTTCTAAAATACCTGGAATCAATTTTTTTCCAGGAAGAATATACGAAAGATGACTGCGTCCGAATGCAAAAATCCTTTCGAATTAATCTGTACCCGAAGGGTTAAACGGGCACCAAGCTATCTCATGACACTATGTAGCGCATACGACATAACCAGTATTCAATTGCTATGTAAGCACATTAAAACGTACTGTAAAACCATACGGACTTCAACGGTTTCCTCGGGTTGAAAAATCGAAAAATCATTCAAAATTATTTCCGGATGTAACGTCGTCAATATTTGTCAGGTTTGGTTAGGTTGAAAGGTGTATCTCACCAGCGGACCACCGTTCACTGAGTTTGGGGGAAATCTGGGAAAAATTTAAAAAAACATTTTCGATGTTTAACTTTCCTTTACGGAAGTGAGTGTATCTCGCTTTGGGACATTGGGAGTTTGGGACAAATAGGGGAACGTCTTTGAAAGAACACAATTTTCTATTTTTCAACACGACGAAAAGTTGAAAAATGTAAAATTCTTATTACTCGGTTTTAAAAGATGAAAATCCCTATTTTTCGTTTCATCGTTTTTATTGGCCACCGGATATCAGCGATAGTAACCGAGAAAAAGTTTTAGGGGATGAATATCTCGATTTACGTTTGTTTCAGTTCTAGTGGAAACCGAAAAACCGGAGGAAGTAGAAGACGAATTAGGCGGTTCGAACAGTAGCCCGACTGAGTGTGGTGGATCTGCCGTAACCGGGGATTCAGTCGGTTAGTATCCTGTCGATGAAGCCTCCTGCCAGCACTGTTACGAACCTTTTTCTATAACTGTACACATTATTTCTCGCCGGTCTTTCCAAATTTATACGCATTTGTGTTACATCCACCGGACGGTCTACAACAGTAAAGCTCGATTACCTAAATGTCTTACTCATATTAAGAGTCGCACGACCGGGGGATCTGTTGCCGGGAGGCCCTAAATGAGGGGAGGCGGTACTATAGGGTAATTAAAATGGAAACTAGCCGGTTGACTTAGATAAGGGAGAAAGCCGCAAATGCCAGCCGCGCTAAATGTTAAGAGTAAGCGCCCTTTAACCAGCCCATTACGGGCCAAACCCATTGACATTTAGAGAGCTCCGCTTCTCAACCTCTAAATCACCACTCATCGCGTTACGGCCGCCGCTGTTTACAAATTAAGAGAGTTTGTCTTTTTACTGGCCGAAATCGAAAAAAAAAATAAATTGTCGCCCCGAAGTTTTGTATCGAGACCGTTTTGATTCGATTTGGCGATTTCGAGCGCCCGATACGAACTCGAGACCACCGCCTACCGTTACTGCGGCAACAGCGTAAATATTTCATTTAAATACGGCGAATTTGTACGCATATATTTAATGTTTATGAGATAGGAGTGTTTTAAAAAATATTAACTATATTAAAAAAATCTATTATTAAAGAGTACTTATTATGTCCACGATAATTCATACATAAATATGAACTGGAATTTTTTAGAATTAGCATAGAAACAGCTAGCACGAAATAATTAATTTATGGAGTAATCAATGGTCCCGTGTCCATAGCCATTATACTGTTACTGTGGTGGTACGTGATTTACACGCGACAGTATGATGGCAGGATCCCTATACTGCTCTACTGATTGGAATCGTACCTACGTTGGCGAGAAGCTGAAACCGGTCTAGAGAAAGACCAAACTAGCGAGAGAAGACCGTAGCTCGGGAAAACTACGGATATCTTAAATGAATAGAAAATTTGCGACGAAGGGTCTTAAGATTGTCCGCTTGTGTTATTAGTTGCGATAAATTTGTACATATAATTTCCAATTCATACTGGAAGGTCAAATTACTTCCGCAACAGTGCACGATATTCATTTTATTAATTGAAAATACACGATGAAAATCTTCAGCGGTTTTCTATCTCCAAAAATATTTCCACAAATTATTCATATTATAATATCGAAACTTGGTGAAATAATTAAAAATACGACGAAAACTCTTCACGAATAATTCTTCATAATAATCACGATAGTAATTTATTAATAATCACGTTAGTGATCTGCCGAAACCTGTGTAGCATCGCGCCCAATCGCGTCTCTTTTTACAACTTTTATTTTATAGTTTTCCTTAATCTACGTTATTTAATGTTACTCGAACTTATATAATTAGTCGGTAAACAGGGATTCCAGGATAAGTTGCGTTGGCGATCGTGGAATAATACGGAGGTAGTTATTCTAAAAAGCGGTCTTGCTTCCTTTCAAGGGAGTCGGTCATTACGATGAAGCTGGTAACAGGATGGTGGTGGGGGGGGGGTCTACTCCTGGAGCGTTTTTTTAATTGGAGGGCTTTCCACTCCATCCCTGGCCCAGGAGGGTCGGCTAAATATCGGCCGTCTCTTCGGCTGGAAACCGGCGGTGTACGCTTCGGTTCTCTCGATACCGATGGCACCGCGGGCTACCAACCGGCGGTATATTTAAATCGCGTTTACAATCGCCCGCTTCACGATCGCGACCCTAGAATAGGGCCGGGGAGGAATAGGGGCGGGAAAGAGTTCGTTACCGGGAAACAAAGCGCCTTTTTTTCCTTTTTTATATTACAAAGGCACTTTAGCCCAGTGACAGACGGGAGGGCCTCTTATCTCGAGAGCGGCGGTCCTCCCTCATCTCATTAGGACGGCCGGTAATCGCGCCCCGACGCCTTCCCTTTCTCCCTCGGCTCGCCCCTTTCCATCGGCTACCTCTCTCTCCGAACCGCGTCCCCCCTGTATTTAGCGTTAATTATCTAATTTTTCACTATTCCCTAATAGTTCGGCAGTACTCCGTTTGGGGCCACGTAACACATATACCCCTGTCCCTCGAAATATGCTGTATAGGTTTTGTTAACGCGATACATCTCGAGGATCCATTCACGGCACTAATCCTGTAGCTATAATTATAATAAATATAATTGTATTATTATATTTTTTATTACAAAGCCACTTTAGGCCGGTGACAGGCGGTGGGAGAGAGGAGGGCCGGTTAACTGGAGAGCGGCTGTCCGCCCTCATCTCATTAGGACGGAACGTAATCGTGCTCCCCTTTCTCCCTCGGCTCGCCCCTTTCCATCCTTCTCCGAACCGCGTCCCTCCCGTATTTAGCGTTAATTATCTTTTTCCTAATTGTTCCGCAGTACTGCGTTTCGGGCCACACGATACATATATGTAATTATACGAAATATGCTGCATAAGTTGTGAATAGTGCGGTATATCTCAAGGATCCATTAATCGCACATACAAGGGATTCCTGTACCTATAATTACAATACGTACAATGTTAATACGTCATATTATATATACTATACGCTATTACAGTCGATCCTCGGTTTGCGAACTTAATTCTCTGGTCGCTACTTGAATTGGTCGTAACCCGAATCCATATTTCCCGTTGAAATACGCGTACATACGATTAATCGTGGAACACATTTTTTTCATGCGTTTTTTTGTCGAATAACGTAGACTAAGTATCTAGTATGTATCTTGTATTATAAGCAAATAAAAATTAAATATTTGCCTCTTTTTGGTTTATCCCGAGTGTTGCTATTTGGACGGTAATTTGAAACACCCTTTGGTACTTAAGGTCGGTGTTCTTATCAACAAATCGTTAGGTATAGTGCCTAGCCTTTTCACAAATAATTGGTTCAGTAACGGTTACGATTTCCTGTCACCGCTAGCACTTTTGGTCCGATTTCCGCATAACGCCGTTGGTTATAACATTAAAGTGTATGCTTGCTTACCGGGGACGCTGTGCTGATCTAATGAATGGGAGCCTTCCGTTCACAAAGTAATTAATGTATCTTAAACTATAAAAAATACATATAAAGTAAATCACTTATATGGTGGTATTTTTTTAACCCCCGCTCTCAGTGGAGCAGAGTACCGTTGGTTGATACTTAATTGAAGCTATATATCTGGGAGCCAGTTGTTAACAACGGTAAGTTTAAGCATTATTCCAATTAGACGTAACAGCATATCGCACGATGATTTTTCGAGTTAAAAAATAATATTTCCTTTCGGGCCAGAAATGTATCAGAAACGCCTATGATACATTGTGTGTCTTAAACATACATCACTTAAACTCTATACATCTACCTTAATATAGTAACCACCATTAGATGTTTTTTTATTTTTTTCACTGAATAACAAGACAGAACTCAATTACAAAATAAGCAGTTAAAGTGAATATGAAGTTAAAAGGGAATTGAAAAATATACAAGAATATATCTTATTTAATTGCTGCTTTATTATATTATAATAACAAACGAGATTTGTTGGTATAAAGGCCAATACATGTCAACTGCATGTTAAACCAACATTAAAATTATAGAAAATACATTGCTTATACACATGAACAGGTGCACACATTCACACAATCACACTAAGAAAATGTTTTGTCTTGACTTACCTAAGCAAATTTTAACTAGATATGAATTAAGTTCATTGTTTATTATTTTAATTTGCAGAAATACTACTAAAATATAACAAAATAAGTTGCAAAACCCACTGGAAAATAGTGAACAAAGCTGAAATAATTTAAGAAATTATTAAAGCCATAAATTCTTACATCATTACCTGATATACATGGTATTACAATCCTATTATATTAAAATTGAACAAATGTTACAAATTGAAAAGGTGACAGTATTAAACAAATGCACCTGAGAAAAGTTACTTGCTGACTTACAATTTTTTATTACACAAATAGTGGCATAAATACAATTAAAAATGTAATGCAATATTACATGCTATACCTAAAGCAGACCCCGATTAAATTAATAAATTTAATCAGAAAAAGAGGAAAAGAGGATATAGGTAGGACAGACAAGAATTAAAAATAATGGGAAAACATTTTTCTAACTGCATTACTTTTCAAATTGTAACATAATTATGCCTTGAAGGTATAATTAATGAATCCATTCAGAATAGCTTCAAATATTAATTGAATACATATGTTTGTGTTGTAAGATAAACACTGTTTTAACAACACCTATATTACAACAAACTTATCATAAATGACTAATGCTTAACACATGTAACCATTTCATAACAGCAATATATTAACAAAGATAAAAATGTAAAACTAAAAGTGTTATTTATAAATTACCATTAACCCATTCATTAAACTAATTGCAACATTTTCACAAATAAACTTTCCTGTCGTACAAACACATTAGAATAGTGACATAAGTGTGATGACACCATTTTATACATCAGGGTTTGACAAATACCAAATGCCCATTGGCACTTAAAATTGTTACTTAGGCCTACATTTTAGTAACAATGGATTGGCATGAGTACTTGGTCTTGAAGCAGTCAATAGCATTCATATAGCTATGATGGTAGCTAACCTTTGGGAGATGATAAAACGTAATGAAATTAGTCCCAATAAAACGGTAAAAACATTATTTTTAATATTTAATACATAATTTATTACAGAGATTTTTATTATTTGAACATTTAATACAACATTTATTACAGAACATTGTAATAAAATTGGAGTACAACATGTAAGGTTAAATACACTTACAGGGTATTCTTATAATCAAACAGGACCATGGTGGTATGATAGCCACATAAAACCAAAACTTCGGTACATATTAAATTAAAGTAGCTACTTCACATCTATCCCAGTCAGTATTTTGTTTCTCACCATAAGTCATATGAAAGCAAGAGCTGTACACTGACAAGCAGATCCATCAATATCGTTATATGAATTTTACCAAATCAGGTTAATTCGTGTATATCTAATATTACCATTCTACCATAATAAAGTATTTGGATTTTTTCAATTAAGTTATTATACAAAAGTTATTGACAAATGCTTAACTTTAAGTTTGATATACAGAATAAAAGTAAGCTATAATAATTTGCATTAGATCTGTTGAAGCAGAACCAGTTTTACCATCAAATATTGGTACATTTAGACTGAATATGAGATCCTTTATTCCTAGTGTCCCAAAATTTGATTGTGTAATCGCACAAAAACAATTAGTTTATACATTGGTTCCAAGCACCAAAGAATATTTGTCAAGCCCTTGTTTTTATCCTCATTACTACAAAAATAGTGAATTTTCATACCATATTACTAGTGTTAAAATTAATAGACGTAAAACTTGGACGATTGCTCAAGTATAAATACATTTCGATTTGAAATAAATAGCAACTTAAAAATAAAAAAGAATACACGTTGATTTGTACAGCTCTTCAGCACAGAACATGGAGGTGTTTGGGACAATATTTATTGTCAGGAAAAATGTGTGTATGTATCTGTGTGTTCATATAATATATAAACCAAATATTCTAGTAGCACACAATATAATCAGATATGAAAGAAGCATCTAATGATGTATAATTCAAAATATGTGTATTCTAATTCAACAAACAGCCCAAGTTAAAATACACAAACACACAGAAATGTGTATGCGCTAGCACGTTGAACATGCCTATGCACATACAAAAACGTACACACATAGGGACACGTGTATACACAAATATACATATGCACACACATACACACATTTATTTGTTACTTATTAATCATTTATTTGTGTGAGTACGTGTAAGCTAACATATTCTCATTTACACACACACACACACACACACACACACACACACACAAAGGCACGCGAGCACAAACCCGCGCGGGCACGCAGACTCACGCAGACACACACACACAAAATGGTAGAGGAAGAGAAATATCAATTGAGTGTTGCCAACTGCTTATCGTACACACAACTATTGGGAACCTCTTTTCTCGTGTTAATCACATTTCTTGCTGGAAAACTGTAGTAAACATTTTATCCATAAGTCATGAAATCTTGAACGGCCCATCTCTTTATGGCAAAAACAAGTAAATATTACAGAATGATCTACTAAAATAACCTAAAATAAATTCATTCCTGATGCTCTAGAAGCCTGCAGTGAAAAACCAGGCTATTTTTCAGGAACATATTTGAACTGAGTTATTCTGGCACGTCTGTGATTCTAAAAAAAAAAAATAGTAAGGATTTAAGTACATGAATTTAACCAGTAAATCTATGACTGCAGCAATACAGAAAATTGGGAGACTACTAATATCAATGAGATTTTTCCTGATACAACATTTTTTGGAAAAACAATTTAGAAATATAATTTAAAAAATATATATTAAAATGACATCCGAAGCACCAATATTTCTGTGTAATATAATTGACTAATACTAAAAATTAATGATTTCTTTTATACTTAACAATGCAACTGTAAAAATCCTTTGTAAGTAATCTGTGCAAAACGATTTCCAATTCCTGTTTTATTGGCATCCAGATGATAGTCTCTTACCATTCACTATTCTCACTGTCAATCAGACTAGAAGGTTTCACAAAACTAGTACTATTTTAAATAGTACTTTAAAAAATTCTGTTCCACCAGAAACATACAATTAAGTTACTTATCTCTAGTTTTCATTGATACAATTTGAGTTAATGCCTCAGATAAAACAGGTTTGGTTACAAAATATTACCCGGATTATATCAAACATTTGCGATGAGTTATTCTTAAATAAATTAAAAATTGTATATTTAATTATAATAAGTACTTATTATGTAAACACTTCACAGACTTTATAGACAAAACTAGTTCCAATTAATATTTTATAATTAACAAAACTTTCATTACTATCTATTATTACAGGCAGTTATTATTTCTGTTGATCATGCATTGGCTACTGAGGTATAAACAAAAGAATGCTCCGTGCATGCGTGCACACACACACATACATACACCTAAATTTATTCTTACCACAGTATTTCCCACTATGAATTACGTCAGCCTAGTCCTACAAGCATTCTTCTTGACTTTTCCTAACACACCTGGCTACTTTTCGTTTGAAGTCTGTATAATTCTCTCTCCACTCTTTCTGTAATAAATAAAAAATAATATCAATCCCACTTTTGTTTATATGTCCCAATTTGACATCCATTATTACAAATGACCAAATTTGTTGTCTGTCCCTATTTCAATTTCTATATTTCCCGATGCATATTAAATGTGGACTTCTGCAAGTAATATTATTAAAGAAACAGTTTCATAATCAATACCATCCATAAAAACTGGCATTGAATATACCTACTGCATACACAAGAGAACTTTATCGGCAGGCACCACCTACTTTAAAGTACTGATTTTAGATACCAATAATACTGTCCTAAAATAATACAAAAAATAAAAATAAATCAAGTAAGATGTTTTTCACAAATATTTGAAAATATGAAACATGATAATAATTTATATTTCACTTTTATTAAGATGAGCTTTCTTATAAGACAGACAAATTGGAAAATAGTCAGTGAACACATTCAAAATTTGCAATGAACATACTAAAAATTGAGGTTAATTGCTATTTTTTAGCCCGGTGCTGTGTATAAGTTTAGCTTACCTTGGAAACATTTCGCAATCAGAGGAACAATACGTTGAAATTTTAAATAGGCAAGACTGTTCTTTAGAGTTTTATCACAGGATGGGACAAGCCTCTAAATTTAACTACCTATAAAAAAAACATATTTTTTGTTTTTCATCAACTTGACAAGTGGCAACTGCCAGTATCTACGTTCTATGTTTCTGAATATGTCCAAAAGTATTATTTTTGTTTTGATATTCTCCAATTAGTAATACTATATAATTAATACCATGACATGGTAATCAAATTAATGTCATTGCTACACATTGATCATAAAATTATCACTTCAAATTATCCAGCTTCTTCTCGGTCACTCACTGTAATCCAGTTTTATATGTTTTTCATGAAATATATTTTCTTATTGGAATCAACAGCACTCTACATCCATATGTATATATACACATATATTTACATACATGGCATCCATAAGCCACAATATAATCAAGAGATAAACCGATATAATATCAAAATTCCTGTAATATCTTACTTCAAAATCTTTATTCAATCATTAAGGGTATGTTCTCCATTATGTTTTACTTGTTTCCAAGGTTTCAAAGTTTCCTGTCCTCTTCTTTTAGGTGCATAACTTTTAAATCATTTAGTCCGCTCATGCTGTCACTTGTGTAGTCCCTTTATCTTTTCAATTAATATCTATGTGTCTATGTAATTAGAATTATATGAATGAACACATTCAATCAAATTCAAACAAAAACTGAATTTGTTTTAAAAGTTCAATCACCAATCTATGAAAAATTGTCCCTAGTTTATGATAAAGGACTGTAACTATTTTCATTAATCAATACTAAAATACACTGCAAGATATATATTGAGTAAATTTGAATAATTTAAAATTAAGCAATTGAGTACATGGGGATGCGGATGCATTGTTTTATTTTACTATGATTTAAAGCTTATAATTTAAAGTATATTCATCCAGTCCTCAAACTGTACAATGAAGCAGTCAAGAATTGATATTAAACAAAGCTAAATGCCATGATAATTGCTAATTTATAATATTATGGTAATATATAAACAATAAATACATACATTCCAGTAGAGGTCTGTGGAAATTATATGTATCAAATAATGTTTTAACACAAAAAACTTATAACCCTTTTCTCTAATCTCTTCATTATTGATTTTGGTATACTCAATATAAATTATGACATTTTTCTTAATGCATTGAAATACATTCTTTTAAATAATGCTTCACAATTTATTTCAATTAAGAACAACTGACCTGATATTGTCCAATAGTTTGTAGGACCTTCTTTCATTAAAGATGTTACCAAAATTAATACCAATGATGTTAAAAAATTATTTCAAACACTTTCACCAACTACTATTTTTATTTGAGACCAACAAAATAAAAAGGATACAAACAGCCATCCCCAGTATACCATTCGTATTTCTAATTAATTGTATGTAATTAAACTTTTTAACAACAGAAATTTAGTGTTTCAAATGTTTAACAAACTTAACATTGCTTGAATGGTGTATCTGATAGATTAATATCATTTGGATTAAAGTAATTTACAGCCATGAAGGGGTTTTATGTATCCTACTAACATTTCTTTACTATTTGGAGTATAATAACAATTTATTAAATGGGTATTCAAATATAAACATTTTATTTATATACTATCTCAGTGAGTATTGTTTTAGGATAGTATACATTTGGTTTTTGTTTTATAATTTGGATAGTTCACAGTACGAAAAACACTAACTTCTTTCAATATGTATTATAGAAGAAACTGAAAATTGGAAGTAGTAGTAATGTAAATAAATAAAAATAAGTGTACAGCTCTTTTTCCATTATTGTCAAAAAGATTTACTTAAGAAAATCAAAATTCTACTATGCTTCTTAAATGTATATCACTTATCCAAAAAGTTTGGGGACCCATATGATAGAAGGATTGGAGGAAAACATTATAAGGGCAGAAAACCTGAGTTATACGAATATCAAATATGTGATTCATGACTGATGTGGCATCCCATTCATCTGTGCACTAAATTCAACATAAATGACTCAACACTTATTCCAATTCTTCAACACTCTATTTGTTACCTTTCCTCCGTTTCATTTCATCCAAAATTATTTTCTTAAAAAATATTTTAGACAACTGGCACTTGTACATTATTAAATTATTAATAGAGACAAGTACTTATTTCCTTAATTGAGCAATATATGTACATTATACTGTATGTAAACATAAATCAAAGACAACACACCTAAAATACAAAACATTAAAAATGGTATCTTTTAAATAAAATATACAC
Organism: Lethocerus indicus; assembly: GCA_019843655.1. Taxonomy (NCBI): domain Eukaryota; kingdom Metazoa; phylum Arthropoda; class Insecta; order Hemiptera; family Belostomatidae; genus Lethocerus; species Lethocerus indicus. The sequence goes on from JACDQD010000001.1 coordinate 24,244,492, forward strand.
CATTAATTAAATACTTACAGCCGCATCTACATTCGCAGGGCTTTCATCATTTGGATCTGCTAACATAGAGATGACTGAAATCAATATCGTTTCAACTGTATGTACTGGTAACCATCTTTCCGAGGCTTGCTCATAACCCCATTTGTCATCTCCAGGCTCATGCAGAATTGAGATACATACATCTCCATTTCTTTCAACTGGAAAAGTAAAATAATGTTTTATTAATTTATATTTTCCAAATAGTATTTAAAAATGGGGCTCTGACAAATGACAGGACATCAAATGCTATTCACCAACTACACTTTTAAATTTTAATATTATACATTCTGAAAATTTTCAATTCTGCTATTTATTTTATTCACAAATTAAAATTATCCGTATGGACAGTATATTGTAAAATGAATAAGTCAAAAATAAATGATTAATTAATCACCTGTCTCAAATAACCATTAGATATGTCTCTCATTTATTGTTTATCTCCTTTAAGGACCTTAATAGATTTCAATCAACAATTCAGTCAAAATCATTCCCAATTACTTTATTTACTTGTATTTATAAAGTAAAATTTATCACTTTTATTGTAGTAAACTTTATTATTTGCCCTATTAATCAGTACCCCCAATTATGCTATATATATATATATATATATATATATATATATATATATATATATGTATATATATAGTGTGTGTGTGTGTGTGTGTGTGTGTGTGTGTATTTTACAAGATGGATAGCAATAAGCAACTAAGTTAATTTAACAATAGACATCTTTGTTATAGCACTTATTGTTTAACCCCTTAATGCACTGAACCCAGTTAACTTGGGTTCGAAAAATTTAATTGTTTACATGCACCCAAGTATGTATAATCGTGTGAGCTTGAATTCTTGATACAAATTTCCACTCATCCAGGAAAAGTTGCATGTAAACATATTCAGTTTCCGAGCGCTCTGCGTTCACCCAAGTAGAATCGAAAACTATTTATGACCATAAAACAATTTCTACATTGAAAAATAGAGAGTTACAACTACTTTAAGAAGTAGACGTCCATCAATTTTCCCAACACCATTGAGATTATCTGCATGACATTTTCCAGCTTTCGTACCACCAACAGAAAAAAAAGAAAATCCAACTCGCCAGTGTTTTATCTGCTCAAAAAAAAAAGGAATAAGAAAGTTCGCAAAGAAACAAGATATATGTGCTCTGACTGTGACATGCCTCTTTGAGCCATCCCATTTTAGAATTTATCATACAGTGGCAAATACTGATTAAAACATCATTCCCATTTTTTCTTGCTCCATTAAATTCAGATTGGCGAAATATGTGTGATCTAATTAACTTTTTTTTTGTAGAAGGGGCATTCTCTAACAAGATTTTTTTTTAATGTTATTTTGTGTACAATGAAAATAAGGAACATAAAATCTCAGAAAAACGACTACCTCTGGATTTTTTAATTGGTGCATTGGGGTTAATCTATCATTCAATTTAATTAATGCTATCAGTTTCCATAAACATAACATCATTTTATAATACATAATAACAAAAGAAATTTGAGAATAAACTTATTTGTTACTTACTATTGGGATGCCAAATTTCTGTCACAAATTTCATTCTTGGAGGTCTAAGTGGATATTCCTTTGGGAACAAGAGCTGAGCTTTAAAAAATCCTCCTTCGCTGCAATTAAAAAATATCATATTAACTGCACAATCTTTCAATAAAAACAATTCTAAAAAACGTCTAAATCATCCAAATTACATAAAAGAAAAAAGTATAAAAATGTAAAACTTACTATAATGTTTCTGGTGGACCTATAATTAACACTTCCCACCTGTAGATATCATTGTCATCAACCAACCCGGCAGAGAACCCTTCAACAGGGTTCTTATTTAATTCTGTAAAGAATACATATTATCAACAAAAAATATGATTTGTTATCATGAAATATCAATACTGAAAAAATAATAAGATAGTATACATTTAAGATTAGGTTCCATGAATATATAAAAATATCTTCAATACCTACTCAGAATCATATAATATTCTATATAAATGTATCTTTGTGAAAAATGTTAATAATACAATCAAAATAATATAACACATATTATAAAATAAAAAACTAACATTTACTCATTAAATGAATTGAAAAGTTAAACAGGTCAAATACTCCTTTGAAAACTAAAAATTCTATTTGTGTATCATTACAAAGCATATTTATTAAATTATTTATGACAAATTTACATTGAATTTTTTAAGTACAATTAGTGTATAAATATTCATTATCAGTAACAATATAACCCAAAGTACATAATTTAACTGATTCAGAAACAACGCATAAAGTTAGACAAGAAAAATTTTTTCTAGAAAAGAAAAAGAATTTAAAACTCAATTCTATTGGGATATGTCTAAATATGCAAATAATTATAATTAAAGTCATTTACTTATAAATTCTGAAAGAAATTTAATTTTCTTTATTTAGTAATTCATTTAATTAAATTGTAAATACACCAGTGGTGTATGCTACTTTACTCAAAAACACAATATTGTTGTTTATATCTTATATATTGTGTTTCATTTAACTATTACATTTTCTTATTCTTATAATTTAAATGTGAATAGCTATGAATGAATATTAGAAAAAAACATCAAATTGATTTCATAAAATAACATTAATTAATTCATGAAACTAGCTTATTCCAAAATGCTGTTTTATACAACACTGTTTTAAACAATTAAATGTATTCAGAGAATAATAAGAGAAAACCATTTTGCAGAAAAAATTTCTGAAATCAGAAGACATTATGAAACATGGAATTAAATGAAGAAAATTGATAGAACATGGCAGTGAATAGAAAGAAGGAGAACAAAATGAGCCAGCTGGAACATAGACAATAATACAATATTTGAAATAAATAGTAATGCACACATATACATGTAGGATACATGGATTAAAGGAGCAATGTAATGAAAAATAGATATAGGTAACAGTAATTACACTTTTTTTAATGTCAATGAATTATGATCAGAAAATACTCAAGAAAAACAATCATACAGAATAATAAAATTTATTATCATAGCAAACATTTTTCTTTACAAATGACTATATTTATAATCAATCAGTATTGAACCTCATTGATTTAAAACAAATATATATATAATAGAAAAAGGAAACAAAAACCTTGACTGTATAATTCTGATATTATATATATATATATATATATATATATATATATATATATATATATATATATATATAAAGTTGAAAATATGGAATAACAATGCATAAAACTGAACTAAACATAATTTTGGCTTTATATATATATATATATATATATATATATATATATATATACACACACACACACATATAATATACATATACATATAAGTTCAAAACAATAGAAATAGAAAATGAATGAAACCATTGAAGAATTCTATATAAAAATTAGATTAAAACAATTAAAGAATATGTTTACAGATGTAGTTAACTATCATCAATGAAATATTTTTATATTTGAAAATAAAATTATTTAACTATTCCATTTTATCAACTAGCATATCAATATTAATTAACCACTATAAAAAATGTTACATATATACAAAACACAATACGATAGTAATTACTTTCACTTTTTTATTTTGGGTTGAATATTTTCCATTGTATTGTTCTAAAATCATTAAACATTTATTCTTTGTATAGACTTAATTAAATAAGTTAAAGAAAGCAAATAATAAATCACTAAATATCACTTTTGTGATAGTTGTTTCTTATCTGTGTACAGAATTTTCTTTCGAGATACATAAAAAAATATTTACTCAGTTAATAAGAAGGTAGAATGTTCTGTGTCAACAGTTCTATTCCTGACAAATATAAATTTAGAATAAATGAAATGTGACATATTATAATTTTAGTCAAGTTAATCATTTACATAAACTAAAAGAGGATGGGTGTTCAAATCTAATATCTATTATTGAAATCAATAATTAAGATACATAGATCTATATGTACAGCGAGGGACCTTATGCATAAATAAATAAACAAAATAAATAACTAAATGTAGGGGACATAATAATAACACTAACATGTTTTTGAATTTCTGTCCTATGACTAGATATCAGAAAATATATAAGAAAAAGACGCAATTATTACATCATAATAACACTTCTCATAAAAAAGCATAATTACTTGAATAACTTAAATAAATAAAAACATTCAAAATTCAATTTTTAAATTCAGCACATAGAAATAATGGAATTCATTACAATCAAGAATGAAAATTATAATTGTCATTAATATTTTGGAGTTCACATAGAAAAGAAATAAAATTTATATCATTATGTAATATGAGTCAATTTGGAAAAACTAATGGTTTTTTCATTTATTTCAAAATGATGAAATAGCAACTTCTATAGCATTTTAAATACTGAACTTATAAAATTGTATGTAGTATTTGCATAACATTTATAACTGATACTGATTCAAATAAAATTTATATCATAGATGAGGCATGGGAAATGAAAAAACATTCAGGAACTATCTACTAAAAACCGTTATTATGAATTTTGTAGAATAATATAAAAATCTATGTAACATTGAACTCAAATTGAAATTACCTAAAATCTATGTTATAATAATTATACATTGAATTCAGAATAATTACATACAATTTTGAAAAATAAAGCAAATTTAATTTACACTAGTCTGTAATATGGGTCAATTTAAAATAACTAAAGGTATTTTATTTAGGGATTTTGAAAAGATGACATGAAATTTACAATTGTGTAAAATAAAATATGTATCGTCTATAATAAGTAAGTTTACAGAACTTATAAAAAACATTTTGTTGTAATGTTCACTTTTATTTTCATTCACATTATTATATTTGTAATTAAAACATAAATGTTGCTTAATATTTACATAATGTATAAAACTGATTAATAAAAAACTAGCAAATGATTTATTAAAATAAATAATATTTATGTCTAAGGATTTTTAAAAGGAAAACATATTAAATTTAAATCACTCTAACATCTGAGTCAACTTTAAAAACTGAATGTATAACTGAGTGTATAAATAATGCATATTCTTAGCATTTTCCAAACACAATTGCGTTACTTTAATATTTTGAGTTGTCAGATTTAAATATATTAATAATTATTATTATTGGTAGTTTTCTTCATGGGTTTTTAAAAGCGAAAAACAAACTTTACATCAGTTTGTAATTTGTCAGTAAACTTATTATAGAAGTTGGAGGTATTATTGATTTAATTTGGTACATAGTCTTATACATATGTGTAACAATAAATCTCACAACCACCACGGTATTTGGTTTTCTGTATTCACCATTCAATCATAAATAACCGGTTATATCTAATATTAAGTAATTCTAAAAATAGCACATACATAACAGGAGTGGTTAAAAAAATGGTAAAAGATAATTTAAAAAATTTAGAACATTACTGGACCAACTTCATATTGATCCAGTAATAACGTAATATATTACGTCCAGTAATACGTAATATATTCGTATATATTACTACTACTGTTTGTCTTTAGGAATTCTGTATTGAAAAAAACAATTATTTACAAACTGATGTAATATTGTAATCAACTCAAGATGATATAACTAAGGGGATTATATAACTTTATGGAAAGTTTCATGTTAGAAATTACAAAGCATAACTTTCTCATGTTCACTTTTTATGATTTGTAAATGAAAATTATTACCGATACATACATTTTTCCTTGTGTGATTAGAAGGGGACAAAAATGAAATGACATCTCTACATAATATGAAAGACAACTTGGAATAATTTTTAGAATACATGGAATGATAACTTACAAAACATCATTTTATTGTTTTCTTTTAGCCTATGTATGTCCCATTTTTTGTTCACAATTTTCTTACTTACCATTAAATAATAAATAAGCATTTAACTTAAACAACATTTATAACTGCTTTCAGAATAAAATACATATGACAAAAATGATTAAAAAAACATTGAAGAAGAATTCAGGAACAGAGAAATATATAATAATGGTATCTAAATCTATGGATTGCTAGCTGCACTTTAAACAATATAAAAAAAAAGAAAAAATCTATAGATAATTTTTATTACATGTATTTATCCTTATGAATTTTAAGGAAAATAGATTACAATTCTATGTAATGTAACATTCAAATTAATTATTATCTACTTATTATAATCTAATTATTATAATGATAATTATGATATAATATTATATATGTAATGGTAATTATTGTGATAAGTGTTGTCAAAGAGGTCTAAATCTCATAACTATTATTGAAGGTACTTTTCTTTGCAAACATGAGTGTGAAATCCACAAAGACTAATATGAAACATCCTCTAAAATATATTTAAACCGAGATAAAACAATAATGGAGACGTTTATTTCTATTGATAATTGATATAAATATTAGTCTTTATGGACTTTGAAGTTTAAAAATATAATTTACATCTGTATGTAACATGTGAGTAATAACTTGGAATAACCTATAGAAGAACAAGATTCTTTTGACACCACTAGGATGCAATGTTACTACTCATAAAACATTTTCATTCACAATGTGCCCATTGTCATTATGTTTCCCATTAAATTACAACTTACTTAGCTTGGCTAACTCACACTTTGATTTCACAATAGAATATATGTCACAAAATTGAATTAGCGTTGAAAAAAATTCAGGAACTGAATTTAAATACAAATATAACTTTTATTACAGATATCTGTACGTATGAAAAAACTTATTGAAGAGAAAACAATTTTCAAACTATGTATTTTACACTCAACTTGAAGTGACAACCCCTACATAGTAATTATTATTAATGGCAAATTTTTGAGGCTTTTACAATGATTTGTAAATTGATGAGGCAAACAAAATTTGCAATCATGTAATGTGCAATAAAACATGATTTTGTCATTATGTTCATTTTTATTTTATGTTTCATTTATTTAATTCATATTTATTTTTCATTAATTATAATATATTGTATAAAAATATTAATATAATATTTTAAATAGAAATTAATTAAACATTTAGTATTAACATAATGTTTATAGTTGATAAATGTGAAATCATTTGAACAAGTTTTTAATTCTGAGGAGCTAAGTCTCATAAAACAGATGAAATTTACTACAGAAGGCAGTTATGTTCAATTTTGTGTTATAGTCAAAAGCAAACCACAAAACGAATTCAAATAAATTAATTGATAGAGAGAGGTAACAAAGAAGTGTGCTCAAGTTATGAGGAACAGACAAGGTCATAAGAATAGTTGTAGAAATGAACATAAGGTATATCTGACAAAGAAAATATACAGGTATTAAGTAAATTATGACAAATAAAAGAAAATAATACACTGAGAGAATAAGAAAGTTAAATTGATACATTTTTCTTGCCCATTAAATTGATCATATACAAAAAATGAATTATAAATTTAAGAACACATTTTTCTGTCATCACAAAAACATGAACTTGGAATATATTTCAAAACGTGTAAACCCTAAGAAAGAGACATACTTTATACAAGGAAAGAAATTCATTTTCATAACCTCCTAACTCTCAGTGCTTTCCTAACCTCTGAGTCAGTTTGTTAAACAGAACTAGTTTGTTAGTAAAACCTCCCTGAATGTGAATAACTCAATATACATTTTTGGTTATTTAATATATTTTTTAATCTGTAGAATATATATCAAATTTAATGAAGTATGTTGGCCATAATTAAATAAATTAATTACAGCTTATATTTAAATATACATTTGGAACATGTGTTACCAACAAAAACCAAGGCCCAATTAATCAATAAGGCACTTATACAAAAAATCGTCTTTACACAAATTTTACATTAAATACTATTACTGTTTTTACAAATTAATAAAACCATAAAGAAACCACAACACGACCACAATATATAATTAGCCAATAAGTAATACAAATTATATAATATATGTTGTATCATTTTTATGCACATTTAGGCAACATGAAAGCAATTATTAAATCGTTAAAATCATAAAAGTAAAGAAACTATTTTAACGTATAAATATTTTACTCTGGTGAGATCCAAAGTGTTACGACTTCAACAAAACTCTCCACCTTGGGGACTCACTCTATTATGAGTATGACTTGTGTACATTAACAAAAGAAATGAAGGTACAGTGAACTGAACGATTAAAACGTGGTAATAAAATGCATACCTGCTAATTGTTTACGCAGCAAGAGAGCGGACTGTGGCTCTGACATTAATGTAACTATTTCTTGAAAAATACAAACAACGACAACGGAGTATAGAAGCTCAAATATAATCAGCAGAGCACACGAACGTACTTCAAGATTTACTCACTGGATGAACAGCTTATGTTGCACAGTATCGCCAACCCTAATATGTCGATTTGTATTGGAACATGTTTCTCGAAATACTAAAACTCGTTTTTTCTTGAATACTTAAAAATCTTGAAATTGACACCAAAATTTAAAACATAGATGTCTGAATTAACTCTATCAAATTTTCACCTCTATGCTACAAAGCGTAAAGTCATTTGGAAGTAAATTGTTTCTTCCATGAATTATAATAATTAGTAATTGTATAATACCGGATATTTATCAAATTTAAATATAGTTATATTTTTAAATGAGGATAACATTTCATTTCATTTTTAGATTCTAGGTGGTTTTGCACAGCTGTATTCATTACCACTAGTATTTAGCTGTTCCGCACAGCTGTATTTAACTCAGATTATGTCTATTCGATTATTACTATCCAATTAAATCATTAATTCTGAATAGTGTATTTAAACCATAAAATTCAAGTGAAACAATTAAATTAACTATTTTATCCCAGGTTTGATTCCATAACTATGTATTGCGTATATCAATTAACACCCAAACAGTAAATTAAAATAAAATCAATTAATTGTTCCATTATGTTTATAAAACTTTGTCAAAAGTTTCCATCATCAGTATATCCATTCATTAAATTCTGGTTAAGTGCCCCAACCTTGATACCAAGTTGACATTTTTTTATATTCCGTAATTAAGATAACTTTCCAATAAGTGTATTTAGTATTACTGAATTTATTTAATTTGAAATCAATATGCCATATGAAGAAATGGATACAAAGAGAGAGGATACAAAATAAATGAATCTATCTTTAATTGAAATGAAATTAGCAAACAGAAATTTAAGTGCTAACGCTCCCATAAGCTTCATATTTATGTCTATAATATTATATGTATTACACAATAAGTGAATTAAAATTAAACACTTAAAAGAAAAGTTTAAAAATCATAAAGGTTATACAGGGTTTTCTATTGTATTGAAGTTTTAATAAATATATTTAATGTTTTATATGGGAAAGAACCTGCCTTGTTTATAATACACCTTAAGCACATTAATTGACATTATATTATTTATAATATTACTTATTTTATACATTTTTTATTTTACTAAAAATTTATTAATTATTAGGTCTTTTTACCTTACAAATGAGTATAAGGAAACAAATACTTTCTGATAAAACTTCCTTACTAATAAATAAGTAAAACCTGGTCATACAGAATGCTGTAATTGGTATTGGCGCAGTACATATAAATTATGAGTTCAAAGAAAATTAAAAGAATGGGAATTTTATTTTTACTTAAGGATCTGTAAAAATAAAACGGGTACATTCCAAAGTACATATGCAGATTTTCATGATTAGTAACACAGTTACTGAAAACCTTTAACATTGTACCTATAACCTTGTAGGTTTATTTTAATATGTAGATATATTATTAACAATCTGTCATATATTACCACCAGTGGAATATCACAGAACACATGTTCTGTTAAGTCTTAATGTTTTATTAACACAAATATAAAGTAACTCATCAAATAACAAACAATCTTACCTGGATTGGTATTTATTGTATTCATTTACCATATTTATTTTCTGTGCTATTGTACCAATTGGTGACATGCGGATACTCACTTTTGATAATAATAAATCATTATTTTATATACAAAGCTCTATTGTTGTTGTTTCTTCTTTATCACACAAATACAGCTCTATTGGATTTTTGATAACTGATGCAGTAACAGATTTTGTTAGATAGTACAGTACTAGCACTCTACTCCAGGGAAATTTACACTGCCTTTAATAATACACATTAACTACTACAATAAAATATACGTAACTATATTCTCACTCTTGTCATTTATTTGATTCTAAACTAAAGATTAGCACTATATAATATAACTAGGTACATTAATTTTAATTATATATAAATTTTTTGTCTTTTAATTATTGTACAATCAACCTTTATTGTTCTAAGTATAATTGTGTAATGTTATTTTGTCATTTGTTTCTCTTGATAAAGAAGCCACCCTGTGATGACACTTTTGACATCAGAGTTATGGACAGAGATCTCTAGGTCAGTGGCGTTTTAGCCCTCATGGGGGATAATGGATAGTTAGCAGAGGAGAGGAATTTGATGGGTGGATCAGGATATGGATGGGAATGAAACCTTAGGAACAAGGATTTTATAAATTCATGATTTGTGTGATTTGAAACATTAAGGAACGTTTGAAGGACTTTCGATTGGAATCTCTGAATGCGAGGGATGAACAGCATAGTTCTATGCCTTATGCCAACATTGGTTTCAATATGGCTTTGTAGATTACGAGTTTGTTAGCTAAGGTCAATTTTGATGGTTAAGTCAATTAAACGGTCCGTTTTAATAATGGCCTTAATAGTCCTAATTTACAGTTTAAGGTGAATCTTTTGATTAGTATGGGGATACGTATATTATTTATTTTAACATGTAATCAGAAATAGCACAGTTAGTAAATTCATGTTATTTTACTCAAGTACACTTTCTATACCATATCTGTTTAAATAGGTTCGAAATAAAAAATAATCCAAATTTAGATGGATAAATTATTTATTAAAGCTCAAATAATACAGTAACATCAAGAACTGGTAATAATACAAACTGAATACTGTAAAGGTAGGAATCAAACACTTGGAAAGCTATTCAGCAATACACGTTTGGTTAAAGTTAATAATACTAGGAATTTAATTCTCTTCAACTGACTGGAAATACACGGATGCTCCTTGAGGATCGGGTTTCATGGTCTTGCCCCCTGGACGCCAATTTGCAGGGCACACTGTAAAATAAATAAAAATAAACATTACAAAGACTGAACACAATATTTATTTTAAAATGTTGCTGGGGGTTGTTCTAAAGACACTAGGGTTCTTAGAACACCAATTTAGTTGTTCCCATACCTTCAAAAGATCATTCTGCACAATTCTCTCTATTATTTGGTCTTGGGCTAAATCAGTTTCCACTTTTAATTAATACCGATAGCATTCTAAGTGAAATCACAGTTCAGGCAACATGGGGTTCCCCCACTTTGCACCAAGGGATAACCGTCATATTCCTATCCATCCACCCGTTAACAGATCAATTGTATGGTGGACAGGATTTATCGAATGGAGAACATATACCAATATAAAAATGCGATATACTATCATGGTTGGTAGTGAGGAGAAAGTACGAGTACAACGTGCACCTGCATGGTGTTGTATTGTTCCCTATTTCATTCCTGCCACAGAAATACCTCCTTCTTCTAGCCGACACCAGGTCACGGTGCGGCAATAATGCATCAGCCACATTCTATACATGAAAAAAGCAATAAGCCAAAAATAAATATTTACCTTCACCATGTTTATCGGAAAACTGGAAAGCTTGGACCAGACGGAGGGTCTCGTCAACAGAGCGGCCGACTGGCAGGTCGTTGACAGTGACCTGGCGCAAAATCTGTTTGTCGTCAATGATGAATAGGCCACGGAAAGGAACACCACTTGCCTCGTCGTATATACCGTATTCGCGCGCTATCTGCCCCGACTTATCGGCCAGAATGGGTATGTTCATTTTTCCCAAACCTCCTTGATTGCGCGGTGTGTTGACCCACGCCAGATGGCTGAATACGGAGTCGCAAGACGCGGCTATCACTTCGCAATTTGTGGCGCGAAATTCAGCAGCCCGATCGGAAAAGGCAATTATCTCGGTAGGACACACAAATGTACTGTAATATAATAGAATTGTTATTAATTCTTTCCCATTATTTATATATATATATACAGGAGCAATTAGTTGTTATGCACCCCAGGGTGTGGAAGTGCCTTTCACAACGTACAGTTTTGTTTTCATTGGGGTTTGCATGATCCAGTTGGGTGGTGGTATCATTGATCACTACCCTTACTTATATCTTAACTTACACCCATGTCATAAGGGCGCACTTCGACTGCCAAACCTCCAGGTCCCGAGGCATACGCACCACACCCTGAGCCACCAAAACCCCTTAGGTATAGTGATTGAAAAAAGATAATTAAGATTATCCGAGCATTATTAAAAATTAAACTTACAAATCCATTGGATAAAAAAAGAGAACTACGTATTTCCCTTTATATGCGCCTAAGGAAATGCTCGTTATTTCACCATTGACTAGGGCTGAGCCAGAAAATTCTGGTGCTTTCTTCTGGATTTTTGGTGTCATTTTTCTAAGCCTTACACAAACAGTCTGAAAATATTTAAACAGATTTAAACATATTGGGATTTCAAGTTAAATACAATTAATAATTAAAACTCTGAAAATCCATCTCTAAAGAGAAAATATATATGGTAAATTCCCAATGTATGGCCCCACTTAACCTTAATCACTTAACAAGGGATCGATTGTATATAGTTTAATGATATTTTTTGTAGAGTTATTTTTCATGGCAATATATATAGCAATATGATGGATAGGAACCATCGATTGGATAACAAATACTGATATATTGAAAAAGCGGACAGTAAGGTTACGTGATATCAGTAATGCGACAAGTACATTGAGATTTAACCAATTATATATATATATACAGACACAGACACACACACACACACATTAATTGTACAAAGTGCATTTTGTAAATGAATAAAATGCATTAAATTTTACTTTTCTGTTTCCATAAAATAATAATAGTTACTACTCTAAGTGAATTAAGCTAATGTATTGAAACAGGTGATGCTGTTTTCTTACAAATATCCCCATGTATTTTCCTAGGAATGGATGAATGGGCAAACGTGTTAAATTGAACTTTATTGAAATAATGTTTCTTATAATTGTTAATTTGAACAAAAGAAGGTGGCACAACCTCTGGTAATTCTGTCAGTGGAATTTAAAAATGGACAAAATCCAAAAACAACAAATGCATTTAATTACAATAACAATACACATATAAATGACACCAAAGTTAAACAATTGAGCAATAATGGTACAACAATCAATAAAATTGTTGATTAGCTTTTGATTAATAAATGTAAATTTCCAAATACAAATCTTTGAGATTTACTTTGTAATTTACTGCTTTAATTCATGTGTAATTCCAGTTGAAATGTTGACATGAGAATTTAAATTATTATGCTCCGTATATTATACACTCCTCTATAAATAACAAATCCATGTTGCCATAAAGCTATTTCTATTTAAGATAGCATTAAATACTAATGATTTATAAACTTTTAAAAAGAAACAATGGTTACACAACAAAGCCGCATGAGGAAAAAGGCACGGAAACAGATGAGGGATATGCCGACATTGCCAAAGCAAGGTCAGATAGCGTTGGCCAGGCTGCTGTAATAGTCATGACTAAATTCATCAAATTCTGAAAAGCACATTCAGAAGAAAGGTTGCTGGAAATTGATCATACCACAAATTTGTGCAGCTAGTGAAGGATAAGTATTCTTAATTTACAATATCTGTTGATGAGGGCCCGGAACATCATATTCTTACTAAATTAATTTACATTTAAACCCGAAATATAAACCTTTAAAATACATTATATCAACTGATGTGGAATATTAATTCTAGAAACAATGCATTACATTGTATATAAATATATTGTAATTACAATATATTGTAAATACTGCATATAAATATTCCTGAATACTGTTTTAAGCAATATAAAACCCCATCCTATCATAAAATTAAATAAACTGCAATAATGATTTTATTAGCAACGTCTATTAGATAATTTTACTGTGAAGAATATTTAATTTCTTTTAATAATAATCATTACATACGCTAATGTTAGTACAAGTACTAACAGTTTGTACACGTATTAATGGCTAAAGATTATAACAAATATGAGTTGTCTGTAATGAAATTTTATATAGGGTAATCAATAGAGAAGGTGGTACATATAACGAATTTCAATACACATCCTCTAACTATAAATAAATATACAAAATCATTTCCATTACAGCCAACATTCAACATGTTAGATCATTTCAAATATCATCTCGTGTTACGAAAGTTACATTTACAAACACAAGTAGAAATTTTAATATTTTTAAAACAATTTAGTATAGCAGTGGGTATTGCATCATTCTAATGCATATTAAGAGAATCTTCAAGACATCAAGAAAAGGATTTTTGTAACAATTTGTTTTAAGTTTTTGATAGCTGCCTACATTCAAAAAGCTGCCAAAAAGGAAACTAACCCAACATATAAAATATATGGATTTTCAACTGTATAAGATAAATCATTTCCAGGAATACAGGAGATACATTACCTTAAATATTAAGTACATTTAAAACCAGGATAACTTAGAACGACCTAAAGCTGAATAATTATTTATTTATCAGTGGAATATCTTCGACAAAAGAGTTAATATCGAAGAAAATAAATGCCCACCTGTAGGTCAGTGCTCCAGGTATTAGAGGACTTCGAAAATGAGTTATTAAGCCGGAAGGGTCAAATTTGCCAAACCGAACGGAACTCAAAAGAACCGGGAAAGGAAACAGCCTCAAGAAGAATCGCTATTGCATCATACTTCTAAAGATAATATCACAACAAGGGCCTGCCAGACAAAGTTAACAAAGGGTCGAACGTCTCGCTTTACTTACGCGCTTGCCCTGCCTCTATTCAGTGGGACAACTACAAATTCGGATTAAATAAGTAAAGTGAATTGGAAAAAAATTGTTAGAATTGTGTAAATAATATTGAAAGTGTTAAGAGATTGCTCACCTACGAAGCCGCTAAATTCGTTACGAGAGGAGTGAGACCCGGCTGCTTGGAACCGATACAATGAAAGAGTGGGGGAAACAGGAACTAATCATTACTTGATCTTTTGGCTTTCTACGCCCAATCAAATATAGATTTATATGTAGATTTATTAATATATTTGCAAACTTATTAGGTAAAGAAACGTTTAAAATTCTAATTAGGTATAATTTTTCGATTAATTTCTCTTCACCGGTACAAAATTATTAGTTTGCGTCAGTTATTTTGTATAAATTATTTTATACACGGCAATGATATACTATTGAACGGTGGTCGTAAAGCGTGCCCGTGAGAGTTAAATTAATAAGCAGTTAAGATAACGGCTTAAAATATAGTGTATAAATAGCAACACGAGTATAACCTCGAAAAAGTCAGGAAAGTTATAAGCGATACTTAATAAGGATGGTGGGGGTTGCCTAGGGCGGGGAAATTCCAACGATTTAAGTTATTTCACTCTCTATTATACCGAATTCTTTTTATTGGTTCATAATGCAACTGAGACCTCGCGGAAACCAAAATAAGTGGCTAAAATTATTTTTCTTTTATTCCCTATTAATTGCCGCGTGTTTTTCGAAACAACATCGTACTGTAATTGTTACCTGATTTTCACCACATTTCTCGGGCAGACAATTTACAGGAGTCCTTAAAAACACGAGGACACCATCGTTATATTTACAAAATTTGGTTACAAGGATGACTGGATTACAAAATACGAAATACCGAACTGGCTAGTACGCGGCATACGAATTCGTTGTAAATTATCTGAATCTGTGGTTAATTATATTACACAACCATCAAATAACCGAAAAATGTTCTACACACAAAAGATGAAGGAGTGCTCTTAAAATGTGACACGAGAGGATTTGAAAGCTTGATAACAAACTATCTGAGTAGCAGTCCCTTCTTAATGCTTATCTCCATTAATTTCCGTTTGGTTAAAAGCCGAATATTAGCTATTTAAAACAATATTATTTACATAATTTTGAGTATTATTTGTGTACCTGCTGAAACTACCGAAATTTATTATAAGACGAGCTGAAGATAAAAAACGATTATTCACTAAACGCCTCTAATTATTCTCGAATCAAGTCAATAATTACTTTTCTCAGGATTTTAGGCTTAAAGTTTGACTAAGTAGTTCACCTTTATTTGTGAGAGAGGTTTAAAAAAAAACCATAATTTTATAGCGACAGATGATTTGCTAATATTTATTCGTCAATATAACTAATTTTAATAATAGTTCGGTAATACAATTATCGAAACTTTCCATCTTTAAGTTGGCGGTCCCCTTGCGTACAAGTCGGCGCTACGAAAGCTGTAGATGGGTTAAAAATTGCTGAACACAGTTACGAACCAAGAATCCCAGACAGGAAGTTCGCCTTTGAAAGGCTCTCTTGCTGTACTGGAATATAACCAGTACTATAAAACGCTAACGGAACAAAAGCTGAAAAACAATATAGGGTGACCCACGGGTGTCACCTTCACAAGACAATTTTTTTATCCTATTTATTTTGTACAATCAACTTTGTTACCTATAAACTGAAACTCACACAATCATTATACAAAGGATTTAAACTTAGGTACACTATTTATGATTTTCATTCAATTCGAAATTTGTATGGAGGCCGCGTGGATAGAACCAACGGGATATAATAAAAATTTACTGTTAACGGTCCCATTTTGGATAATCTGAGACGACGATGAAGTTTAATAATAAAATCGAATAAATATTTTTGAACGCAGTTGAAACGCCGAGTTAAGCCGACTCGGGAGGGTCGACGTCGCCTAGAACATGCTGACGCGAAAAAAGGAAATCAATCTTATCGCATACGTTTCGTTTATTCGAAACCGACGCGATTCTCATTTTTTTTCTCTATCGAAGCGAAAGTCAGCACCACTCGATATCCTTGAAGTGAAGAATAATAAGTGAAATACTCTTCACCGCTTTGTTCACTTTTATTAAAATATAATTTCAATATACTTTCTTTTTTTCATTTATTTTTATTGTCGCGGCTGCAATTTTTTTATTGTATCTAGTGACAGTGCTCTATAAAATCGTTTACTGAACTCTTAAAGGGAGAAGCCACCCAAAATGGTACTCCCGCTCCTGCCTTTTTACTCGCGTGATAAGGAGATCGTTCGGTCATTTCCTCTTTAGGCGGCGCTCGGGATTTTCAGGAAGCAAAGATTTCCAATAAGTAGTTGGGGCATCATCATTAAATATAGTCCTATAGACATTTCTATTTTTATTTTCGGGTGCACTTTTAACTGTTACTCGCCCCAGGCTTATACACTTAAAAAAAGTAAAAAAAACTTTTAAAAAGTGTTATGTCTTTTATTAAAACTTGATTATACTCTTTTTATTAAAACTTTTATTAAAAAAGTTTTAAGTCGGTCCTACTCTCTCTCTGTCTCTCTGAGTGTTTACAGATTCAGAGCTCGGCTTTTAAGTATCGATTTATTTGAAAGCCAGCTGCCTTTCGGCCCGGATTCCTTTCCAAGTGGCCGAAAGGACAAAAGCGGGGGCCGCCCCCCTGGCAACGTTCAGACTGCCGAGGCGGAACACGCTCGTGTCGGCAGCTACGCTGGATATTTCCGTACAAGGCCGCCTTCTGCCCCAGTTTAGCCTTACAATACAAAAAAATCTAAAAAAAATACCCGGCCGGTCCCCGCTGTCTTTGTTCTACTTAACAAGGCGCTATCATATTTTAGAACTGCGCTTCTAGAACCTTCAAGGCGGAGTTTCTCAAACTTAGCTGGTTCATCCGCCCCTTTTCAATGATACACTTTCTCCAGGAATACTCTATTGCTAATAATGACATTGGCTAGTAAAACACTTTGCAGCTAAAATTTTATATCTATTTATTAAATAAATATTAAATTAAATATGTATGTACATAATATAAAAATCGTAATTACTAACAAAGCATGTACAAAAGTGTAAAGTTAATCATTTTTTATATTTATAAACAGTAAACCATGCTAACCGGTTACCGATGGAGGACAAATTTTTTTCATTCTCTTTGAATCCCAAACTGTTGAAATTTGGAATTTTTATGCAAGGAATTTTGTCTTTCTCAAGGATCTACTGTAGAAGTGTTGGTTTATATTGCCGGCCGGTGGACCATTCTACGCTTATATAAAATGGATGTTGGGACTTAATCATGCTTGTTATATGTACGATGTCGTTATAATAATCGGGATCTGCGGAAATAGTAGATAGAGAAAACACACAAATATACCACTTCTCACGAGGAAAACGTTCGATCGATGAAACATTTAATCAATTGGTATAATGAATGGCAGGAAGGTGCAGAATGGCAAAAATAATTTTATTATAACCCGTATAAGTCCCGTATTAGGTCCAATCGAGTCCGAAAGCATCCTGTCTAGGAATCGTGAATTGGAAAAAGTGCCTGTGCCTCCCTCCCATTTACCTCTTTCTCATCTTTCCTGTATACCTCGCGCTTTTGTCTTTATTTTTGGTTTCCGCGGCGACTAAAACGCGATGAGTTCTAGGGACGGTCCGATCCCAACCACGAATCAGAATGTGTAAGGCGTGTCGTCGTGTTTATTCTGTGTTATCGGCTCTATGCAAATCTGTTTTTGCGACAGACGTGGGAATCCTAGATTAGGGTCGGTCGGACGATCGGTTTAAAAGTGCCGAGTAAATCCCCTTTGCCGCCCTTCTTTACAACTGATTCTTTTTTTCAAGGTGAACCGAGGAAAGTTGTCGAATTAAGGTGTCGGAACGATGGGATAAAATTTGGAATTGAAGGATTTATACCGGGAAGCTGCTAATTCCCGAAAGAACGGGACTCTTAGGTCATTATCGATTATGCGGTTAGAGAGAAGGGATTATAGTGGTCCTTTATACGGGATTCCTCGGTTTGGGAGCAGTGTCGCGAGGAGGATCCGACCATCGAGAGACGAGTTGAACCCAAAAAGAATCGGAATAAGCCGAACAAACCAAAAGTCTCGGGAATTGAACAGTGAAGCTGACGCCCGTCTGACAAGGCGTGTGAATGAAATATGTACGGCATTATCAGATGATAAAAACGGCGAGCGGTTTCGGACGACTCGGCCGATCCACCGCTACCCACTACGCGGTTTTATTTTCATTCGCGGTTTTCCAAGACGCAGCATAATGATTATTATCGGACGGTTTATTCGTTAAAATGAGGCCGGACTCGGTTTCGAAAACTAAAAAAAGGAAGCGCAGCTCTGACCAACACGAGGGGGAGATAGAGTATCGGGAAGAAGCCGCTAATATTTGCTCTATTGAACTTAAATAAATCTTCGACGCAGTAAGAGCCGTATAGAAAGTAGAAAGCCGGAGCTTTCAAAGTGACAATCGGGCGCTTGTATAGAAATTGCCGGAACGGCGAACGGTTTTTGTCATTTACCGTCCCGAGTTTTTGTGACAGTTTTGCGTCGGCGAGCTGTAGGGGAAATCGGACGGGTATTTCGCGTCGAATATCTTGGATACATTTGTCGTGCCGAAGGAGAGGTGACCGGAAATATGCGCGGTGGGCAAAACCGGCGGCCGCGTCATCAGTCCCAACGCGCATCGTGAAAATTCGCCGACGCATTTTTCGCGCTCCTGTGCGTGGGGGACGGAGAGGAAAACGTGCTTCTCCCGGCACTCCGAACCTTGTCCGGGCACCTGCTCCGGGTAAAACACGGACGGGGGACGTCACGACTGATTTCACCGGAAAAAACGCGTAGGATCTTCCGCCGGATTCCGATATCGTTTCTCGTAAAATGACGTGTAAGATCGTAAAAAAATGACGGTCTCGTGTAAATCTTCATTCCTTTTCCGGATTAGGCGTTCGTGCCGCGATTCTATTATTAACCCCTCGGGTACGGATTTAGTAGCAGATTTTATGCCCACGGAACAGAATTTATTTGTTGATGAACGGATCGGTCAGACGGTAGAATTAATAGATTCCAAGTATATATTCATTTATTGTAGCGATATAGGTACATAGTTCAACCGCCTACTTACCTTCTGCAGGGATACCTGGAGGCTTTAATTCGACTGACGCGTCATATTTCGGTACAACATATGCGTGGGGACAACAGCTTTCGAAGGGAGCCACCCGACGATGGCACTCCCGTTCCTGTCCTTACACAGTTGGCAAGGAAATCGCGAGGTCACCTCCGCCTCAGCCTCTGGATTTTCAGGAAGGCGAAAAGTTTTGTACTTACAGCAAGCGTGTTTTAACGCGGGATAATGCAACAGTGGTGCGATAAAAAAATGTGTAATAGGGTTAGCGTACAATATGACACCACGCTGTACATTTCTTGTCTGGTCAGCTACACCTCTTCAGCATAGCCGTTGTCCGGCAAATATTGTTGGATTTCGAAAAAAAATGATCAAAATTCTCTGGAAGAAAGCGCATACCACTTATTTTTTACGAGCTTTCTCCGAAGGCCGGATCGCACATATCAACTCCACAAAATAACGAGAGAAATGTAACATTTTTTCGAATATCAATTTTTCTAAACTTAATTTGTTTTTAAACGAATTAATATAACATCGAAATTAATATTTCGAGTAGGATTGCACTAAAATATATAAAACGTACGGAAAGATATATGAAAGAAAATGCGTTAATAAATCACTAGAACTGATCGTTAATTGGGGCTATTTCAAATATTTATTGAATATTCGACTTCGATTTTTAAATTTAAATTCTAGCTTGTCCCTCCATTGTTCAGTGGTTCGGAACCGTTGTCTGCCGACCATGGGGATCCGATGGCATAATGATAACCTAACTTTTTATTTTCGATTCTTTTGTAATAGTCAAATTCTACCTTCAAGGAGGAAATGAATTTAATTTCTAAACGCCTTTGTATTAAAAACAATTTAAACAAGTTCTCGCGCCTTATATTTATTTTTTATTAAGATTTGAAATTGGAACAGAGAAGGATTGGAATATAAATGTTTTTTAGAGAGCTCAAAAGTTTGGTCATTGCCTATTTTTGTAAAAGTCTGTCTAACTGTCTAATACGAGGTTAAGTTTAAGGTTATTATTCTCGTTTTACAGTTCCTAGACACATCCTTGTGTTCCTGCATACAAGGAGCTCTGCATTGCATTGGCGGTTACAAACTTGTTCAAAAACAGGACAGAAAGGAAGTCTTCAATTCGACCAATTTAAACGGCTTCTATATTTTTAATAGCTTATCGTTGCTTGTATCCCTTTTAGAAAGATAATAAAATCGCTCTGCTCTAGGTTAGAGGTTGGGCGGAGGGCTAACACTACCCATCCCCGTAAAAATGTAATGTTAAGAAACGACGAAGAAACCTTCTAGGGTTGTGATGGCCTGTAAAAAATTAATTATTAATTAATGTAATTATTATATCCCTTTTATAACTTTAAATTACAACTACGTTCAAATTGACACTGGAAGGGGGTCGCTCCGTCCGATCGGCCTCCCAAAAGCGTCCCAGAGGGTTATTTGTATCCTTTTTTTTCTAGAAATATGCTATTATTATTTATTCAATTGAGGGAACGTCGGCCGTTTTACAAATGTCGTAAAATGGGGAGGGGGGGGGATGGAATGGGAAAAAGTGCGCCAAAAGGACAAAGAAATGCAGCGACAGCTTGAGCTGACGACGCTCGGGAACCGCTGAATTGGCTATGGCCGCTTGTGTTCTTCAAACCGGCATCGGCGCACTTCTATCTGACCTCCGATGTCGAACTGACGTGAGTATCCGCACTCTATTTATTTTATTTTTTCATGCCTGTTCTAATTGATTGTCGTTACAGTTCCGTGCACTGGAAGAACAATTTCAATTAAAAGAATTTCATTCTAGGAATTGAGTTGGGCAAATGTTTATTCAAAAAATAACTTTGAAACTACAATAATTTCTCTTCTTTCGATAATTTTTTAATAAAGAATTTATCCAAGATATAAAAGTCGACAAATGTCGTGTTATTATATGTTTATTAGTATTTAATTTACCACTAGGTTTACTGACGTTTCTTTGAAAAAAATAAACCGAGATATATATTTCCCTCGTTAAATAGGTGATATTTAATGGCTGATTCTTAGACCTTAAAGACCCCCCCCCTCCGTATGTGCCAAGTACGTTATTTTTGTTGGATGTATTTGTATTCCTAATTTATTTTTCGAAAATATTTGTCCAGGAGCACCGAGGGTCCATTAATGAATTTGAATTTAAGAACGAAACGTTTCAATTTGTAGTTTATTTGTAATAAAAATCATTTGGGGTAGTATGGCTGTTCCAGTTGGCAGTATGTTAATAACGAAGAATTTCAGCCGAACATAAATACCGTAACTAGTTATTAAATTTTAATTGTGCTCTGTTCTTCCCGTTGACTACAAACTATTATCTGCAATTATGTTAGTTGCAATTATAATTTCAAAAATTTAATCTTCACTCACAGCTATCTGAATAGCGAGCCAGTTTACGACGACGGGTCATCTTTTATTTGTGATTGGCTATGTGATGTGCATGTGGGCTTTCTGTGCATTTGACTAGTGGCCCACACTTACATCACTAACGACAATCAC
This sequence comes from Lethocerus indicus, assembly GCA_019843655.1. Lineage (NCBI taxonomy): Eukaryota > Metazoa > Arthropoda > Insecta > Hemiptera > Belostomatidae > Lethocerus > Lethocerus indicus. Next base: position 24,267,146 of record JACDQD010000001.1, read on the forward strand.
TAAAACGCACCACATCCAGATAACTCGCTTTATTAATTTTTTATATTTATTAGTCAAGTAGTAATTTTTTGTAAGTTTATCCACGTAAAACTTGAATTGAATAAATTACCGATTCTATTTTGAATCTCCCCTGGTGTTACGTATATATATATATATATATATATATATATATATATATATATATATATATATTTTTTTTAATAGATAGGATCCTATTCTTCATGCATCCTCCTACTTAATATATCACCTAGGAAAAATTGTAAATTTTTAAGAACCCAAATCTTCCCATTTTCTATTCTTCTTACACTTCTCTCAAATTTGTTTCAATAAACTTTCCTTTCTTGGTTCAATTATTTAGTCTTTAAATGGTACCTGAATGATTACCTTACTTTTCAAAAAGTTCGAGTCATTAAGTTTTCAAATTGTTAAATATGATTTGTTGGAAAAAATGTTCATCCTCTGTTTCAATAATAAATCAGTCAATAATAAATAAGAATAAAACAATTGTTGGCTATAATAATAGATTAAGTGATATTGTTATTTTAAAAAAGTGTTATTAGAACAAACAGAATTATGTTTAATGTCTCAACGAAAATTCAATAACACATCATTCAAAATATTCCATTGAGATATGCTAAACCACTTTGAAATCCTAATAAAAATATTCAATTCTATTGACATTAATTCTAAAAAAGATTTCACAAGTGGGAACACAAATGTAGAGTTAGAAACTTTTTAAATTTCTCATTCCTTTACAGTAGAAAATATTAATTTAATTAGAAAACCATCCACTATATCAGAAGGCATTAGTTACACATTTAATTACACTCAAGCAAACAATTCAATTGACACACCAATAAAATCACTGGTTTCAAAGACATCAAACATTGATTATCATGACACTGATTTTTAGTTATAAAGAATTATGATTTCATTCTATAATTACAATTCAAATATTATTTAGGTAATGGATCTAACATTAATTGTGGACAAATTACGAAAAATGTATACAAATGAGCAAACATTGAAATAATAGTATTATTAAAATGAAAATATATTAATATCATTAATATTTAATTATCACAAAAAGGTAGGTATAACAAAACTACTTTTGCTCTTTAATTTTAAATTTAAACTTTTTAAACTAATTGTACATTTAAAAAATTGTAAATTTTTCTTGTTATAAGGAGGTGCAAATATTACTTTCGATAGTGAACAAAAGAACATTCTATTGTAAATATTATCTTAAGTTATACTTGACTATCCTCATTTTAGGTTTTTCTTATACTACAAAATACAATAAAATATATATTAAATAATCCTGTTTATGAAAGTGTTTATGATTTTACGAGTGAAATTAAATTACTGAATATGTTAGCCAATAAAGAAATAGAGAAGAAACAATTATCAGAAAACAGAAGAAAACATCTTTACAATATTCAAATTTCAATGACTTTACAATAATTGATTCAGAAATATACAATAATCAGTCAATAAGTCCCATATTTAGTATAATGAAAGATTATAATAAAATACAGTCATTAAACAAACAGTTTTATAATTAAACTTCTTAATGTTACAAAAATTACGATAATTTGGCTATTAATACATGAAATAGTTTTTTACATCATTACATAAATCATGAAGAAAAAATAATACAAAAATTTGAATGAATATTATATATATATATATATATATATATATATATATATATATATATATATTTATATTGTAAAATTTAAGATCGTAAGTATATGTTATATCATTACTCTTGTGATCTCCTGTATTCATCCACCTATTCGGTCTTAAGCTGGCTGTTTCCTGTCACATAGGATGCTTCATCAGCAACCAAAATGGGTAGGTGATAATGGTGAGAAACCAAAATTGCTCTAGTGTATTAACAAATCAGCAAGTGGAGACATAATCACAGGTATAATGAATATTCTCAAAATTTGTTAAATTGTAGCAACTTTTATTAATGTTAATTCTGCAGTGTTGTGCTTTTGATTGCAGCACATAATTGTATATATGAAACATCTGCCACTTAAAAGTTAGTTAACAACTATTAACTTGTTAACAACTAAGCTGATGAATTTTTAGTAACAAAAGGTGTAATAATGCCTTTGATTTAATATTGTTTTATTATCCATATGATCATTAGAAATGAATAAATATAAAACAATTACAAATCCACATTCTATGTAAGTTAGATTCAAAATAATACTATCAAAGGTTCAGAAATGCACTGAAAGGAACCTGCAGCAGTTACTGACAAGCATTTTTTATTGGGACAAAAAAAGAATATGGTAACTCAGAGATGTAATCTATAAATATTAATTAGAAAATGAATATGTAATATTATTAATAAATGGAACCATTTATGGTGTATTTCAGTGATAAACTTGGTTAGATTATTACAACAGAGACCAGCCCCAACATAATCAAAGTAGATCAAAGCTGTGAATTCAGGAACCTTTAGTATATAGCATAATAAACATTTACATAATTATTATTTCTAACTATTAGACTCAGAAGTAATATAGGCATACATTATATATCATTCTCTCACTCACCCAATAATAGTAAAGTAAATTACTTATGCGTCTGGCCTAGCATTGACATGACATGTTCACATTATTTTTCAATAAGTGTACTAATGCACAACCTCTTGTACTTAATTGTATCACAACTCGATTTGTTACATAATTGAAAACATTTTTACTAACTAACTGTTACTCATGAACTGAAGATATATAAAACTCACATATAAAAAATGGTATTCAGAAATTAGTTAAAATTTTTCCATGTTTTAGAATATACCTTATTGGTAGAACAAAAATATTTTAAAAAAAGATAGATACATCAAAGCTTCACATTAGTTACAAATACTACAACAAATATAAATACGAAATCCATATTTTTCTACCTTATATCTATGCTTGCTCACTTTTACATTACAGTATTTATTATATCTATTGGTTAGAACTGACTGAATGTATTATGGTTATTATCTCTTTTCATTTGAAACATTTACACCAGTCAATGTTGAAGTAATAATTAAAACAAGCTGCACAGAAACTTTAAATTAAAACGGTCACAACAAATTTTCATGGGCTAGTAATCAAAAGATGGAGTCCAATAATTATAGTGTACAAAATATCCAACATTGAATAAAGATAATTGTGCCTATACCACATAATATTGAAATACGGTATAATTTAAAATCTAAAGATATATGGCAATATGGTAATGTACAGGACAAAAGAGATAACAAATGTTCAATAAAAAAACTCCATAAAAAGCATGAAATTTGACATGTTCAATAAATGAACAATAATTAAATTATATTTGTTGAAATGAAATGATGGCATTTGAATTTAATCTCTCAAACATGTCCTGTTAATTCTAGCCATCTTGTACACATTATTTCCACTGTACAGAATATATACATATTTTAGCACAAGTAATGAGCATCACAGATTAATGACAAGGGTTGATTTTTATAGAGGCTGCAAGTAACATCAACTGATTGGCCCCACTGTATATGTGATTCAACATGGAATGTTCAATTTAAACAAATCGCATGGATGAGCTTAAAAAATTCCACACAATGGTTAAGTAGTAACTCTTAGAAAAGTTACACCAATGAGAATCCATAATGCCAAAACTGATGCAGTTTTGTGTTGCACAAAGTCAATGACACTTTAAACTTAAACACACAATACCTATATATATATATATATAATTAAAGAATCCAACATATATAAATTATTACATTACCCATACATAACATATATATCTATACATGCATATGTATATATACATATATATATTATGCACGAGTTTAAGTTTATACATTGATGCACTATCTATTTTAACAATTGCTATTGCATTCTGAGACTTTTTAAGTCCTGTCCACATGAATTTTTATAAAACACATAAGCATAATTTATGAAGGCCATTCATAAAACTTGCATTTGAAATAAACCAGAGTAATAATTGTCTTTGACATAAAATAAAATCATAATTACAATTTCTGTCATTTACAAATGCATTGCACTTTCTACACGTATTCTTAGCTCACAGGTGCCAATTAATAAAAATAATAAATATTTGTTCATTCAACTGTCTGTTGAAACAATTGGTATTAGTTGTAAGGTTGTATCATTTAATAATTTTGAATGATACATTTAATACTTTTGAATGATACATTTAATACTTTTGAAATTCTACCAAAACACCAGAAATATTATAAACTCTTATAGGAAACAATGAATTTGGTAATAAAGCATATATGACTGTAAATACCTTTAAGGTAAGTTGCATATAAACAATGAATATGAACACAATGTTTAATAAACTATAATGAAACTTAAAAGAAAAATCTGTACAGTCACATTTCACACGACAATAAGGACAAAAATGCATATAAAGATTTGTATTGTATGGAAATTATTCAATACATATTAAAATAAAAATAAAGAAATGACAAAAAACATAAAGCATTTCTCTACTTAACTATTTCGACATCATATTTGTGACACGCAATATTTGTAAAAAAACATACAACTAACAAATTTTACGTTTGCTTTTGTTCGGTTTCAGAAGGTTAACAGTATCACTATTTTGAATGGCTTGCCTTTCTTTCCGCTCCATTTTTGCATCTAATGCTTGCTTTGTAATTGACATAAACATCTAAAAACAGAAACAAAACATAAGTTACTGCAACAAATGAAAGAAAACCGTTTGACAAATATAATGCAATATTTTTTTAAGAGAATATGAGATTGTAAAAAGTGAAGATATGTTCATCTTAAAGAGAAATGAAATATATTTAATTTAAAAGTGTAGGCCTAGATACACAAAAATATCATCAGAGACTTTGAAAAAAACGAAATAAATAATGAAAATATCTTTCTTGCAGGAAATTAGCCAAAATCCAATCAATTTTTTTTGTAATTATTCTTTCAACAACTCAATTTATTTATTTATTCAATAAGGTAATTTCATCTTATGATTCAGAACTTATTTCCAAATGGCTTCTAAGCATCAAATCATAATTCTAAACGATAATTATAAAGAAATTAAAAAAGAATTGTAATACAAATTAACAAAATTACCTCTTCAACATTGATGTTTTCCTTAGCACTTGTTTCAAAGAGCTGAATACTCATCTGATCAGCAAATCTTTGCGCATCCTCTGTTAAGACAACCTTTCTCTCAGGAGTATCATTTTTATTACCAACTAGAAATACAAAGTATGAAAATAAATGTTGGAAAATAAATTATTGATACCATTTATAACCTTATAACATATACAAGGAGGTACGCAAAAGAAACCAGAATTATTTTTAAAAAGTTTTGGTATATAAAAAATTATGTTTAGACGTAGCCATATTAAACATGATAAAATTCAACTGCTTTACCCTAAGTTTTTGTTAATACTCAATGGAATTTAAAATTACAAATGAATTTTCAACTGTATATATCAAGTACCCCACGCACGAAATTCATTGAACCAGTCTTAAATGGGAAAGTAATTCCAAAATGTCAGACACAAATAATAACTGAAATAAATATCTTCATTTTTCATCTAATAATGACACAAAAGACAGTAAGAAAAGAATGACACTTTGGAAATTAATAATTGCAAAAATATTTTCCATTTTTTACAAAAATGAATAACCACATAAGAATAAAAGACTAATTTATCAAGTATTTAGTTTGTGAAATTTCATACAAACCTAATATTCTATTAACAACTTCGCAATTCTGTTCAATCTCATGTAGCCATCGTTTCACGTTGGCAAATGATTCTCCACTGGTTACATCGTAAACGACTATTACCCCATGGGTTCCTCTATAGTATCTATAATAAAACACAATAGTGTCAGTGAATACTCGCAAATAATAAAATATTTTCATCTTTACTGGGGGAGGGAGAGAGAGAGAGAGAGAGAGAGAGAGAGAGAGAGAGAGAGAGAGAGAGAGAGAGAGAGAGAGAGAGAGAGAGAGAGAGAGAGAGAGAGAGGGAGAGAGAGAGAGAGAGAGAGAGAGAGAGAGAGAGAGAGAGAGAGAGAGAGAGAGAGAGAGAGAGAGAGAGAGAGAGAGAGAGAGAGAGAGAGAGAGAGAGAGAGAGAGAGAAGAATGACTGAGAGAATTTATAAAAAAAGGATAAGAAAACATTTAATCAATCTAACACTTACATATCAAACATCTATCAATTGAATTCAAACTGTCTTAAGCTCTAAAAGTTGTGATTTTCTAATTACTGAATTTCATTCCATACATGAATATGAAAATGCAATATATAACAGTCACTAATGAAACTATACATTAAAATACATTATGCATCAAATAATTTTTGACAGAACCATGACTCACTGAGATGACTCATGTTTCTTCAAGAAGAGTATCTATAAACTTGTTAACCTGTGAGCAGATGCATTCGTACACGCTGTCATATTACATCTACGATCAACTCCAATTTCAACCTAATTCAAACCTAAATTCAAATAAACATTTTAAACTGACATGCAAGAATATAAATTTATTCACTTTTTTCAATACTAAAATTAAATATATACATCCGTATTTCCTCAATTATAAGATAAACCCTTATTTTCAAAGGAAAAAAGAACAAAGTTTATTACCTATAAATGGAAAAAGTCACACAATTATAAAAAGGATTTAATCTTAGCTACACAATTTATGCACTATCAGGCAATGAATAAGTAATTACAAAGATGCTTATTTCACTTCAAAATGCTACTGAACAATAAAAAAAGTACGGTTATTACCATAGCTTTCATATGAATCCATTTCTCCCCTAGTCAATTCTAAGACGCCATCGATTATAAGATGCACCCAGATAGGAAGAAACATGCGTCATATAATCGAAGAAATACGGTATATTATGTATGTATGATATATACACAAGTATTCAAATGTATTATATACATTTTAAACACCTTAGTATGTGAGAAAATAACAATAAAAAATATTGACTGCTAAAAATTGTTCCAAATTAAAATTATTTCAACTATCATAGACTATAAGAAGAAATAAAATATGTTTTAAACCATATTTAAATATTCTAATTACTTGTTTCACTCTGTGATTACAAAACAGCAAAAATTGAAAGGTTGTTTTTAAAAGCAGAAATATTTTCTAACCCTGTATTAGAAAAACAGAAAATATTTCACATTATGTCAACCATGACATTATTCAAACGCTTATATTATACCATGTATGGTTGCAACTTTCTTAAGATAGAACAGGTTTACTATCTTTTAATATAAAGTGAAAAATAATATTTGGGATTGGTCGAGTGGATACTCATTCTATAGTATGAAATATTCAAACACTTTCAACATTTTTTATGCATGTAGGCAGACTATATTAAATGGCCTATTAAGAAAAAGAGAAAAAGGACTAAGCTCTGGACATCAGAACATTACAAATTTATAACTACAAGTATTGAAAAAACTGACTTAGAATTAAACAATTGTAAGAAATTAAAATAATTGTACCATATCTCTCTTTTAAAACTCTTTGTTAAAGGGAAAATTAATGAACATCATAGTAATGAACAAAGAAATTTTAGATAGAGTAATTTACTGCATGATTATGTAATTTATTATCATTTTTTGGAATTTAATAATTAAATCTGCATGATATATTTATCTTCCAACATTCTATATTGTTTCATTTAAAGCTGTGTCCTAATTCTACGAGATTATACTATTCCATATACATATTACAAAATAAATATGTTACTTATCTTAGAACATAAAACTTACGTAGATGTAATAGTTCTAAATCTCTCCTGACCAGCCGTATCCCAGATTTGCAATTTGACTTTCTCTCCTTTAATTTCCACAGTGCGTATTTTAAAATCAACACCAATGGTTGTAATATAATTTCCAGTAAAGGTGTTGTCTGCAAACCGGAGTAATAAGGAACTTTTACCTACACCTAAAAGAACATTCAAACTTTTGTTCAAACAATCACTAAAAAATCAGAACATATGTACAATCACTCCTGTAAAGAATTTAGCAATACAAAACACTTCTTTTACAACCTTCATACAGTGAATGTAAATCACAAAAAGTAAACATTAAAAAGGAAGGAAACCAAGCTTTTACTTCTCTTAAACTCTTTCCACAAATAATAAAGAAATTATATTACAATGAACATTACTGTTCTAGGCTATATTTGAACATTATAAACTAAAGAACTTATGAATGTGTATTAATTAAAGCATACCACTATCTCCAATTATCAGTAGTTTAAATAGATGATCATACTCCCTAGCCATGGCGAATTAACGTGATCTCTATATCCCATAAGTCAAAATAAATGCAAATAAGACTAAACAGTTAAGCAGTAGTCTATAATGACCGAAAGATCACTTAATAGGGACATTTCTACCAGAAATTAAACGAAGTTCAATTCTTTACAGAAACCTGTCAGACCACAGCGAGCAATGCCTCCCCAACGTTACTACCAATCAGTTGTTGCCAACTCTGTACAATTAATCACAACTAATATCTATCATATAATTTTAAAAGTGAACAGGTGTTTAACTAGATATTTTATAATTAATTGATTTGTTTTAATCGGTTAAATTTATATTGATTCTATTTATCTTCAGATTTACTTATTGCTAAAAAGGGGTTGCCATTGTTTATTAATATATGTAATTGAGGGTCCATTTATTAAATGAACAGATTTAACATTTTGTTCCCTTATTAAATTGGCTCTTAATTTAAGTGGCTCTTAAACATTCGTTATATAACTGAACTAAATATATATAGATGTTTTATATAAAACAACCTAATTTTAAATTAAATGCATTATATGTTTTTATAGTGAGGGTGTCTGCTAGACATCCATTATTATTATAATTCATTAATTTGTTATTGCCTAATTGATTGTATTATATTTAATAACGCTATGTTTTGTTAAAATTCCTTTATAATGTTTAACTAATATGTTTAAATAACATACTAATAAATATAAATTATATATATACAAAAAAAGGAAACTTCTAATTTAAACATTTTATTTTGTATTAAAAAAATGAAATAAATACGCTTACAATGAACAGGATTATTTCTTATTTTAATAATATTAGTTATAATCGAAGGATTAATTAAGGTTTTCTTCTTAGATACCAGTGCAATGCTGAGATTGAATCTTTTGTTATACACATATAACCTTCCTGTGGCACCAGTTTGACTTTTCTTTTGTTGTTTACTCTTGAAATTTAAGATTATAGTGCTTTGGGGGTTTTTAGAAAAGTGTTTTCGTGCTTTTACAGTCGTGCGTATTCATACTGAGATATACTCCGAATTATTAGTATTTAGAAATCGGTTTCACGTGTTTTAATAATCGGCTACCGAACTAGTGTAAGTTTTTTTCTAAATTCATATAGTTGCTATTGATATGTCTACTGTTTATTTGAATGGTTTGCTTTTCAGCAGTCTACTTTATTGAAGCTTGTATTTTTATAACCATGTACATTGCATGTTTTGCACTGTAAAGGGTATACTGTTGGTAGATATTTGGTTTTTCTTCACATTTGTGATTAAAATATAATGGTTTGGGTTTATTGAGTGTAGGATAATTTCCATTATTATGAGTTCATTTTGGATAATTTAGTATAAGTAAATGCATTAGTTGTTCACAAGATTTGTTCTAGTACTCTATGCGTTAAGTATTATTTTAGGATGATAACTTCCTTGAATGATATCATTATCGTGAATGTTTATAAAATGTGGATTTTAATAATTGCACTCTGGAAATACAATATTATATTCCTGGTCATTAAATATACCTCAATAATTTCTTAAACAATCATTTTAATATTGCAACTTATGTATTGAATTTTAAATTTCTTTCAATGCTTAAATTCATCTAATCTATGACATTTTCTATTTTGAAGCAATTTAATTAATTAAATTTCAGTTGTAATCTGTACATAGCTGAATTAATGTAAAATAATAATATAATATCTGCTATCGTTGTATGGCTACTTTTGTTGTATTCCTCTTTGAGATTTTTTTTTCATAGATTTATATTGAAGATGTAAATAAATGGATAATTGTTGACATTTCATCCCATTTTATTATAGTTATGAATAATAAAGGTTACATTGTCAAGTTGCTATTTTGTAATAAAGTTGTTACGAATTCATTAGTTATGAGATATTTGTATTATATGTTATTGAAATTCTGTTATTACTATTAGGAATTTTATTGTTACCTGTTCACTGAGTATATTACATGTAATATATTACTTTAGTTTTAGTTTGAATATTTTTCCATAGCTTTTTGAAAATTCATGTGGCCTACTTGCATATTTCTTGGTTGTATGACTCCTTGGTCTTGGTTTTTATTTGTCCTTGATAACATAAGTTATTTTCTTAAAGTATAATATTACACAACTTGTTCAAATTTAAATATTTTTTTATGTATTTATATATATATATATATATATATATATATATATATATATATAATTTATATTTTTATATTTGCAGTGCAATCGATTATTCATGTCAAGATATCTCACGTATCCAAAGTTTAGTATGCAAAATAAAAATATTGAAACCTATATTTAAATTATCAACTTATAGAATGAGGTTTTAGATGGGAGTTTTAAAAATTTTATATACCTAACTTTAATGTTACTGTTATTAATTGTAGAATATTGAAGTAGAAAGTTGAAGAATAATTGTCTAATTGCCGAAGAATGACAAACATATAAATATATTTGGCTCATAGACACTGTGCCTAATAACTTTTAATTTTTTATCAATTAGGTTAGCTGCAAGTGGAAGGTGGAATACATTCGTGGACTTCGTCAATAATAAATTATTATACTAATAATAGTAATAGCAGTTTGTGCATTTCAAGTGTAGTAGACTTAATAATTAATTGGTATATAAAAATATAGCAGCATTGATTTTTAATTATTTTTCATTAAGAGTATTTAAATAAAACTTATGAAAATATTTATAAATACAAAACTAGAAAAAAAGAACCATTTCGATGAAACATGCAGATTACTGTAGTTTAAATATTAACCATTAGTTCACTTTTCTTTTCATCTTTGCTGTCTGTATGAACTTTAACTAAAAAATTACTTAAGCGTGTTGATCATATCATATGCTTTCTCCCACATATGAGGATATGAAATACTGTTTTTTGTGAAAAAAAGAAATCTTACTACTCTTGATTGTGTACTGTGATTTGATAAGTATACATTACCTATCAGTTTAAAATATTACCTTCAAAATAGAGCAATTATACTAATATTGAACTATTGTTACCACATTAAGTTGAAATTATTGAGCTACAGTATAAAGCATTAAGCTTATATGCTTAAAATTATGCCTTATAAATACTGTTAGATTGTATGTTGCATTTTGTAATGAAACTTATCATTTAACAAAATTTTATTTCTGTTAATTTTTGATGGGCTAGTACATGTGAAATTTTTATCTATGGTGTTTTCATCTTTCAAAAGTTTGGCGCATGACATCAGTGTATAAATGTAATTATGTTGGTGTCCATATACCTTCACTTTTAACCCTTGGTTTGTTTGAATGTATTTTATTTCAACCTCCATTTGTGTCATCTGTTGTACTTTTTTAAACTGCTCTTTTTAACATTTTCAAGGTAGATTGGAATGCCACTTTTTTTTAATAGTTCCCCTTCCTTATTGTAATTACTCCTTTGTATGTATATCATCCATTTGTCGTTGTTCAATGTTGTATAGATATATTTTCATGTGTTAATGTAGTCTTTATAAAATTATTAGGTTTAGTAGCAAGGATCTGAACTAAACAAACTACTGGTGATTTTGTGGAATGTTGCAGTTGAATTAGTCTATGTTATTTGTCTTAATATATGTTTTATTTAAAAACATTTCTCATGAAATAACTAATTTACTGTTTCACAGATAATGTCCTGGTAGTACCTTCTAATAACCTTAATATGATTCTTAGTTCTTATAATGTATAATCATACGTATAATCAATGCAATGTTCATTTTATTTCTGTTGTAACTACTTTTGGTGAATATAGAAAATTTAATTAAATGAAAGATATTTTGTTACTTTCTGGTACACCAGAAAATTTTATGTTGTGAAATAATTAAAATTTTTTTTGAACAATTTCAATATAAAATATTTCAGTTTATTATGGTTTATTTTGCAGATGCAGCTAGTGATTAAATTCTACTATTCCACAATAAGTTCAGCATTATTCAAAATACAAAATATTCATACTAGTCACTATAATAGTTCTAGTTAATATTACAAGTATTAGATAATTACATTATTTTTGTGGTATATTACATGTAATTATTTAGAATCTAAAATGTAAATATATGTATGTTTCTTTTTGTTGGATACTGAAACATTGATTAACATTTGCTTATTTGTTATCAATTTCAAAGTGTTTTTGCGGTGATTATCATTAGCCAATAAAATGAAAATTATTATATATAATTCAACAAATTATATAAAACATATTATTGTTTATTAATTGTGCAATATAAACTATGACACAACTATTTGACTACACCCCTATGTTTTAACACTGCTTTCAAGGTCTGGATAATACTACATTTTTATATTTAGTATTTTACTTACTTGTTTCAGTTATTCTTGATTGATTGTTAGTTCAGAACAGAAATTTAAAAAAACACTCATTTCTCCATGACATTACTGCTTGTAAATAACAAAAAATCAGGTTGATAGTAATGCATTGACAGTTTTTATTTTTACAGTTTTATTGTCACAACTGTAAGATATAATAAGCGACATTGGTGTTTGAGTAGGACTAGTAATGAGTACAATATAACAGAGGAGAAACCCACTGGTTTTCCCCCTTTTTTTTAATAATGTATTACATATTTTTTTGTAAACTTTGTTAAATTGTATTTATTAATTTGAACATTTTTTTACTTCAGAAAACTTTCATTTGTTTCTGTTAATACATCAATTCCTAGATATTATCAACAAATAATATAAGTGTTATTTTTACTATATTAGTTTTTAACAATGTGAATGTGATGAAGGGTGTGAAAGTGGTGAATGGACCTACAATAATTTATTTTTCTCCAAAATTTAATTTCTATGTAGGTAAAAAATGTTGATATGTTTTGACTACTATCAGATTAATGACATCAATCAGATTAATGATTACAATTTTTCATACAGTTTTGTAATTAGTTGTAAGTCTAATTTTTTTTCATAGTGCTTCTATTATTTATTTGAATATTGCAATTATTTTTCTTATTGCATTATTATTGTACAGATGTTATATCTATTTACGCTATGAAATATGTACTTATTGAATTTAATTTCTCACACTACTCTCTGAAATAGAAATATTTCTTTGAGCCCGAATAGTTTGAGTTTACATATTGTTGAATGGCTTAATTATTCATAAACCTTTTGAATTGATAGAAAATATTACAATACAAACTGTCGACTATTTGTTGATTTAATACATTTATTAACATGTAAATTTACATGTGTGTTTTACATTTACATTCACCAATTTTTTTGATCTCCCGGTTTCATAACTTGAAATGTTAGTAATGTAATTAATGATTTGTGATATTTTTAATAGAAGACCCTTAATCTAAAAAGGTCATTACCAAGAGGTCAATCAAGGTCAATACTTAAGAGCCCAATTTATATATCTTCCATTGACATATTTACTCTGACTTCCCTCAAAAATATATTTATATTATTAATTAAAAATTATAGTAATTAATGAGAGAATATATATTTTCACATATTGTTAACATTGTTTGATTTAGTAGGAATTAGTTCTATTTATTGTTTTGCAGTAGTACACCCTGCAAGAAGTCATTCAACAAAAACTACAAGTTCAATGAGCCGGACAGAAGACAGGAATTCCCTTTTATTGCGGATGTATTTATAAAATTACCAGCAGGCGAAATAATTCATAATTTTTAGTATTCATATTGTCCTCCATTCGAGCCGTGGCCGTAAAATAACGAGATTTAACTTCATTTTAACGAGGAAATTTACATTTAAATCAATCAATTTATATTAATCTATCAATTTATTAATGCGCTCACGGCAGTGTCGTCTTTTGACATTCTGACGACTTTTAACGATTAAAAATTGCGTCGAGGGATCGCCCGAATTTAACAGAACCAGTTTGAAAATTGAATATGCTAAGCCTCATTTATCACCCGAAATAGGAGGGTCAATTTTTTTCTATTGCTGGTACGACAGTAGCCGGGAGCATCCAGGTACGATTACGGTTTTTAATAGCCACACCTCGTATATAGCCCATTAATAAAACTCTTTTCGTATTAGTTATACGAATACAAATAATGAATATTGGATGGATAGTAAACTATACATATGTTGGTATACTATAATAAACTGTACAGATTAGGATAAATATGTATCCACACTTTTTTGTGGTTGTGTAATTACTAATATTTATATTTATATTATATTTAATGACAGTTGTCAGCATTATGAAACTGCACAAATATTGAGAAATATGCAAGGGGCCTATTTTGTGACTCATTAGAAGTGGTAACAAGTGCGTTATTTTTCTGTTGTACGTTAGAATATTAGTTGATATGTTTTTTTAAGTTAAAGAACAATACAACAAGCAATATGGTCTTAACATTTGACTGTTATAAAACGATTTTGTAAAACTTTTGTGGTGTTGACGTAATTTCTGTTTTGTATAATTTATTACACGTATTGTTAAATAATTCTATAAATTAACTACAGGTGGAGTGCTTTTGCATGTAATATTAATATTTTTAAAATTAATTTTTTAGTACAATATATTGTAATTTGATTAAAAATAATGGCATGTTCTTTATTTTTAGCGTTCGTTTTCAAGGCATTGTGACTTGTATGCAAAATAAACATTAGTTTGTCCTTAGTTTCACCATCGTCATTTCTCTTTCTATCCACTATACTCAAATGATTTTTGTAGCCATCTATCCAAAAATATGTATTTTGAAAGAAATATACTTTTCCTTTAGGTATTGTGTTTTGTATTGTCAGAGTCGTGGTACTTTATATTTATTGTTGTATTTGTACTAATCATAAAAAATAGTGATTTCTTCTCAACTCTTTCACCTAGAACACTTTTCTTCCTGTTTACCTTAAATTAGACTGTAGAAGGTCTCGTCAGCGTACAATCTGACGGAAGTTATTTCTCAAGTTTACAGGACGTTCTGGAGGTTTTACAGTTTAAGCGATTTGGAAGTTTCTTCGAGTTTCGTACTTTCATTTAATTACTCGTTTTAATACCAATCCGGCTGACGAACGGAGTGCCATATTTACACAAATTGTAAGCAATATCAGCTTCGAGGGTACTGTATTTATAATTTAACTTCTTACATTTTATATAATCCGTAGTAAAACAAGGGGGATAAAGTATTCTATAACAAATTCTTGTTGTTGGGTTTTATCTCGAGGGGAGTGCTCGCCGGGTATAATGCGATCCGGTATTGTTCCGAATATAATATTGTGCCGGAGTCAGAGCGAAAACACGACTGACAATTTCTCTCGAACCCGATTGGCGATTTACTTAAAGAAATAGGATTAGATCCCTCCGTTGTTATAAAGGGCGGGTAAGTGGCGTGGATGGACTTGTATCCTCCTTCGAGAGTGTACGGCTTTATTTGAGACAATGTTTCATGAAACTGAGGAGGAAATGCCAAGGAAGCGTGAAATATATTATTATATTTGAATTCGGTACTTTTTAAATAAATACGCTTCATTGTAAAAAGAAAAAAGAATCGTGTTTTATACCAGTACGAATATTTGAAGTTTCATGTTGTATGGCCAAACATTTTCTGCGAGCGAATTGTAAATCTTTTTTATGAAACGTTTGGGTAATTTAGTCGACAATTTAGTCCTTTAACTTTTATAGTATAGATGAAAGTGAAGAAGTATTCTAGAATTACGAAATAAACGGATTAAAATCATTAATTTAAAATTTTTCTTGGTGTTTGGAATTCATAAGTTCTTAATTTTATTAATGATACGATTTTTTTAGGCTATAAATATCTATACGCTGGATTCTATTTTAAAGTAATTACTTAACAATACGTTTTATGCTGAGCGGATGAAAGACAGTACCCGCTGTACTGAACGGATAGTTCCTACTACAAGATATATGTGTATATATAAAACAATATAATATACCGTCGAATTAAATTTTGTTGTTTCGGGAATATAATCACTCGTGCCATTTTCTGTTCGCTGTTATGCTAGCTGGTTTTGACTTCTTCGCATCGTCAGTTTCAACGTTGAAGAACTTCGCACCGATATATATATATATATATATATATATATATATATATATATATATACACATAATAAATAAAAATTGCTGACTGTAATTAATATAAACAGTTTAGGTCCAAACCGAACAGGCGAGTGGATACAGAAAATTGCACGAGGGAACGTATCCAGTAACCATGCCAACAAAACGTTCTTGCCGATTGTGAACATTTTATGCATAATTTTCGAAAAAGTAGATTCGGTCCAAAAATAGCAGCGCGGGTGAAATTAGCCGGAGTTCCGTCGGGAGAACCGATTGCATGTAAATAAAGAGTGAAAAGAGGTTTGCCGCTCGAGAGCACCGCATGTGTAATTAGAAGTAGGTGTTTGCACTATTAGACTTACGTTTTAAGTAAAGTTAACAGAGAGTTTTTAGATAGCGAGCATACTATTTAGTCTAAGGGAGATGCCCTGAGATCTTTTTTATGTAGCATTCTGTGATCATGTCCGGGCGTCGAGAGTGTCGCAATTTTTTCGGTTTTCTTTTCAGCGCCAAGATTTTATTGTCACTTCGCCCGGCAATTTATTTACGGCGCGAGGACAACCCAGTTCAAATTCGTATGACTTTCGAAACGGCGATTCGTTTGAATTTATCTGTTTTCCCGCGATCGGGTTCTTGGAATTGATATTAATTTTCTTGGAGTCGAATAAAATAATTTATCATTTTTTTGTTACCGAGTGCATAGAAAGTCCTAACGTCCGCCTTAATACGCCACTGCGTCTGTATCGATTATTTATACGTTAGACAGTTATTAACGAACTTAATGTTAATTAGTATAATTTGATTTGTGGTACGTCAAATAAAATCTAGGTTATCGGAAATTTCGCATAAAAAAGAGGGGTGTGAAATTAATTTTAATTCTTTTTAATTTAAAACTTTTTAATTCTTTCTATTAGTGTGTGTCCGAAGTTAACTCCGGAGTTTTATATAGGTATATGTATATATATATATATATATATATATATATATATATATGCGCATTTGATGGTACTAGAAAATAGATTGCGATATTATTAATGGATATTTAATGGGCTAGTTAGGTTGCTCGGCGATCTCGTCCGCCAGACGTGTGTCGACGCACTGTCGCTAATAGGTAAGTACAGGTAAGTATTAAGTGTTAGTCTGTAGTAAAGCAATGCCTCGTATGTGCATCTTTATTTGAATATAGAGACGGAAAATATATTTTGACGTACACGAAGTTATGAAAGGAATGTCCAATTTTCATTACCGGACTTTTACACGAAAATCGCGTCGAGTTTTCCACTAACTGGTGGTTCACTGACGTTTCCCTTGACGTTCGTGCGTAAAG
Source organism: Lethocerus indicus (assembly GCA_019843655.1). Classification (NCBI taxonomy): domain Eukaryota; kingdom Metazoa; phylum Arthropoda; class Insecta; order Hemiptera; family Belostomatidae; genus Lethocerus; species Lethocerus indicus. The sequence continues at coordinate 24,284,828 of JACDQD010000001.1, forward strand.
TTCTGTGCAACTGCATAATTAAAACGGTCGGAACACTTCGTTGCCACGCTTTGTATCTCCCATGTTGTTCCTAAATCTCGGGTATTTATTTATAATGCCATATACATATTTATTCATATATATATTATGTTTTTATTTTTTATCCGTCGACAATATTTTAGTTACCCAATTTTGGAAATGTTCGAGGCCTAGATGAATGAAACCGAACGTCAGTGAAACTCTGTTACCTATTTTCTAATTTCTGTCTGATCTTTTTTTTTTAAATGTTCGATCCAAACTTGCCCGACGCCCCTGTTATCTGTAACTTCTTCACTGCGAAATTCGTCTGGACAGGGTATTGTTCTTCTTATTAATGTACATTAATTTAACTTCTGCGGGAGATCCGCGTTTTTCGCCCTATTTTGTAGTTTCCCCATCGTACAAACTTTGCGATGAAATCCGACGGACCTGACAATCCGAGCGAACCCGCCTAAAGGTACTTAGTAGTCACCCATTTATACTTGACTGCAGTGAATCTTACTAGTCCCGGTCGATTTTCCAACGATCCATTCATGTTAAATTTCTCTAATAATTAGAAAATACTTTCTCGGGTATTACGATATTGTTTATTTCGCGTTATAAATGTGAAATTTGTATATTATTACTAGATTTTCTGTCAAGTAAGTTCAGAATGTCTCCTTTAAAATGCATTATACCTAATTTGAAGTGTTTGGGGATCCACTAGGATTTGGAACATTATCATTCCCTCGATTTTCTCCACTTATTTGTTTCGGCTTCTCGTGTTCGTCGGTAGATTGTGGACTAAGCATCCGGTGAGCACTGCCGGTGAGACAGCGAATGGGATCCGATACCGATAGAGCTTAGGATCAAACACTGGTGATAATATTAGTGACTAATTCCTCATCAACATGCAAACAAAAAATATAAATTAAAATAGTATAAAGATTAAGAATTAAAATGGAGCAATATTCTTGATTACAGGCATTATTTGCTTATATGACATGGCTATTGGAATATTTAGGCTATTTTACATATTCCTACAGGTATATGTATAATACACATATATAGCCAGCAAATTAACATGAACTAAAACACATTTTATAGTAAACGTAATTAGTTTATTAATTAAATAGTTTGTATATAGAAAAGTAAAAGAAAACACCTTTAGGCAATGCATAAACAACTATGAAAACCTTAATTATTTAGGAGAATCACTTTAGGGATAGTGTAACATGTAAATTGATTTTATTATAACCTGGATATTTATATTCAAAAATGTACCCTTGGAAACTACATTTTATTTATTCGTATGCCCACAAATAACCAGCAAATTAACTTACACTGAAACACCAACAGCCTAGTTATTAATGTCATTGGTTTATTAATTAAACTGCATTTATAGAAAAATAAAAGAATAGCACTTTATAGAATGAAACTATGAAAATCTTAATTCTTTACAAAAATCGCTTTGGAGATGGTGTAACAAGTAAATTGGAATTATTATATCCTGGTTCATTTATCATCAAAAATTACCTATTGGGTTATTTTTATTTATATATATTTATTTTGTATTATATTTACATTTTATCTTTTATTTATTGCTATGAAACTGAATGTTAAGAAAATGAACATCAATTAAAACGCCAACATCTTTGTTCTTAATGTAATTGGTTTGTTAATTGAACTGCATATTATAGGAAAGTATTGGAAAAAACCTTTAGGGATTGAATAAACATCTATGAAAATCTTAATTGTTTAAAAAAAACACCCTGAATAGTAGGTTTAAATTAGTTTTGTTCTATCCTTGTTATTTATCTTAAAATGTCTACCCTTGAGGTTATTTTTTAATTAATTATGGCTACGTGTGTACATATATATATATATATATATATATATATATATATATATATATATATATATATATATCAAAGTAACATAAAAACACTAACATTTTTATTATTAATTTAATTAGTTCATAATTTAACTCCATATAGCACAATAAAAGAATAGACCTTTAAAGGATGAATAAACAACTATTAAAATCTTAATTGTTTTGGAAAACCACTTTGGGGATAGTGTAACCTGTAAATTGATTTACTTCTAACTTGGTTATTTTTCTTCAAAAAATTACTTTATTTTGAGATATGTTGAGCCAAATTAATATGTTTTTCTATTGAACATATTAACATCTGGGAGTCAGAGTTAAATTATTAAAGTGTAATACTGAAGAATTGTTAAAGCTATTAATCATTTAAACAATTTTTCTAGTAATTCAAAATAAAATCACTTAGTTAAAATCATCACAGTCATAAATTTTAGACATTTAATTATATCAGTAAATAATAAGTTATTCAGTTCTTATATTAATTGTCAGCACCAAACATCTATTATTACTTGAATATCTATAATAGATAGAATAAATGTATATTATTGAAAACATATTGATCTTTATTAACAAATTATTTATATGATTTACATGATGAAATATAGTAGATGATTCAATATTTATTATTCTCATTTTGTGGTATGTGTATGTAAATATTTGAAAACAAAGATTTAAATTAAAAGTGAAGGGATGAGCACAAGATAATAAATAGTTTACATAGATGAATAGTTTAATAAATGAAATCTTAAACAAATATGTGCAAACCATTACATGTCAATTAAGTTGACTGAATGTAAACTATATATTATGTTGTCCCTGTAAGTAATACAGTTCCATTCATTAATTTACATTAAATCCTACCTTTAATTATTCTTATTTAATAATTTAACAAAAACCATTATAAATCATAGTTAAAAGCTAATATTATCAATATATCCAAGTTATTATTCAGTAAAAAGTCTTCTGCTGAATCTGCCATCTGCAGTTATAAATTAACCATTACATAGAACTTAAATGTATTACATACAAATAACTATTAATTAATAGTTAGTGATTAGTAGTACTTTATTGGTACTATATTAATAATAGTACTAAATAATCAATATATCACAAATATTAACAATATTGCAAAATACAGGTCCATTTTAGAGTAACTTTTCTGTGAGCAGTTATGAAATAACAAGAGCAGAGCATTTTATTGATTAAATTTCATTTTAATTTACACTGTATTTACTTCCATTAATGTGGATACAATAAATTAAGAAGTAGTGAAATATTTTAACTGAGTTTCATCTTCAACTGGCTTAAATTAATAATATGAAATAGGTCATAATATTAAAATAAATGATACGATTAAATCAATTTATTATAATGTAATCCTAATTGTCATTATAGTCTTGTTGTACAATTTTGAAATAGTGTTATTTTCAGTTGTAGCACTGAAATTTACAATATTTGTAAGAGATCTGGATGGGACAATTTTCAGTTTACATTTAAATTATTTAATAACTAAAATTAATTTGCTCAAACAAATTAAATTCTATTAGTTATTTTATTCCCCCTTTTTTCTTATTTGTATATTTAGGTTTAATAACTCAAAATCAGTATTCTTTAAATGAATAATAAGGGATATGTTATACATTCATAACTTGTGTTATGAACACATTTGTGTTTCTTCCAATTACACTTAACATAAGTAAATATCGATAAGTTGACATTTTTCATTTACCAACAGTGGCTACCCCTAATGGGTACATGATTATTTAAAATATGATAAATAAATATTTTAATCCTTTAAAAGTATGTGAGTGTATTGCTCGCACAGGGCTGCCGACCGCCATATTGATAATGAATTTCTTATAATTTAGTAGTTAAATTCATTTTCTATTGCACCTTATGATAACTGCATTCGTTTTCAATTTTAAATAACGTTCTATTCACAATAGCGAAGATATATTATTATTTGACGTTTTTAATAACCGTAATTAAGCAAAATGGAATAACTGTCGCAATGGGATATTTTAGTTCCGCGGAGACTAGTTGCCGGAATTGGTGCGCATCCCTTAGTTTCGGTGGACTAAAACCTTTACTATTCATCTCCGACGGCGTAGTCTTAGCCAAATTTATTTATTATTCGTCTTTTCCAGTGCTTTTGTTTGACGGAACCTTGTTTGAAATCATTGTTGTGGAATCTGTTAGCGGTCTGTACTTTTCAATTGTATTTAATCTATTAAAATTAGCCGTCGTTACGCGACTTTCTAAGTACCGACGATGTCATAACCTCCAACCTAATTTGAAGTAAGTTACAAATTCGAAGTTAAGAAATTTAAAATATCATGCTCGTTCAAGAACTGCCTTTTTCCGATATAGTATTCTTTGCAATCGGTTGTCGGTACTTATAAAGTTTGTTAGGTTAGTGCAGTTGCTCTTTTTCGGTATCGGTAGCGCTTTCAAGGTCGCGACGTGACGTCACACCGTAGGTGGTGACTACTGAATGCCTCAAGAAGTCACCGGCTGTACAACCAACATCTAAAAGCCAGGTGGGAAATACTCTCTATTACATGTCTATATGTATACGTAATTGTGTATCAAATTACATATTCTGTGGGGTTATTTCGAATTGAGTCGTACTCAGTAAAGCAATCTCTAAGAGGGAGTAGTTTCCTCCCTGTAAACTCTGGTAAAAAAGCAATTGTGGATACCATAAAAGGAAACTAAATAAAAATGGTTTTAATTAATCAGAATACAATATTATTCATTCTTTATAATTAGTATTCATTTATTGTATTGTCTCGACATTTATCGAGGGTAACTTATTATTCATGCGACAAATTTTTTAATCAAACGGTTAATAGTAAATAAGCAGTGCATCAGAATGTATCGGTGAAATCCACAATAATTTAGTTGCCAGCCCAATATTAATTCATTTATCACTAAACTTACGGGAATCTCAGTGGGATATTGCAAAAACCGTTTCCCTTTTTTTATACTACTTGCCAACTTTCATCCTTTTAACGGGTGGAACATATATATATATATATATATATATATATATATATATATATATATCGAAATTGATTTATACATATCCCTTCGGTATGTATAATGACACATAAGAAACGTCCGTAAACTTGGTGTTAATCATCGACATTACGTTAACTATGTTATTCTCGTATGCGGAGTACGGGGACCCCGGTTTACAACATATTATGACCCATAATTTATATATAGATCATATTTTGGAGTCTTTATGGTATTTTAAACATCGTAATTATTGGAAACAAGTTTTTATCAGGTTTAACTATTCCCGAATGTAGATAGATAGATAGTGTGACCTCCTGGTGTTTAACGACGTAAAACTAGGGAGTGGCCAGGATTTACGGTCGGAGGAGTCCCGCGCTCCACTGCTTTTAGTGCCCCTTTTGATTTGGTATCTGCACTGAAATATGACGGGGAGCGTCCCAACAGCTAGATAACAAGAGCGTTTAGAAAATAGAAGATTAATTCGTATTGAAACCGGATAAATGAAAATTAAAAGATGAATCTATCAGTCCCTTCGGTCGCGGGCGAAATAGGTCGCAAGCATTTATTTGGTACGGAATCTACGCCAGTTTATTAATATCGTTTGCGGAAAATTTGCCGGGCCGATAATACGATTTTTATCCACCAATATTCTGAGCTATGTTTCCAAAAACATATAATAGAAAGATGCTCCTATGAAACACCCATAAAACTTTTACTATCATGTCACATTACATCCAAATCACAACTGTTCATATAGGAAAGAAAGAGCATTAAAAGCGGGTGATATTATTGTACAAGTGCAGAGGATTCAATTTTTTGAATTTCCGAACTGTGGTATTATGTTTCTCACGTCGGGTTTGGTACTTATCTGAAATTAAGTGGATGATTTAGTCCATTTTGCGAGAGTCTTAACTGATTGTTGTGCGAAATATGGCCTACGCGTAGAAAATCTTGGAATACTGAAAAACAAAAGGGGTCGGGTAAGGCCGGCTCACCGTCTCTTTGAATAATCCAAAAAGTTAAATTGAATGACGCGATCCAGTTTGTTTTTATTCCAGTTACGTCCTCGGTTATTTAACACTCGAATCCCCACCATATTCCGCCCTGTAAATGAAAAATGTCTTCCTTTTTTTATACCGTAAACCCAGCCATTCGGCCTTTAATATTCAGACTTGAATTTCATTTAATTAAAACCGCGATAGAAAAGTTGTATTCGAGTCTGTATTTTGCATATTTAGATTAAAATGAAAGTGTAATTAAAATTATTTAAAAAAGTGGACAATTCTATTTATGACTTCAGTCTATTGTTACTTTGATTCTCAGTTCATTTTTCATACAAAACGTTTTCCAAGCGGTAAATTCCTTTAGAAGGGAAGGAAAATATATTTCGAATATTATATTTCTATTTATATTTATTATCTCGTCTTTACCTATCCCTTTATTAGCACAACCCGCCAGCCAATTAGCGTCGACTAAATAACATTATTTTAGTCAAACGAGTTCTATCTTATTTGTATCCAATTATTTCAGTTGTAATATAGCTATTATGATTGTTTTCTACTTGGGAAGTGAATTATTAAATGTTACTATATGTAATAGTCGTCGTAGTTCTTCGATGTATCGATATAATTTAAGATGAATTTTCGGGGGTGCGCGAGGTTTGGAACATCGTCATTCTTGCAAATTTCTATCTCCCTTTGCCTGTTCGGCCTTAAGCTTGACCGGTTTCGCCTGTCCTATTCCGTCAGTATTATATTGATGTACTTACAGGGAACGTCCTGTCAGAAATGTCACTGCTGTGTTACTGTCACGCGTAAATCATACATAATCTCAACAACCTAAAATACTACCGGCCTGACAGTTGTGGCTCAATGCAGTTATGTTATACCTCACTGTATTATTGGCGATCCGGCTTAAGATCTTTCTGGTTATAACTAGCTCCTTCTCACCTTAGTAGATCTGCGGCTACGGTACTTGAAATGGTAAAATTGAGTAAAACAAATGTGACCGTGAAACCCACACGCAGCCATAGTGAAAAATGTTAAGTTTTTATATTGGAGATTTTATTGAATTATTACATTAATAACGATTAACGCGAGGAATGAAATGAAACATCGAAGGTTAAGCAGGTAGTATTAAATGAAGAAAATGCAGAATCTAAATCAATTTAATATGATTGAATGAAATACCTTCTAATTTTAAACAATTTTATTAAAAATTAAAATGTCAGTATGCCTATTATCCTATGATCCTATAACAGGCACTTCATTCATCGTTGGTAGCTAAAATATGAAACAAACGTCTGGGAAGTAATGTTTTCTAAAGACCTACTGAAAACACCATCAATTATGTTACTAAATCTCGTATTTGACACGTTTTTATCACTAGTAAGTCTTAAAGAAAAATGTTTGTTCCGAAAAGTCTATCCGCCATTATCGGCCCGGTTCGGGTATTATTGAAATAAACCTTGTTTTGAGTCCGGCATAGTTGGCTTGGTTCGGGCAATCTCGAAAAAAATCCCTTCTCGGATATTGTCCGCTTCCGACTTACCGGTTCTACCATCAGGGTCCGACTCTGTTTTATCGAAGCCGTCTTCGTAAGAAAAAATCGTAATAACGCTCAAGAGTATGCGGGGCTACTCTATTCCCCATAACCGGAAGGGCATCTTACCAGAAGCCAGTTAGTGACAATTTAAGGTGCAGTCGCGGAATTTAAGGACCTTCGCTCGTTCAGATGCCGCGAGAGTTTTAATTAATTAAATTATAAAATTAGACGCGGGTAATTGGACCGCGAGAAGTAGGCTAATGTGCGAAATACGTCGGGGCGGATAATGCGGAGAGGAAGCGAGGGGCGGACGACGTTATGCATGCGGAGCACAAGTGCAGTCGCCATGGCGACATCGTCCCCTAATGCAATCTCGGGCAAAGCCCAACCCGCAATTGTTTAATCAATGCTCATCTGAAAGCTTAGCTCATTGAGGATCGGTTAACAGGAATCCCGGCTCGGGGGCGGCTAAGTGGGTCGCCGGCATCCCCCTGCCGAGGGGTTTGATTATTATTTCTATTTAATTCGACCGCCGAATGGCGTCGTTCGATTCTGGCCGGCGATAAGGCTCGCCACTCCTACTAATGATCGTTTTATGACCGCTTTTTATGGGGGCGCCAATGGGGGCAGATCCAGCCCGACTCTTTTTCCGCGGCACAATTCGCGCCGACCGTTAAAAACGGGACGAACGATCCCCCCCCTTTATTTAGGACCTATAAAGCCGGTCGGGGGGACAGTAAAATAGAAAATTAAACGCTTTTGAATATTTTCCTTTATTCTATACCAGAGTTATGCTTATCCGTATTTACGAAACTTTCCTTCTGGAAAGCGGGTCTGCCTGGGAGTCGTCTGGGCGGTCTTCCCATCCTCCGAGCAGACTGATTTTCTAGTCCAATTTACGAATTTCTCCTAATTTTCTAATCGGTTTTCTCGCTCAGACCGCCGTTCAAATTAGGAACTCCGGCGACGGAATCGCGGTTAGGTTAGGTTAGGAATATTAAACGGGACAGGAGATTGTTAGACGATTATTCTTAAAAGTTTGAGACGAGAATAAAAATAGTACGCCCATCTGCCGCGACACTTAAAAATAAAAATATGCGTATAAAAACCAGTTTGGAATACCTGTTTTGTGGTCCACGAGGATTTGGAATATTGTATGTAGTCTTTTCAGTCTTCTGTCTCCTCTCGCCGCGTCCCATGTGCCAAAGTGAGTCACACTGCTACTGAAGATGCTACTCAAACCGGTCTAGCGAAAAAATCAAACCAGCGAGAGGAGACAGAAGACCAAGAAAACTACAATACATAAAACTAGTATACCTCCGCTTCTATAATCGTAATCCTTGCTAATATAAATTACAAACCTTTATTAAATAATATATACGCCAGTATTTGCCTGTATGTATATAAATGTATACGGGCATTGGATAGACAGAGGACTGTGGCGAGTGGGAGTGTTTCACAGTTAGCCTAAATACATTAAACTTGGAGGGTAGCCGGCCTTTCAAAGCAAGCTACTGCCGCTAGTGGGATCGATCCTTCTTGAGAACGGGCGTCCCTCCAGGGTAATTTGTTTGCGGATGTCACCGACCAATTAGAGTTTGCGATTCTTCAATGTTGACATTTCCAAACAATTACCGTTGCCGCGGTCCCCGCGATAATTCGTTTTCCCCGTGCGAAACCGAGAGGACGGTTGGCGGGGCGTTATTTCGCACCAATTTACAATTTTATTTCGCGTTGATTTACAACCGTATTAATTACCGCACGGTTAAAACAGATCACCTTCTATACGGTTTTAATTAATATTAGTATCGTAAATTAGTATTCTCTTTATTAATAATCTCGAATATCAGGATATTTAACATCCGGTAACGTATATTCACTCGATAAGAACGCACCGTTAAGGCTTTTTTGGGCTTTCCAGTTTCGAACACTTATGGTGAAACACTACTCGTATTTTTCACTCGAATAAGTCTTAGTTCGACATAACCTAATGTAGCTGTAAGGTACTTCCGATTATGCCATCTCGAATTATCAAACGCGAATTCGCGGCTATTCTTCGGGCTATATTTTCTTTCTATTTTAAAAGGGACCGAAAGGTGAATAAGGAAATAAAAGTTTCTCCGGATTAACGTAGGTTCTAAACCGAATCCTACTTGGGAGGAGAAGAATAATTGTGGGTTTAAAGCACCGCCGAAAGAGGGAGGATCGCGAGCCCAATAAATCTCCCGTAGGGCCAATGATGTAATGCAGATTGCACATCCCCCCCCCGCCCCCACCGCCTTCATTCTCCTCTCTCTTCCCCACCAATCGACGCCAACTCCCGGTTTTATTGTACCCGAGGAGTTAAAAATAGAAACACGAAATAAATAAACGCGAAAAAAGAAACGTGCCCCAGCAATTTCCGAAAGCCCATTAAGGGTCGGTCGGACGGGGGAAGGGATTGTGTCAGTGGCCCGAAATCGCCAGTAATGAAAATTGGAAAATGGGACGCCCGTTCGACTATATATACTATATTTAAACAATTATTACCAGAGACTATTTTATTAAGACAGATTGCGCGAATTAGAGCGCCGTAATCTATGAATAAGATACAAGATACAAATAATTTTTATTACTGTAAATACAAATATTATAACGATACAACGGTATAAACAAATTGTGATTACTGCATGTATTCCGGCCTATTGGCCTTACTACATTTATATTGTTAAATATTACAATACATTATACATGAATTTTGTTACAATATTGTTGTGCTAGTCGGGAAAATACACAATAAAAACCCGAGGACTTAAGCTAATCTATGAATAAAATTGGGATCGATATAACAGAGATTTAAAAATAAGGGCAAATTGTGATTGAAGAAACGCTGGAATCATAAATGTTTATTTTTTCATATCATAACTATACGGTAACTAAACTGCGAAGGTATTTGTTTTAGTGTTTTGACGTGTTGGTGTTTAGCACTGTTCGGTGTGTTCGATTCCGAGGATTTGGAATATCACCTCTTTATATCTCAAGCCGAACCGATTGAGCCTTCAACCCGTCGTCTGTTACAATCCGTCAATATTATATCCCTGACTGCCTTAAATTAAACAGGCCTTGCATCTAGCGCAAGCAACAGTTCATGGAAAAAATTAAGTATACTCGGAAGTACAATGAATTTGTGAAGGTACTTTATGTCAACCACATATGATTTGTGGCTGGAGTCTATTTGGCTGCGGACGGTGCTGACGGATGTTTTGACAATTTGGTCCGCCAAGTTAAGATCCGGGTTCAATTCGAATTCGCTTTAGGAAAAAGTCGGAAGTATTGTACTACAAAGCGTAATCGAAGTCCTCGGCCGCATTGTAAGACGGGGGGAGGGCGACACGGATACTTCAAATATAAGGGGGAATGTTGAGTCGTTAATCGTTTGTCATTAAACTTAGTTACTTGTAATCCCCCTGAGTACTTAGTACTTTGTCTTCCGAATAGTTTCAGTATCTGATCGCTTTAGGAAGATTAGAGATAGGACTTACCGTAGTTGTCAGACCTCAATAATTCCGATGGAGTTTGCACCACGGCCGCCCGCTTAATAATTTACAATTTCCCTTCGGATTCCCACGGCCTTTCTTTATTGCCGGCCGATTTATTTTTCATTAATGGCTAATAATTGCATTTTAGATAAACGATCCCATTTTTGGAGAAGTCCACAGAATACGAGAAAGGCCTAGCATATTGTAGCAGTCTAGAAACCAGAAATATTTTTTAAACCATAATACCTACGCAAACGTTTTTTCATTTAAATAGAAACTACTTTAAACGAGTATAAGATATCTAGGAGGCATTGGAGAATTATTGTTTGATTTTAAATATGTATGTAATATTACATAATGCCTAAACAAATTTGGAAAATACACAAATCTCTGCAGTCGAATATGTAATGAAAATAAAAACCTAATCTTTCACAGGTTCGGGTTTTTCAAGAATCTATAATCTTTTTTAAGAAAATACACAGTTTGCATGCTCGAGAGAAGTTTTCTGTATTAGGTTATTTCTAAAAGGAGGACTTTTATTTGCGTGGACTTTTAATTGTGTGGATTTTGCGCGCTCATTTTTTTTAAATACTGCCGGCAATTTCGGTTGTGGGGATATTGTTTTTCTGGTAACTCTCTAGGAATGGCCAAGATATTAAAATTTTAAGTAGAGTGTTTGGCTTTAGAAGGTGGCAGCCCAATGGGGTGTTCTTTCCGTCCCGAATATTTCCATTTTCCATTTATACAATACGATTCTATGATGTTTTTTGTACAGTAAAGGAAAGTATTGTATGTTTTATTAAAGAAGGTTAACATACAATTAATGTAATTTACACGTTAATACTCGTGCTACTGGTGTGTGGTGTGAGGGTGACAGGAACTAGTCAAAAAAACTTCTAATTTACCGCAATAATTGTTCCGGTTTCTAGATCACGTCCTTTTCAGTCGTGTGTATGGAACGTTTGGGATGTTAGGTTTGGAATATATCCATCTATTTATCTATATATATGTGTGTTTGGGGGAGTTACATTAAATAAAATAAATGGATACGACATATCTATGTTTTTCTAGGAGAAACATATTGAGTCTTGATTTAACAATAAGAAGTAATTTTGAAATCATGAAAAAATTTTATTGTAAATCTTACGAGGATTACCCGTTAAGTGGACCAATTTATGCCAAAGCATGTAATTTTCGAGCTATAACATGAAAAATTAAGGTAAATAAGACCTGTACCCACTTTTATTTCCATATTCGATATTTCTATTAAGGAATACTATTTTCTAACCGCCGACAAAGCGAAAGGATCGAGTAATCGCCTTGTTTATAAAAGGAATATGCATTCGGTAAGCGTAAAAATCGATAAGGCAGCGTGTGTTGACCGTTTTGTAATGTCCAAGTACCGTTGGTGAAGTTCAAGTGGGGGCCTACCGTAACGTATTCCGGGTTGGCCGTAGTTGACAGAAAGGCCGACAGGTGTCGCGCGCGTCGCCATTAACTCAATCCTTTTTGTCCCTTGCGCAATAGCTTTTCACAACTGTCTTCCGTCCTAAATTTTGCTTTTATATCTACCAATAATATTGTATTCGGGCCTTATTGAGAGTACTGAGTATTGAGAGTTACTGAGAGTCTGTTCTTACCGTATGCATGAATAAGAGTAAATACTTTATTATTTATATTGTTATACAGCGCGTGTTTACATTTTACGTTAGATATGCTTCAGTAGATAAAACGACATTTGCCGGGTTGAATGGTGACAGCATTTCTACTCGCGACCGCATCTTCGCGAATACGTTGTTGGCGTTCAGTGCCAAATTGTCAGAATTGTTTGTGTGATTGGTAGACCTGTTTTAGCACTATTTCGGTAGGAAAATTACAAAAACCATTTGCGTATTTTTTTACCACTTGGCTGGCTCATCCATTTAACGAGGAAATATATATCGGTTTACTTTTTTTTTTTAATTTTCGCAAGTTTGAAACTCTCTACGGAGTATACCCATCTCTACGGTATGCCTCAAATTGACACATAAGGATCGCCCATGAACCTAGGAGGTCACGTACTATAGTTTTGTTCAGGTTGTGACACCCCCGTTCAGGTTATATGTAGGGTGGGATTTGGCACTGTGAAGAAGGAAATATGGCCTTCTTCGGTTCCGTTGTATCTGGTTTCGACTCGTGATTGAGCCCCTACGCAGATATACCTGCCCGAAGGGCTATTGTCCCTTTCACCTGTTCGCCCTCCCAAGGTATGTTTAGTTACCTAAAATCGGTGGCTGAAATACGCTTTTTTTGAACTACAAATAAAATTTCCCTCCTATTTGATTCTTCGAGAATACCAATGTACTACTTGACCCCATTGTTTAATGAATAGATAAGGTAATGTGTAAGCTCATTACTAAGTTCATACTTGCCTTTAATAATAATCTGTAGCTTATCTTGGTCAATTAGTGCCTTATAAATGTAAACTACTTAACGCTTAAATATGCTTGAATAAAAAATAAATCTGATAAGTAATAAACCTTTTTCACTAATGTTACTTTTTGTGGGTTAGCGAAAGTGTTTAAAATTTTCTCTTCGTAGTTTATTAATATTTATATTTTCAGTTTCAGTTTTGCTTATCATTTTAGTGTTACAATGTAACACAGTAAGTATCATTTAAGTACCGTTTAAAGGGCGTATTCCTCCCGCAGAATATTCACAATACCCAAGATCAAGATTTATTTATTACTTGGAAACAATCTAAGCCCTGAGACCGATAAACTGTTCGCATCGTACTCACACCGCTTGTACGAATTAATTTTTCATGTCATTCGTATTTATTAAAGAATACTTCCCAGAGCATAGCATCCTCGTGAATTCTTGAACTGACATCTTTTAAGTTAGTTATGTTTCAAGACTCCCCCTCGTTTTTAGTTATCGATGAAAAAAAACTTGTTCAGTATTTTCATATGAAAATATTTTATTTATAATTCGCCGTATTTCTGTTTCTCTAATTTCGAATCTAGCGGTTTATCAATAGACGCAGTACGCCACTGCCAAAGTAATGAGAACACAAGTAGGCGGTTAGCACTTGAGAGAGCATACTTCGGGCCCGTTCACTATCGGCTAGTCAGGAGTGAACAGTTTCAGATCACTTTGAGGGGGGGGGGGACCCTTTTGTCATCATTTGTCTCGGTTGAGGACCTTTTTTTTAGCTCATTGATGTATGAGGTGTTCCCTTCTGACGTCAGGTATAACCGAATCCAGCCACAATCTTACACAATATTCTTCTTAGAATAAAATGTTTACGAATAAAAAGAATTTTATTTTTTTACCGGTGCTATGTAGTAGGTTTATTTATAAATGAAGAGACAGAAGAATAATCGGTAACATCAAATTAAGTAGCTATGGCAAGAGAGGAAAAGTAGGCTACTATATATATATATATATATATATATATATATATATATATATATATATATATATATATATATAAAAGTTAAACGTTGCTGTCCGTTAACAACGTTTTTAAAAAGATTTATTTGAATACAAACAGAAATAGAAATGATTTATAACAAACTACTGAACTTTACAATGAGAATAACTGAGACGGAACTGAGTTGACTAAATACAAACTAGCGGAACAACTATACTCAAGACCAAAACTGGAATGCCGGGCCTCCGCAAGGCTCACATTATATAGATCCTTACACAAAGGTCTTTGTCGAATCTTATATGTTTATATTATGGAGTCCTAATCCTATGGGGACTACTTCGGTCAACCCATAAATTATTTATATATATATATATTTATTTATGTATGCATTTTAAAAACAAAGGTTTTTCTGAAAAATTTCTCTTTTAAAGGAAATATATTGGATGTTGTAACAATTCCAAAAATCAAGCGACGATTAAAACTTTATCATTGACAAAAATGCGATAGAACATGAAAATAGAAGTACGACATTTTTAAGGATATATATATATATATATATATATATATATATATATATATATATATATACGAATTTATTTATTATTTATATACGAATATACTTTTATGGATAACTTTTTTCGATATTAAATTGTAATGGTATCTTTTGACAAACTGGTTAAAAATGTTCCTCAGGAACGTACACAGTACCCATTATCACGGGCGGTTGGGAACTACATCTGAGAAGGCAACTGCAATATTTTATTAAAAAGTAGAAGGTTTAATAACAGCTATAGGTCTGTAAATACCTCCGGGAGAGTCAGAGGGAACCGGTAATAAAGACGAGTCGCTAATAAACAGTGTTACAATCTCTGAGAGCGATGCAATATTCAAACCGAAATGTAGGGAACACGAGCAAACCAGGGGGCAATAAGACAAAAGATGAACGAAAAAGGAAAAATCTCAATTGTATAGACGAATCCATTATATTCACCAGTAAAAATGATAAATACGGTCGCAATTCTGGTAGTTCAGGTTAAGGTTCATCGGGTGAAGATCCACTTTAATTTGATAAAAGTAACAATTCTCGTCGATTAAGAGCTTTACCGCGTCGGGACTTCAATCGCCTACAATGTATACGGGTGATTAACCACGCGACAACAGGTAGCACGAATATTTCTATGCTCGTAATTATGGTTAAACAATGGCACTGGGTCCCATTTCGGCCGAACAATGGCCGAACGGCATTTTACAACCGTACACTCATTCATGTAAAAAAAAGACTCCAAGAAAGGCGCTCGGTGAGGGCCGAGTGCATTAAATTTAACGACCGTTTTATGCCTTGTCCTCGTATCGTAGCTTTCTAACGTCGGACCGGACGGTTTTACGCAAACTCAAGTAGTGCTCGGTGGTCCGTGTTTTCACCACTCGCCTACGCCATTCCCGTAAATTATTTAATTTGAAGGTTCACGTTTACCGACAGAACATAGGCCACCCTGTAATAAATGGGAAAAACGAGTAATCGAGGTAGAAAGATAAAAATATAACTTGAAACTCAGTAAAAACAACCTATCTTCTAATTTTATAAAAACACAAATTATATTTCAGGCTTACAATTATTATCTACACCTATTATAGAATTTATTGATTAATAAACTGGATTCCGAGCTTTACCTGAAAGGGACGGGCGCGACGAGATTAATTCCAAGAAACCCGGTTTGAGCGCCCGGACTAAGTGGCGACAGTTTGGCAACAACAATAAACACCGCAAACGGATCAAGCTCTAAGTCCAACTCCGGGCAGACGTTAATAGCGGTACTTACCCTGGAGGGCCGCGTAATTAGCCCCCGCCCCGGGTCCAATCACACACAACGGACGGAACCCAAGTGACGACTACGCGAAAATCTCAATCGGGAAATTGGGGGAACTCTCCGAAGGCGAAACTTCTTTCTTGGTAAATATTTGCCACGGGCCCTGCGAATCGCTTTTTAAATATGCATACTGCCGCGGTGCACTCGTCTGCACGCGTCTACGGATTACTTAATATCCAACGGCCATTTACAAAATCATGAGGCAGGTCGATGTTTATTGTTAAACTATAATTATATATCTGTTACTATAACAATACTTTTTGGCAATAATTATAATTACATTTTTTAATATAAATTTGAGGTGTAAAAAATAATTTCAGGGCAGATGGAATGAGCAAAAAGGTCAGGTCACCTAATTTTGTTTCGTAATCGTTTTTCCATTTCGGCTGAAATTAGGATTGATGAAATGTTTGGGTAAAAATAAATTTTGTAATTCGCAATCTCTGGAACCAATCGTTCGGAAAGGTTGAAAGGCTGTTAAGATTCGTCACGAACGCGACCCGAATTTATATTCAGCGTCCATGATGGATTTCGTTTAGACAAGAAATGAAGTCCGGTGTAAATTATTGAGCTTCAGTACTCGCGTAATAATTTGTGACTTCGTGAATTGCACTATGCCTTAACAAAAACGCTATTGGACTTCGTATCATCACCGTTTCGACTAATCGAATGAGATGACCAAGTGAGTGAAATAGTATTTTAGAATCTGAACGACGCTAGTTCTAGCCCCGATGGTTTTTCGTGAAGTTGGCCGAATAAAAGGAAGCTATATCGAGTGACAGCGCCGGACGAAATCGAAGCCACGTTTTGGTAAGGCATTCCTCGGGAATAGAATGTAATTCGTGCCCGGCAGAGCTGTAATGTGAGCTCATTGCATGATCATAACTTTTACCTATTCTACCGCATACTTCTGCTAGTATCCTATACCGGCACACTCGCTCTGTGGATATCTGTGTATATATTCAGCCAGAGGTGTAAAGAAAACAATTACGATTATCCAATTTTTGAATTACTCCAAACTTGTCTGGAATTGGAGGCTCCGAATTCGGGAATATATACTTTGGGTTGAAATAAACCCAAAATGCCCCCCCTTGGTTCGAAAACATTCCCAAAACGTAGAAAAGTGGAATACAAATTTAAATGAAAATTTTCATATTTTGAGTCGTCTACTTTCTAAACAATCAGAATAAAAAACAAATATCCAGTGAGAAAATTAGAGAATATTTTATCCGCGAAGTATATAATTCAAAATTATACCGCTGTCTGAATAACCGCGCGTGTAAAATAAACGATTACGTATCTCGGATTGAGGATTAATTTATTTAAATTAATCCCAAACGGGTTTAAGCAGACGGACACACCGGTAAGATAGATTACTCGGCTACCTATTATTATCTGGGTCGGAAGTCGAATAGTCTCGAGGAGGGCTTAGAGGCGGATCTTAAGCCGGCGGCTCCCTTCGCCGCTCGAATTAAGTCCCCGGGCAAAAGAAGAAATAAGTACGCTAACTTACCTCCGGGGTCTTCTCGCGTCGATACCTGTCCGACCCACTGCCTCATTCATTATGAATATAAAAAAAACGGTTCGCGGTGTAATGCAGGATTTAACTTTATTTCTCCCGTTATAAATAACTGGAAATGAATTTTCCGCGGCTGAACTACTACTGATTCCAGGGCGTAAATGCGTCAAGGCATCCGACAAATTGAACATTTACTGCCGAATTAAAGAAATCCGTTAGTCCTGAAATTAACAATTTCTCAAATTTATTATAGGAATTAGCGATCATTCATCATAGAATACGGAGACACAAAAGACATGTCTCAATGATTAAGATATTCGCTGTTACAAAAGCGGGAACATTAAATTATTAAATTCATTCATTAATCATTAAATTATAGTTATTTCGCGAGATAGTTTTTATATGAACACTTTTATTTACAGTTTCGAAATTTATTTAGACGCGTGGTCGTGGAAAGGTGTAAAAAATGAAACGAAAAATGAAAATATGAAGGGAGTTACTTCGCTCCTGGGCGAAAATGTTCCGAACCAACTTGAAAATTTTACTTCATGAAGTATTTCAGCGTTCATAAATTGCTGTTGTAAATGTTTGATCAATTTTCGTTTTCTTTGACTGAAAGTAATCGGGTGCGATAGGTCGATCCTGGGATTGGATGGATAATCGTTATGAATGATGCATCCAGGAAGATAGCAGTATGGAAAATTCAAACTTTTCTTCTGTTCGAAACATAAGAATAAAACATAAGAATTATCGCTTCAATAGTTTATACCGATCTTCGCGAGGGTTGGAACTTGTTCTAATTTCTGATTAAGAGGTTTTTGACTTTTGTTGCAATATTATGGATATGTACGTATAATTATTCCTAATAAATATATACTTAATAATCCCTTAAAATAGGAGAGCCCAATGTTATGTACATGATTATGTTTCCAGGTAGAAATACGTTAAAATATGGGGAGCCTAAAGTAGTTTATGGGTTTTAATTATGATTAATGAATAGAATTAATATCAGCCTTAAAACTGTCGACTGTTGTTATCCTCCATCAAAAAATGATGCTTGTAATTACGATATTACAATGGAATATAGTACTCGTCGTATTTATTTCTGTAGCTACATTTTAATCATCGAAAAGTAAGGAAATACGGGAATGGCGAAAACCGAAGCAGTACAGAGAGAGAACTCTTCGAGGGGTTACTCCACTCGACAACTACTAAACCTATCATACTAAATCCACTTATTAGATCCAGTTAATTATTGTAGCCCTTAATACAGAGATTTTCAATTAAAAGGTCAGGTAGGATTTAAAACGTTTAAATGTGTTCTCGGAATTATCAGGCCAATAATGCACAAGGATTTTATCTTTTTGTAATTCGTCTGGGGATGAAAAAGCATGACTCATTGACTTACATTAGGAAAAACGGCTATTGAATAAGCGACGATGGAATTTGACTACAGATTAAAGTAAATTTAGGAAAGAAAAATGGTTAAGATTATTTCAGCAAGACGAAAACTGCGAAAATCCGATGCCTACAGTTATAAGCATTCGGCCGAAAATTCCTGCTCGGTTATATCTCAAGTTATTTTTTCTTAGTTCTCACTTTTTATCGGCCCGTTCTCGCTAAATTCCTGTTTTTCCTCGCTCCTATCTATTTCGTTACATTTCGGCCTTCGTCCGTAATGAAATATCGCGACTAATATTCCTACGAAAAGTTTATTTCTTATTAATCGTAAATTCGGTACAAGAAAGGTCGCTTTAACAACGTAATTTTTATCAGTTTAAACCTAATTTTGTTATCGTTGGTGTCATTTCGGATTTCCTAGACGAGAAAATTCCGTTTTATAATGTTCCGCGGTATATTCGTTGTTTTTTCCTTAATTTCAGTTATTTTCACGTACAAGGCTACAATTACTTTTTCCAATCAATTTTTCCGTATGTAGGTTAATTTATAAAGCCAATCGCGCCATAATATCGTCATTTTTGCTAATTTACCGCCGGATTAACAGAAAATCCCAGGTTAGTCGATTGCTCAATATTACTAAACACTGAGAATGATCCAAAATCAACTGAAATCGTCAAATGAGGTTACTATCTTGATTATATAGTGCGTAGATATCGTTTGATGATAACGCAATGACTGATAGCGGCGATGGCGTAAACCTGAGGGCTCTCGTTGCACTTTCGCGATTTCACGTTTTTCGTCGATTGCGGAAGGAAGGTGGGCAGACGTCTTCGGGATAGGTATGGGGACCGCGAATGGCTCACTCTTCGGCAGGAAAACGTCCAACCGGGTTACGGATTAACGTTTTAAATGCGGTCGACTTTTCCCCGTCGATAAATAACGGATAGGTTAGGGAGAGTAGGTTTGTTTTGGAACTGTATGCGCATGCGCACGAGAAGACGGTGTGCGCTGGCGTCGGCCGTAATCTATATATAGAGGGGATTCTACTGGCTCGGCTCTCAGTGGTACCTCTACTGCCTTCGCAGCGTTCCTACCGTACAGTACTCAGAAAACAGTCGGTGACTCTCAGTGACTTAAAAACTCCGCGTCGGCACATCCCCAAGCCTCCGAGCCCGCTCGAGACCCCAGGTAAGCTCTCGTCCTTCACGGTCGCCCTGTCAGACTTCGGTCGGACCTTCCGCTTTTTCGGTGTCGGTTAAAATTTTTTCGCGTTTTTAACGGTTCCGAGGCTTCTCCGGAATCGAGCCGGCGTGTCGGATACCGCGGACGGACGGACGGACGTGGCGGACGGATGCGCGGCGCTGCCGACCGCATGACGGTATCCGGAGGTCCGCTGCGATCGATTGCGTACCCGCGTTTTTATCCTCTGGGTACGCGGGGTACCGCAGAAATCCGTACGTCCGAGTTCCCCCGCATGTCCTCCGAATCACGTGTCTTCGGCGATCCCCTTTGTCCGACGAAAAGTCGAAACTCTCCTTCTGTCGCGAGAGAAAACACCAGTAGCGATAAAAAATGCAACCGGTCTAGAATTGTACGGGCGTGACAGATCGGTAGTTGGGGTTGTCGCTCTCGATATTGCGACTGTCGTAGAAAAAGAGTCGGACGGCTTCGCTTTTATCTTGAGCGAAAAATAAATAGTTTATTTTCTTCTAAGAATACGATTAGTACGGGCTACGGCCTAATTTCCTATATCCAGAAACGTCAGACTGATCTCGGGTTATGTTGCGTAACGCGCACGATTGAGACTCCGGTTGAATTTTATAGAAGGGGGGTTTTTATTGGAGTGGGGGACCGAGCCGGAGGGGTCGGCTTCCCCATCTGTCGTTTTCCGACGTCCGACACGCCGCCTCTGAGGGTGAGTCATCCTAGTCGCTCGGACCGCTCCTAACGCCCTCTCGCTTCCCATTCCGTTCCGACCTCGGATATCGCTTATCGGGGAATAACCCACCACACTTTATCCCGACACACCGCAACGCTTAAAGTTCCGCAACCCTATTGTACGATATACTGAAACATGTCTTCCGCGAATCAATCGCGTCCTCTCTCTTAAGGTCCTGTAATATCCTGTCAAATTTGAATTTCGGATATCCCTTAATGTACTGTAAAGAACTGATTAACACTAGGTTTACGAGAAGCGTCACAATTACGCGTTTCGAATATCGGTAGGAAAAGAACAAAAGCCGTTTGCATTTTTTATTACTTGTGCTGGCTTTAATCCGTTTAACTAGGGAAATATACGTCGAATTTTAATTTTTGCAAAAATTTTGAAATTCTCTATGTCAAATTGACACATCAGAAACGTCCGTCAACCTACTGTTAATTTCGGGGAAAATGATTTAACTTTACGAAAGAATGCTTAGTGTACAGTTGTCCCGGCCTCTAAGATAAATTAACCTTTCTCGGTAATTCCTTTTAATACCGCTTCTCCTAGAGATTTCATGACCTAGTATAAAGAAGTACTAAGCGAATATAGCGTATTTATCGTCTGTAGTGCGTAAGTGTAATGACGGGAGGCATATCGGCAGGGGATATTAACGGTGGCCGGTAGTGATGATTCATTAAGAATTCTGGCGGTCGGCGGTGTTACTCAGGAGTTGGACTAACTCACCCTTTCCTGCCCCTCGGCTCGTTTCGATCGTCGGCTCTAATTTTTCCTCTCGCCGTTTTTCGCATTCCCCTTCTTCCCTTGACTGCCGCGGATCTCTTGTTATTTGAAATCGCCGCGATCGAAAAACAGGTCCGACCCGGAGGAATTTTTTTTGAGGCGGGAGTACAGGCTGCTAAGAGGTAACTGCAATCGACGATTCGATCCCTCCTTGGCGAGATTGCGCAAGAAATTGCAGCCGGCGAAACTGGAGACAGTTGGCCTTAAAATCTGCGAAAATCGAGTAAGTAGCCGAATCGGCGATTTCAGGATCGTTAACGGGAGAAATTTCCTGCGACTGCGAGGGTCCGTTTTACCTCTGGGCAGGACGAAAGGATTCTTCCCGTCGATGGACGTAACGGCGGTTTGAACAGGTATAAATCAGGCCGATCCGGTGTGATGTGGTGGTTTCCTTTGTGAGGAGTGAATGATTAAGTGTTTAAAAGTATTAAAGTGCAGTGTAAAGTGCACTACTGACGACAGTGGAACGCTCTAGGAATAGACACTTATCGGTATGTACATTTATGTTTTCATCCCAGGTTACGGCTCTTCTCGGTGAAACTCGATGTCTCCGTAGTATATTAGAAATATAGATTCTTCGCTTATTAATCTTAGGCTTATGAGATTAAAGTACGTCGTGGATTATTGTAATTTGTCCGCGTGATAAAATGTAAGATGAATTTAAGGCCAAGGTATTGAATTCCGTCCGAATTTAATTCTATTATTTCCCTCTTCATTTCAACAGAAAGAATACGAAAACATCGTAAAAGCTTATTCCGGAAGAAAAAGTAGGCTGTACGTGCCTTAATCAAAAGAAAAAAAATATCGTAACTAACAAAGCCAACTCCAATAAGGAGAGAACAATTAGATACAGCAAGTGTAAAAGAAAGAAATTGAAGAAAAAGTTTTGTAGGCTGGAGAACATAATCTGGAAACCTAGTCTAGAAACTTTTGCTTTCTGCAACATGAGATATATATTTTGCTTCTTCCGAATAGAACTGTAATTAAAATGTTACATCGAATAATCGGGTAATATTTTTACCAAAACGAGATTACCACATTAACCACCGTTCTCCTCTTTTTCGTTGACCTTACGAAATTTCAAGTTTGAATAGCTATAGTTGAAAATCCTATAGTTTATTTTGTAATAATATAATCGCCGCTTAATGAAAAACTCCGGTGATGGCCCTAAATGATCCTAAAAGTAATTAACTTGCCGGTTCGACGATCAGTCCGAATCTATCGGGAAGCCGCTGCTGGTACCGGAAACGTACGTCGAGCCAATGATTGAGCGAAGGCTGCTTCCGAACACATGTCGAGTTGTCCACGCGTACGACCCTAAAACTCATTATCAAGTCGGCGTTCTTTGGCTTTAACATCACAGAAACCTTGCGCTTGCATTCAGTCCTGAGGGAAAATACACGAAGAGCTCCCCAAGCGAGTGTAGATAGATTCAAAATATCCTAAACTATTTGTCGAAAATATTAACATAATTGTTCTTTTTTCCCGACTCGGTTGGATCGTTGGCTCTCAATTGTTTATGTCGGTCGTTCTCGAGAGAAAAAGCGCGTTTCGTCTCAAAGAATATTAAAGCGGGAGATAAGCTTTGAACTTTGCAATGGATTGTGTTTGGTATAAATAGTAGGACAGAGAGAATATAGTGACGGAACGGTCACCTTCGTAGTTTCGCCGGCATTATTTATAGTCCGATAAGTCGGACAGAAATATTTCATCTTAAATCTATTCGGTATCTTCATTTTATGAAAGAGTAAAAGAACACTGAACTAGAAGGATATATATAAACTACTGAACTTTCTAGAAATGACGATATAGTGACACTTTCCTCCGTTTCCGATTGTGTGATCAAACATTTCTGTCGAAACATATAAAACATTTTCAAGTCGGCTGAATTAATAATTTATGAGAAAAACGTTGTAAGAAATACGACCGGGTACTTTACATTTTGTCCTTACTTACCGACGGTAACCCCTGAGTGGGACATTTATTACGGCGATAAACGGTCGGACGTCATCGAAAACGAAGCCCCCTCCTAAGTATAAACACGAGGTATTCTTTAGTTACTTGTAGCTAAAACGTGGATAATAATTATTGCGCTGGGTTCGGATTCAATGTTCGACACCGGGCCGAACGGTTTGAATCTCCTTCGAGGATCGGAAGCGGAATTCATATCACGAAGAGGCCCCGCGGGAGACGTATTCCCACGGGCTGAATGACAATGGCTCTGCGCCGATAGATTCCGAAAGCGATAGTGTTTAGATTCCGCCAACCTAAATTGTCCTATTTCCGTTCTCCCGTACCCCTTCAGTAGAATTCCAGGGCTAAACACCGATTATTATTAGTAGTATTAATTTTATATATATATATATATATTACATACAGTAAGCCACGTCCCTAATATCAACAGTTCCAAATAAAAGGGAAATTTCCATTGTTATAACTCTGACACGACTTCACATTGCAACAGCGTACCGCTACTGGAACAGGTGCAATTTGAATCCTTTTCCGCCTTTTCTATTGTCTAGTCACAAGAAAGGTGTATTATGCAATATTTAAACTGAAATATTTAAAGAAAGAAATATTACCGTTGGATTCGAAGTTAATTTTAATTAATTTTTCTGAACTTCTAAATGTTGAGAAATTGCGTAGCGTTTCTTGAAGGGATTAGAACTCGCGTGTACCGCTCGGTGGCCCTAGCGAATTTTCGGTAAAGGCTCTAATAACGAAGGTGATTATCCGTTCTAGAGTGAATATATATTACTCTTGGGAACATACTGTGTTTATATATTTGTCCGGAATAATTTAAGCGGAAAGGTTTAGACCGTCTGAAAGCGCCCAATACGGGTTGCTCAGAGGGAGAGAGAGAGAGAGAGAGAGAGAGAGAGAGAGAGAGAGAGAGAGAGAGAGAGAGAGAGAGAGAGAGAGAGAGAGAGAGAGAGAGAGTGGGAAAGAATAGGTATATGAATGGCAACGGTGAGTCGGAAAGTATTTATCTGGTGGGCTGACTCACCGCATCAAAAGAAAGTACCGAAAAAAATTACTATTCGCTATGCACTTTTATTTGTTCTCGAAATTCCTGTCCCGGTATTTTATCTCGATTTTCCGCTACGCAAATTTCCTTCGCCGTTTCGGTAACCGGGGTCGATTACCGGCGGCGCAACTGGACCAAAGCTGTCCTATCAAACCGATAAATTAGTAAATGGGCACGTCGGAGAGTAGAAAGAACTTTCTGTTATTTTACGAAGTTTCCCCTTATCAGTTTATGAAGCGAGCGTTCGATCTCCCGCAGGTCGCCGTCCATTACTTCTGGGGTCATCCGGTAGTTATTTCGCCTTCCGGTAAGTTCTTTTCCGGAAAAACAGTCTTGCGTTTATATTTAAAGGGTGGCTTCCGTTCGGCGGACGAAATTTAACGAATCCAGTCTCCTTAATACTAGTTTTACGGACGCTTCTTATGTGTACTACATCTTAGGTATACCATATAGAGAATGTCAAAAGTACAAAAGTTTTGAAAAAAATAAACTTCGATATATATTCCCCACGGTAAATGGATGAAAGTCGGCAGGGGTAGTAAACAAAATTGTGTTAATGTGAGTAAATATTTAGGAAAATAAGTTCGGGGGAGGTCGGGGGTAATGACGCTCAAAGGTTTATATCTCTCGGGGATTTTTCTTTAGGCCGTTCAAGAAAAAGGCGGGCACAAAAAAGCCGATCGTTTCCAGTTTCATTCTTCCCGAAACGTATCGCGGAAAATGAAAGGAGTAAAATCCTTCCGGTATCCGAATCCCTCAAACGGTTTTAGGCCTACGGCCTACTTCACGCGGAATTCACCACGTCTCGCCTGTCCACGGAGGGGGGGGGGTGTCAACCTTCTCGTGCCCAAATAAAAAAGCGATTCAAAACGTTCGGCGATCGTTATTGTAGCGATTACGACTCGAGTCGTAATTACATTACCTTTCCGCAAAGTCCCCTGCCCGAGGCAGTGGTAAAGTCCTCTCGACCTAAAAAACGACGTTGCACAAAACGCGGGCCTACGCTAAGAAAAATCGACTGGTCCGATATCCGCAGACTATTTTCCACACAGTACTCCGGTCGTTATCGGGGTCAGACCGGGTTTTAATTAAATGCCGGCGCGTGCCTTATTCTCCGCCCCCTCCTCCTTTTAAATATTTATTATTTCTGTTCTGTCGGATAGCGTACACGATTATTTGGAATCGTTAGCACGGGACGTGTCGGCTCTTTACTTTGAAAGTCCCGTCACTATTATTATAACAGTTTGAATATCCGCGAAATGCGGTACGTGTCGTGGGCGGGTCTAATTTCGCTACCCGAAGCCGGAACGTTTTTGCACGCTAGAAATAATAGATCGGAACGGAGACAAACTGTTTTCTCGGGTTATGAGCTGTCTGCAGTCGTAGGAACGATGTTTAATGGAGTTAGCAATAAAAGGATTTTACGATTAGCCGTACGGTATCTGGAGGCAAATGTCCAGACTGGTATTCCGGGACTTTGGTCGGATTCTTTTCGTTCGCGGTACTCGCTACCTTTTTGTTTTTGATTCGTTCCAATGTACAGGTGACTCTGCCGGAATTTATTTTTTCAGCGATCTCGAGAATACGTGTGCCTTTTGTATTGGCCTTGTGAAGCGTTGCTCCGATAATTTGGACTTGGGTCACTTCTTCGGACACACTTACAGTATTTTGATGGTAAATAAAAAGACCGGTTTGGCCGTCTGTAGCATTCCGTCATCGATATAGAAACCGATAAAGCATCCAACGGCAGTGGCAGTTCTAAGGGGATGCCTGATTAACTGTGGACGTACATAGGTGCCTCACTGTAAAACTAACAGAATGCTTAACTCGAAGGCGATTTTAAAAAGTCTGATTCCGACCCCTCGTGGACCAATAAACAATTAGTTATGTTGTAAGGCGGTATTTAAATATTTTAATCTGTATGGGAATGTCCATTAATAGGCTATGGGAAAGTATACCTGCAGTGGAGCCGGCGAAATTCGCAATTACATCATTTAATGTCCTGTTCGAAGAAACGATTCCACTCCGAGTCATATATAATTTCGATGTAGCCAATCGGTGTATGTAGGTCGGAGTTGTGACGTGTCGGGCCCGGTCTCTTTTGTCTAATACGAAGGAGGAATGACGAGAAAATAGTGTGGTCGACAGGTAGGACACGTATACGGGAAACACTGTGTGCATTTCCAATGCACGCGAAAAAGCCTTCTCGGTATCCGATGTGACAGCCTAAAAATACAACTCCCTACGAAACGTATAGTTAAATATGGATACTGTCCGACTTAAGATAGCATGCATAGATTCTTCGATATTAGACAGTCTATGTACGGTTGAAATGTGCTACAATAATAGAATAATAATAAATCGACTTTAATTTGAATTTAGTTATATAGATGAGCGTATTTTAACGCCTTGTGAATGTTTGAACAAGATTTCGTGTAAATGATAGTCCATTGTTCATTCTTGGACTGCAACAGATTCGCCTATTCTCCATCATCAGTAGCATTCTAGTATAGCAGCGTTGTCATAATTATTAACTACGCCCTGCTTGCTCTCCAGGGTTCACTATATACATTCGCGGTCCATAAGACTTTGGCAGAAAGTGATTTTTTGCCTATCGGATTCGAACCAGTCGAGAAAGAATGCGAGGATGTTTTCTTCATCCTCCCTCAAATACAGGGAGAAAAGGAAACCGCGGAAAGGGGAATCTGAAATTTTATATCGTAAAACTGAAAATGCTGTGTTTAACCGTACAGTGTATACCACCTACGGGTGTGCATAAATCCCCGAGCATCGAAAATATATACATGAAAATGTGTATAGAGTCGGTGGGCTAATTTTGGTTTTCGAAGGGTAGGGGCATATCCCGAAGAATGGTGGCCTAAGGCGTCCTAGGCAATGATTTGCTTAGCCCGGTCCCTCGTACGCGCGACGCTATTCCATTGTCCGCCTCAGGTAAGAAATAACCCAGTCTCTGGGACTATTCGATTGTATTGTAATTCCCCGAACAAACTTATACGATTTTCGTCCCTTTCAGCCCCCTACTCGACGGACCCAGAGAAACGGAAAGTACGCCTGTAAACATCTTATAATTTAGTCCCGTTAAACAGCCAGATTGGACCCGAGTACTGGTGATGACCCCAAATATCCCCAGCCGGTAAACGGCCAAAATGTAGACCTGATTTTAATCGTTATGAAGCACTAATCTTCCCTTAATTAAACCGCGATTCAGCGAAAACTTGAGGCTCTATAAAAGTAGTTTCATTAAGGGTGGATAGATAGCGGGGGCGCGCCACAAATTACCGGCCCTCTGGCTTAATTTTAATACGGGCGGAGGCTCTTGGCTTTATTTGCATATTAATACGGAATAAAAAATATCCTCGTTAAAAAAATATATTTAAAATCGCGGTAAACAACTTTAATGTGCGGGTCGTCTTTGTTAGAGGGATACAGAAGGTGCGGTGAAGTGTTATAATATTGTTCGAATTCTCTATATAATATTATCCCTGTAGACGTTCATTATTCCTGAAGGCGCGTAATCATCTTTGTTAGATTAGTTGTAGGATTTGAACAATCCTCTAAAGAAAGGATTCATATAGACTCGACTTTGAAAGATCTGTATCTTGCTATTGTTTGCTATTATGTATTTCGAAAATTGTCCGTGAGCATTTGCTATAATGCGTTTTCATTTTTATGAAATTTTCACCATATGTGCGGATTGGTGATCATCATTAATATTTATAATTGTTATATGTAAGCACATTGCAAGGCATTATAGTCACTAGAGGCCTGAACCGCGGAATCGGCAGTAATCTGTACACTTCTCTTCCAATTTTATCTCGAGTTCTTCATCCATTATTTTACAATCATTCCTTTTCAGAAACCGGAAGAGGTCCCCTGTAACGGTCGGATCTACGTCCCAATATATCGGTAATATGATAATTATTTTGTCTTACGGATTGCCTATTGTCACTATTTTCACTGTGATTACAATAATATTATCTATATATATATATATATATATATATATATATATATATTAGTTCAATTAGTTCATGTGAATGTTTTGCTCTCAATAACACTGCCTTGCGACTGGTTTTTAAATTCTGAAGCTCATTCTTGCAAAGTCGGTGTATCCCCGCGAGTTTTCGTCAGGGAAACTTTTCTTCGTTTCCAAGCCGTAATCCACTTGTCCGGATACGGTGGATCGCTGTGAACAATTTCCGAATTTTAATTACGGGGACTGCGAGGGCTAGTGGTATTATCAAACGTATAGTCTGACACCACTCGCCTTTTCGGTCCGTTGGTAGGCTTAACGCCATTGTAAATACCTAAATACTGGGGTTAGTAAATATAAAATAAAGGTTGTACATACTGATTTTTACTTTTTAATAATTGTACTTTCAACCTGTTGATAGTACTATAGTCGTGCTCTACCTATGGTTATAGGTAGAATTGCGGTATATTTGAAATAACCCTCACTTCGGTGAAAATTGTGGTGAAAGAAGCCACGCAGGGATTTATTTGACGTGTTTCTAGGCTGCGGACCGAGGAGATCTGTAGGCCAGTGTCATTTAAGCCGCCGTGGGAGAGGGGGATAATGGACGGGTAACAGAGGAGAGAGATTCAACGAGCGAATTAGGACGAGGGGTGAGACGGGAATGAAACTTAAGGAACCGGGATTTTATAACTTCGTCAACTGTCGGAACATTGAGGTTTTGGTGAACGGTGTGATTGAAGAATTATGGATGATTCCAAGGACTTTAGATTGTAATCTTTGGATGCGAGCGATGTTGGATGTCTCTGTTCGACGCCGTATGGCCGCGTCGGATTCAATATGGCTTATTAAATTGTGAGTTTTTGTTAGCTAAGGTCAATTTTTATGTCCGTTTTAGTAATGGCCATAGCTGTCACTATTTAAGGTTTAAGTCGTTTTTTTTAGAAGGTTATGGGGTGGGGTATTCAACTTAAGTCGCTTATCTAGATAGAGCTTGTCTAGGGGTAGCGAATCTGCAGCTTGGTGGGGGCACGTACTTCGTTGAAGAACAGTAGGACATAGAACAGTAGGAGATAGGCTTCTAGATGTCTTTTTGACCGTTTAATTTAAATTTTTCATGTTTCTGGAGCTTTGTTACCGAAATATTGTCTTTTATAGTCTTCTGGAAAATGTTTTCACACGTCCTGTATTTCTGAGATTAATTACTTCTGTGATTAATTAAATCAACATCCTCATCTATGAAAAAACTTTTTTAGCATTATTTATTTTTATAGAATTTGTCGTTTTTAATATTTTTTGGAGTTTCTACAGTTGTTTAGATTCAACATTTCGTTCATTTCATGTTTGAGGTTTCTGGTAGTGTTCCCCTTTTCTCGTGTTTCAGGTTAATATAGGTGTTTTTCCTATCGTGTAGTCCTGATTTCCGAGTCGAGTCGATTCTTTCAAGTCTGGTACGGGGTAGAGCGGGACACCGTGCTGATGGAACTACTAGGCAGGCGCCTTCCTTGTTATTGTTATTATACCGTAGGCCCTGCGACGGTTGTAGTTCTGTTCGGAGCGCTGGTCGGGCTTCTGAATCGTGCAATAAATATCCGGCCGGCGGGTATGTTGGGGCCACCGCAGGCTTGAGAAGGGTTCCCCTCGGGGGGTGCATTGTGGGCCTGAAAAGGGTGCAAAAACAAAAGGAGACGGCAGATGGGCGACCTCCTGTCCCCGGCCAAAAGACGGGCACGCGTTAAAATTAGAAACGGCATGCCTGGTCTTCAAGATTTGAGAGGGGGCCCCGTACCCAAGTTTAAACTTTTAAGTACCGCACTCTAATTGTGAAAAAATGGCCGGCGCCTGTCGCCCGCAGTTAGGGAACTTAAAACATGGAATTTTTCAATTCATAAATTTGACAAAACCTAATTATAATTATCTAGTTTGGAATACCTGTTTGGTGGTCTGCGAGGGGTTCTGTCTGCTCTCCTGTTTTGGTATTTTGCCAGACCAGTTTTGGCTGCTGGCCATCTTCAGTAGCAGTATGAGTCACTTTGGCACATTGGACGCATGGGGGCATCCTGTCTGCGTCACTTACTTCACATGTACTCGTCACATGGTTGTCTTGTATTAAACAGGTGTTTATGTTGGGGTAAAACAGGTATTCCAAACTAACGCGGACCTCGACGTTTCGTACGATAAATTTATATTTATTATCGGAAAACTGTTTGGGACTCTTCTGCCAGCATTCGGTGGACTCTTCGTCCATTCGGTCCTATACGGTTTCGGCTTCTCGTCCCCTAGCATAGTTTCCGCACTGTCCGGTATCGTGCTAATTTACCGACTGGGCTCTACTTTATACGGGGAGAAAACGAAGTACAGGACCGAGTGGAGGGGGAAGATCGCACGATACGAATCCGATAATACCGCGTATTAATAATACCCGAGAGAGAAATCGTAACTTTACTCGTCTGTAACTACGGATAAATGGCGTGGCTTATCTGAAACCATTAATTTCGCGACAACATACCATCATTGCCGATGATACTTATCTGGCCATTCGATTATCGACTATCGAGGTTAATTCCCAACGCGAGTAGACAACGCGAACGCCTCCTCATGGCGGGACGAGTACAGGAAAAGTATCCCTGAGGACGATTCGCGTGGAGGAAGGTCTGGCAGGAATGAGGAGAAAATAAATTAGTCCGGAAATTAATTTTAAAGTAACGCGAGTCTATCACTCAACGAAATATTATTAAAGATTTGGATATGAATCCACAATTTTTATTTTTCAATTTTGATTGGTCTACAGTGTGAGTCGACCCTCGGAACGAACTTTTTTCCTTTCCAGCCGATTACTACAATGAGCTTTCATAATCGGTATTTTTGTAATTACATAACACAATACGTAGAGGAATGTTTTAACCATCTTTTAACCGACATTTTTTGAGAAATGCGTCTTCGATTTTAGTTAAACTATAGACTATATTTATATCCGAAACACTGGTTAGTCGCATAAAACTAGCGATCGTCGTACTTATTTCTGACTCATCGAAATAAGTAGGTTTATTTCCGGTTCGGTTCGAGCGCAGGGGGCCGACCGCATGCCGCTCGTTGACCTGTACTGAATGATAAGGAGTTTCGGCCCCTTCGAAATTGTCCTTACGGCCCGAGGCTAGTTATTACCTTGGATTTGTACGTTGGAAACGCTTAAAAAGATGTTATTTTCGCTGCCGATGTTAACATCTTTCGCGAATATCACTATTACCAGTGACCGGTTCAATCAGTTCATACCGAGAACTAATATTGACGGAAGTCGGTCTCATTGCTGACGGTAATGTCAATATAGCGGGGGCTTTATTTTAAAATTAGGCGGCATGATTGCGTCTCGCTTGTTCGATTTCGGGTTCAGCATTCCGCCGACAGAATTCAGTTCTTATCAACATTCTGATGTCCGATGCCGCCGTTAGTCGCTAAACCGTTAATATCGGCCGACCGAACACTGCTAACGGTATCGAGACCATACTATTGTGATAGAAAATTTCGCTGATTATTTCCGTGAAAATTTCGTAAATCTGCGCTTCATCTATAGGCGGTTAAAATGGACGGGAGATCGAACGCTTCCCGTGGGCTGCCGTTCCCAAACCGTCCCAACGCACACTAAAACCTGTCTATTTCTGTTTTTGAGTATTACTAATGCGATTTTATTGCCGGAGGAGAGTGGAGAGTATAACCGGCATCCCCACGCCACCGGTTCAAATTAACTGCTCCTACAGAACAGTTACAACAAACAACATTAAACAGCAATCCTCACAAGTACCGAGCCATTAACAGTACCTCGGGGTTATCGTCCATGAGAAGGCCATTGTCGAGAAG
Source organism: Lethocerus indicus (assembly GCA_019843655.1). Taxonomy (NCBI): domain Eukaryota; kingdom Metazoa; phylum Arthropoda; class Insecta; order Hemiptera; family Belostomatidae; genus Lethocerus; species Lethocerus indicus. The sequence continues at coordinate 24,317,604 of JACDQD010000001.1, forward strand.
GATTTAAAAAGAAGGATTTTCGCGCTGAAAATACGTTTCGTGTAAAAATTGTGCACGTAATACTTTAGAAAATCGTTTAACAGTTTTGTCACATTTGTGATTAACCCATTGGCCGCTCAGGCATATTATTTTTTTACGGCAATCCGACTATAACTTTTTTTTCGTTTGCCATGTTTCTAATACATGGTTCTAGTAGTCAGGTAAAGATTGGAATGCAAAACACGGGTACACGGGTTTCAATGTCGGGCAGAGAAAAGAAACTTTTAAGGGGTTAATGAGCGGCGTTAGACGAAAACATCAAGCCTAACAGAATGGATTTAGTAAAAATACACTCACTGAGCACAACCGATAGACAGAAATATATCGAATTTTCCCGAACTCGGTGTAGATATTTAATACAAGTATGAGGCGCGCACTGTCGGATATAATAGGTTGGCTGAGGTTGAAAATAGTAGCGATAGTTATATTTGATCCCATCGTTGGCGGTCGGAGATGAGGGCCCGCCCCGCGCTCTTGGAGGAGGGATCCCGAAAATGGAATAAAATAAAATAGGCCGGATAAGTTGAAAATAACGGGGAGAAAGGCAGTAGAGGGCGGCAAGAAATGACTGAAAATCGATGTGGAAGTTGTCGGCCGGCAGTTACATTAGGCCCTCCTCGCTCCTAGCCCAGATTTCCCACGACGCTTTTTCTCCCTCCCTCCAGGCCTACTTATTTATTTAGGAGCCATCCGGTTTTCCGTATAGCTCCCGGCCCTCTTACTTTATATATATATATATATATATATATATATATATATCCGTTTCACGCCATTGCCACAACCCAATCGGAGTTGCTTAATTTAAAAATAAATGCTCTTGGTGCGAAAGGGGGTGGGGGTGGATTCGTTCCGCAAGGCAGTAATCGGAAACGAAGAATATAAGAACGGGGGGGTCAGATGTGAACGATTACTATAAAAATTCGAAATATAATGTCGCAATTGTTACCGTACGGCGATGTGATAAAACTTAGTGCGAGAACTGGAAGATTAACAAATATTTAAAACTATTGTTTTCCGAAAACTGTTAACTTAATATAACCTGATGAAATGTACCAGTTGGGGTTAAGAACTGCCTATTTTTAAAGGGGCGAAAGTAGTTGTTGTTTTGAATACTATCCATATATTGTTCATTTATTTATAGTTTCAACTACAATTCTTTATTGTACCTAGTGAGAATGTGACATGAATTCAGTCACGAAATTCTTGAGGGGAGAAGCCACCCAATGACGGTACTCCCTCTCATGCACTAACTCAGGTGGTTAAAACTATCCGTATAAGAACTAATTTTTTAAAAATTATACAGTCGCAGTATACGGCTGTATTGTTTTCTAAAATTTACTCATTCCACATTCATAAGATTCAGTTTTTCAGTTTCCCCTCCCGGCGAATTCCCCTTTTCCACAGTCTCTTTTTCCAGTTTTTTCGAACTCCGGTAGTTAATTGTGATTAAAATTTACGCGCTTTCTTCCTCGGCTCGCGGTAAAAGTAAAACCCTTCGGGCCCCGTTGTGAAAAACCCCTTTTCCAGTTGTTGACGCACCGCCAAGAAGTTTGAATTTATTTTCGGTGTCAGTGATTGCCGAATTCGACGGGCAGTGGGCGGTTTTTGTACCGTCGGACGCGACCAGTAGCTGACAAGCTAGAGTTAATGAGCCCAATTTAAAGGAAACATTTTCGTCTACGATCGAAAAATAATTTGGTGCGTTTTTCGTCGTTGCCAGAAAGTTTTTTTTTTTAATATCAAATCGGTGAATTCAATGGTCTCTTGCTATTTTATGGAATTTCTACGAACGATTAAAAAATTGATCAAAAACTCGTAGCCTTGTAAAAATGGAGGGGTTAAGTACTGGGTTTCGCTCGCAAGAGAATTAACGGACTTCGCTACTAGAAAATTGTGTCCTAAAAAAGCACTGTTTTTCTATTCCGAACAAAAACATAACTAACTTAAAAATTATGTAATCCCTTCTTTACGAATCTCTATTGGCCTACCCAATATAGAAATGGCCGTTGCCGCTAGCGGGCCTCCAGGGTCATAGATTTATCACTCGATATTGAAGAAAGTATTTTTTATTATTAACACGCATATATCTGACTTAGTCTAAGAGTTCCTAGGGCTTACCGAGCATGTCAACAGTCGATGTCATCATGCGTTTTTATAAGTCATAGGCGTGCTCGCAAAATTATTTATTTCTCTCCGACATTAAACAACGCATATTTTGTTATATATAAAATTTAGTTACTAAACTATCCAATTTAGTCTGTAGTAAGGAGTTTCGATGGGCTTACCAATTATAGCAATGGGCGAGTCCCCTAGATTGGAAGCTTCCGGTTGCCTTCCTGGGGCCCCCCTACGACCCTTTACGCCGTCACACTTTTAGTGACTTTTTTTTTATAAAATCCGTATTTATTTTCCGGAATTCCAGCGTTCCGTGTCGGCGGGTGTTAATTCAAATAGAGGGAGACGACTATCGGGCGTGGGCCCTTCTTCCGTTTTATTAATTCGGAAAAAGCGGCCGGGGCCGATATTTAATGTATTTGGTCACGATTGGGAAGGAGGAAATATTAGGGTAATCCGTCACGTCGGACAACTCCGGAGAGCTGATTGTAAAATCGAAGCTCCCCTCCCGCCATAATGTAATGTCCTCGGAAGTTTTTTCATTTTTTTTGTCCGAACGTCAACCCACCGTCCCAGTCCTCTTCTACGAGCCTAGACTTTAAGATAAAACACTACATGAAATAAATAGACTATAACCAATTTACAAATAAATAGAACACGAGTTACATTACTAACTAACGGTAGGATCGCATAATACTGTGGGAAGAACCTCGGTTAGCAGGGTTCGAACCCCCGCTATTCCGGGATTTATCCCGTGTCCGTCCGAGCGAACACCACTGGACAGCAGGCAACACCAGGAAGGAAAGAGTAAAGACCCTTCTAGTGGAGCTCGCTCGAATGGTTTCCAAACACAAGAAAAATCCCGAGCTAATCGAGTTTCTTCCCACGGTATTACGCGATGATACCGAAAGTTAGTGATAATTTACAAACAATTTTGTAAACGGTACGATATGTTTAATGCATGCATGCCGGCATGTGGGCCTTTCTAAATTTAGGTATATTGGGCTTTAACCAGACTGTAGCACTAACTGCCGTACGCTCCGGAATGTGGACCGGATGGCATGGCATACCGGGGATGACACACGACCTATTTATTTTATCATAATTCGATTTCTTTTTATTTGAATGTCTACTGAAATAAAACAATCGCGATATTATAATGATTTATAATCGACGTGTTAAATCGGGATAAAGAAAAAAGAGAGAACGGAGAAATAGAACAATCGACGTCCGTTTAGCAAAAAAAAAGTGAACTCCGCAAACATAATAATAATAATTTATTCTATAAAATATTCTATAAAATTCTAATATATTTTAGAATATAGAGGCCACAATTTCGACTTTAATGCAAACTAAATGCATTTGTTTAACCTCCCCAAGCTTAAAGATTATCTTTCAACTTCATTAACAATTATAGGAGTGAAATTACCTGCGGTTAGTCGGTACAGACCGGTAGTTTGTAAATCAAGAATGTCCCAACAGTAGTCAAATCGTAAATCTGAAGGGTGTTCCGATAGCTGGCAACAGTAATAGATCATTTCCTTATTTTTTGTGTTCATTTGTTTTTAAGCGCATAACAGGTCTCAAGACACCTATTGCGCTATATATATATATATATATATATATATATATATATATATATATATATATACATTTACACACACACACACACACACACACACACACACACACACACACACACACACACAGTCAATCTTCATCATCATTTGTTTTCATTTATTTATCACGTACTTTTCACTATACGTAAAGTTCAAATTGTATACTACAATACATTGTTTCCAAATTTTGTTTAGCCTAAATTACCAATGTACCATACTGATTATAATTACAAGTCTACTAAATCGCGTAAACTAATTACTCATACCTGTTCCAGTAAGGTAACGTTTTAAAATATATATCTATATATATATATATATATATATATATGAAAACAGAAAATGGTGAGATAAAACCTGAAAATGTATTGTAGTATAAAGTTGTCACACAGAAAGCAAATCTTAAATTAGGTTTATAACCCGTCTGAAAAATGTTGCGGTTGTTATTACTGCAGTGGTAGGGTGCGCCTGAGTGCGCAACCCAAATATCCCCACGACGGGTTTTGTCTATTTCTTTTTTCTAGAACAGATATATAACAGTACAATTCTTTAAATTGTAAAGATATTTAACAGTAATAATTGCAACAGTTATGATCATAATATTATCTGGAATTCCTATCAAGTCAGTTTCTTGGATAAACCGTTTCACCTCTGATTTTTCCGGCAATAATAATTACTCTTAATGTATCCCAGCGGTAGTTCGTCGTTAAATATATTACTATTAAATAACTACATATTATTATGTATAACTATAGTCTTGCAGAAACAGGGATTTTCGGGTAAAGGTATTACTAAATTTCCAAAGAACGTTTCTCTTAATTGGGTGAACGAAGGAAGTTGCAACCGCAGTGCTCATGAAACCATCTTCGTATTTTCCTATATTGTCGAATATTTTCGTGAAACTGAAATACAAATTAGTATCGATGAAGCTGCCTATTGGTAAAAGAATACCGACATAATGACCGTAGTATGTCAGTAATCGAGATAAAAAAGCTGTCTTCATCTTGGAACGTAACTTTACCCTCAGTATCTACCGATTTATTTATTATCTCTCGATAATAAAATACTTATATAAGTCAGTCATTAGCCTCCTAAACCGGTTTTTACTTTGGAAGAAACTGTTTGAATAGTAAATACGGAAAGGCGGGGCATAAACAAGAAGAGTAAATTGCTTTCGTTATGCCCGCGAAGAGAATACAGCGTAGTTTCATATAGTTAATTTATTTCATATAACCATTTGGTCGAGAGCGGCAAACCGACCTTATATGAGTTCCGCGCGGAGAAAGAAATATTGGAGTCGGAGAATCCGGCGTTAAATGAAGCCAGAGTTTCCGGGCAAAGTAATTCCTTCCCAACAGTACGTTGGAGCGCCGGCCTAACGTTTTACGACAACGTTTCAAGTCTAACAAGAGGCGGGACGTTAAGGGGATCATAAAAACGGGGGCGTTAATTTCGAAACAACGATGACGGGCGACAGCGTTCCCTACGTCAAAAACGTGTACGCCGCTCCTCCCTCGTCCCGGACTCTGTATTACCCGACCGCCGGCTAATTTTATGAAAAGCCTTTTAAATATATTTGCCCAACTGTTAGCCGGTTATTTTTCTCGGAAATTACTCTTGTATTTCGTTATCTCGCCTTGTGCATATTACATCTCTCTCCTGTATGTGCGTGATCCCGGCGCTCTAATTGCAAATATACTGGGTTCTGTCTCGAACGATACCGGTGTACAGTGCCTCGGCCGCGCTTAAAAGATTACAGTTATTTAACACAGTTTCGCTTTATCACTAATAAGATTCAGCGAGTTCCAGTAATTAACGTAAAAATAAATCCTCCGCCTTCAGAAGAAAAGGAATATAAAACTTTTCTGAGTTTTTTATTTGACTGTATAATTGTTTTTTACTTTTAAGTAACATATTACAGAATAAAGATTGTTATTGTTCATATTTGACCATTTCCAGCGGTTGTACAGATACGAACGCTCGAATATCGGGACAGATCGGTTATGGCTTTTCGCCTCCATCACTGCTCCAATGCGCATAGCATAACCGGTGTACATCGCCATTCCGCCCGTCGATCCGATCGCCTTATACGGCTTATTACTGAAATACAGTCGTCGTTTTCGCATTGACCCACTCGGGTGTCCTAACTCCGGCCTTTTGAGCTCTTCGCATAACGGACCGCAGTTATAAACAACACTGTAGCCATTGCAGCTCTATTAGGATATCTTGTACACAGTACAGAGCCACTGGTAAACGAGCGGAGAGCGTATTGTGCAACAGCTAAAATCTGATTGATAATATCTGGCAGCCCTTTTTTATTAGCTACTCGAACAATTTAGGAATTACAATACAGCTTTCATTATTGGTACATTGCTCACATGTCCACATTGTTACATTTCCGTAATATTTGAAATGTTAGAGTAAGTGAAGTTATTGTTTTTAAGGATTAGTTTATGGGTACAAGTTCACCTAATCCGTCTCATATTTCGACCGAGAAGGCTCTCCCCCCCCGGCCTTGTAATAAATTGGGTAAAGAGTGGCGAAAGGTCGGGCGTTGGAAGGTGTATGCGTAATTCCGCTTCTTAAAATGGATATCCTTTAATTATCCTCTTTTTCGAATTTTCCTCCCTTAACAAAGAAAGCGCTGCCTACAAAGCGACTTTGTAACGCGCTCGAAACAAACTCATTTCGGGAGGCGGGAAGAAGAAATTCGGGCTGAATGGGCCCTTCTGCCATTCTATACGTTAAATTCGTGTCCTTCCCGGTCCACACGCCGTTAATATTCGAGTCTTTATTGTAAAACTGAACTCTTTAAAATTGGATATACTCTTTTTTGTGATATTTATCATTAATATATTGTACCCAGAGTAACAGTTTGAGATAATGGGACAGTGAAATTGTAAAAATACAAATTAGGTTGTTGCAAAAATAATGCAGGCTTTTCGAGACTTCTAAACATAGTCTGCGGAATAAGCGATGTTGTTTACATATCATATCGCATCCTGCTAATCAAAATCCTCCATTATTTTTGCAACAACCTAATATTTTTGAGATTAATTGTTATTAGCGATTAGTAATCAACATTTGAGTATCGACTAGTATTTGTATAAGAAACTCGGATGAACAGCCCACGAGAATTGGGTCCAGACAGAAACGAGTACTTTATTATTGTTGGCGTCTCGTTATGAAGTCCTCGGAAGTCGCTATTTTTTATACAGTGATGTTTCTGACCGTCATCAGAGTTCTATCCCTCCTGCGTCGCACCGGTGATTCAAATCATCATTACACGCTATTCTGTCGAGCCAAGTTCTTTATACTCGGCCGGTAATGGGGTAGTAGTCGCCGTCAAATAAACTGGTATTACAGTCAATGTCGTCGGGCCTCAATTACGGTCAAACGCAGCTAAAGTCTGAACGTCTTAATATAAATACACGTGACGTGTACCAGCCGGGATATTTCGGCTCGGCCGATTACACAAAAATGTAAGCTCTTATTCCGGTTATTTTCGAACCCGGTCCGCGCTTTAACTTTCCGATTCGCCGTGGCCAGTGTGCTGTGGGTGTACTACTTACGATTTGGTTCCAAACGGGGCGCCAGGTATGCTTAGGGCCCGGGGCCTATTTTGCTTGGGAAGCAATTGGGGGGCCTGCCCTACGAAAGGAGAACCCACTGCATTGTGCCCCACTGGTTCGAGCCGTTATTGGCGTACCGGTGAGGGGGTTTTACCTGATACCCGAGAAGCAAATTGCAAACGTGGCTTTAAAAGACAGCGCATATTTCACATTTGGATTTATTTTTGTGACTTAATGATGCAGGATTTTGAGCGTTAGGTTTGAAATTTATTACTTTTGTTTAAGCTCAACATTATTAATCCTAAATCGACGCAAGTTTATTTATTATTTCCCGGTAGCATAAGAATCTGGAGTCGCAAATGTGATTAATGAAAGATGGATGAAGAAATTGTCGAGATACGTGAATTGTTTTTTTTATTATCTGGTTAAGTGTAATGATTTGAGTAAGGAATGATAAGGATAGTTTTAAGGAATTCGAATCGCGGTTTTCGTTGGCCGTTCCGTTCAATTTCGCGATAATCGGGCAAAACCGAAGACGCCTTTTTTCGGAACAATGGATTGGGAACGCGCCCCGAGAATGATTATCAGACGAAATCGGACCGTTGCCACTAAGCGATTCATTACGCGGGAGCTGATAAAGCGGAGCCCTTCCAACGACCCTATGAAACTTATATCCTTTCTTGGCCACTGGCAATGGGGCCTTTATCCCCTACAATCCGAGTCGACGATTTTTATGAAAAATCCTCGCTTCCTCGTAGACTCCCCAATTCCCTTTCTACGATTCGCCCTATATTAGGCGCCGGTTTACTTGAGAAAAATAAAAATTTCTGGAACAATATTATTTTTTATTCGCCCATTTTCACAAACTGGATACGTTAGAAATATTGACAGAAGTTAAAATTCGGAAAACAATCTACACTTTGATCGTGCTCGTATAACAAGGCCAGTAATCACCATTCCAAGTCTGAACGAAAAAAACATTTTCGAAATAACACCCTGTAATTATGTAAGTAAATATCAAAATTTACAATCTAGCTAACTATATCGGTAAATTAAATTCCAGATCTAATAATATAATGAAGGAGAAGTTGTTATAATTAATTATTTTGATTATTTCCTGTAGTTCTAAAATTTACCGTTGACGTTCCATTCCTCTTTATGCCGGTAATCTACTACTATTTGTACTACATATATAATATGGATGTGGTCGCACAGTTGCGTCAATATTTTGAGTTACACTAGGACTCTAGCAACGGAATATTAATGTGGATGCCGAAACCTCATTAGGTTTTGAGTTAGAATTAAAAAAAAGAAATAGATAACTAATTATCGGTTTAAATGCGATATAAATTCATTTTTAGCATATACTGTATTTTATTTTTATCAGTACAAACACACAGGGAGCACCTGTGTGCTGCCAGTTTCATCATCGTTGAGAACTGACATTTTTCCGCGAAGAAAACGGAAAAATTAAAACAGAAAATATGTACGAATATTATTTTTTCAGTACATCCTGTTCACAGATAACAGCGATATTAGTTTTCCGTTTATTACTTCCCCGATTATTAGTTTCCGTTTTCGTGTAATACATTTACGGCTGTGCCTCCGCACTTTCCAGTTCCTACCTTTAGTCCGCACTTGGCCGGGCGTTTATACCCGCGAATTTATATTTCCAGACATTACCGTCACTGTTCGAGTTCCAGTTTCTGAAAGCGGGCAAAATTACATCAAGCGCGATTCTAAACTTCGGTGTTTATTCTTCCCCCGTGCCAGAAGTTGGTGGCAACGCGAGCCCTGAATGATGCCTTTTCTGTCATAAAACCTAGCCCGCCCGCCTAAGTAGTATTTATACGCTCTACCCTTAATTAGCCCGCCGTAACGGTAAATTATATTTATAAAATCAGAACGCGAGGTGGTCCATCGTGCAGTTTAAAGGAATTAAAATAATTTTTCGGCCCTATGGATTCTTTCGAATTTAATAATAGCGGCGAATAAAACGCTATGTAAGAAGCCAGTTTATTCCAAGCGTGCATTAACCCATTATCCCGCTGTTTATAAGACGGCCAAATTTCTACGCGTCATCGCTTCTCCCTTTGAAGGCAAAGGTTTCCCTCGAGTGCAGGCAAAGGTTTGAGCCCATTGTTCGTCGGAAAAGGAGACGCCTTTCTTTTTCAATATGCACCACTTACGGAACAGGTTGCCGTCGGTTTATATATAGTGTATTTGTGCCCAAAGCGAAATTTCCATTCTCGTCCCGACCCTAGGGGGACCCAGCTTGCCCCATATTGTTATCCACAGAGTTCGCAGCCTCGGCCTCCTATCATTTGATATATATTCCTATCTTACACCCAAATAAAATATACGCGTTAAATTTATTTACTCCATATATAATCCTCCATCATATAATCTTCTCATCCGGGCGATGGAAACAACTTTTCTGACTAAGTCGGACATCTGCTTTTTCCTGTCGTTTAAGAGACAAAGAAGTGAAGACGAAGTTGAATAATCCCATAGAGCGAGATTCCGCCCGCTTTACTAGTTTAATACCAGTTTCCGGAATGTCTAGTCTCAGAACTGGGGAACTCCCAATGGAAATTATCAACAAAAATTTAAAACGTTCCGAACAAATACGAGGATGATAAAACAACAACTTTTATGGAACTGTTCTTATCTGATATATTTATTTAAAACTAACTGAATTTTCTTAAACATCTTTATTACGCGAAAAATAAAATGAATTTAACCCTTCATGAAAAAATATTGTTTCAAGAAATATGTATTTCTGCGTGTAATTAATTTTTGCGTGGTCTGCGTTGAGTTGCAATCCAGACCACGCGATTGCTTCTTATAAATTACCGAAAATATTTCGCCGGGTTAAACAAAATATGTTGTTTAAATTTTACTGTAATTTGAAATTCTCTATGTGGTGTCTCTACGGTATGCGTCAGATTGACAGATAAGAAACGTCTGTGAACCTAATGTTAAAAACAATAAATTCCTTGTACTGAGAAAATGGTGTTTTACCGGACAAATCAAGGGTTTCCTAATTTCTGCAACCGGGAATTGAGCACGTGGCTCTCCTCTCAGTGTCCGACTTCTCCGGATCCGACCTTCGGGCTCTTCAGTCGATTGCTCCTCTTATCCCGGGGCCCGGTTCCTCATTATATCCGGGGCTACTCGAACCAGGAGCCGAAGCATTATTTTACCCGAATTTCATCCAGAGAAGAGGTTCCGGCAATGTCCCTCCCGGGGGCTGTTTGAAATTGACTCGGGGCCGATTCCAGTGGAGGAAAATACAACGTTGATTTTTAACTGTTCAATACTTAAGAATTTCGGTCGATTGCGTCATGCGAGTACCGAGCGTGTTATTGAGTTTTGTTACGGTTTTATGAATGTCCCACGTGTGAAAAGAATATGTCTCTCGGCTCAGGGGCTAAATAATGTTCCACGAAATTGTATGCCCCCAGCATAATGGTGTCTTTGTTTACTGCCCACGTCGGGCGGCTTCGATATATCGACATATGGGGTCACGGAACAATCGATACTAGGGTTGAAGTTAGGTGGGACCGTACATCGGGGATTAACCGAATTTCCAATTCAATCGCTCAACTGTCGAATCGCTCACCCAGGATAGTTTTCGTTTCAAAACGCGCCTGCTGTTGCCCCTTCGGAAGAAATGTAGTCGGGCGTTGAATTAAATAAACGGTTAATTAGGGCGACGAAAGGCGGACGCAGGTCGGTTGTTAAAATAATCCTGGTTAAATTGACAATAGGCGGAAACGAACGAGAGGAATGGCCAAGACGGAAGAGGGGGTGGCCCGGATCCTGTCCAATTGAGAGAGAGGTCCTTTCGCTCTGCTATCGATTCCAATAGCGTCCCCGGATCGAGAAATTCATGAGCCCCACTAGTGGTGTCACCCTGAGTTATTTAGATCGCTATATTGTGTTGTATCCTCGTATAGAAAGGGCCGCAATTTGCTCTCCGCAGTTATTATAATTTATTCGATGGCCTATAAATCCGAGCCCTCCCGTCTATTATTTTCTTTCTCCGAGTGATTTAACGGAAGATTTATTTCCCGCTTTCTTCGATTTTGTCGGAGTGGTTTTAAAACTTATAAACAATAGTTTCAATTGGCACAGATCGAAAAGACTCGAAGATTCCTCCGTCCCTTATTCCTTCCGAAGAGATCCTCTCCTTCCCTTCTTATATTCTGTACAATTTTTAAAACGTTAATTTAGTTGGACTTACTGCGAAGTCGTAAGCGGCTTAAAGTTAAATAGTGTACTTACTTTCACTCTCGCTTGCTGTTTTCAAATGCAAATGTTATTTATCATTATGGCTTAAGGCCTCAAGAGCGTTTCCTTAAATATTCGCATGTCTTTTTTTTATGTTTTTTAAATATATCACCTATTTTTCGTCTTGAAATAGCTTAAGTATTGTAGGAAATTTAGAGGAGATAGTTTCTTCATTCTTCATAGTAGTATTACTTCTCGTACTTTCGGACTAATAGTACTACAGTTTGTACGACAGTTTATGCATTGATTCCTTACTTGTAATTGCCAAAATTAGAATTTTTGGTATCTTTAGTTAATTATTTAATCCTATTTGCATTTTACTGTTTGATTTAGTCTGCCCTTTTTTTATTTATACGCCTATTAAAAGTATTGAAGTTATAAATGTCGACGTCTTCTGGAGTCATGGGGGGGGGGGTTGGGGGCATTGAATTATTCGATGGGACTCTCATAAATCAGGGACACCGGATTTATGTTTCCAATTTGCGGAGAAAGAAGGAGCCGATTCTTCCATTCTGGACCGCACGCACGGCTCCATCCCAAAAAATATGATCCAGTTTTCTATGTGTACATATATCACGTGTATATTCCAGGGCATCCAGGGAAATGTTAAAAATGTTTCATTAAATAAATAAAGACCAGATCCCCAACTGGTGTTAACTGATGTCTAGTGTATACAATGGATTGCATACACCCTTCTTGCCCATTTTGAATAACTGTTTATAAGCTTGTTTATGTTATGTTGAGTGTCATGACCCTCATTCCTGTGTTCTGTATATATATATATATATATATATATATATATATATATACATATGTATACGTATATACACATATGCACATACTTGTGCGTGGAAAGACGTATTTGGAGGGAGAAAAATACGTCGAATTTCGATTTTCGTCGAAGAATACGTTTTGTCGAATGCCCTAGTATGCCTTAACGGCGGAGTACTCGATCCACGCTCATCAAATATGCTATAGAGAGTCGGCACATATGTTATTAATTAAGTCGAACAGTGAAAATTTGTGTAAAAAGAAAATTTTGTTTGTTGATTTTTGTCTGCTATAAATTGTCACCTAAACACCGAATGTAATTTCGGCGTTAATTTAGAACAGTTACATAGGTGTTCCCGAAGGTTAATTATCACGTATGTGGTAGAATCGTTGAAAATAAAAACAGCCACATTGTAGATTTTTTCTCCGGATATAACGCATCACAGTGACAATAATTTATACTAGTAAAATAATTGCCGAGAGCGATGATATTGTGCACTAAATAGCCAATAAAGAAAACTAGAAATTCGCCACATCTGTTCAATATCCTTTCGCATCTTTGGGCTGGGGTTATACCCCACAATAGTATAGTGTGCTGATAAAGAATCTTCCAATAGCATTTATTATAATAAAACCCTAAACTTACTGCACGGTGCGACGATAAGTTGATCTAGTCTGAGACGATTGAAGCGAGAAGGCAGGGCAGTATGTCTGCCCCGTTATACTTTGTATAACCGGTGTAACCCCCCAACGATAAAATATGATGAAGATGTTCGAACGCCGGGCACGTTCAACACCGATACCGCACTCCTAACTCTCCCCGCCCGGTCCATTTTATGGGGGTTTCGCTACTTGTATTGAGTGCCAGTTGTATTGTATTTCTGCACTTCTCCACCGGCAAGCAATTCTTCGAAAGAAAGAGAGAAAGGGGAAGAATTGCCGAATTGAAATCTGTCGAGATGTCCGGATGGAGTCGCCGTATCGAAGGCGAAATTTTTAATCGGTTCCTACAACCCACAGAGAAGATCGGTAACATTATTTAGTCTTAAGTTCATTCCCGAACGGTATATAAACACTGGTAGGGCTTTTGAGCGAAAATATTTGGACTATCCGGGCAGGAATTCGCGAGGTGTAAAAGCAAGAACCGGAGTGCCCGCTCGAGTGTTTGGGTTCAAACCGCTAATCGAACTAATCCATCGTTCGGTTCATTCTTCTCGTCTGCTTCAAAACGTTCGACGCGCTGATATTTAATTTTCCTTTTAGAGATAGACTGAGTTAAAAATTTGAGGAAGTATAAACAAAAAATCATATCAATTTCCGCCTATAATCGAGCATAAATTTATCGGAATAAATTAGAAATTAAATTTATCGGAATGTACGGCCTATCACCACTCGAGCATTTCTTGTTACGCCTTACAGGGTGCTTCATCGACGGGGGACACTACATACGTACACGAGACCGAATGCTCGGGAGGAGAATAAAATTCGTAGGAATGGTGTTATTTGAAATCAAAAAAAATAAATCGCTGTATTGTTTGAAGGTGGAGCGATCAGTTCTAACACGCTAATTTACGCGAAAAAATTTCGCAGATGTATCCCAAAATCCGTGAATATTGGTTCGCAGGTTAGATACACTTTCCATGTAATGGAAAGTTGAGAAATCGAAAATAATGTTTTTTCAAATTTTTTGCCCGATTTGTCCTATTGTCCGTGTACAGTGGTTCTAAGGTGTGATACACTTAACTTACCCTGTAAAGGAAAGTAATTTTAAAATTAATTAAGCCACATCGCCAAATTGATATTGCGTAAAACTGCTGTATTTCGTAAAATTATTTCTTGCGGACAGACGATTCAGGACGGTGTTTGAACGGCTTATTAAACGGCTTATACCCTGAAAATGGGCGGTAAGTTTGTACAGAGCATATGAAACCAATTAGAACGATGGCTGGCAATGGATGCCATCCAACGGGACAGAAAAGTGAGGACCGACGGTCGGACTTTGGGCCTCCCCCTCGAAAGATGCATGCATATTTATGGGCCGGTTATGAATGTTCTATCGGCAGTACTTCCCTAAAACTCCATGAATAGAATTTCCTACTTAACCGACTCCGGGTAATTTCCTCTGTTTTAATAACGACTATTGACATTTCTGTAGTTATTTGCGTATAATTAAGTAAACTACCGTACCGGGCGACCCACTAATTATTCGGTCGATAACAACGCACCTCATCTTTTAATTAGTATTAATTATTTTTGGTGAGACGCGCCCCCTTTCGGCTCGACCCTTCGAGCACCGAACTTTAATTTGATATATAATAACTGTGAATCCAAAAATGTGGTCCCATCCAGGTCTCTCACTATGAAGTAAAATATGTAAATATTGACGGAAAAACGTTAACGTACATCTTAAATGTCCACTCTAGTGCAAGTCTGCTTATAAGAACATTCATTGTTACTGACTAACTGTTAAGGAAGGGGAATAAAACGGGTTATTTACTATGTTAACCTTGTAAAATTTCGAGGCTGACAATTCGAAGAAAAGCTTAGGGACAGCTCAATTACTGGGTTCCGGTAAACGCTGAGTCTATTTCTTCAAGCAATTCCCTTCTTCTCTTACAATAACCAATTTTAATTTCCCGCCGTAATTACAATTCTTGGTAGCTTTTATTTTCCTCGTCCTTTTATAGCTCTTAATCCGGAAATGTTCAGCCGCCTTTTAAAGAAGCCGAATATTCCAGAGACATATTCTCAACTTCCTTAATTTTCGAGTGAGAAAATTTACTGTTTTTTTTTATAAGCTAACCAACCGAATTAAAAAGTGCAGTTTTTCGATTGTAGTAGTTCGATATAGATTTTGATAATAGATCGTTTTGAAACTTATGTTTGGTCAATAAAGGGATGCAGACTATTTGTTAGAGATCATCCATATTCGCAGGGGCGTAGGCAACGTGTTATTCCTTTAGTATTTCTTAGTAGCGTACTGAATTTTCGTGATGAGGTTTTTATTAGTGTGGTATCCTGCATCGTTTAACGATACTACCGATAATACTACGTTTAACGTAATTTTGATTTCAATGTAATTGTGATTTTCATAAGACTATTTTTTTTTTTTTTTTAAATTTTGTTTTTAAATGTTCATTCAACTTTCTAATTCTTTTATTAGATCCTCGAATATCGGTTTTCACTTTTTCTTCCAACATTGTCTCTTTTATAAGTTACATTATTATCTCATGTTTGCGCGACTAATTAATTACTTTTAATCAATGTATTGTGGGAATGTTGAAAATGTATTACAGGAGGGGTACTGGGCGAATTAAAGCGAACATGCCAAACACGCGGCCCGCAAACCGCATCGGTGTGGCCACCGGTCTTCCAGTGGAATGGTGTCGATTAATTGGCCTATTTATTAAAGCGATACGAGAATTCCTAATAAAATGTAATATATTTATCGCCCCTCAGATTATAAATGGCAAACGTTCCGAAAATGAGACAGTAATATATATAGAAAATTATTCTTGAAGAAGTTTTCTCTCTCTTTTTTCTCTAAATAATATCTCTAGTTAATCCCCCACGGCCCCTTAATAACCACAATGGATAAGAGAAAGTGGGTGAAGAGCGGAAATTGAAATAAGAATGACTGTATTATTAGTTATATTTCATATAATCTAACCTAACCTGGATTTTAGGTTCCTAAGCCTGGGAATTAGCCATTTTAGGAAATATTCCGCAGAAAAATGAACGTTTTAGATATTATTTATTTTATTTCGCCTCGAGGTGCGATTTGAATGTTCCTGATCGTTCGAACTACCTCCTTCCCGTCCCGCTATCACTTTCAAGTCGTGCACTTTCGATTATCCGTATTTTCTCAACAATACAGGAAAAACAAAGGAAAATATAGGGTATAATTAGGAAAATTCTTTCCTACGGGTAAGGGGAGATGCGTTAACGCTGGAGCGTTAACTGCACGTTTCGTCTCTTTGGGGGGTTGAAAGGGTTAAAGTGACAGTTACATGACTTTTGCCGCCTCGATCATTACCCCCCCCTCCCCTGATTGTATTATTCTACAACATTATGTCACTGTACGATTGTCATTAAAATTGATTTATCCCCCCACAAAGAAAATCTGGGCAACCTCTCCGATACGGATAAGATTAAAACTTAGAAAATTAAATTCTTCCCCTATTAATTTCTTTTCATAATTATTTCGGTTATAAAATTCCTGAAGGAAAGAATGTATTCCTCGAAAAACGAATATAAGCTTGGAGCGTCGAGATACTTTTCCCGTTTAAATGTTCAAATTCTTAGTCTAGAATATATTAGGAGTTATTTCGGCAAAAGCGCGGATTCTCTTCTTTACTTAATTGTTTCTGGATGAGGGATATCAGTTTCGGAGGGTGAGGGGATAAGTTTGCTGACAGTGGGTCCAGTAAAGTTATCTGACTTATCCTCAATATTGCAGCATGTACTTAGATAAATCCACTTTCGCCGCGCTCTACAAAACTACTATGGCCCTGAATAGGTTGAAAATTGAGATGTACATGATTATTGAAATTTACCGTATTTCATTAATTCATCTGACTGAAAAAGGTGGGATTCTCCCGGATTGTCAATACTATACTGAACTAAATAAATCGCTATCTTAGTTTCGTAAGGCATTCTGTGTTTCGCTGTATTGGACCGCTTCGGAGAGATTTATGCTTCCGTATCGGCTCGCTTACTTCGTTTCGAAACCAATTCAAGGTCCGCTAGAACCCGGGTTAAATTCGATCGGACAGACACAGTGTTAAGATAGCGCTCCGATTACAGAATAAGTTTACCCGTAAATTAAAAATTAAAATTATTTCCACTCGAGATGCAGAATTCTCCCGTCAGATGTAGTCGTACTCCTCAAATGGATTGATTAGAGGAGTTTTTATATTCGCGAATCGCTGTCTACTTCTCCTTAGATGATAAGTAAAGAGCTTTGTTCCAGTTTCCAAGAACTTTGAATTGCGCAATGCCACACCGCATTTAATTCACTTCAAGAGCGTTCGTTCTCTTTGTTTTACGATAGGAAGCTATATAAAATAAGTCGATCAGAAGGGACGATTCCGAGTATAATAAAAAGGATTTTATATTTACAAGGAATAAAATCTTAAACGCTCTATAGAAAAGTAATCCAGTATCTATTAGTTCATAATATTCTTTTCCTTTCCCGTAATGAACACATTTCTGAAAAGAAATATTTTTATTTGACGATACGTTTAAAAACAAACCGATTTCACCTTTGTAGGAGTATTATTTTTAAGTTTAGACTTATAGCACTTTGGGATAAATATATTGGCTACAAAACTTCCCTTCTCTCACTGGGACGCGGGGGAAGTTTTCTAATTTGTGTATTAAACATAAATGGAGATAGTAAATGAGGAAGATAACAATAAAGAGTTCATCCCGATAGAACATTGGGAAAATTAGACTCACTATAATTTAGTTTATACACGTGGTTTGCAGCTCGGGTCGAAACTACTCTTTAAAGCCAAGAAAATTATTTGTATAATTTTAATGACTCCGCTTGTTTAGTTAATTTATCCGCACCCTCGCTCCCCATTATTTAGATGTGCGTTGTAACCAATTTAAATATGCTCGATAAATTAACACAAAAATAACACACCGTGCACAGTACCAAATTCGCAAATTAAAATTTAATTTAATCAATAAGGTTGCATGTTCTACACAATTCCTGAAGCGCTTATAATGATGTCGGAAAAAATAATAATTTCCTAGGTACTAAAAGTTTTTCGCAGACTATTCAGCACCAGGTAAAGTCATTCAGTAGCGAGCGTTCTTCTCTCGATTGTGACCCACTCGTCAAAGGCCTGTTTGCAAATCGTAATTGCGACGTCAAACCGTATTTTGTGATGCATAAGGATGTTTAATTGGTGATAAGTGGCCGATATTTGTGGTGGCGGGAGGGGGCGGGGTGACCAATTAAGTGAGGTGAAGCGCTGGGACGAGGGCTTTTAAACGGCGTACTTCACGCGACCAACTCCTCTCCAAATAAATCCCACCTTAGCCCCCAATCGCGGGGAATGATATATACGCGAACAGTCGCCACCCCGTCCTTTTGTTTACATCGCTCCTCGTTAATGACCCGCCGTTTGAGCTCATGTCATTTCCAGGCTTAACGGGAGACGCCGTCGCGATGATTCCTAACTCGTCTCTCTTAGCAAGGATTTCTGCTCGTTTTATGAACATTCTTGCGAACGCCCCTGCGGGGCGCGACACGATTAAGGTGGTTTGCTCGGGAATCGTCGAAAGCCATCTCTGACCAAGACTTGCTGGTAGAAACCGGCGACAAGATGAAGAGGAAATAAATTAGTTCGGAACTTAATTTTAAATCGTTAAAACTAGTGCCGACAAAACTGGAGTGGCCAACATAAACAAATGTTATAAGCAATGCCTTTGGATACTTATTGGTAGCTCGGAATGCCAGTGTTTCCATTCTTCTTTCAGCAGAAGACCGCTATCGCCAATCGCTTTCCGTAGTTAATCGGCTTTTTCCTGGTCACAACATCGATATATAAATAGCGATATAAAAATAACAGCGAGCATAAATGACGGGGACGGACAAGTGTTAATAAAAACTATCACCGCATAAATATTTCACGCAGTCGATCTCGGTGTGTCGTATATTCAACTGAACTCACTAACTGACCGGCCCAAAAACTATATACAGATATGTATATATAACTAAGTCTGGTTGGGGTGGAATATCGTCAAATGAGAGTGATCCCACATTAATGATCTCTTGACACATGAAACAATGATAGCTCTCTGTTAGGACAGGCTTAGGGGGAGTGTCCTCGTGGGAATTAATTAAACTGTTGGTGTTTATTTGGCCGAGGAACTTGCAGAGTCGCGTCCGGACTATATTTAATTAAATTAATCGCTTCCCTTTGCTCGGCCGATTTTGGGACGTGATAGCGGAAATGCCACCGGCGAGATAAAATCGCGTTTTTTTCTGTATATGCTCCAGAAAATATGATGCCACTATCCGTGAATTTTTCTATTTGTTCCAGAATTTCTTCCTCTTTGGAAACCTATACTTTATCGAGGTGAGTCGTGATAGGGGTGAAGAACCGAAACCTGGACCTATAAATTATGATTTGATTACTGTGATCACTAATACAAAAGCTAGTCCAAGAAATGGATGATTAAATTCAGTTGTCAAAAAATTTCACATTTTACTTATACTCTGAGAAGAGCAACATGTCCTCCTGATTTACTGACACGGTCCCAACTTCCTATTGAAAATCGAGTGCGGTACTCCTGTATTTTAAAACCTAGCTGAGCGTACGGAATTGAGCTGTGGGTAAGTTAAACCGTTTAACTCCTAAAAATTCAATCATTACTATCTATCATCCTTCGTAAAATTATTAACGCCCCACATTATGTTTATGACCGCACGATCCATTCCGATTTGAATTCCCGTTCGTTCGTGAATTTGCATCTTATTTAATCCCCCCATTAAGAGGAAATAGCCACGTGATTTCCTCACTATTTAGTAAGGGGCTGAAGTACAATCAATGGGTGGATTCCCCGTAAATGTATACTCGGTCACTTCATCCCTCTGTCGCTAAATATAATTTTAAACATTGTAATTGTATCTTAAAATAAAGAGAAAAAACGATTTCTATGAATGTATTGTTCGATTTCTGTTCTTTTGTATTGTTTGTCTTTATCCTAGTTGGTAATTTTATCAGTCCAAATCTGGAAGTAATATGTAATTCCCATTATATATAACGTAAGATAGTACGTTATAATCTAAGTACAGATGAATAACAGATCGGTTATTTCCCAGCGAACTTATTATTATTTACGAGCCTTTTCAATTAAAACGGGCTTGGTCCTTGGGACGCTTTTCAATTAAGCGGTAATTTGAATTATTTATTATTCATTCTTAAAGCCTACGTCAGGGGATGGAGAATGTTTTTTAATTCGACAAATATTTTTTACAATTCTAATATTGAATATTCGTAAATTGGTTTCATGCCGCGTTCATGCAGTGTAATTCTTTTCATTATTTAATTTGAAGAGTAATTTGCATATATCTCAAGGGCCTTGTGTATCACCAGTCGAATACAGACTAATGAGACTGAATTTGAACCTTTTAACGTATTAAGACTTATTTTCTGTTTACGAAAAGAATATCGAAACAGGAGTTCTTTTAGGGGGATTATTTACTTTTTGTTTTACTAAGTGCAATTAAAAAGCAACATGTTTGAACTTCGTGAACTGATCATATTGTGCCTTCGTCCCAATAAAAGTGCAAACTCCGAGATGCGTAGTCTTATTTGTTCTGCGGATTTCCTATTTTTGACTTAAGAAGGGAGTGACATAATTGAAAACAGGCTTAACAAGTTGGCAGGTTTAAGCACTTTTCTTACATATTATGAAAGTTTAGGAAAGTAATCTCATAACGTGGGGACTAGCGTGGGGCCGTAGCAGGGACCCGCCACTTCCTTCCAACCGAGATTACTATTCTTCTGCCTGTTGGGAGGTTGAGAACATTATTCGGTCGAATACCAAACGAATTTATATATATATATATATATATATATATATATATATATATATATATATATATATATGTATGTATAGGTTGGACTCAGAGCGAGATTCCTCGTTGGAATTAATTATATGTGTGTGTCTTTAATATAAACACGACTAAAACTATTCGACAAATAAGTATTTATATATATATATATATATATATATATATATATATATATATATATACGAGGTCTTCATACGTTGTAGCAAAATAATCATAAATAAATATAAGGCTATAAAAGCGGCCTTCGGAGCAAATCAAGCAGTGCAAATGGGAAAAGAGGATTTTCTGTAATTCTAAAATGACAGGACGCACCATTTGATTGTTGTTTGACTGGCGTCCGGATAATAGTGTGAGGGGTGTGGTATTGGGAGTTGAGATGGGGGGAATCCAGCGTTGAATTCAAACAATGCTAAAGTTTGAAGTGTTACACGTTTTGAACTGTCATTTAGCCGCCGGTCCAAGGTGCCGGCCTCATTTCCTGTGTTCCGTCTGACCGTCGCGGCCGTTTAAGCAATTCATCGTTATCCCGATGTTTCATTCATTGATCCTTTTAATATAAACGTAATTTAAGGACGCAATAAGTAATACAGGTGTAATAATCATATATATATATATATATATATATATATATATATATATATATATAGTTAAATAAGAAATACGAATTTAAAAAAAATATATTAACCGCATTTTACCTTCTATTTCTGCAATGCAATATTTTATTACTTTCTCTAGGACAAATAGCCAAGAAATAATCAGTTAATAGTTTGGAATACCTATTTTGTGGTCTGTGAGGGTACTGTAGTTTTCACGATCTTTGGTTTCCTCTCACTAGTCTTTTGATAGACCGGTTTCAGTAGTAGTGTGAGTCACTTTGGCACATGGGCCGCTCGTGGGCCATCCTCATTGCACTGTCACTTACTTAGACAGTACAAGTGAACATAAAACAAAATGTTCTACGAAATGTCACTTGTGTACTGCACATATTCGTAATATATTGCTAACGAATGGAATTCTCTTCCTTGTTGCTAATTGAAATCACCCAAGAAAAGAACTTTTCCGCAATAATTTATTTTAAAAATGTAATAACTACGGATTCAATTTGTGAGATCGAAACAGTAACAATTGAACAATAGATCGGTAAACAGTTGGAAATATTGCCGGCGGAAATATAATGAGATCGATGTTGTTTACGAATAATAATGAGCCGTCAATGGGTGTGGCCGTTTCGTTATCTGAAGTGGCAATGTGTAAAAATGTTAATTGAACGGGAGCTATTTCCGTCGGCCATCGTGCCGGAGCAGTATGACATTTATGAGGCTCGGGCTAACCGCTTACACATGGAAAACTTTTTTTCACCGAATGCAGTTTATTATGGCATCCGGCTGTAAAATTTACATCTCCGGAACGGGCGGTAGAAATGTAGTGAAACGTTATTACTTGACTATCGGTATATCGCGACAGTTTATCGGTTATTGTTTATCAGTTTTATTAAATGTATGAAAACATAATAACTGATGAAACGCTCAATTCACGGAATAAATATAATTAATGAGTTGTTTAAGTATGTACTTGGGTCAGAATAAAGAATGTTAGATGCTCACAACCACGAGCCGTAAATTCATGTTGCATATGTTTTATTTTTACCACGGTTATTCTCGTTACTATCTCGTAATTGCAGATTTTTTGTAGTCTACCCGTAAGAATAAAGAATTTTCAGGCGCTACCAAAACACGAGCTGTAAAATCATGCTACCTATGTTTTATACATACCACTGTTACAAGTTCGTCATTTCAAATTTCTTGCAGTTTATGAGGAATAAATGAAATTTTTTACCAGAGATTTTTGTACTGCGACCGCAACCTCGTCAATATTCTATTAGTAGAGCGTCGAATAAAAGTTCCGAAATGAGTATTTTTACAAATTAATATTCTGTCGCCTGTCCTTTCGGTGGTGGTTTCAGTATTCCAGTACAAACAAGTATATAATTCTGTAATACAACTAGTACAGGAGCGGAACCCCCGGAGCGTGACCGCTCATAATCAACCCCTGTATCGGATCCAATCGTTATATTTACACTGTTAATCTGGCGAACGCCGCCTAGGTATCAAACCGGCGGTCATTTTTACCCGCAAATGTACCGGCCGGGAACCAAAATAATCGTCTACCCATTAGGGTGGATCCCGTTATCGGTTCACGAACAAGATTCGGTAACGGTTCTTTGTGAAATACCAACCTTCCTAATGCAGATTTCTTACAATATAAGAATGATACCTGTACAAAAGAGATGTAAATCAATTGTGCTATACTGGGCTTCCTACCCAGTTACCTACTTAATTCGAACGGTTATAATGTATATTGTTCTTCTGCCACACAAATTTTGCATCTTCATTTAATTTATTAATGATGACTTCCCGGTGTCTGTCTTGGAAATGTTTAGTGTTGTGTTGTGTTTTTATTGTTCTTAATTGATTGTTTGTCTTTCCCATTTTTTTAAATTTTCTACTAGTATTTTGTGTTTTATTGTCCTTTTGCACCTGTTTTTTCAAATTTATTTCTTTATAATGGTTGTGTATTTTTTTTGTTCCTAGTTTTTCTGCTGTTTCGATTCCACATATATGTATTTACGATGTGCATCGTATTTGTATTATTTCATTGTTGTGTTTCTGTATTTTCTCTATTTGTTTTCTCACGTTTTGCGCTGTGTTTGTTGTATAGTCGTTTGTAATTTCTTTTATTGCTGTCTGGCTATCTGTTCTTGTTATTATAAAATAAGAAAAGAAGCGGGAAAGATAAAATGTCGAATAGTTTTTCAGTATTCTTCAAACCTGTATGACGTCTTACCTGTTCCGATAGCGACGACGGTTTGGGGAATGTAAGGTATTTCCCGTAGTACTGAGTTTGTCAGTGTGTGGGGTAGACTCAGGAGTTAATAATTTTATGTAACGGTATGTTTTGTAAACTTGGGAGAATTAGAGAAGACAGTTAAGCTTTTAAATTATAGGATGTAACTTAAAATGTTGATGGGGAGTATAGGCGTATGCCGGAACTGCATTCTGCCGATTGGGTGCTCCGCCGGATATGCACCTGGGACGTGTCACCTCCGTTCGGTACCCCGGCGGGACCCGGTCCGATCGTAACACAAATCCATATCGATTTTAAAACTTTAACGCGTCGGATCGTGTGACGAATAAATTCGACAGATAAAATGTCGGGCCCGTCTCGACCGATGCCGTATTTATTATTACTCGCTTCAGCCCGAGGCTGGGTCCAACTTCGCAGGAAGATACCGCGTACGCCTTAAGTACAGGTTTGGCGGGGGTCATAAACGTTCGGATAAGCCCGACGCGTGTCACTCAATGTTTTAAACCAGTTTCACTACCTCACTGTAGTTTCACTATAGTTTCATTAGCACTCCGCCGGGAATACAGTACTTACGCCAGACCTCTGCCGACGAAGCTGTCTGTCGTTATGTCGCCGGTCCGTAATTTAATTTATAAAAATCATTTCGCGCGGTAGTTTAAGTGCCTCATTATATTTACGTCCGGCCCAAAAACAAGTCATTTCCACCCCCGTCTATAAATTCGCAATGTCGCCGAACAAAGTAATAATTTTGTATCATTTCTTATTTCGAGACGCGAGTACGATTTCTTTTAAAGTACATTTAGTGACAGTGCGGTTTGATAATTGGATTGTATCTTGAAAGGGGAATCCGCCCACGAATGGTACTCCCCCGCTCGTGCACAATAAATTGAACGCAGAATTGGTCGGAATATTTGGGCTGGCGGAAGAACAAGGAAAGAAATTACGAAGGTACGATTTCCCATTTGGGCGGAAGCCACCCCGGGATAACCATTGGAGTATAATCCAAGGAATATGTATGTATTAATGAACCAAACCGTTGTATTCCCCTCCCGCACTGATGGGTCCTCTTAAGATCAGTGAAGATATAGATTTCGCTGCTCTATTTTATAATAGTGGTAACGATATTATAGATAGTCTGATTTTAGGAATCTCTGACCGTTTAGTTCTACAGGTTAACTATTAGATATACATTACACTTTGAACTTGGCATTCTTCTTTTCTTCTGACGGAAAAAACGGAATTCAACGAGAGGGTATCGACTAGCACGTTTCAAGCCCCGTGCGGTTGAATTTGGTGATGCTAATTTCTCTCCGTTGCATAACTGCTTGCAATTACCTCGGTTTTCTTTAAACAAATCTTCTTCAACGATGCTTCTCTATGAGTTCCCAAGATAGGACGATTTAGTCGGGTTAGATGTCCCGTGTGGACTAAATAGGCGAGGGTCTAATATATAGAAGGTGACGCTGTCTCTCCCTCTCTCCTAGTCCCTCTCCCTAACTCTTTCTATTTCTCTCTCCCCAAATAATCCATCGAATAATGCACTAGTGGTCCTGGATTATGGTTGGTAGCTGTCTGGCGGGGGAACATGCGTGCCACTTATCTCGAATATGGTAATCCATTTTTCTTGACCGGACCCCTCCCGCTTCTTCACCCAATTTTTTTCTTCCCCGACGGTCGTTTGTGAATTTTCTAGAAGTCCGTAAATTGCCCTCTCATCGAGTGCTAGGATCGAATCGGTAAAACGGGACCGAGCTCCATTATTCAGTACGTTAGCTTCCTAGATAACCTTTAATTTAGTGCCTTTCCCTCCTACACGAAAACTAATGCATTTTTCATGTATATATCCCAGGGAGCGGAGTTAAAGCGGACTCATTCGTATATATTATTTATTTTAAATTGGTAGCTCGAAAATTCATTATTGCCGGCGAATCAATTATAGAAGTTCGAGGAGGGGGTCGTATTTAAAGGAAAGGGATTCCGATCGGCGGTGCGTAATGTTTATTAGCCGTGGACCTTATTTATTCATGTTAACCCTTACCGAAATGAAGTAGCCATAATTTAAATTGCGGGGTCATTACCCAGCGGTAATGCATATGTAAGAGCTTAACATGATTTCGACTGCGGCCTTGCCTTTGATTCGCAGTATCTCAAATAGACCCAATATACATATCGTAGCACGAATAAACACTTTACGGCTTTTTTAAATTAAAAAGGGCAGTTTAGATTTATAATATATTCCGGTTAAACATAGTTTTTTCATTACAAAACTGGAAAGAAAAAGCCAAACATTATGCGATATAAGCTGCATTGTAAGAGCAGTTATATTTGTGGGAACCGACATCTCTTAAATTTCCCTCTTGATAGATTTTCGAACTTCTATACAATCAATTTTAGTGCGACTTCATTTGGAGCTGATACACACTAATGCCTTTATGTTATTAATGCACATTAATGACGGAATAAATAGAGTGGAAAGAAAATAGCAAGAGTGGTTAGTGGGATAAGGTGTCTATAAAGGGGCTATACGATGCGGGTTAAGGAACTGACAAAACGACTATGTGCGAATCCCCGAATGCGATTGTATAACCCAAAACTGCAAATTGTTTTCGACACAAACAATGTTTATTCTCCGTTAGCACTAATCAGTTTAAGTAGTTTACTACTTACAATTTTAGAGACGGAGCTATTAAAAGGAGATGGGAGGGGGTGGGGTTAATGACGCGACCCTTTTTGTGACGCGAGTTAACGACGCAGCTTGAAGTTAAGAGCATTTAATATAGTTTTATTCTCTCGCAGTTAAACAGTTTGAAATACCGCCCTATAAAAGTCGGGGAATTTATTGAACAGAATGAAGGTTTCCCTAATCGCAATTTAAGTTACCGATTTTCTTATCCCGCCAATATAAAAAATGAAAATGCCGCATTTTGTTATTTATTGTTGTAAATGAAATGTTGTTTAAAATGTCTCCGATGAAATGCACAGGGCGAAAATAAAAGTTGGAGATAATCTTTCTTTCGCGGCCATAAAGTATATATAAGCGAGTTGAAATGAAAAAAGTTTAATTCGCAATAAACCAAAATTGTAGATTTTATTTTCAACTTTCTTCGTTACCGAGGTGGCACAGGGTGGTAGGAAGGAGGGAGGGAGAGATTTTCACACGAGCCTTTGTGGAAGCTTTACGTGTACAGTATTTTCTAGTGTTTTATTACCGAGGTGGGTCTAATGGCGCTGTCTTTTAGTGGATATTGGTGGAAATTAGTTATCTGAACAACGGTGTACATTTATTAAAAATTAATGGATTTCGTTTAATTCATCTATTGTATCTTGATCGCTAAACAAATATATATAAATTTATACTCGTTCATCAAATATAAAATTGTATTATATTTGTTTAAATATGTTCCTATTTTAATTATATCGCAATTTTAAAATATTTGTTTTATTTTATCGAAGAGAGGAAGAGACACGTTCCGCATGGAAGACGACTGGGCCTCTGAGAGAACTCGGAATAAATATTTCTTTTTTTAACAAAAGAAACCTTAAAAATAACGCCATTCTTCCGAGCTTTATGCCCGTATTTTTCTTTGTTTCGGACGTATTATGCCCCGAGAGAATGGACCGGGCAAAATAATTGCAGGAGATAAGGTTTGCCGAGGGCCGCGGCTTCGAAATTGTCTGTCCGAGTTTCTCTTGGTGCCTAATCTGTTACAACTGATCCGTTCTTAGTGTGCATTACCGAAAATGCACGCCCCTTAGTTGGCCTGGACCAGTCTAGAATTAGGTCTATTTCTTGTTTTTCTTATTCAGTTGCCCCAATCCGCTCATCAAATCCTCCGTATCGGCTGACTACGTATCTATTCAAATAAATTCAGGGCACCTATCTCAGGGATAGTAGCCCCGACGCGCGTACCGTTAATGCCGTATAGTGCTTGCGTTCTTTAATGTTATTTCAGTAGCGTTTTCTATACGCGGTGGAGAGTAATGGGGCCGTGGGATCCGTGTACCACTCCCTATCTCCCATTTCGGGGAGAACTAGGCGTAATAGGACGGTATGTAAATGTACGAATGCGCCCAGAGGTCGGCGGTTCGTATCCGCCCGCATACCATTGACGTTAGATATAACAGGGGAGTCGGACTGCTATTTCTATTACCTGTCACCCTAGCCGCACTAAAAAGAAATTTCAAATGTAAAGTAACGTTATCAATTTAGCCTGAATTTAGACAGGATGCTCCATCAGAACCCGATATACGTTAGTCACTAGTTTAATGAATGACTGTGACAAGAATAAAAACCGGTCTAGTAACCCTCTCCCCCCCCCCATAATAGGAGGTACCTGAAATAAAAACACAAATATTTATAAATATGAATACTGCATGTATGGCTGTAGAGACATATCGGCTTAGGTATTGGGCAATGTTATACAAAATTAACGTCATCGCTTAGGAACGCGACTGAGGAACTGTGTTAGTCACCGAACGTCGTGACGTTGGTTCGGCGAATCCCCTCCCAGCGTTACACGTGACAACAGTTGTGTCGCGCTCATTTATTAGTAAAGCGGAAACTGACAAGGCGAAGTGTTCGGCCGACAAATTTGGCAATTGTCCGGTCAGACGGAAATTAATTTTGGTCGAGCAAATTATAGCACTCCCTAGCCCAGACAGTAGTGCAATTAAACAATCCAACGTTCCACAATCGTGCGATCTAACGTTGCGTCGGCGAAACCTCAAAGATTTCAATTATTCGAGGTTCAACAGTGCCATTTTCAGTATTTTCCCACTATTTACCGAGAGCCTCGAATTTCAGGTTTTTATTTCTGTTTCTGTATTCATTGTACAATCAACAAACAGTTATTAAGTGAAATTGCGGTTTTTTAATTTTTTGTCTGCTTTCGATAAAAATACCACCCAGTGATGGCACTTTTGCCGTGTTTCAAGTTTTTAGCGATAAATAAAAACGACATTGGATCCCGTTTCGATCTCTACGTCAAATCTGGTTCATAAGTCATCTACAATATGAATTGAAGTTATCAGAAATTTTCCATCGCGGAAAATAATAATCCCGCTCATTTCAATCGTGTTAAATGAATGAAAGAAATAAATGTAGATACGGACAAAGGACTTAAACAACCTGAACAAAAGAAGTTTGCGGACTCACAAATAATTTCAAGCGCATTATTAACGTTTCTAATATTATATTAAATCTTTACAGTTTGTTTAGCTGTGCAGAAGAGCGCTTACCGAGGAATCGACGAAAGGACCCATTTTACGCTAATATATATTAAATTTATGGCTACTATAAGGGAGGTTGACTGGATTTTTCCCAACGAAAACGTTCGAACTACTTCGTCTAACTACGGCCGTTGGTCTGACAATGAGTTACGAGCCCGGCTTTCCTAAGATATCTTGCCAAGTTTTCACTGTTTGGCTCGAAGGCCAACTTTGAGCCCGATAATATTGACCTATATGTTCTTTTATTCAAATAATTTTTAGTTTTATACCAATTAAAGTAAAACAAAAAAAAATAAAACGGTTCCCCTCTCCAGTCTATAAAGGGACCTCGGAGGTCGGTGAGTTACATATAATCGTCGCAACCAAATCTGTTTGAGTTGCAGTATGCTCTTTGTAAGATGTTTACTACGACACCAATACTCGTATAAAGTTTGTTCAAGCGTATTTATTCGATGGTCAACTTAATCTTAAATTGGGCCCCACGATTTTACCAGAGGAAACTGTTGTGAAAAGTTGAAAGAGAAGTTATTTTATACTTCCGCCTCAAATTCTTCTTCCAGAATTTCTCTCTTTCCGCGAACATTCCTTAAAAGCCAACTACTTTCAGTTTCGAAAGAAAAATTATTCTCGATGTTATTATTATATTTGGGCAACTGCACTTATTATAACACAGTAAGTTAACTATAAAGTCCGTTTTCATTGTAGTACTAGCAAATAAACACTTACGAATGGTAAAAGTAAAAAGATATAAGTAGTATGGAATACCTTTTTTGTAGACTGCCAAGGTTTGGAATATCATAGTTTTCCCGATCTTCCGTCTCCTGTCGCTAGTTTGGTCCTCTGCTAGGCCGGTTTCGGCTGCTCATCTTCAGTAGCAAACCGGTGTAGCAGAAAATCGAACCAGCGAGATGAGACAGACGATCGAGAAAACTACGGTAATTGTGTTAATAAAAAGTAATATATCGTATTTATAGAATGTTTAATATAGAACATAGACTGATTACTTGACAAACGGGTTGTTGATGATCGGATTGTTAACTTATTCTTATTTTCAACAACAAGAATTGTAGCCCAGAACAAGTTATAGGTTATTCATGTGTTATAATTGTCCAATCATTAGGTTTATCGAATTGCATAATTTTCCATAAATTAGTTGTTATCGGACAAGAACGCATTTTCGCAGTTAGTCACGGGGTCCAAACCCACTCGTTCAGTCCCTTTCTTCTTCTACCCATCCACTATCCCCACCACGACGGCTTAAACGCCACTGGCCCAGAGATCACCTCGGACAGTAGTTAAAACATGTCAAAAGCGCCATCACTGGGTGGTTTCTTTGTCGGGACTAACACGCGGAAATAAATACATGTATCAATTGCACCCATAATTGTATAGGTTGATTGTGCAAAAATAAAAGTTAAAAAAAAAAAAAGTCACGGGGTCGCTTCACCGTGTTCTAAAATGGCGGCTTTGCGGAAACGTCGGATCCCGTTTACGGTAACCGAGAGAATGATAACGGTCCCGGTCAAAAACAAGTTCAAATCCGTGGAAACGCCGTTTGCGGAAGTTTCCTAAGGCCGGAACTTTTCAGGCCGGATAAAGTTTGGAGTCGGGTTTAACCTCCTTTTGAGGGGGTCCGCCCTTTTACTGAGGTTTCCATCCTCTCCCGTATAACAATGTATACAATGTACCAAAATGCAATAGAAATGCATCCAATAGCCTTGTTATTTTTATCCACCCGAAGTAAACCTAGAGTCAAGATATTCCACTATAATGTTTTAGAACATTAAAGAATATAATAACTAATTTATATTCAATTTTTAACATACAAATGGGTAAATAAATTTCGTAAAGTATGAAATTCGTCATAATTCTAGTTAAGATAGTCTTAAAAAAGTATAATAGTACAAACAAATTCTCAAAATTTGACAATATTACCTATGTAAAGTCTCATACCAAAAATAAAATCATAGTTATACGATGAATTACTGTCGAACTAATAATTATTTAATATTACGGAATGATTTAAATAAAAATTGATTTTTGTATAATTTATGTCCCATTTTATGTTATACTCTCATTTTATGCTAAATAATTAATATGAGATTTAATTTTCCATTTCCGTTCTAAGAATTTGCTTTCAGGTTAATAGAGCTTTAATTTTCCGGTTCACTTTCTTCTTCTTATAATGCTAGAAATGTTTACGTATTTAAGCGCAATTTTTTTATTTTTTAATTTCACATCCGAATAAAGTCGGGTCCGGGGCTCTATTCCGAGTTCTGCATGAAATGAGAAAAATTTTACTGCAAATTGTTTTGCCCCTTCAGAATTTTATCGGTAAATAAAACCCTCCGCGCTCCTAAGGGAAAGGAATCAGGTAAAAAACTTATTTTAATCTCAGAATTACAGTTCAAATTGCGTTCGCTCCAACGGAGGACACAAGACCCGATTTGTTTTTTCCGAATTTTATTTCCCAGTAAAAATGCCTCACGAGTGGAATCTGAAGGCTTGTTTGGTCTCGGAGTTAGATCTGAAAAGCCCCTCCGGAATATGACCGATCTTATTTATTTGAATCATGACAGCCGACAGATGACTGGCGTAGTTGTAGATCAAACGGTTTTCTATTATTGTATCCATGTAAATAAGATAACGATTTGGCTAGAAACGGAAAAGCTACTAATATTCATGACATATCACAAATCTAACTGATGAAATATAATCAACTAACGATTTAGCGCGTCTTTATAAATAAACGATTTTGTCTTTATAAACAAACAACATCTTAAGCTCGCCTGCTTACGTTTAATCATTATTAAAGTATTATTACACACGGACGTTATATATTCTGCCTTATTTATTCTACCGCATTTTATTGGTGTGCTCGAAGGAACTAAAACAAATTTCATCATAAATCATTACATGATTACAAAAAATAGGAAATATTTAAGGTATTTGTTTGAGGACCCGCGAGAGTTCGGGATATTTTTCCTTTGTTTAGAATCCAGCGGAGATGACTCCATCGGCTGGGTTTTTGCCCTTTCCTTCTGGAGGCCACTCGGGCGTGGTCCGCTTCCGACGTTTCGGAACTCTTACCGGTTCCACCATCAGGACCCGGGACACAGGAAAAATCTCGGAAAAGCAGGATGTCAACCGGCGCCGAGGCAGGTTCCTCCCGCAACATTACGCGATCATCATCGAGCCATTGGCCAGTGGCAATACCATCGGCCGTGTTACCTTATGCAATCGCGACAAACCGGTCTGGATTGAAGACTGAAGAGTTGCGTCTGATTTCAGGTTTCGGGGCAGAGAGTACGAGGGATGCGGTCTTGTGTCAGGGGTTGGTGATTTGTGTCCTCTTAGCCAACGGTTCCGACCAGTGAAGATGTTTCCCCGGGGCCCAGGAGCCGCTCTCATCGCCTCCCTCGTCTCCATCGTCATCGCCGCCTGGCAGGACAACCACAGGCCAAAAATGTTCGTCCAACTAGGTCAGTTTAATTAACCTTTATCTTATGATTTGTTAAAATAAAATTCGGGACATATCGGATAAATAAATTCCAATACAATTTTCCTCGAGTGAGAAATTTAAATTACGTCTCCTATTTTTCCCTTTTCATGCGCGTGTGTACCATGCGGTGTAACATCTTACACGGTTATAAGATTATTATTAATTTACCGATTCGAGCGTTATCACTCCGTAATGAAAAACATTGTGTCGTAATTACCGATTAGAAATGGTTAGAAATAATTCGTGATCCAGGGGAAATAGAAATATTTTTTTTTAATTTTTAGTCTCGAATACTTTCGTAACAAAGTGGGGAATATATCCGTGTAGAACAACAATCGTTATCGGCGGTCGGAAAACATGAAAGTTGAACTTTATAGCAGCCGGTTTTGTAAGGGAGCTAGGTCTGTATCCCCCGGGATTCGGTTAATCCGTGCCCTACTGCATAAGTAACTGCATAATTAATTCTGCATAATTAACAATCCCCCCCTATGGACGCCCCCCGCCACTTCGTTCTTTCTTTCTGTATACTGCCTTTTTTTGTCACCTTCGGAAAAACCTTCGACTCCAGTTTTCGCAGGAACGGAGCGTAAAGTTCCCCGTTCTGAGCGGACGCCATAAATCCTAATACATGTCCTAATACGGGACATAAAAGTAAGAGGCCATCAACCGGACGATAAATTCTTGCCACCCCCTTTTTTAGCGCCCTTATGTTTAAAATGAATTCCTTTTGTTTCACTCACTTTTTGATTCAGTACATTTAAAAGAGATGATAAGTAATATATTTACTTTGAAAACTATAATATAAATTAATAATAGAAATTATAATATAAAATATTTTGTTAATTAATAAACGAATATGAGAACAATTAACGAGTTGAAATTAGTGCCGTTATATGTAATCGGCAATACATTTAAGACGCATCTACTTGAATGCATAATGAACGATAAAATTAACGATAATTCTTTTACACCGGAGGACCATAATGTTATTTACTGTAGTGTAATAAGGAAATTGTATGGACGCAAAAAAGAATTGAATCAATTTTTATACGATTATCTGGTAATGTAACATTGTAACATTCAATGACCGTATTTCGCGTAATAGTTTTCCAGTATTAGGTCTCAACCAAGTTAAAAGATTCCTTAAATTAAACCTCAGCACCGGTTTAATTTGCGAATGGTGTCTCTGTTTTGTTTTAATATCACCGAGGGCGAAAAACCAGTCTACTTCAAATTCTCTGACTAGGGACAGAAAATAGCGGCAGTAACGAGATTTAACGAATGTTCGAGAAAGGCGGTTCAACCCGCCGCGAAATTAATTCCGATAAAACTGAAAATAACGCGCTTACTATAGAAAGGGACTGGGTTGAATGTATCCCAGGAGGGAAGCTAGTTCCCCGGGGCAAAAGTACCCCTGGCAGGCCCCCCCATTTAGGTAAATTCGGGCACAATATCCCAATTATTCGCCGACGTTAGTACAAAGACAGAAGGCCTGGGCGGGGAGAGGCGTATTAGGTTTAGGCTAATAAAGGCCTATCCGGGTCTCCCGGGGACCCCCATCAATTAGGGTCCCGGCCTCCCGGTTATGTAATTAGTAATAAAGTGTTAAGAACGCGTTAACCGACCCCCATTTCCTTCGGCCGCGGGGATGCAGACCCGCTAATACCCCCGGGGGAAGCGGGTGGCTGCTTTATTTTATTATTACTTTTTTAAGTATTCCCCGTTTAAAATTCCGGCGTTTATATTAAATTCCGAAAGTGGGCGGCGATCGGATGCCGACGAATTCGGAACGCCGGAAAACGAAGAAATTTGCGCTTGAGGTTAATTTTATCGCCGCGAATTTTGAAATTACGAACCTTTCATATTTTCGACCCTACTTTTTCGTCCATTTTAAAGATATTTACAGGGATTCTCTTAAACGCATATGGACGTCGGTTTTTTTCTGTATGTTCTAGACCGGCTTTTATTCGTAGTCAGTTACGTGTTGTTTAATGTATTAGTTTCTGTTTTATTTATGATTTTTAAATTATTAACACCCATCCATCTCAACGATGCCGATATAGTTTTTACCTTCGACATCAGCATTCCTGTAATTACATAGCTACCGCAGCTGCTGACAGTGGTAATAATGATTGCGAGACCTACAGGCTTAGCCTGAGTCCAAAAATTGAGAAAATTGAATCGCCCGAGTGAAGACATTCTCTTATTTAACTCACCCCTCCTTTCACCCCACTGCACTTGCCTGTAATCTATTCCCGTGAGATATCCAATACCAGGAGGTTTACTGTGAAACCGGTTTGCGAATTCGATAGGGATATTATTTTTAGGAACTTTTTTTTTAATGTTACACGTGTTCCACAGCATGTGTGTTAAAAATAAACAGTAAAAATCTAATCAAGGACTCTTATATGTGGCTTCGATTTCCTCGTACGGCGCGACGCTACGTTATCGTAATTTTCGAGGCCCCGAAACCTGGACGAAATTCTATTTTTTCTTACCGCTTTGGTCACTCGGAAATTCGACGCAATTTTCGAGCGTGCGCGGGCGTCGTTGGTGCGTGCGGGCCCGGATAAATGCGGACCCGCGCATGGATTCACCGTATCGACCGCTCGTTTCCGATTCGTAAAATCGTTCCTTTAACGTGTGTCATCCGAACTGGGTCGGTCTCCGAGGACGAAATTCTTCGATACGACTACTTCCAAATACGATTTCGGAATATGAACTCATTGCAGGCGATCGTTCTGTTAGGGAAACGAAGAAACCGTCTCTTGCACGCGACCGGCTATTATCAAGGCCGAAATATCGATTTCTACAGTTTCGAAACTCATAAATTTCTAAGAACAATCGCCAAAAATTAATAATAACACTAGGTTTACGGATGATTTCATATATATGTCAATTTATCGCATGCCGTAGAGATATGTAATAGAAAATAAACATTCGAAATTAACTAAAAATATTCGAATCGCGAAATAACGATTATGACGGTTTACATTAAACCAAATAGAAGAGCGAATTTTTAAAAAATTCGTGACAATCTAAAGACGATTTTCAGTGCGGTTATGTCCGAGGAGACCCTTGTGAGGTGTATGACCCTGGCGAGGGCTGTTTAGTGTCGCATGTCGGTGCGCAAATGTTCCCTATGCAGTTAGCGGCACAGCTGTGGCCGTATACCACCCGCAGGGCCGAAAATTGAGTTATAGCATCCGGAACCCGCCGCCGATTCCGAACCGAAACCTGAAATTGATGAAACTAAATTTTTCGCCACATCGGAATTGGGGAAACTGTTTTATATTCAACTCCGAGAGCGTAGGAGTAGAAGTGTGGGTGGGGGGGTCTGACCTCCGTTGCCGAATAAAAATGGCGGGCTCTCCTTGCCGGTAGCGGGTTAACGAGATTCCGATAAGTCCAGTTGGGCCATACTTGGAACCGGCACTAATTATTCGCCTCCAGTTAAAACTTTACTCGGCCGGTCCCTTACTGCCCCCTCCGTTATGATTTTTCGGTCGGGGGTTTAGGAAAATATTTTTAATTTTACCGGGAATAAAACCGGCACCGGATTATTAGCTCCAGAGATTTCGAAATACACATTCCGCTTTCGGTTTAATTTAGAGGGAAACAATAATCGAAAATTTATCGAATAAATATTTGGCATCATTTATAAATGATTGAATAAATAAGTTCCCAGGAAAAACAATTGTCTGAGTCTTTATTTAGAATATCCGTTCGGTTGCGCATTCGAAATTAATTGCTCCGCCTTCCGTTTAATTGAGAAGAAAGAAAAGTCTCGCGAGGTAATAAATATCAAAACGTGGACATCCCGAACTGATATGTTAAGATGCAATGTAAAGCGAATATAAGATTAAATTGTAACGATATCGGCCCAATATGTTGAAACATTTACGTATAATTATTAACGTTGTATCTTTGTTAAACGGGTTCATTGTTACCGGTGGGAGATTGCCGGCTTGTCCCCAGTTTTAAATGTCTGAGTCACAATGCACGCGCGCGTATATATTTCAGCCAATATGAAATAACGATACATTAAAGATCGAGTTACTGGACTGAAAATCATCCATTTTTCTTAGAACCGAACACTTCGCTGTATACCTCCGTGGCGAATCGTTCACAAACTATTCGATGTAACCTCGTTCCGAGTATTGTTTCCAGAGCATTGTTTGTGAAGGTTTTATCTATGGGATAAAAAGAGATCAGAGATTATCAATAACTTATCTTATCTGGACAATACTTCCTGTAACAATTGTCTATCGTTCCGAGTCGAATATTTCAACGAAAATATCGAAAAACGTGAAAACCTCTTTCGAACTATTCCATCACTGATTGTGATTATAGGCTGTTTGTAAAAAATCCTCATTTGAAACAGACGTCTGTTTTCTGGAGTTGGAATATCGCGCTCGAGCGTTTTACTTCGGTATGAATTTTTAAAGGCTGGGCTAATAATTGTTATGTAAAGAGGGACAAATCTTTCAGATGTAAGTTCATCCTTCGTGAAAGTCTGAGGAACTTTTTAAACGGGATTTAAAAAAAGAATTAACCGATTGTACATTTAACGGAAGTGGGCTTTCCGTGGCACTGAGAGATCGGGGAGAAAACGCGCAAAAACGTGAAATCAATGAGAGACCTGCATTTGGCACCGGACGATGAATTATGTCGTTTCCAGTCGCGTTGCATAATGTTTAGGTAATCGGGCTTCCTCCGCGGGGCTCCGAAACGCCGGGACAAAATAAAATGTCCCCGCGTAAAATTGATATTAATTCTGTATCGCCCGGCGTCGCCAACAGTCCGGTTTTATCGTCGATAAAAACTCACCCGAGAGGAGGAATAACAAATTGTGATCAATTCCGAATTTCGACGCTCCCTCCTCGTAAATCCGTTAACATCCCCCGCGGAATAAAAAGCAATCGGGCCGTCGTTTCTTTTGTATCGTTCGGACTCATAGTTGAGCCCTGCATTATGCTCTTTGGCACGGAGCTCTTGCTACGTGAATTTCTTAACAATGAAAGTTCGAGAATCAGTTTATAATGTTGTGTTTCAACACATTTTAACTTTTCTTAGGATAGTGTACTACGTTAGAAACGACGAAAACTGTAGTTTTGTTAAACCATTCCTGTTAAATAAATCTCCCTTCCAGAAGAGAAGGGGAGTTAATTAATTCTTAATTATTGTTAAAAGACATATTACAGTCTGAATTCATAACTTTTGGTGGTAGTGTTTTCTCCATGAGAATAAAGGACATTTATAGATTTAACGAAACTTCCGGCAATTCCTTCGGTAATACAATTCGCGAACACGACGCGAATTTAGAAATTCACTGGAAAACGTAAGTACAGAGAAGATTTTCGTTAAAATTTGAAAGATCATTTTCCGCTTCAATATGTGTACACATGTAATATATCTGTACTGGTTTTCCTTCCGGAAGTACTTTTCTCCGATAAGATACACTGACGAATACCAACTCTGGGGGTATCTTCTCATCACGACAGGATATAGACGTCTTTTAACAAATAGAGGGAAACGAACGGGAAAAAAAGATTCCTAATCACAGAGCAGGATCTTTGAGTAGTACTCTAATGATGTAAATAACAGAGTGAACCAGTGTTGGTGGGAGTTTCACTGCAATCTTAATCAATTCTATGGCATGTACATGCCCTCTTATGGATATTGTCATATCTGTTACCGTAGTATATATTTTATAATGCGTATTTTTAAATTAAGTAACTATCGAGTCTATCCGTAATTAATTCAAGCGAGTTACAATTGGCTCAACTATGTGCAAATGTTTGATGCTTTTATTTTTTTCAATTACGTTAAGGATAGCTCTAGACACCTGAGTGGAATAATTTCAATGCGAAATTTTAAATCATACGAAAAATTACTGGTCATAATTATGTCTGAAGTCGGAAAATCGGCACCGACATTGAAGATTTTGATTTGCGAACTCGGTATTAAAAAACTTAACTTTTTCTACAGATATCCCATTCGGTGTTCGACTTTGTGGTTTTATACTTTAAATATATATATATCGGAGAAAGGGGAACTGTTCGTTAATTGTGTACGCGATTAATTCCGATTAAGTTCGAATTTAACGCCCGCAATACGGCTTATAAGCTTCAGGGAAGGTTTTTAATTAAGTCTGGAATAATTGTCAAAACGTCCCTCGGATACTTATTTGAAAAAGGGGTGTATAATGCTGGTTTTTGTCTCTGTCGCTAATAACTCGGTGGCTTTCTTCCTCTTTCACCGGACTTTCCCTTCGAGGAGGGCCAATCCATTCTTCGACAGAAGGCGCAATGATGAAAGACGGTAACGGGAACGGGCTTTGAAAAGGGGGTAGGTAAGAGAGTCCCGGTCATGAAAGGATTACCAAGATTAGCTTCGTTTTCCTCTGGAATATTATTATTATTTGTTGTCATTCGGTAGGGAAAGTCAAATTAGGGTGACTGAGCGGAAACTTAATGTAGACATAACGTATACAAAAAAGTCTATAAGGTAAGAGACCCTATTTCCCTGAAAGGGTAAGAGACATGGGTTTTTACAGGGACTGGAATCATGACATTATAAAACGACTCTGGAAGTGAAAAGACGGTCTATAGAGATTGATATTATCCCCGAACATAAAATGAATTATTTACGGGATTAAACCGGTTGAGTAAAAACCTCAGATTTGATGAGATGGACAAGAACGCGACGAGTCGACGCAAAATTCTTTTCTGATTTCGATCATATGAGAAACGCTATGTTGCGCAACGTTTGAATTGTTCCAATTTGCATGAAAGGTGCGAGGGGCGTTTTAAGTCCCAGAATGGGGTTGAATACTGTCCGGAGCGACAATCTGTTGTGTATTGGCGCCCCGGTACCGTAAATTGACCCTCTGCGGCCTTATAATCCTCTCGTTATCATCCGTATTGAAGTAGGAGCTTCAATCATCGGCGCCCCTATCACTCTATTCACATCTATACAATATAATGATCCGCCCCCCTAACTGCCGGCTATCCACCATTTGTTACTTTGATACAGACTTATTTGCTTGCTTATGTATAACAAGGGAATGCAGCTTCTTTTTGAAAAAAGACAGCCAATCTATTCTATCTTATTTGTTTCCTCTGAAAAACCTCCAGTTCTTCGGACATAGATACACAAGACCAGGGGTTGGCAAAACGCGGCTCCTTGATGATGTTCGTGTGGCCCTTCAAATTAAGTTGATAAGGAATAACAATTAGAAAATATTCCAGCAAATTTTCATACTATTTTCACGCGTTTGAATGCATCTTATCGTTAATACCGATGACTAAAATAAAATACCCGCCCGTATGTGGAAATGTATGCAGCCCTCGTTAAATGATGCTAAAATAAATAATCGTACTCATTCATTTAAATCCATACTTTTTACGTATTTTTATTTCTTTATCGACATTCGTGCACTACTCGTTAGATGATACTAAAAAACGCTCGTGTATTAAAACAAAATTATGAGTCTTTAAAATGTTTAAGGGCGAATTTGGCTCTTTAGGTTCTAAAGTTTTCCGACCTCTGCACTAGACAGTTTATTTTGTCATTCTATTATTATTTATTTTATTTTTATACGTATATATTATTAAATTACATAAAATAATCTGCGATTTAATACTTTGTGCATTTCTTATGGAACGTGTTATATTAACAAAATATTAAATTCATGTCAGTAATAGACTCTCAATCTCTTTTCACTTTATTCTTTCTGCAATACTCCGGCTTTTGCTTTTCCAAAAACGCGAAATATAACAGAATCAAGTAGATCGCAGTATATATAATTCAGCGCGTTATTGTAGTTCACTAACCCATCTGAACTAGATCTCACCGAAAAATAGAAATTCATTTCACTAGAGGCGGGTTTTTCAAAACTTTGTCTGCGAAAAAGAAATTCTCGCAGGCCCGAAAAACGAAGGGGCTCCGGTTGCATGAATGGGACGTTTTTACCCATTCACATAGTTCCCCTCTTCGCTCTTAGACCGTTACTGTTGGCCTACATCCGATTATATTTAGACTTCTGGTCGCGATGGAAGAAAATTTTTCGAAACAACGCGTAATATAATTTAAGAACAATTTAATATAGTTAACATTCGTCCCGTCTTTAAGTTGATACTCACTGAACATTTTACATATGTAAAGCCCTCCTATTCATTCTATAACTTTCGAAACTGTAATTGTTATTTTAATTTTCAACCATAATTAATTCATAGAGTGATGCGCAATGAAAGAGTGAAATGGATGATTTGCGTTTATCTGAATTTATTGCTGATGATATCGCCGGCTATCGACGTCCATATTATTATTATTTGATAACTACATTATACTTATATATTACTTATATATTATTTGATTGGTGACTATTATACTACAGAGTTAGTTTATACGTTGGGAATTGTGGGCAAGGAGGCGAGATTTTTAGGCTTTGGGTTTTAGCAGTACGGGTTTAATGGAAGACAGGTGAGGACGGGCGATAATTGGGATGGCAATCAATGAGCGTTTAATTACGGGGCGAGTCAACAATGGTGGCAGGAGGGGGTGCCATTCCGCAGCCTGAAGGATTTGTTTACACGATTTGGACAAATTAACGTATTTTTAATATCCGACTCGTTTACGGTTCGAAACCTGCGTTGGGACGCTGGGCGCATCGGATAACAAACCCGACTTACCGACTGTTTATATAGTCTGAGGATGTGGTATACCGGGCACTATTTCAACGTTACTCTGTAAGGGATTTATTATTTATATGCAGCATTATTGAAGGGAGAAAACGATTCAATACATATTTAAGAGAACATAAATCTAAGAACATAAAGCATTCGAGTGTGAATAATATAAAAATTATTTATTTAAGAAAAACACATCTGTAGCAACATTTACAGTTGTCTCCACAGGAACTCCACCCGAAGAAATGGAACCTTGCACAATGGAAAACAAATTCCCCGATAGAAAAGAAATAAATAAGAAACTACTCCTAACTCGTACCGGATGATTAAGTACTTGACTCTGTTTACGTTGGGGAGAAACTGGGACTGCTGAAGACCAATTAGGCGACTGTTGGCTTTCCAAATAGATTTAGTTAATTAAATATAGTCCGGTAAAGAAAGGTAGATTGGCCGGCAAATAAAACGGGGCGCCGCTATTTTCCCTTGGGGTGATATCGCCGGTGATAAAATTCACGATTCTCGTGGAGCGGTACAATTTGTCTCTGTTGAAGAGAAAACCGTAAAAAACGTTATTAACGACGGTATGTCATCATCTCTCGGGAACACCGTCGACCCTTAACGTTTCGATTACGGGCAGGTAGAGTACATATACACTACTGTCTTGCCGGAGGTGATTCCACTGCAGTAGTCGACGGCGAGTTTAAAGTTCTCCCGTCTCATGCGGCACCCTGAAAATTCGTTTTCGAATTTCAGTATACACTTACGGGGGGTGTATTATGACCTATTTACGACGCATGCCCATTTTTTTATATTCAAATCCCTCTTCGGTCTACCTAAATGCAATTTATCGTAGATACTTCGTAGGGGAATCGCAAGGCCGGTATTTAATCTCGGATCGTTCCTCGAGGATGTCCCGAATCTCCTCCGTCGGTATTTCTTCTTGTGGGTACCGATATCGCCTACTGTGTCCATTTCTAATAACCGTACCGAAACCCGTTATATTACCTTCCGTATTTTACTGCAATAATTTTTGAGTTTTCATATATATATTCTGAAAATTAAGCAACATTGTATCGAATTATAGTGGCACCGACATAATGGAACATTAACCGTTACTTCTCCGAAGGTTTCTCGCCACATCATTGATAGCGATACCATACGATGCGGTGTCTATACTGGACATACGGTCTCGCGGGTGCCTAAACAAATAAGAATCCACCCGCTTCATAGTAGACGATAACAACGGTCACAAATTCGGTCACAAACGGTGGAGGGAATTCGCGAAGGTTTCTTGCCGAGGAAGAACAACCGAAATCTTGCCTAATGAGAATTTCCCGCAGGATCGACCCCCCCCCCCGTTGTTCCTTTTTCTTCCGATTTACACCCCACCCCCCTCGCCTGCCTTCCCTATCTATTCTTGGGCCCGACACTTTTTTCGGTAGCTCCCGCGTTCTTTGTTAGCATAAAAGCCAAGAGTGCGTAGAACGTAAATAAGGCGTGAAACAGCGTGGGCTGAGCCCGACTGTCCTTCAACTTTTTGGCCGGCTAAATACCAACCAGCTAGGTGTTGAGACCGAAAAAATTTCCTTGCAACATTGCCAAATTAATCACACCACTACAATAGACAACCACAATATTACGCACACCAGTTTACCAGCATCGTACCTAAAAAGAAATTGATCTACTTCCTACGAAATGCAGAACTATATGCAGTAATCGGAAAGAAAATATCGGTACTGGAGGAAAAGAAATCAATGACAATAATGCTCACAGTACAACACCTTAATATGCTCGTCTCACGTATATATATATATATATATATATATATATATATATATATATATATCAGGTAACATGATACTAAACCAGCAAAACATGGACTCAAAACTAATTGCCTAACACACCTGACATTACAACATATAAAATGTCAATTGTCCAAAGAATTTTGGATTGCCAATTATAAAGAGAAAAATATTCAATCAACATACTCGGTAAGAAAGTACTAACGTTTATTTTGACCCTTCAAGATTGATCAAGAGGACTTGATCCGAGAAGAATTTCCAACGTTAAAAAGCGGTTTGGGGTAACCTCGGCCGAGCTGTTCCGGACCACATGCTGTTCGTGACGTTCGATGGTTATCAGTATCCCAACCGGATAGGGCAGATAAAGGAGTCCGTCCGTCAAAATTCCGAAATCCACATTCCGAAGTTATTCATCAATACTTCCATTACGGTGATATCCACGATACGTTCGTGTCGCGAATTGGGAATCCTACGACCGATCTGAGCACTGCTCAGTATTCATTCGAGAACGCTATTTCCCTGGAAAAACTCTAGGAAACGTTAGGGCGTGCGATAAATTCAAGAGCGGGTGAAAAATGATGCAAAAGACGGAAAAGCAATTTATAAGGCGCGGTTCTTAACCCGGCCCAATTACCGTTGACCGTGGGAGTAAGGGGCCACCAGTTAGCAGTATCTCTAAAAGCCGGCGCCTACCATTTATTATTGTAGTTTGATGAAGTTTGCCCAGAGTCAATAGGACTCGGATAAACAGACGGTGTGTATATCCCCCCCCCCTCTACTAACGCTAACTGTTTATTGTACGGTTTAAACCTAAATCAAAATCTAGGCTTTCGATCGATCTTCCCGTCTTCGGCCGCGG
The DNA here is from genome assembly GCA_019843655.1 of Lethocerus indicus. Taxonomy (NCBI): domain Eukaryota; kingdom Metazoa; phylum Arthropoda; class Insecta; order Hemiptera; family Belostomatidae; genus Lethocerus; species Lethocerus indicus. The sequence continues at coordinate 24,361,559 of JACDQD010000001.1, forward strand.
CGTTACGAGTTCCCATGGTACGGTCCGAACAGGTCTATTTCTGTATCTGTATTCCCACGATTATAAGGCACACGCTTTTTCCTATCTGTGTGGCTCTGAATTCTCAACCCTTTGGGGTCGCAAAATGTCATTGCAATATTTACATTGCAATTCACAACAGCAGCAAAATTATAGTTATAAAGTAGCTATGCAAATAATTTAACGGTTGGGATCACCTCAATACGAGGAACTGAATTTAAAGGGAGCGGCATTAGGAAGGTTGAGAACCACTGATCTAGGACGTAGTTGATGTAGGTGGGGTCTTTTTGAACGTTTTCAATAATATTTTTTCCTAAATCTACCGATGTTATTATTCGCATAAAACAATAGACCAGAGGCTATTTCACGGTTCAGTTTTAGCACCAATTACCGGTTTCCGTAGGGGAAACAATAATATGATATTCCGAACCTCCTAAAACTAAATAAATACGAAATTCGGAATTAATTAAACTTCTACGGAAATCTTTCGGCGGTTTTTAAATTTGACATTGATACAGCGTTGCTTTATATATATTGACATAATCAATTCATTTCCTTAGAATTTAAATATTTATAAGTGGGGCGAACGGGAATTTTTTTTAAATAAACGCGCAAATATTTGATAAGTAAACTGTGTCGGGCGGAGTTATTTTTGCTCAACTCCCACATCAAGACAACTTCGCAGCAGGTAGTGAGCTAAAAAAAAGTGGAAGATCGAAAAAGGGAAAGTACTTTAATGGGAATAATAATGTTAATGGAAAGTATTCTGTATATTGTATGTGATTATAGTTTATCACTGAGTAATAATAAGAATTATTAACAACGTTTTCCCTCTCCTTCGGGTTTCCAGGTTTGGGCTAGTTAAGGTGCCCCATTAGCATTTTTAGTTTCTTGCGTATTGCAATACACGGGTTTTGTTTGCTTCTAGGCAGAAACGATTAAAATATAACGCATCGAAGAAGAAACGAATATTATAAAGAGGAAGAAAACAACCTGCGTTTTGTACGCGAATTTATCCCTTATTCTCCAAATATTAAAATCATTTATTATTACATCCCAAAATACTATATAGCATACTTATAGTACATAGTTTACTTATCAGGTTTACTAATCATATATGTTAACAATAATATCAGTTTAGATTTTTAGTTATTACGCACAATTGTGTAAGTACCAGTTTTAATTTGGAATTCAATAATGTTATGTGTTTTGTTATGAGTTTAATTTCATAATTTTAATAAATATATAATTTTCCAATTGGTTACAGAGAGGAGCTGTGTTTTACTCCGGTGTACTAATTAAACTTTAAAATTTCCATCTGTTATCAAGTAACAGTTCATAAGGTTCATAATCCGTACCCATTAATACATTTTCCTATTTCCATTTTACTGCGAATTATATACAATATGATTCCTCTCTATCCAACGTGTTGATCCATGCATAACAGTATCTTGTGAAGCACAAAACTAAAACGGGTTGTTGTTAGGCCGATTAGGTCTATATTTGTACAAGTGTATTTATAAATAAATCAATAAAACAGTGCGTAACGTTTTCCTTCAAACGTTTTCAGTTTCCGTGCTGCTTAGATAAGGTCTCCAGTCCGAGATTTCCGATTGTCGGCCGGCCGGGAAAATCTCGGAAATTGTAAAAAGAAAACCCGCACTTCCGGTAAAAGGGTCAATCGGCCGTTTCGAATATGCGCCACTGAATAATGCAATTATTCAAATGGGTTTTGAAAATTCAAACGCGGCGTAAGACTGCCGGGATCTAATAACGGTTTAATGAAATCAGAGGGCTCAGGTCCTGGGAATTAGTCCAAGCTCGTAGTTTGGCTTCAAACTAGTCTATGGAACGTTTCGTTCCAGAAACGACATCTCGCCTAAATACCAACCGTCTACTCCCCGACCCTATCCGGTACGACGTCCGTATATCTTGACATTTTTATTTTCAGGCTGTAATTTTTTGCGTTCCGAAAATTCTGCTGTAAATATTTCTGGTCTCGGTTTTCTTCGGGCTTCCGAACTCACGAATGAAAAGAATTTTTGAAAATCGGTTTGCAAAATGGAAACTTTGGACTTCCGTTTAATTTAAAGAAAACGAGATTTTTCCACACAAGACCCGAACCTTGATTTATTGATCCGGTAAAGCCGGCAGGTATAACAAAAATGCCAACACACGAGATAAGGAATAATGTACATAAAATATATAAACAAATGGAGAATTATTTTAAAATTTACATTCCTCAATTTTCAGATATTTCGGATTCGATTCTAACCGGGGGGCGTAATTTGCTTTTTAAACATTCGAATACAAATGATTTAATTGTCCAACGCCTGACATGAGCAAATATAAACGGTTCACAGACCATTTGAAACCCCCGGGAAAAGATTCTTATGTTGTTCTTTCCACTTATTTAACTTCCCATTTTTAGCTCCCCTCCTCCCCTCGGAGCTTCACGAAACACTAACCGCCCCTTTCTTAATGGCCCCCACTCTAATTAATACTAGAACGCTTACCGAATCCATTAGCGTAGTTTCATTGAGGGGGGGTCTTTCGGAACAGTGGTTGGGGGGAGACCTTGAACATCGTTGCTTTACGTCAGACGTTATTTGCATATTTATGGGTGGACAAAAACAACTTTGTTCGTTGAGTAAGTCCCGTACTGATCTGACACGTGCCGATACCCGAAATCGAGGTTGGGCTCACATTAGCCCAATGCGCGGTTGAATCGAAAAATTCTGCCTCCCCTCTTCGGGAATATTAGAATGTTCGGAGCGGTCAAAAAACCCAATATGGGCGGATGTTTATTGCCTGGTAAATGTTCTTGTCCAACAATCCAATTTAATTCTCATAAGTGGAGTTTGTATACCTAATTACGCCCGGGATACGCCCGGCTCTCGGGATGATCGGCAATGTATCTAATATCCTTTGGGATATCCATTGTAGCGCTACTCGAATTTAATGGGTAATATATAGCGCGAAGGGTTTGAGCTGATGTGCACCGTTTACCGTTCGATTTCAATGTCGACCGCAGTACCAGGAACCATCTACATTCCTAGAGGAATTGTCTGTGGCCTTCTTGAGTGCTACGTAAAATTAAAAAAATAGAATATCACAGTACGACGAAAAAATATGAACAAAGGATGTACTTTTTCCAAGACATACAGATACATGATCATCCGTCTTCCTGACTGATAACGGATAATAGGGGGTGGACGAGCGAAGGATTACTCGATCAGAATACCAGTTGCTATTTAACTTCCGGTAAGATCGTGTGTTACTACTGCGGGGAGAAGGCGGCAGGAACCCCTATCAGGGATTCTGTCCCCCTTTTTTGGAGAACGCTCCAGCGAGTTTAGATAGAAAGGGTTATTATTTATCCGCTATTTATATGGACGTAGAAGCTCCCTACCTTCAATTTTTGTGCAATAATTATGTAATACACATTTTCGCCCGAAATTTTTATTACCAGATTCAGTTATAGTAGACCTATAACAAAAAGAAAGCTAGACAATCCTGACAGGAATATTGCATATATTTTGGAAATTCGTGACCAATTTTAGATTTACAATTATAATAAATATCCACCGAAGTTTTAAAAATACCTCGTTAATTTTTGTCTATGATCTACTTAATCGCTGAAAATAGAAATAGTAATAATCGTAAAGTTTGGTAGGCCGTAGGCGACTCAACCGATCTAGATTTTCATGGGTGATTTGAATGCGCTCGATTACGCAACTTTTTGAGAGAAACTTGAAAAACACAACATTTAGGAGTATACAACAGTCTATTACCCGGATATAATTGACTTGTTTCGGACGCAGGTTAATTGCTATTCCCCGTTATAGGGTCGGGGGCGGCCACGTCCGGGCTGAAAATCGAAAAAGAGGGATAGCCCACTGGTAGGAATCGTGCGGATATTCGAATATACGAATTTGGGTGTCGTCAGAGGGGCCCGGTGGCATGCAGCTGCACAATGGGGGCCCCCATCCCCATTTTCTCCCTTTATATTAATCCCCCGGCTCCCCTACGTGATTTTTCCCACTTAGTACCGTGCACCCTTTTCGGCCCGTGTATTCCACGCATTCCTAATCGCGTTTTATAACCTTCCCCGAACCTCCCCGGGTTCGAGCCCTTATGGATCTTCAAATTTTGGAATACCTTCACCTTACTTAAGTTCTAAACCATATATTTGAAATATCATCATTTGTCTGTTGAAGTGAAAAAGGGGCGGTGTTGTGAGTAATTTGGGGGTTATCCCCAGTAATTATTCTTGCCTGTTAGGTCATGAAGGTGCTGACTCGACCCTTTACCGGTTGCCGACGCACGTTCACTACGATATTGACTGATTGCTATTAACGATGGCGAGAAGGAAATCTTCATGAACTAACCTTATGGAGACTCGCACGATATCCCAAAACGTTCAAACAAATCACTTCAACTAGTATTATAAATCGTCGACAACTATGGAAAGTGGAAAATTATAGAGTACCCGGTTGCCTTTAGCATTAGTCTTGGTTATATCCCTATTTGGGACCACCTCCGACCCTGCATTTGTACCTGCTCGGGTACCTCAATGAGATTTTGGATAACATGGTAGGCAGGTGTTTCATCATCCTTTCTCACTGTTGACGTGAAATTCTTGTTTTTATCCTTCTTTTGTACAATCAACCTTTCGGTTATAAGTACAATTGCGGTATGTTTATTTTTGGCTCGAGTGACTCAATAAAAGAAACCAACCGGCGATGGCAGTTTTTGTCTCGAATTTAATGTCTAACCGTCCTATAACCGTGACTACTACTCGTGCATGATATATTGTCCAAATCTGTTCACAGACTAGCGATAAGAAAATTAGAGTAATACTAGGTAGAACACTGGACACTACATTTGCTAACTCTCTTACCGTTTAATAAATGTTACATACGAATGCTCGATATTGGTGGAAATCGGCAGATCTTATAATTATTACCCGGTACTAGCTCGGTTGGGATATTCTGTGTCGAATGTACATCCATAAATACTAGTGTGTTATATTGGCCGGCTCCGACATAATTTCTGTTGGCGAACGCCGGTATCCCAAACTCGTTACCGGAAATCCATTAATTCCGACTAGGGCAGGGAGACGTCCCACCCACCGAACCCCCCCCCCCTGCCGCAATACATAATTCATTTTGGGCTTTCATCGTGGCGGTCGCGGTTGCGGAGGTGGGGCAGCCCCGATAGGTAAACAGACTTTGAATAAATTGCGGAAACGTGATATACCCCTGGCGGCCCTGTTTGTGTTCCCCTGCCCCCGCGTATAAACATGGAAGGCACCCTCCCACCAAATACCGTATCCGAGTTTCGCTTTGTCGGATATCTGGTTCGGTTCTTTGCCGAATCACTTATATCCCGTACGCGTTTCGCGGCGACCTAAATAATGAATTTTTTTCACCGGTATCCCCGACGTATCGAAAGTCGCATCCCCCCCCCCTTTAACCCTTTGAGCTTAAGCTTAACGCGGCGATGAACGCTAACCGGGGTTTATTTGCGGAATAAAATATAATACAATATCGGTTGGGGACAAATGGCGACGCCCCGGAGCGGTGTCCCGTTTTGAAAATGAGACTGCGGTGAAGATAGTACGCCGTGTGCCGATGACATCCCTTCAGTGCTCCCATAAAGCTATACCTTATGCGAAAATGTACAACAAAGAATTAGACAGAATTTCGTTATTGCATTAGTAACTAAAAAGGAATACCGTGAAAAGTGGTGAGAGAGACCTAAACTATAATACTTTTGACGTATAAATGAATGTTTCAGTACACCATGTACTACCTGACGTACAATGTTTTCCTCTCTGTTCCTAAACTTAATAAACGTTTCGATTATTTAAGTAATACACTTTTGTAAGTGATAACGTGTGGGATAAATTACTATTATTCGACAACATTTATTTTAACTATTGTTACCAATGTTTGGAATACCTATTCGACTCTCGATTAGGAATGAAAAGAATTGTCTAATTAGTAATTGAAATTAGGTGCCAATCGCCATCGTATATTATTATAATAAGTCATAAATAAATGGTGCGACCATAAATAACGACACTGTGCGCAATTTTCCGTTTGAATTACATTGGGTTTCAAATAAACCTCCTGTGAGTTTAGAAAGTATAATTAGTTTTCAGTTGACGGATCGACCGGATGTATGAGAGAGAGAGAGAGAGAGAGAGAGAGAGAGAGAGAGAGAGAGAGAGAGAGAGAGAGAGAGAGAGAGAGAGAGAGAGAGAGAGAGAGAGAGAGAGAGAGAGAGAGAGAGAGAGAGAGAGAGAGAGAGAGAGAGAGAGAGAGAGAGAGAGAGAGAGAGAGAGAGAGAGAGAGAGAGAGAGAGAGAGAGAGAGAGAGAGAGAGAGAGAGAGAGAGAGAGAGAGAGAGAGAGAGAGATATATAGTTGAATACAATAAAGATGGAGATGATCTTTTACGTCCTACTTTTTTCTAACATATTAATTAATAACCAAATTCGTAAATCGTTATTAACCCATACAAGTTAATTTTTTTGTAAGAGTTCAACTAAAGCATTAACAGATCGAATTCATTTAATTTGAAAACGTTCTTTACTAAATTCTTCCATTTCAGCACACATTTTATGTTATCCAAAATATGAAAAGATAAAACGTTTATTTAAAGGTAATAAATCTTACCTTTAAAAAGAAATAACCGCGTATCTGAATTGTCTCTTTGAGTGTTTGACAGGAACAAATCTTCGTCCGTCAAAATCAATGTCATATTATGTCATATAATAAATGTAACAAATTAGACAATACATCAGCAACGCATTTATAGTAAAGACTAACGAGTACAAAAATAACTACGATTAATTATCATATACGCAATTGATAAACAAATAACATTTCGGATTCGATAGGGTAAATAATTGAATACGATGAACCCGTTCAATCGTGTGGGGTTTTAAATAGCCTCTCCGGAATGACTGTTTCTTCTTCTTCATTTACACCCATTTTGGCAATTAAAATTGCGCGTAAATGACGGTAAAAAACTTAATTTATCGATATAATGATTTCGCCTGCTGTTCGCTGTGAGATGAATAGTCTTTGTTCTTCTTTACTCTGTTCTGTCGAATTCGCGGCCAAATGAGTAGAGCCACCTGCGTCGGAAATTATTTCGGTCTCATCGGAGCCGGCTCCAGAGGAATACTGGGCGGGGTTCAAGAGGAGACCACCTGTCGATTCATTATTTTCACGTGTATGTGGGGCCCTCTCACACACGCACATAAACACACACACACACACACACACAGGCTCGCGCCCGGCGCTCAGAATAAATATTTTGTTATACGCACGTTGAATATCAATTTTGCGTCGTGCCCAATATTTTCCCAGTGACCAATTGTGGCTTGAGCGGGCCCGAAAATACGGAGATGTCAATTAAAATTTGCAGTCCAACGAAAAGTCAACGGACGATGTTAACCGGCTCCCGGCGTGAGGCTAATCGGGCGCTGTCAACCGCTCCTTTCTGATGTAACGATACAGAAATGAATATAATAAGAACCTTATCAAAATCTGTACTACCTCGCGTGTATCCATATTATACCAATCGGAAATTTACGTTTTCTGCCGTCCATTCGTGGCGTTTTAAAAGCCCCCTCCTCACTATATTTTTAAAAAAATTGTTTTATCGGTATAACTGTAAAATACAATACATTGATGTTCAACTAGCACTGGTAACAAATGGAGAATAACGGAGGAGAAACCGGCTTTCCTCCTTTCTTTTAAATTTATTTACTTACCCGGTATATTTAAATCACGCGGCCGATTTCTTTTCAGGCCTCTGTAAGGAACGTTTGGGATGTCGGGAGTAAGTAGGGTTTGAACCGTAGGATTACTCCACCGTAAAATAGATTACGCGGTTTTGACCTAAAGGATTTTCTTATCCCAAATTTATACTCGACGTTTATTTTTGTACCTTCGGGAACACTAAAGGACGTCGTTTATCGACAAAATCCACGCACATTGGATGAACTTGGAGAATCCATCGAACATTCATGTGCAAATATCCAACTGAACACGTTGCAGTCAGTAGTTCGTGCTGCAGTTCGGCGGCATCGGTGGTGTGTGAATGTTAATGGTGACCATTTCGAACACCTACAGTGATATCTTTAAGTTGGACTTTAAGCTACACTTTTACCAAAAATGAGACAACTCCGTCAAGTTTGCAAGTTATGGACTGTTAAACAGTGGATACGTTTTTTTGGACCCCTCTGAATTTAACGTAGTTCGTCGGATGTTTCCATATCTCAAGAGTAGCTCTTTTGGTAGTGCAGTATGCCTTCCCCTGTTCTAACGGGCGTTCCCTCGAGGGATATTATATTACCCTACGATTATAGTTTTTTATTTCTCTCTTCTGGTGAGTATGTGTGAATGTTTTGTTGTTAAGTCTATCTAGTTACACTCTGAACTAATTTGTTCTTCCCGCGAATCTTCGTTAGGGACGCTGGGGAAAGCACGCTATCCTCGCGGATGGTGGATCGCCGGGAAATTACAATATGTCCTAGCGCTGCAAAGTGCTTCCGTACGTTACGATCGTACGCCCACAATTCCATCCGTACGTTTCACCAACGCCGAAACAAATTTTTACTTATAGCGTTATGAAACCGAAAGAGAAGCGCTACATCGGATATAACAGTATATTAAATACTAGCGTAAAACCGTACCGCGGAGACGGCGGTCGATACGATCGATCCCGGGTTTTGGACCGGCATTGAGGAGGGGAACTACATTCGAAAGCTTTCATAATTCAGAAAGCGGAAAGCCGCTTGCGGCGGGGGAGGGGCTCTTTAATTCGGAGAAGACACGGTACCGTGCCTGGCGCTAGGCTTCACCGTTGATATGTTCCTTCAAATTCGGAATACCTAACTCGGTAAGTGGCACAGTTTCCGCCTTATCCGGGATACTTTGCTTGTTTTGTTGGTTCGCTTGTCTTTCTTCCCTTTCGCGCCCCCTCTCGTTTGTTCGACTGTAGAATATTCATTGGACCGCGTCGTATGAGACACGGAACAACCCTTACCTGTTTCTATTTCGGTCCGGTAACTCCCAGTAGCGATTGCGCCTACTAGGAATAATACACGTCACCGTCACCAATATTGCTCGTAATGTGCCCAAACCGTTCTAGTTTCACATTGAACAATTTGTATGGCAGTATTCAAAACCATCCATCCATCTAATATCATTTATTATACCGTAGTTAATGCAATTCCGCCAAACCGACAAATATCGAAAAATTTCAAACTTTACAGTCGAAATATTAAGGAAAATAACCAATGCACCCTACTACGTCTCCAACCCCACCCAACACACGGATCTTAAAGTTTAATGATTCCGGTATGTTTCTAATCGCACCGTTCACCGCGACCTCAAAGTACTTACAGTCGACGAAGTTACATCCCGGTTCCAAAGGTTTCATTCCCCGTCCTGATTTGCCCGTCGAAAAACGTCTCATAAAAACGTTCCGAAATTGTACATATGACCATAAAGGTGGATCGTAAAATAAATAAAAAGAAAAAATAGTTAGCATAAAGTTTACAGCTGTATTAGCGTTTGTAGCATTGTACAAAACAACCGACAAACGGCGGTGGGGAGGCGACTCCCGTATGCCATAATATATGCAAGTACTGTGACCTCAGCAGAGGCCAACTATTTGAAACATCCGCCCGCTCAAATCAGATTAAATATTTAGGACCGATTTAGGAGAGGGACAAAGACTCGCCTTCTCGCATCACGCAACCCCCAGACAAAGCCCCCCCCCCAATCATATTTCCATACCCGGCCTCGAAATAGAAGGAATGAAACTCAGAAACCGACATCTGGCGTATAAAGCCTCACGGCAGGGTCCCTCTCGTGCGATTCGACTTCTCCCTGTCAAGCCCGAAGTAAGCCGCCGTCTCAAATGTTTATCAAGAACTCTGGTAACATTCGCGAAATAAGCGCCGCCGTTAAATCTCTCTCGGGTATGGCAAAGGTTCATTAGATTGATGAACACCCAAATGTGAGACCGCATATTAGTTTTGTAATATAATAATACGAAGTATTTTTGTGTGCTGTAAATGCTTGACTTGTTAAACTTACGTATTGTTTCCTTTATGGGTCTTTTTCTTTCGGCGGATCGATGTCTCGTGTCGTGAAAACCTCGATTCGAATTTCTCCGAGTGACATTTATTAGTAGTTAACTTATTTATAGACCGGGGAGGCAGATGAGTTTTATTTTTTTTTCAAGTTCTGTGATTCGAGCTGACTTCCACTAAGTCAATAGAGAATGTTTGTAGAAACGACAGTGAAGAACCCCAAGGGCCAATTTATATTTTCAATTAAAATCATATTGTCTGACATTTAACTATTCCTTATTTTAAATCAGTCGGGAAGCTTTTGATTTATTATTAATTAAATTTTTTGGAGAAAAAGAAGAAACCACCAGTTCTTCCTTTTTAAATTACTGTTTAATTAAGTATGCGATATTTCAAATTTAATTGTATTTCAATCTTCACAATGATAAAGGGATATATGCGATGTTACGATTAATAAATACATTAGAGCTTGTTTAATATATATGGTAAACTCGCTGTGATATTTCTCATCTCTCTAGCATTCAATATCTGTGGGATATCTAAATAATCTGAATAAAAGGCATAATTCAGATCGGGGATTTAAATTCCAAACGGACTTGTTCTAAATACATGATTATGGGGACCAAGGACTGAAAAATAACCTTCACAGCTAAAAAGCTATAGGATATAAGGCAGGCAAAAAGAGTTAAAACTGAGAAGAGTTCTGGGGATTTTGGTCCTAAACAAAAAGGTTATTATTTAACTCATTATTTGCAAGTAACTATTGAGTTTAAAAAAATAATCGTCTCTATCGAAATATTGGTATTTGAATTAGTATTTTTGAAGGAACGACGGGATTATTGCGGCCGATCGATCCGCGACCTATAAAAGAATAACGATCCGTTAGTTTACAGACTCAATAGCGAGTACATTAAGAAGACCTTTAAGTCTCCTGCCATTGGAGCTAAAATGGGGCGGAGTGGATTAACGTTTTTCACAGTCACTGCATCGAAACTCCTTCCTTTCGCATACCTCCAAATGCGAGTCTTTCCAAGAGAGTCGAGTCTTGCGAAAGTTTGGAGTTCATTATTTAGGTACTTTCATACTGTCGCATCCGGGTCGAATTTCTCGATAGGATTCTACACTCTTCTTTTATCCTTTTCCGAGTGGAGTCAGTTTACCAATAACCCTCCGCCACTTAACGAAGGCTAATATGACAAACAAATTTTCTATTTCAGAATTGTAAAAAAGCTGACGGTAGAAGGGAAAGCAACGAGAGTGACTTCATGCTTAAAGCTCGTGCGCTAAATGTGTAATGGTCCCATTCAATTTATTTGTTTGTGACGTTAATTTAAGACCGCTCTTACTCTATCATTAATGTCGGCGATGCGTTGGTTTAACAGCTGCAATATTGTGTTTTCGGAACGAGAAATCGTTCTCAGTGCCACGAAAACTCGCATTTATATTTTTATAGGGATAGAATTTTATTAATCTCGACCGATACTAAATCGTCAAACCGTTAGAGAGTACGATGAGAAAATAGTGGGTTCTAATATCTTCTTCGCCCACATGCGAACGATATTTTCAACGATGTTTACGAAAGAAAATTCAATACGGCATTGACTGGGCCGGCGATGAACTCTCGAATGAAACGCCGAACGTTAGATATTTAAACTGAATCAGGAACCCTTATTCCTGGACATAGTTCTTTTGACGATTCGTGTGGCTCAAACTAGAGCAGGTAGGCTAATGGTAGTCTTCGTTAGGATTAAAACATTGATAACATTTCCAACGGTAAGAGATCCTTGTTGTCCTGTAGGTTTTTCCGATGGTTTAGAACTTTAGAAGGTCGGCCCCGTGTAATGACTACTTTTTTTCTTCCAGTTGACTGGGTAAAATACCGCTTAAATTATTCTTACACTGCAAAAGGTAATTAACCGAATTATTAATAAGAGTTCGTTCTCTTGAAGGATTAATCATTGAGCCGGGTGAAGGTCAACAGTGGAAAACTGAAACTTCCAGTGTGGGATAAACAAGCGGTGTCGAAAACAAGGCCTAATAAATTGCCGGCGAGTTTTTTCATTCGGTGCATCGGAAGCCATATATTGCATCCATGCCACGCATTACAGTTGGCCTAGGACGTAGGCCATCCCGTATGCAATTTGTAAACAGTTCTCTCGTTAGCAGGCGTAAAAACTGCACGTATAACAAATAAGTAAACGTATATATTTTATATGTAATCAGTTATTTATGACTCCTGACTAGATAGCCAACTACTCTTCGGATTAGTTTCCATTTGTCGGCCCATCATGATTCGTTCCGAGTACTCTCCAGTGTAAATCGAGATCGACCAGTATCGTTAGATTGAGTAAATTCACTTCAATATCAATCGGTATCATCGCTTTAATTTTTTTTAAACGTTCTCGTGCGGTCCCTGCGTCATGTTGACAACATTAAAAATCGATATTACGTTATCAGCCCTGGTAATTTTTTAAAGTGGTGATTGTGGCGGTCACGGTGGTTATTTTTTATCCGTAGATTAGAAATTGCCGATAGCTGTCATACGGGAATGCGACGTTAATGAAGGGGGGCGGGGCTGAATGTGCAACATTCAGGTGTGTGTGTGTGTGTGTGTGTGTGTGTGTGTGTGTGTGTGTGTGTGTGTGTGTGTGCGTGTGTGTGTGTGCGCGTGTGTGTGTGTGTGTGTGTGTGTGTGTGTGTGTGTGTGTGTGTGTGTGTGTGTGTGTGTGTGTGTGTGTGTGTGTGTGTGTGTGTGTGTGTGTGTGTGTGTGTGTGTGTGTGTGTGTGTGTGTGTGTGTGTGTGTGTGTGTGTGTGTGTGTGTGTGTGTGTGTACTGTCGATCAATGATCCGGTGATGACTGATCGATGATCAATGCGCTTTTTTCCTCCTCCGTTTCCGTATTCCGTCTACAGCTGACAGAAAACACGAGGCCAATCGAGCGTCGTGGGACGTCGTGTGGTTTAAAATAGTGAAATCGGACCGAGTCATAAAAACGGAGGGAGTGGGGTCCCAGATGCCTCCCCAATTTAAGACCGACCCCGACCGGTTTTATTATTTCCCCAAGTTCGGAATACATGTATTTTTTTACGATAGAATAGTAAGTATAAACATTTTTGCGATGCGGAGTCGTGTAGCGTAACTTATTTTTTTTTTCAATTCCATCTTTTTAAAACTAGCGGAATATGTTGCCTCAGTTAGCGCTAACGCTTTGTGTTGTACCCCAAAACCGTGCTGTGAAATTTGTTGAATAAAGAAGTTTATTTTACCGAACATCTTACATTATTTTTACTCTGTATTAAGGTTTCTTAGCGAGGTAATATGTAAATATTTTCCGTCCATCGGTCTCATTCCCTCCCCTGGGTTGATAGCCCATAATTTTAGCATTTGAAAGTTTAAGTTCATAGTCCATAATTAAGATATTATTTTTCGCGCAATTTTCCTAATTTTATTTATTTTTTTTCCAGGTAAGGCTTTTTTGTGCATTTATTGGCTAGCAGAACGGGGCTCGTTATGCCTTCGTAAGTATACAATCTAAATACTTTATTGGGATAAGTAGTCGGACAGAATCAGTTTTTACGGTTGTCTCACGTGTTGTAATAAGAGAGTTTAAATTACGTTGACTGACAAACCGGGCCGTGTGCAGAGGCGGGAACTACTCTACGTTTAGTGCTCTGGTGGTTCCCCAAGTAAACAGGAGTATAAAAGTAAGTGACGTCGGTCAGATATACGACGCTTTCAGTGGCAAAAAAAAACGGAAAGGAAGTTTGAAGTACAAGTTTAAGTGCAGTTGTGCCAAGAGAAGCCCAACTCGACACTCAACTTCAATTCGAGCGACTGGTGGGACTAGTTTATTTCAGTAGTTTGTCACACAGGAAGTATTACTTTCGGATAATCTAATTACCGAAAGTTGCTTCGTTTCCTTTTTGTCGAGCCTTTCTTTAATTTTTTTTTTATCCTTCCTAAGAAAAGGAAGTTTGAGGCCCCAAAGAGGGGTCTGTTTCGGAACGGCGTAAGCTTTGAGAACAAAATGTTCTTTTACACTTGTATGATTGCCAAACTTGGTACGCAGTTTGCCAATAAAGGGAAGGGTAGAATGTTCTGACATTGAAGACGTTATTTGTGGAAAGTGTTTTTACCGACTACTAAGCGCGGACGGAATTTTTTAGATTTATTAATTTATCGTATTATACGCATTGTTAACTGAATGAGACAGCGAAAATTATAACCTTAGGAATCCCATTACCGTGTACAATTGTCTGTTTTTTTTCTTGGGCTAACTATCTGGGACTTTAGACGATGATTTAGAATCGTACTAACTGATATCACAGCACTGTTAGGGACATAGGCTGCCGACAAATCCTCCTCTCATCACTATCACTATTCTGTCACTGCATCCGACACACTTATGTACCTTACTTATAGTATATACCGACCCAAAATTACAGAATACATTGTAGCGTCGTAATCTATTTCATTTCATGGAACAGTTGGCCTGTGTGGCTTATTTCCAAAATCATAAATCACGGGTCTAATCGAACTTGATTGGCACGTTACTGAAGGGACTTATTACGTATAATGATAAGGCCCTAGTCTGACCCTTTTTTTCCCCGTGGAACGTAGGACGTACAACGCGCTTGTAAGGCTTCGATGAGTTTCTGGTTGGTATTCAAACTCTCACAGCAGTTCAGTGTCTCTAAAATCCTTCTCCAGTAATGTATGAGCCTCTTTCATGGTCCCTCATATTGCACGTCCATTCACCTCCTTTCTAAGTATAGTGTTTCTTCTTTTCATTATTAATTAAGTCAACGAAATCGTTTCCGATCTCTAGCTCTATTGTATAAATCTTCTTACTGCTTCCTAAAGTCTTTGTCGACTGAAAAATGGTACGCTCCTCCATTGTTCGTCGAATTATAAAACTTTTGATTATTCCTACTACTATTTGACTTGGCTATTATTCTTCGCGCTAAAAGTATTGAGGTTTCGTGTCTGTTGTAGTCAAAAGTACTTCCTTTAGATTCTATTCGTTAGACAGCATTGACTCTCCCGAGAAACGTAGCGACGTTAAATATGCATTTGTAAGGCTTCGGCCCCTTTCTCCGTATTCCGCGCTCTCTCAAGTGTTAAAGGGACTGAGAATACGCGCAATCGCAGACTTTTCCATCCAAGCCATGTGAAAGGCGTATAAGAAATCGTTCTGGTCTTTTGTTAAAGATAATTCAATTATATATTAAGTTCCGTAATTTTTGGATTTAAGGGGGGAAATTGGAAACTCTGCGCTTCCTTATTGCGCAATACACGGTAGAGAGTCAAAATTTAACCTGAGCGCCCTCTAGGTGAACTACGGGCAAATAATACATACTAAAATAATAAATAATACAAATAAACCCATTAAAATCTTTCTCGGGAGGATTTAATTTACTCGATTATTACAGAAATAGCGTTGTTAATTATTAAAATTTGTGTTTTCGATTTAATATATCTTTATTTGTTTCGAAACAGAATAGCTTTTTACGTTCCCACTCGCCTATCGCTCCTACGCTAGACCGGTTTCGGTTCTCGGTAGGAATATAGCGAAGTACTGGGAATTATGGCGTCATAACATACGTCACTTTGCCCCCTCCTCGTTCCTGTTTATTGAAATATCGAACAGCCGACATCAAACAAAGGAATGTTGCGATTCCGGGCCTGCATTCGAAGAGATACAATGTTATCTATAAACAGTCCCCGGGATATGTTGTTTTAAATTACGAGCGGTTTGGCGCCCACCGACGAAGCATCGCGTCAACACTGTTACCCTCGACGCACATGTCTTGTAATTAACACCGTCTTCCGGGAAATCGGATTATTTTTCCGGGACTCTCGTAATCCAATTTCAATCATTCGGAGTGGAAACTTCCGTAAGCTGAGGCGGTTTTTGTCCGCCCCGAGCCGGGGCCCAGGTAAGGAAGCAGGTAGTGGAACTCTTGCCACCTGTCCTTTTTTGTATTTACCCCTGTTTTGATGATGAGCAGTCCCGTCCCCATATTTATAGCGCCGGCCTAGTTCCACTCAGGACGGACGGGGCCTGTCTTCAACTAAACGGGGACAATTTTTATGTTTACAACGGGGAACCGAAGAAAAACGTTTGATTAGCGTGACGAACCGATAAAGCACCGTGCCGCGGCACTTTGACAACTCACATTGATTCACCTCTACTAATTACTACGACGACAAAGACGGAATAGACGGAGCCTGCGGCGGAGTTGACAGAAAGTCTAAAATGTTTTACTAAAGAAACGATGGTTTGTTCAATACTCGTGTTTCTTCTATTGATATACCGAACTATCGAGAACACGTTTTCAAGTATTCCACACACACGCGGCATTATATCGGAGGATTTACGTTGGATGAATGCGATCGAATTGATTACTTTAACACAATTCAGTGATGAACGTAGTATAATTACAACACGTCCGATTCAGTAAATTTGCAGTTATCATTTAAAAATATTAAATAAATTGTTTACCTTTATGATTACTAAGTATGGCACTTCTAGTCATTACGTAAATTTTCGTTAAAATTATTTACCTTTATTTTCTTTCCGATCAATTGTTTGTCTGAATTGTATTATTTGCGATGGAAACTTCGTGTTTGTCCAATGAGAACGGAATATCCCTCCTTAAACATAATTTCCATTAAAATCGTTTGTCTTTGAAAGAAACAAGGCCCTATTACACTTTCCATGCAAATATTTTCCTTTAGACCCAACAGGAAATAGGAATAAAATATATCGAGTTATTGTTTCAGTTAATTGAAGGCTTCGTAATGCTGTCGATGTCAACGACAAGCCGGACACAATCCATTACTCGGTCTTATCTGAAATGATTATAGATTACGGTACTCCATTATTTACGTTAACGATCGAAAAATGGCGCATAGGATTGAACACAGCGAGTAGATTACCCGTTACGTACGTATTATCCCTTGGGAACAATACGAGCGCTAGTTTTCCTTCGTAATTGGTGTTATATCGGCCCACTTCAGTCACTAATTCAAGCGGTGATGACAAAAAACCGAAACCGGTTCCCTCCGTTCCGAACCCCGAATGGCGACGACGGGGCACTCGTCGTAGTAACCAACAGTATGGAATACCTGTGTTGTGGCTCTGTGAGGCGTTGGAATACTGTAGTTTTCGCGTTCTTCGTCTTCTCTCGCTTCAGCGTCTTCTGTCTTCAGTAGCAATATGAGTCACTGCGGCACTTGGACGGCTTGTGGGGCATCCTGTTTGCACTGTCAATTACTTCACTTGTACTGAAGATGGTGAGTAGCCGAAACCGGTCTACCATAAGACCAGACCGGCGAGAGGAGACGGAATAAAACTACAGTATAACATCCTATAATTTTGGTTTTTACGCCGTTCTTTCCTTTGTTATTTCACTTTAAAGCGGCACCATCCTCATTCCATAATAACACCGGCGGTGAAAAAAGGGCGGTAAATTTTCCGCAAATTCTTTTCTCGGTTTGACCCGATTTCGCCCGGTATTTATTAACATTTAGCGTTTCACTGAAAGGCGCGAATCCCGGAACTCGAAGGGGGCTCTCACAAAAGAAACTGGGTCGCTATACAAATTTTAGGGCGTACAATTGCAGCATTGTAACTTCAGATAGAATAAATTTACCACGTCCGCCGAATGGGCGTCCCCGTACCTGAAATGGGCCGAGGGGTGTTGTATTTTACATGTTTATTTCTGAAGTGGGCCGGGAGAGGGAGACGCCTACAAAACTCTCCCTCCCAAAAGTCCCGGCTTCTGAATTTATATCACTCGGCGAGGATTATCTTCTCGCGTTCGATTAAGAAAAGGGCCCCGGATCTCTGTGTTTGCGCCGAACGCATAAATTCCGGTTAACCGATTCAAAAGGCTTCCAGTTTTTCGCTTCGAATACCTTTCCCGGACGTAGGCTTTCTATTTTAAGCGATTCGACTCGCGAGTTTTATTTATAAATGTAGATATATCCTGGACGCCTTTCCATATTCCTCGCGCCCTCCTCTGGTCGTTTTGTAATAACATATTCCGGACAAGCGACGTCTATCCTAGCCGTGCGTGTCGAACCGTTCTGCATTATCTACGATGCCGAGTATTTAGAACATTAAATAGATCGACCGACATCGTATCCGCACGCGAGGTGAAAAGGAGATAGCAGGCCCGACGGACGAACGTTACTATAATACCGAGCGGAATTAAATTTTGAAATCGTTTATCGTTCGATCGAAATTGACCGCGATGTTCGGTGAAAGCCTCGAGCCGAGGGAGACTTGAGACTCTGAGGGCCTTGAGGTAATAATCGTCCGAAAAATGGCCTTCCCCCTTCTATACCTCCGACCGCACCCTCCCACAAACCTCAACATCCCCCTTCTAACAGACCGCGTTAAGTCCCGTTACGGCTCCTTTCCATAACTCATTGTCGCCCGTCGACACTCCCCCCAGACCCGTTAGCGCTGCCCCTAAACACTCCCCCCCCGCCCACGGGGGTAGCCGGAACGACCACGAGTTCGACCAGGTATATATTTTAAATCAAACTTAATGAACAAGGTATTATCGCATTATCGAAGTGAAACGCCTTTCGAGGCTACCGCGACATTATGTGAGCGACAAGAGAGAGTGAACAGAACTTTTCCTTAAGACTTGCAGCGATAAAAACAGGTCGACTACAAGATTTGGTGCCGCGATGCTGTTTTCGGTAGATCTTTAGAAAAAAATTACTGTTTCATATTTTACGCTCCTCAGACCAATAGGTGTTATCCGATTGGAAAATAATATGCATATTGATATTTCCCGACATCCCAAACGTTCCTTACAGACGCCTGAAAAGGAAGTGGCCACGCAATCTAATTGTTTAAATAAATAAAAAAATAAAAATAAAATAAAGTTAAAAAAAGTAATAAAAAACAGGGGGCAAACCAGTGGGTTTCTCCTCCAATTGTTGTCCATTGTAATTAGTGCTTGTCATTTTACAAGTTTTTTGTCTCATTTATGTTGCTTATTGTATCATTTTACAGTTGCAACAATAAAAGAGAAAAAAAATATTGATATTTGAATTTTTTGTAACATAGTTTAAAATTACAAGGAATGTTATTTGATAATTTAAAATTCTTTTACGAAGACTGCAGTTTGAATTTGGCATTTTCTTCATTTAATAACACCTTTGTAACCTTCGGTGTTTCGGTTCTCACATTCCTCCTGTTAATCGTTATTAATGTAATAATTCAATGAAATCACCAATTTTATGTTTTCACCCCCAGACTGGACATGAATAGCAATGACAAAACATTAAATCTGCAGTTGCTTCTGTTTGGGTCCCATAATTATATCGATGAGCTTTCTCTTTAAATACTGTCTTATAAAAAATTAGCTGTAAATGATCGATCCTTGCGGTAAAAGCCTGAGATTGACCCGGACATTTCCACTTATAAATAGGGTGTTACCCATATATATAAATAATATATATATATATATATATATATATATATATATACATATAAAGTTATACAGCGGGGGGTCCTTAATAGCCGGAGGGTGAGCCGAAGGCTCTGTGTACAAGAGTTGCACTTAGCACACACAGCCCCTCCAAACGGATATATACGTCGGCGACCGGGCTGTAATAAAGACGGGCACAGCCGAGGCCGTCGCTGCTCAAATATCAAAAGCCTTTCCTCGCTTAAAATCGGCCTAATTAAATTTCCGTCTCGGCCGTTTGACTTACACACTAGTCACCGGTTAATTCACTTTCTAATAAAAGTATCGGCCTGTTAAATTTGTAGGCCTTATCAGAAAAAAAGGTTCGCCGCCGGTCTATTAACATAGTGAAGGATTATTATTTTAGTTTTCACGGTCTTCTGTCTCCTCTCGCCGGTTTGGTGTCCTCCAGATCCAAGAAAACAGCAGCATTCCAAAAACACCGAAACAAGGACAGAACACGTGTATATATACCATAAACGAGACAAACCCCACAGACAGTACACGCGGAGTAAGTGCAAGGATGGCCACACTGCCAAGATGGCGACCATCCGAAACCGGTCTATCAAAAGACCGAACCAGCGAGAGGAGACAGAAGACCTTGGAACCTATTGTATTCGAAACTCTCGCAGACCAGGTATTCCAAACTAGACAATTGTTCCGTCAAATTTGTTCGTGTCCGATAAATAATAGGTAGAATGATATCGCGGGATTGAAATAATTACTCGGGAGATATTTAATAGCTCCTACGCGATTTATAGTCCTGTAACGTCGTAGTACCCTTTCAGTTACAAGTTATTGGAGGTTGTGGACCCAATACCGGTCTAGTGTGTTCTCCTCGCGGAAGGAGTACCGCGAATATGTAATGTTATAAATGAATTTATGATTTATCAATAATTTTTTTATTTTTATCATTTATGAGCTATCAAAAATACCCAGCGATCGATTCGAGGTATTGCGGCTTCTTGCGAGGCACCGGGGTCTCGATTAACGACATCGCCGGGTTCCCCTCTGCGTATTGGCAGTCAGAGAGAGAGGGGGGGGGGAGGGAGAGCGAGAGAGTTTGAGGGGATGGAGGGAGGGAGCGATAGGAGCCCTACATAAAGTTGAATAAAATGGGCCATCGATCCTCCCCGGGGAGAAGGCGACGTCCCGGCGCTCCCTCCTACACGGTCTATAATTAAGCCTCTAATTCTCCTCAATTTCGATTCAATTTAATCGAGCCCCATTATTACTAATTCGAATTTGCGATCGGTGGAAAAGTGTTGGCGCGCGAAAGTTCAAACCAGAACCGCTCCCTCCTTCTGTCCCACACTAGCGCTATCTTTTGAGCTTCCCGTTATTTAATTAAGCGCAATTTGTTTAATGCTTTACCGATCGGATTGTGAGTGTCGCAATCGTAGTTTGAATATACTTAAACAGACTAAGACAACATATTACAATATCGCGGTGATAGAGTTAAATCTGGCAGCTTTTTTATTTAATATGAAGGGACCGACAAATGACATAACATATATGAACAACTGATTATAGACATCGCACTTATGTACAGAATAGAAAGTAAATATAGTAGGTATGTATTACACATGAAAGAGCCGCATAATACCGTACGTAATGTTTACAATTATCATCCATTTGACGAGAGAAATATATATGGAAGTTTATTTTTTCAAAATTATTAAAATTTTACCGGTATCTCTACGGTTTGGATCAAATTGACACATTAGAAAATCCAGTGTTAACAATCTTTAGTTTTATACATCGCTTGATTCAAAAGTAATTGTTTATATTAATGTAATAGGCTCTCCATTTTATTTTCAGCGCGTAGTTATCTGAAATGTTCTTTTTTCCCCCCGTACTTTTATTCCACCCGTGGTTTCTAGTTTGGAAGCCCACGATCCGGCTTACATACAATGGATTCTCTCTCGGGTTGATTCCCCCTCTCCTTCCGACTCGGTAGACAGAATATCTACCATGCTGTGGAGGGTCGGTTGGGAAGAATAGTAAGCCGAGAATTCTTCATTGTGGTACCCTTTTAACCGGGGGCAGGCGTATCGGGCGGTGAACGGAAGTGGAGCTACCCTCGTCCCTGTACTTGTATACCCCGAGAAAACATTCGACCATAATCCCCGCAAGTCGATAAGGCGTCGGAGTATCGGAGAGAAAAAATCCACGCGGCTGGATTTTTATCGGACAGCCCAAAGTTCATTTTAGCGAGATGAATGAGTCTAGCGATCTCTGAACTATTCGAAGGGAAATATGTCCCCGTATAAAAATCCTTTTATATAAAGGTTAAATTGTGAAATACTACTTTCTATTATTATTATTGCGATATTCTGTCCCCGCTCGCCAGATGCGATGAAGCTCTTAAGCGTTGGATCCTGTCTTGGTCCGAAGACATATCTTAAGTCCCGCTTCGACTTCCCACCATCGCGAGTAACACGCCGTCAGTAACGGTGCCGATTTCTGTTAGTACCTCACTACATTACCCAGAAATACTAGTCTAGCATAGGATCGAATAAGGACTCCCTTGCAAGTATTTTAACATAAATTCGCTATATTTTTCTAGTCTTCCTTTTTTTGCCAATGCCCTCAAATATATATTTTTATTTACACACCATTTTCATTAAATTATATAAATGAAAGTAATTTTAGTATCTTGTATATAAAAACTGCTGAGTCATTCATTACATACTCAGCAAAACTTTGGTTCTGATCTCTTTGCACTTCTCTAGAGAACTAAAAAAAATCGCTTTCCATTTATAATGGCTAGACACCAGTGTATTTTGAACAGGTTTCTCTTTCAAGATTCCTTTTCATTGTAAGGCGCCCCGTTGGCAAAAAGAAGTGTGTCCCTAGTGGAAACGCGAGGATTATAGAGAAGCTTCCAGCACGTACTGTAGCCGTGAGGATTAACGAACTCATCGTGCGTACGGATCGATATGTACACCCTGAAAGGGAAAGCGCCGCGTGCATTTCTCTAGTACGAGCCTCTCCAAACTAACCCCCAGCCATCACCACCACCACCACCCCCCGCTGTAATAAGGAGTATTTCCAGTTATAATTACGAATGGAAGATGTTCGCGCGGGCCCAATCATCTATTGTCGTACGGTTGGAAGGCGAATTTAATAAGGCGGAAAGGAAGTTTCGAGATTAGATATAGCGGAAGCCGATAGCTCGATCACCACGGGTAATTATCGGGACGCCTTAAGGTTAGCGAACCTCGAGGAACCTCCTACTGATTCATTAGGAGTTTTAGAGGGCGGTTACAGTTTTTTAGCTTTTCTTATTTTACGCGCAATTGTGCCAATGCCGATATGTATTATTGTAAGAAAGTTCATTTAATATTTGTATCTTAATATTTGTATTTGTTAAAATTTTGTCTTTGCATTGCGTAGTTGCACTCTGTTAAAAATGCAGTTTGGTCGTGGCCGATCCAGCAGGAGGCAGCTCAACAGTGGGTTAACGTTGTGTGGCCCATTCTCAATCTATTAATTTTCACTTCCTCTATACGTGTAATGTCTTGATCTGTTATCCATAGATCTATATCTTTTTTCACTTCAAAATGTTTATTGTCTGTTTCATGCGTCCATTTTGCTAATTTGTCTTTGTATATAGTCGATTTAGCATTTCGCTTTGGATTGAATGTTCTATAGCAGACGGTAAGAGGGGCATTAAGATCGACTCGTAGTTTTTTGTTAGATGGGAAGGTTTGTTAATATTATGTACTGTCAACTTAATGGAACCCTACAATTCTGTCGTTTCCAAGCGATACACGCATATCGTATCTTCTTAAATTAATTTAAATACTTCTACTACTGAAATTCCCGAAAAAGGTTATTCGGTACTTAGGGTTGAACTCTTCAAAGCGGTTTTACTTAAAGAAAAATTCAAATGAAATTGTAGCCGCAAACGCACTCGATTATAGGATTTTTTCAAGGGAAGTCTTACAATTAGTCCGGGCAATGTCCGAACTCGCAGCACCCTCCTTTGTTTCACTTCATAATTTGTTTTGGAAACAAGATAATTGTCCAAACTTCGGGATCCGAAGTCTGGACTTTTTTTATTTGATTCTCCCTTGCCGTCGGCATGTGTGAAAGTTCGAAAGTGGGGCTAAATATACTATTCGTCTTACTTGGCCGGTGGTTCTTAACGGCCGGGTGGAGAGAGGGGCGGGTTTTCGGGAGGCCGCCGCATCCCGACGCGGAAATGCAAAACGAAGCGGTGTGGTTTTAGGGGCGAGGGGCGTTCTACTTAAGACCGGGCCCGAAGTTATCGATTCGGTTTTTCGGGCGGCCCGCCACAATGTCCTCCGCCAGTCCCGCTCGGCAGAATCCGCCCCGGATAAAATAACAGCCGGACTCGGAGAACGTCCACGTGGGGTCGCGTCCCCGCAATTCGGGGTTAAGGACCGTTCGGAAAACGTCGGCCCTACGCGGGGGAGAGCAGCGTGGACAATGGACGGGAGCGGACCCTCCCCCCCCCACGTTTTCCGAACGGCCTTCCTACCCGATTGCCGAACAAAGACTCCCCCTTGATATTAGGATCTGTAACAAATATCGCGTCGGTGAGACACTTTTTTCAAGTGAAACTTCTTTTGCAAGCGACACGAAAGAGTGAAAGAATGCCCTAACCGAGTCAACAAAACCGGACAGACTTGATAGTTGCACAGTTGCAACTACGGTCGCATTGTAAATCGTTTTCAGTTATTGTTCGTTGAGTGGCTCTCACATTCAATGCTGGGATCCGATTTTTTTCCGTTCTAGCGCATAAAATGAAAATAATTCTGGGCAGACGTGCATTATCTCCAAAGTCGACGATGAGAATAACGAGTATCCCCTTCTGAGCTTTCCGCTTGTAACGAGAATTAACCGAAGAGATCGCCCTTAGTGTACCGGTAGCATATTGTCTTCCGACCGTCGAGTAACGCAAAAAGATGCTTCTCTCGTCGTCCCATACCGTACAGGAAGTACCAACTCGTGGCCACACTAGTAGTAACTCATAGGGCAGAGCTGAAACAATTGCCTTATAGGAATAAATAATGCTGTATCGACAGTAGGCATATTTTCTCTTCCCATATTCGAGAATTTAATGCATCAATAAATGTTTTATTTCGCAGAAGGAAAATTAAATCTCCGAACGAATCCCCAAAAGGATACGTCGGGGGTAACTTTCGTTTATCTTTCATCTTACTCGCTCGATTTTTTTTAGAATCGTCTGAGTCAACCTACTTCCACTCGGGTGGATTCGAAGTAAGTGGAACGATTTTCGCTGATTTTTCCCCGTTTATCCGGTATCTCAACATTTATGCGTGGTGTTTTTCCGTTGTAAATTTGTGTGTCACCAGATACTCGGAATATTCTTCAGTCCGCTGTTTTCCTTTAAACCGAAATGGAAGTTAGTATTTATAAAATAAATATTCTGTATAGACCAAATCTAATGGTCCTGGCCAATATGCAAATGTATGTTCGAAAGCTAATCCATGTCAATCCAATTCTCTGTGTATAGTACATTAACGATATAATGATATATATATATATATATATATATATATATATATATATATAAAATAAAAATAAGGTTTGTCATAAGTGTTGATAGAGGCCCCCACCTGGGAGATAGTATTAGTCCCCGGAAATTTCTGAATATTCTATCGTAAACGAAATTGTCTTTTTCTGCCCCGTATTTTAACCATAAATGGTTCTTTACATCCTATATTATCTACTACTCGATTTTCGTCCTCCCTAGCTAGTTAGGCCCACGACTCTTACACGGTGCCTAGCGTAAAGGCCAAGCAGGACATGCCTAGGGCAAAGAAGAGGAGAAGGATCCTAACGTATCTTATTATTCTAACGTACCTGATTAGTAAATTTATTTGTTATTTCGTAACCGAAGGCTTTCATCTACGTTGTTAAAACTAGGTTTATGGAACGCGGATTGTTTTACCATTTGTGCCGACTCTCATCCATTTAACTAGGGAAATATATATCGAAGTTTATTTTTTCAAATGTTTTGTAATTTTGAAATTCTCTGTTTTATACCCATCTCTACGGTATGCGTCAAATTGAAGCACAAGAAACGTCCATAAGCCGTAAGAATTTTTTCTGGCGCCGTCAGTTTAGTCGGTTCCTCTCTAATTTTTCTCCAAAAAATGATCATCATCATTTTAAATATGGGCGATCGGGATGTTCGGTAAGCGAGCAGCTATCGGAGGGCGCTATCTCATCAAGGAAGACGGCGAGGTAATCTCCTGAAACGTGTTTTAAACGAGCAGCCGCGACAAACGCCGTCTCCCGTCAATTTGTTAGCCCCTTCGCACCCTTTATATACGCGCGCCTGCAATACGTAGGCAAGCCCGTTTCTTTCGACTTAACCGCGCTTCGTTTGGCACCTTTCACCGGGCGGAAGATCGCGAGCGACTATATATGAGGAAAAAAAATGGGAAATAGAAATTACGCTCGAAAGATTCTTTGCGCTGACGGCCATTTAAATATTTTTGAGCTATTGTTCAAAACTCCTTACCCGTTAAGTGCTCAGCGCGGGTTTGCCTCTCTGTCTTTATTCGCCGTTTTCGTATTTTGCAAGACCGGTTTGGGTACTTTTGGCAGCGAAACCCCGTCTATAACTGCCGTATCGTATAGTTTCTAAATCGTACAATAATTGGATAAATGCCTGCATTGAACAATCTTCAGGAAGCAGGAGAAGTACGGGTTATTTGTGTGTCACTGTTCTAAAACCTATTCCCGTTTCATTACCCTTCTGAACAGAAGAATATACACACATTTTTAACCTTTTTCTCCACAGTAAATGTTCTTAAATTATTATCCATTATGCGGTTTAAAGCGTTTTAAGCGTTTAAAGGTTTTGTTTTACCTATAATAATTATTGGACAATCGGGCTGAGGTAGGCCGGAGTAGGGTGAGAAACGGTAATTGGTAAGGGGAAGGCCGTGTGTACTTTACATGGGGAGCCCCCATGCTTTTCATTGGACCTCCTTCATGCATTATATATTTCTCTAACCACTGTTAACCGTTTTACCCCAAACCCTGTCCAGTATATTGTAATTACCCTTATCTTTTCCCCTCGCCGCCAGATTTTGTATTCCTACATATACCAAAATTGGTTCATGCCTTGACCAAAGTGGATAATAAAACTATAACGTTACTTGAATTGACTATATATATATATATATATATATATATATATATATATATATATATATATATATATATATATATATATATAACCATATAAAACCTAATGTAATGTAGAGTTACAGATTTATGGATAATATTTTTTCCGTTAATTTACGTTAGTGCTCGTTTTCCTAAATTCTTTATATACGAAATTTATGTGCATAATTACCTTAACCAAAGGTTTACGGACTTTTGGATATGTTTAGAGAGAAACATATTTCGAGTAGGCAATTTCTTCTGCAAATGAGTAGCAACACTCGTTTCCTCCAGCTTTTTTCCTTAAAATTTTAAGTATTATAAATAAATATATATAATAGTAAGTGCACTTTTTGTAGGTACCTTTTTGAAATTCATTCGTCAGCATATTTTTACCGGTGCCCACAATTTCGCAACTGCCACCCTCTCCTCGCCTGTGGGCTAATGTGTCAACTTCGTGGCGTTCATCAAGTTTTATACAACTGCTCCAGTTCAGTAACTGGCACTAGGATTTTGTAGCTAAATTATCTCCTTTTAATTTTTAAGATAAGGAATATTTCCGAGCTATCTCTAAACCGTAAATTTTCTACTCACTGAAAAACGTTCACAGGGAGGCCCAGGCGGATTCCTAAAAAGTTGGCGTTTAACGTATTGATTTGGTCCCGATAATTTGATGATAATTAGCATACTTATTCATTAATTGAGTAGTGTTTATTAGGATAGGGATATTTCGGGGTGTCCATTCAAGTGTGTATCGTATTCGGTTCTCGGTTTATTCGATTACTTATATAATTTTTTTGCTTGATTGTAAATATATTTTTTAAAGTTAGTTTGGAATACCTGTTTGTTGTCTTGGCGAGTGTACGTTATACAGTGGTTCTTTTGATCTGACATTCTCAGATTCTCTGGTTGGGCCTTTGTTAGACCAGCATCGGCTGTTCGCCATCTTCAGTGACTTTTTCGTCAGTAGATTGGTAAATCATTTAGGCAGCGAGAATACTGCCTGGCTGATATTAAATAACAATGCTCCGCAGGCCTCGTGGCTCGAGAAAAAAAATTATCACACTCACAATAGTGGTTCATACTAAGAGGTGCCGTTAAAGAGATATAAGGAAGGGGTCCTCTTTCAACAGTGCATTTAAGCTGATAGGAGTCAATGAAAGAATTGAGTTCACTCTTTCTTGCAACGGCTATTTGTACGTTAAGAGTCCCGGTTAGCATAAGCGCAAGCGGAATTACATTCCTCGAGATTAAATGACATTACTGTCAATAAAAAGGAACAGTGAGGTTAAACAAAACTCCATATCGACACTGTAAGAACTGCAATAGGAGACAGTACACGTTGGTGAGTTCTACAGAATAAATAACTTCTTGTGTCGATGTTTTCGAGTTTTCAAACGGACCTTTTAGCTGTTCTTTTAATCGGCTTGCGGTGAGATAGGGGTCTATTTTCAGAAACTACGGGCAGTGTCCCTGTCGTGTTTCAAGTATTTGGTAAACAAACGCGAGTGTTCGTGGCTTTCTTCTGCTTTCTTCCAGGCGAAGCTTCTTCGTCGATTACAGAGCTCTTTGGAGAATATATGGCGACCTGTCCTAATGTGTCGATTTTCGCCTTGAAATATATATATATATATATATATATATATACACACACACAAAACGTATCATGAATGGGTAACTTCTTTATCGGGAGAAGCAAGAGATACAAGAAACTTTCCTCAATTGTACCTATAACTATTAATTCGGTTGTACAATAAATAGTAAATATAGAAGATCTAAGTTAACTTAGGAACTTTAAATAATAATTATAAAGGTTATCAAGGTTATTAATATAAATATTATCACCAGTGTGGTTTTCTTGTATCGCTTGATTCGTCTTGAACTGGACGGTTTTCTGTTTCTTGCTGTCTTCATCAGGGTCCCGCTGGCAACTAGAACACCTCGAAGAAGGGAAGTCACACCTGTCTGGTGAAAGTGAGGGCAACCGTTTATGGTGTGTGTGTGTGTGTGTGTGTGTGTGTGTGTGTGTGTGTGTACGCGTGTGTGTGTGTGTGTGTGTGTGTGTACGCGTGTGTTTGTGTGTGATGACTAGACGCAAGGCAGTTTACCGGCCCGTGAGGGCACGGCCAACGCTATCTAACGGCCGATGCCGGAACTATCGCCCCGTGGATGTCGGTTCATCCTCAGAACTGAAAATTCGTACGATCGAAACAAGGAGGAAATTTCGGAAAGAAACCGGTTACGATCCGAACTGAGACCACGATATAATACTAGAATAGGGTCAGGGGAAAGAAAAAAGTAAATATGGTTTTTTCGTTTTATTTATCGTACAATCCACCATTATTGTTATATGAAAATTGCCGAAAGTGTTATCACTTTCTTCTCCGGATAAAGAAGCGAACCATTTTCTCTTAATATAGTTGACATAAAATGTTAGTACTGAAGTAGACAACCCGCTGAGTTTACACTTCCCTTTGTTTACAAACTGAGATGGGCAATGACGTTGCACTTTTCGATATTCCGACCTATTTCTCTTCAAGTGTTTGTACAGGAATTACGGGGTGAGCTGTAAGCTCTAATCTTTCGAAAAGTACGGAATATTTTAAACAGGGCGGCAATGTTTGTAGGCCGTATTCAATATTGGAATGTGACTCCTACGCCGGTCAGCTTTCGGTCGGCCCAAAGCCGGTCGTAATTGAAGTTTGCGTTAACATTATTCGGAGTCGTTTCATTAACTGTAATTTCATTTCCTGACCGACGGGACGGAAATTTTGTCGGGCAGTATACTCCGCGTCTACTGCCTCCGGACAAGGCGTAACGAGAGTTTCTGGGACTCAAAACTAGGATACACAATCAAATACGGTTAATCAAACTGTATTTATTGCGGGGACCGAGAGATCTCTAAAAAAATAATCCCAAAAATTGTATAATCGTCGTGTGTAACTTCGGTAGCGAACACCCCGCAGGAAGTAGGTTAAGGCCAAATGACGAAACAGTTAAACCTTAAGGGACTAAAAGTATTGGGCCGACAGTTAATTGTTGTGGCATAAACTTTTTCTTAGTCACTCAGCACATACTTTCTTGCTAGTGTATTCTAATCTCTTCGGTGACAGGTGTCCCCAGTGAAAATGCCGATGAGTTAGCGCGTTAAATTCTAAGTTCCGCAGGAATGCACTTCTTGCGACACACGATAGGGGTATTCAATCCGGACCGTAGTTCCCGGCCACTCGTGTTACTTTTCGCTTGTCCTCACAGTGTAACCTTTAAAAATTGAATACCGCAAAAATATTTTACATTTCGAGTCCTCCGTTACCCATCCGACGGGTTGGACAGATTCTTCATTGTGCACTGTACTATTTTCCGAAACGATCGCTATTGTTCACTCGCTGTTTATAGTGTCTCTACTCAAGTGTCGAAGAAGGTTTTCATTTCTTGCTAAAGATAATCTTAATTATCCTTGAAATCCTCTTCTTCGCGGAATCGATAAGTCAAAACTAGTTGGTAGGGTCGACAATTCGACATTTCAAAACGCCGGTAACATGTGACACCGTCAATAGGATGTCGTTCACTCAACGGCCGAAGAGGCCGGTAAAGGACGACCGATAGATGTCGCGAGCTATGCCGAGTTTCCATTTTCGAATCATTGCGGACGACGGTTGGAATTTTGTAGGTTAAAAGCTTTCTAATCGTTCGAAACGCCTTCTTACCGTAAGTAGGATTCCGAAGGGGATGCATAATCGCATTGTCACCGACCGGCCTCCGGTAGAACCGCGTACTGTTGTGGTAAGAACCTCGGTTGGCAGGGGTTGATGACCCCCCCGCCGTTCCGGGAATTCTTCCTGCGTTTTGAAACCACCCCTCCATTGGCATGAGCCTTCCGGGGACCTCTCCGGTGTTGTCCGCTTCCGACGTTTCGTTCTCTTACCGGCTCCATTATCGGGCTCCGGAAGTAGAGGGCAAAAGCGAAAACTGCGATGGAGCCCGCCCGACCGGTTTCCGAACAGCGGGGATCTTCCCGCAACATTACGCGATCCTACCGAAAGCCGGTCGGTGACAATTCAAGTTCCTATCGCCGAAACCTTCGCTCATCCGTAGGCGTATTCTTTACCGGACCCTAGGATTACCGGACGCGACAAAATGACACACTTAGAATTTCAGTAGGAAAATTACAAAAATCGTTCGCATTCTCTTTTTACCGCTCGTGGGGCCACCTTCATCCATTTAACGACGGCAATAAATATATATCGCCGTTTATTTTTTTGAAAAGTTTTGTAATTCTGAAATTCTCTATATGATACGCGCCAAATCGACAGATAAGAATGTCCGTAAACCTAGTGTTGATATCACCTGCTTGAAATCCTTTCACCTTCGATTCTTAACGCCTATACAGCGCTCCAAAAAGAAATTGGCCGCACGTCACTGACCGCACAGTTCGGTATACTACTATCGGGATATACGGCGCGGAACACGTGGCGTTGAAGTCGACGCGTTAAAATCTCCGGGTCTCCGGGGCGCCCGTGGCGGGGACACTGGGCGCGTGCGGGAGAGGGGGGTCTGGTTTAAAAAAGCGCGGGCGGCGGGGGCACGCGCCTTGGGCTCTCGGGGCCTGCGCCCCACTACAACTTGTCGGGTAAGAATGAATGCGGGGGCGGCCACTAGACCCGGGGGGTATTGATCCCGGGGGCGGGGGACGCGGTGCGGGGGCGCTCCACCCTACTTTACATTCTGCCCCCGACCCCGGGCCCCCGCCCCCCTCTGCCCCCCGCCCCATCGGCCCCACTCTCTCATTGATTGTCGCGACGTCATTAATGCGATTTCTCCCTCTCTCTCGCTCCCTTACTCCCGTCTCTCTCTCCCGTGCGTTCACTCTCTGTCCCCCCTTCTCTTACTACTCTCTACCCTCTCTCTCTCCCTCGGCCCTCTCTCTCTCTTTCCCCCCCTACTCACTCACTCATCCCCACTCTCACTTCCACTCGCCCCTCCCCAACCCCTCTCACTACTCACCCGCACAAACGAAAATCCCGTTAGAGATAAATTGCACCCCACCCCCTAACAATCGTCCTTGCGTATCTGTCTTTACCCCTTTAGCAAATCTTGTATCCGGACTAGTGAAAGACTGCCGATTGTAGTACTAATTTTTTTTTTAATTCAATTTTAAAGCTAGGTTTACTGACGTTTCTTATGTGTCAATTCGGCGCATACCGTATATGTATATACATACACATAGAGAATTGCAAAATTACAAAATTTGTGAAAAGAAAAATAAAGTTTTATAAATAAATAAATATATATATATATATATATATATATATATATATATATATATATATATATATATATAAAACCCTCGTTAAATGGATGAATGTCGGCATGAATGGTAATAATGAATGCAGACTGATTTTGTAATTTTCCTATTGCAATACGATATGTTTCATTTTGACGCGTCCCGTAATACTAGTGTTAGGCTCGTAGCGGCCTTCGGAGTTTAGCTACTGGGTTATCGCTCTCTGAAGGGCTAGGTTGCCCTTCCCTCTCTCTGGCGCTATGGAATATTTTTTTTGGATTTTCGTCTCGATTTAGCGACAGAATATATATTCCCAGTAATACAAAGGCATAATTCCAACAACTATAAATTATGTATAGTTTTACCGTGTTTACATTTTCCCCACCTCCTCCCCTTTGTATTAATAGTTGAGTTATGAAAACTTTATATCCAACCTCGTACTGGAAGAAGTGAAATTAAATTAGTAATGAAGGAATATAGTGCAATTTAATTTTAATATTTGGGCGCGATCTGGTTTCTATTCTTATTTATCACAGAGTGGATAGTTTATCGCCCTCTGAAGGGCTCTCGTCTTACCGTTGCAATATGACAACGAAATATAAATTTATATTAATATTATTTATTCCCGACATTTAATTCAAACAGTGTGTAGTATATTTTTTATAATATTATAAAAATATACTCAAGGATACCCTTCAACCATCCCTCATTCTTCAAGAAACCTTATATCCAACGACTTTGAGTAGGGTACAATGATACAAGTAGTATTAGAAATAATACGGTAATTTAATATAATTAAACAAACAAGCCCAACCCGTGCTATCTGATTGTCGCAGTGTAATGGGGTGATCGCCCTCTGAAGGGCTCTTCGCTCAACCTTCAGTGCGAAACCTCTCCTTTCAGAATTGTGTTGCCGTACTCACCATATAATTTTACATTAATATTATTTAACACCAGCATTTAATTCCAATGTATTTATACGCTTAGTACAATCTACAAAAAAATAAATAAATATTATTTTTAGGTGCATAACGAGGCGTAGTTAACTTAATTGCGATAAATAAAAACGAGTTTTTTATTTATATTATATAAATATTATTTATTTATTATTAATATTAATTATACAGTAATAATATTATTTATATAAAATATTGTAATATTACTGAGCCCCCGATGAGGAGGAATAAATTTATTCAGATTATAAGGTTAATAACCAATCAGTAGATAGTCCTGAGAGCAAATCTGTCACATATGCCAACCAGAAGAATCAACTAAAAAAAAAATGTTATGTCTAAATGTTATGTTCCGAAAATGATCGATGACTGTGCATATGCCCCGGCCGCGAACTACGCAGCTATTCGTGGCGCCAACGCGATATCTAAAAAAAGGTGGACATTTTAGCAGTTGACTGCAAACGAGAGTCCCGCGGCCCCTCAAGGCTAACTATTTTCGTTTCCCCATTTTTGAATTATGTCTGTGTGGTTGCCCCCATCAACAACAAGAACCGTGGGGCCGAAGGAGGAGAGCGATACCCTAGGCGGGGAGAATTTCCGAGTCCGCAGCGATGTAGAAATTATCCGTTTCGATTATTAACAACGCTCGTCTTCCTGTTTTACCGACAGCGAGGGGGTACACTGCAATAGGGTGGGGTGTGTGTGTGTGTGTGTGTGTGTGTGTGGTGGGGGTGTGTGTGTCCGAATTAACTAAAGACGCTTTGACCGAGCGTGTCTGATAATTCGTGAAAGGGCCGATTCCAATTTTCCGCCCCATCGTACCTCATTAAGTTGAAAGAGAATTGCAAAAATAGGCCAACAAATGAGTCGCGAAAGTTTATAATCAAAATTTGCCTTTAATTCGACCCAAATATGTACATTGAATGAGACAAAAAACTAGTGCTGTCGACCCGATTTATACGGTATGTTCTCAGACATCTAGGCGTCTTGTAAATAGGACATTCGCTATTGATTCGTTTATTTACAACAGTTAATTTACGTGGTACAGATGCCTAATAACAGCATTGTACGGGGCGGTGCATTCCTTCGGTGCAGGATACTGTCCTGGCAATCCTGAAGGCCGGCAAAGACCTCCCTTTCTCTCACGACGATATTAACTATATTATTATACTAATTATTTGTTTTTTCTCTTTAGGTTTGGTCGTTAGACAATAGGGGATGCATTAATTTTTGTAGACATTACATTAATACAACTTCTTTTTTTACGTTTCCCAGTTTAAACGTTTTAATATTATCGCACAAAATAAACAGCGTGAAATTACGGACAAAGTGCTGCCAGGACACCCAACAACAACCGGGAGGTCATCTTAAATATTCAGCAATTTTCAACCAAAAATTGCACCGATAACAAATTACTACTTCTTGACATTAATAATTGTCCCTTAATAATAATATTATAATAATCTTGGTAACATGCATAATAGGAGGCATGAATAATTAGTTGTTTAGATGGCCCAAAAGAAGGAATATATCTTATATATACACCCCCACCCCTCCATTACGGCTTAATACACCACTGACCCAGAGATCTCTTCGAACTGGTTAGCCATTAAATTCAAGTAAAAAAGTGACATCACTGGGTGGTTTCCTTTATCCAGTCAATCAAGTCAGAAATAAACATACCGCCATTCTATATATATATTGGTAATGTCCCTCATAAATCACCGCGAAAGTATTTTTTAAAAAGTTTGACTATAAGATGGGCATGTGTCTTATCTGGCGACACTGTCGGACTGATATTGTCGTGTGATAAATTTGAGACGAAGGTGGGGGGGATCCCGTCACTCGACTATTGTGATTATTAATTGCATTACTGATTCGTCCCAATTGAACGAGGTCACGAGACTATTCTCCATTCACTCACCGAGTAGGATTTATACCCGGCAGGATTGTTTCTCAGAGTAGGATGTAAGAACAATTTAGTAAACAACTTTTTATACGACGCGCCTTTACAATGAGTAATTTGGCAGCGCGATCAATTTAATTTACTTTTAAATTACAAACCGGGTATTGAGCCCGACAAACTCCGGAGGACGGATTTATCATTTTATTTCTCTAGAGGGTTTTCAATAAACAATTTAGCTGGGTTTTATTTTCGTCCACAGAACTATTTTGGTTTAAAATAACAATGGGGAAAATAATAGTTGAAGAGGAAAACAATTAGAATAAAACCGTAATCGGAGTTCTCGCAAACAGAAAATAAACTCCTGAACAGGCCGGTATGAGCTTGTGGCTACACGGGTTTTATTATAGGGCCGCGAATCAAAACTTTATTTTATCCTTAATCCGGCCATTGCAAACTAATCTTGTTATGACCCTCTTTGACTTTCCTTTCCTTTGGGAGGAGAGAATGTAAATTTACTTTCACCTGTTATTCCGATGAAGATTCCAGGTTGTTTCAATTTCGGGGAAGCCCGGAGGTGGTGGTGGGAGGGAGTCGAACCCTTGCGTACGGTAAAAGGTCATTTTAATTAGATTTTCCCCCCTTGGGGTATGAGGTCATCGTTTAACGGCGATGACGTCATCTTTCTCCCGCAGCCCATCTCCTCTCCGTCCGAATCGCGTTAATTACTTCTAATAATTAATCGGTAGGGGCCGGCTTAAATGTCCCTTATATTTATGCCACTTAACCCCCGCCCTTTGTCTTGCACCGCGACTCCCAGATTAGTAATATGCGGAGAATAAGTAAGTATTCCTGTACTATTACCGAAAGAATCAAATAAATATTTTTAATATTTATTTATTTCGTAAACATACTGTGCAAACAAATTCTTTCGTATTATTTATATGGATTAAATTAGAAAGAAAAACATGGTCATCATCATAGCGGTCTATTTTGTATGTAATAGTACCGTGTACTCAGTTACTATTAGAGATCAGAGAAAGTAGTATTAGCAGAATTCTACGGACTTGAATATCTAGTATTTTTTCCACGAATATTTGTGTATATTTATCATGGCAACAACAATTTTATTAAAAATTATTTCCGTTATGTTAGTTTTAAGTTATTAAGAGTTGGAAAATGGTAAAACAGCGTGTGCAAGGAGATTTGAGTTTGTAAATGAGCACGTGCAAGCGGATATCGGTGTTTTGTTTTAACAACAGAATGTTTTAAAAGAAATGTAAGAATAGTGATTGGAAAAGCCAAATAATGGCGGATATAGGTTAGGGTTTTTCTCGTGAAGGTTTTAGTCTTTCGATGAGAGGTTTCCCCCCTGTGTAAACAAAAGAAGACATAAAGTGAATAAATGGGAGCGGCTCCACGTGGTGGGACAGGGACAGAGCCCATGCCCAAGAGAGTACACGAGTCTCTGCTAAGACTCTCAGGTTCCTAGACATTAGATAAGCCAGATATTCCATCCGATGTAAGTGATAGAAACTAAGCAGATAAAAGGGCTTCCCCTCTACATTGCTTTCTTGAGGATCCTCCATAAAGTAGCTAAGTGTTGTTCGGTAGAAACAGGCGTCGTTCGAGGATAAAATACGGAAAATATCCTCGGAGGCGCAGTACACAAGACGCACATTCAGATACGAAGAATTCAGATCGAGGTGGAAATCCATATTTAGGCCGGGCCCTACCAATGGGGGGCGGAGGGGGGCAAATCGACCGAAAAACTTCCCATCGAGAAGCCGATCGGAAGACGGCGTTCCATTTATTAAAAGGCAGAAGCGACTTTTCTGGCAGTGCGGAATCGAAGTTCGATTTAACGCGGGGTAGAAGTCCTGGCTTCTCGCCAATCCTTCCCCCTCTCTATGCCTCTTACGATAACCCCATTGTTGTTGACGTGCAAGCGGATATCAGTTTTTTGTTTTAACAACAGAAGGTTTCTAAAGAAGCACAAGAATGTTGATTGGAAAAGTCAAGAATTGGCGGATGTAGTTTAGGGTTATTTCCTGCAGGTATCGTCCTTATGGTGGGAGATTTTGCCACTCTGCCAAAGAAGAGAAGATATAAAATGGATAATAGCCTGCGCCTTCCCCTGGCGGAACACGGTCAGAGCCAATGCTCAAGAGAGTGTACGGCTCTCCGTCTAAGGCTCGCAGGTTCCTAAACATTCAATAAGCCAGATATCAATCGGATCCAAGTGATAGAAACTAGACAGATATAAGGGCAAGGACTTACCCCCTGCATTGATAAAAAAAAGAACAGTGGTCAGGAAATAAAAAAAACCATTGTTATTCTAAAGTTTATTTGTCCGTTCGGCATTTAATAAATATTGGCGGCAAGACGGTAGAATTCAGTCAGTAACGTATCAATTTTATCGGGAAAGATTTTAAACTGAATCGCCAATTTAAGGGGCCGTCGAGTTGACTTTTCAAAGCGTCGAGATGACCGAATATAATGAGGAGTAGGTCTGGGATGAAGGGGAAGTCGATGGATGAAAACTCTCAATACAACGGGGAGGGGATTCGTTACATTTCATAAAAATTATTATGCATACACACAAGCACGCATTATTATTACACATATTCTTCGGAGTTTTTTTTTAGAATTGTAGACTGCTCGCTTCCATTTTATTGGGTGATCGAAGGAAATGTTTGGGCGTGAATTGTCCCGCCGGCGTTATTTACGGCGTCCCTTATCGCGCCGGTACCGGCGAATGGTAATTGCACGGGGTCGTGCTCGGGAATGGTGAGCGGTGGGGATCCCTAATATGGTTAAATGAGTGGGCGCCAACTCCAGGATAGTAGTTACCAGAATTTTCGGCTCCAATAGTTCCTGAACCCAAGAGGAGTTGATATTGGGATATATTCGATGGGTGGGGGGGATGGGGTGTGTGAGGGAGTCCCATAAATGAACGCGATCGTAAGCGGGCGTAACGGTGCTTCTGAGAGCAGTCCAAAATATCAACTCTGTGCTCGGGCCCGGTTTCCACATCGTCAATGGTATTAGGTCAACACGATGCCCCTTAGTGTCCGTACAGTGTTACTTCAGTATAGTGTCAAAACTTTGAAGGTTACAAAATGTTCAAAAGAAATAAGTTGTGGTGAAATTTAAATTCGTCGTAGTAGTTTCTTCTAACTGAATAGATAATTACGTGTACCTTAATTCGACGACGACTTAGACGTGTTGAACGCCGTACTTATCTATTTTTAAATACACTCGCAATACATATTCGATAAAATTTGGATGACTATCTGTTCTTTCTTGAACAGCGTTGCATTATGTACATTCTGGTTTGGTGTGATAAAACGAAAAACGGAATCTTGGTTCATATTTTTTGTGTACAAATTATTGTCTTAATTAATTAGAGACTGACAATGAATTTGATATTCAGTAATATACGTCACTACTAAAACTATAAGAAATTTGAAAAACTAGGAGTCATTAGGGAGTAGAAAATCTCGCACTTCTCTTTCATGAATAATTGTGTGCAACTTAAATCTTATTATATTTTAAAAAATTATAAATGACGTTTCAACGCTATTTTGGAAGGGCAAGGGAGTGTATCAAGTCGTAATAAAATGTTGTATTCCTCTGTTTTTTCGCCCGCAGTTTAGTTTGCACATTTGTCCACTAACAAAGTTGGTATAGTTCGATGATTGAAACGTTCTGTACTGGTGTTTTTGGTGGTATTGGGGGAGATGGTAAAGGGACAGATCAAAACCGCCAACAGCGATAGTGCTCCAAACACAACAGGGGCGGGTTCATTCTCCCTGTTTATTTGCCCCACTTATGGGGAACTCCCGGCTGTTAATTTTCGATCGGTCCCCTTCGAGTCGTTTTAATATATCTCCGGAGCTAATGAGGCGTCGTCTATTCTTAGACCGCGGCCTACCGTTAATAAGGTGCCGCGAATTAGAACTACCGGCTGCTGATGTTTTTTTGCGGCCACCCTTCTGAGCTCCTAGCCGCATCAAGGGGATTCGTCCTAAAATGAAAGGACGGGAAAAAGTCCGCAATTCTGTGTGCGGACATTCCCTGTCGTATTATGTTTTATTTAGGTTTACTAGACAAGTCGGAGTTGTGGGGGTTGACATTTACTTTAAGGTTAACCTTTCATATTCGGTAAGCTAACTTTATAATCCCGGAACTCTTTTTATTAAAATTGTTATTAAATTATGATTTAATTAATTTGATAAATTAGAATATACAGATATAACAATAAACGAGCACCTGTGTTCAACATAGAAACGCTTTGATGGCACAGACCGATGTAATCATTATAATTGTAATTGGATTGATGACTTCTGGATCAACAGAAGGTTATAAAATTGAACTATTAATGAATATGGTAGTCAACTAGAGGAATAGTATCAGCCGGTTAGCTTCGGCTTGACCGATGGCTCCAAATATTCGGGTAATGAAGTTTCGACTGTGCCGATATTGGTTTGTAAAGAAGGTTTTTTCTTCTCCCTCACCCCTATATTAAAAAAGTTGGCGCCCAAATTCATACGGTGTTTTATTTAGATCATTCGGCCGGAGGGAAGACGGACTTTACTTCGCGATATTTACTTAGTTTTCTTACGCGGCGGTTAACTTGCTCTGCAACTTATACTTGTTGATGAGTCGCATTCAGATTCGGAGGGACAGGTTTCGGATTCGGACTGTCGTATTTCCTCCAGTTCTCGATTTTATTATAGTAGTAATTTAATTTTAGTTTTAGTTCTTAAAATAGCACTCTATCGACTATGGGAATTGAATATTAGTATTTTCTTCCTATTTGTGTCAACGATTTGGGGATTTTTCAAATCCTTTTCTTAAAGGTGCACGAACCAAAGCTCTTTTGAATCCTCCATAATCATAATAATATTGTATAGAAAATAAATTAAGGAATAAGTCGGAATCGTTCGGATAAACTTACGAAATTTCGTTTCTTGTCCCGCAAATTCCTGTTTATTCGACCATTTCACCATAGGTACTGGAGTACTATTTTAAACGGAGATTGCCTACGGAGTTTATAAGAGTGGCAGTAGAACCCGAATCCCTGGGCAAGACGTAGGCTTAATAAAGAAGGTACCCAATAGGTACCTTCGGGAGGTACCAATTGGGCCACCTAGTACCTTCTTCAAAGATGGAATACTAAAACTTTATGGCCTTCTTTTGCGCGCATGCGACATTTACCGTTTGATTTACTCGTTTCGCGAGGGCGGACGAAAAGAAATAGTAATTTCGAAAGCCTTAAGTTCCGCCGTAAGTCCTAATCTAAGTCAATTAGGGAGAGAGGGG
Organism: Lethocerus indicus; assembly: GCA_019843655.1. Lineage (NCBI taxonomy): Eukaryota > Metazoa > Arthropoda > Insecta > Hemiptera > Belostomatidae > Lethocerus > Lethocerus indicus. Next base: position 24,401,834 of record JACDQD010000001.1, read on the forward strand.
TCGGACACATCGGTTTCGTGCTTCGGAGTCCGCTTTTTTTTCAAGTCGGGACGCATAAAACGAATGCCTTTGTTTATTTTCCTTTTTTCATGTCTGTATGTTTTTCATTCGCGAAATTGAACGCAGATTAATAGCGCGTTGTGGAAAATTGTATTGCTGAATCTCGTAAAGGGACAGACGAGAGAGTGCGAGGGAGAAGAAAAGAGTATTTTTTATTCATTCCATATTGGTGTGGTCTAGGCTTTCACTTATGGCGTTTAAAATTCTTATTTATATGTAAATTCCGATCCAAAAAGCTATATATATATATATATATATATATATATATATATATATACGACAAACAAGACTAGCCCTACAGTACAAGAGAAGTAAATGACAAGCAAGCCCATGTGCAAAAGTGACTCACACTGCTACTGAAGATGGCGAGCAGTCGAAACTGGTCTAGCAAAGGCCAAACCTTCGAGAGGAGGCAGAAGATAACTATGGTATTTAATATACGCCCGTCCGGACTAGAACCTTCTCTGGGACAGCAATCTCGAGGTGTCTACTGTTAACACATTAGTACTTAGTTTAATTTAATAATTCTAATAAGTTTAATAACGTGAGCTGGTGCCGTTTGAACTATACAGCAGTTTACCTCCGGGGTCCTCTGCGGAGAGAGAGAGAGAGGGAGACAATCAATTATCGTGATGGCGAAAATTGGTAGACTGTAATTAGGCACAGTGGTCCCTCGTTGTGAGATTTAAATTTTGATTTATAGGCAATTAAATTCGGAGTGTGTAGGCACGCCGGGTTGAGCTCCTGTCATACGTCAACCCGTTTCCCAAAATAATCCGGCGCGCTTAAATCGAACGGTCCGACGAGAATTTTGGACCAAAAACATCGTTTTCTATAACGTTATTGAACACGGAGACATTCTTTGGAAAATTAGAATTTAAAAAATTAATATTCATTTTAATCTATTGAAATATTTAAATATTAAATTTTAATAATAAATTAAACTAATTAAATACTTTAATTTAATCGCGATTTTCTGTTTCGGACGAACATAATTGTTCGGAAGATTGGGTATGTCATCGTTGGTGTGATTTTCTATCTTCAGCTTGTTTTGTAAACCACATTGGTACTGCAGTAGGTCCTTGTCGGCCCCGAGTTCTTACACTGATTTGACGATGCGTATCTGTCCCTCTCTCAAAAAAAAATTAGTATAAAAGAAACGCTTAATGAGCGACAGCGGTTGTCGAAATGCCGTGTCCTGTTTTCGGAGACAAATTTAACTGATTAAATAAAAAAATTACACGTGTGGGAGCAGCGATGCGGGCTGTATCCCGTGGTGTGATGATGCCAACAAAATTGAAGGAAAACGCTCCAATTGGCTCATTTTTGGAGTCCTATTAATTTTAAACGTATTTGTGACCACTTCGACACTGTTTTCTTGCCGTCAATTCTGAAATATTCTACTTTGTAAAGTAATATATAGGTCAAATTTGTTCTCGACTTGCGATTTATGAGTTTTCAGTCGGGTAGTTTGTAACCAAAATTTCTTAGATAGTATGCAGTCCGATGTAGCCCCGAAAACCTTTTTAAATAATGTTGTCTGTAATTTTTATTCTAGGATCTACTTGAATGGTGGTAATAATTTTGAAATATTCGTTGTCAATTTCGGTTGATTTCGGTATAATTCGTCTGCCGGTCCATTGCCGAAACGTCTTGCAGCTCTGGGTTCGAAGGGTCCTATAATATTAAACGCTTCTAACAATAGTTTCCGAAATATTAAAATTAACAATTAGGACTAGGTGGCCCTAGTAAGGACTTAAAGCGATACTAATTACAAAGATAAAGGTCGATTGTACAATACAAATAAACCGACAGCAGTATTAGAATTGAATCAAACTTTCGATAACCGATTAAGTGTTTAGTCTGGATTCATCAATTGCAGTTATTTACAGGCGGGGACAGTGGAAATTGGAGGTTGGGGCCTGCCCCCCCTCAAATTAATTAGCTCCCGGCTAAAGTATTTACCTCGTAATTTATTTGTATTTAATTTGAGAGTTAACCCCCCTTCGACAACATATTTTCACGGAAACGGAGGGTGATGGCGAGACAGGGGGAGGGTTCAAGAAGCTACAAAGCGCTAATTAGCTCGCCCCCAATTGCGCCTCTTTTATTATTGCGCCTCTCTATTATTTTCTATCCCAAAGATGTTTTCGTTTTAATTCTCCGATAGAGATTAATTACAATGATTAAAACCGCCTCAGTTTGTCTTTAAAGCGCGTCGTGTTTATTCCTCGGATTATGCGGGATTAATAAACATTATCTTTTCGGCGACGGCGTTTAATCTTAAGACGAGTACCAGAATGCCATGAAATTGCTTTATTTTTTGTATATAGCGTTGTATGGCTTTACAATGTCCATTATATTATTTACGCGTATTATATTATATACGGGCGGGGAAAACTGGCCGGAAGAGCATTACATATTACTAAAGAAACATTACATATTCCTAATAATGAACATCTGTATAACTTATGTATTAAAGATGATGTTGAAACGAGCGGAATCTGCAGGTCGACTGCTATTGAATAGAAGAGCCTGTTGTTTCCAGGAAGGCTTCCGAACGGTCTGGTTCCATCGTAGCGTTGTGTCACGTACACGACATCTTTGCTCAAATCCCGACATATTGTCTCAGGAATAGACCACTTGATCGTGACAATCGAGTATAAGTTCATCCCATCTTTTATTACAAGTCTTCCCTTGTGTCGGTAAACTTTCCATATCTGTACAACCCCCCTTTTCTTCTTTCCCCTTACACTCGCATAATTTTTATTGTGCGAAGTTGTTCTCACTACAATAGGAGACTGTAAGGACCTGTCCGCGTGGGTTGATCAGAGAGAGAAATATTTTTTCATGGTTTTTAAGTTCAAACATAGAATGAACAAACACAAAAGAAACATTTGACCTGGTTTCGTTTGGCTGAAAACATCCCTGTATTTATAAAGACTGAAGCCAAAAATAACAATTAATAATAAAACAAAGACAGTTCAAGTGTATCTCACCTGGGGATCACTATTCGATTATTAAACTAGCCAACGTTCAAACATAGAGCGAACGAACTCGAAGACTAAAGAATCATTTAACCTGGTTTCGTGTGGCTGTAAACTTCTTTGTATAATGTTTATAAACATTTTAGCTAAATGTAACATTTATATTATCGTGATATACAATTATTCGTATAAAGCAGCGACATTATTACAATCGTTTTTCTTTTGATCTACAGTTTTAGCCCGCGTGGTCAATAAAGGAAATAGGAAATAAGTAAAACTCGTTGCCGATGTTAGGAAGTTATTCACCTCATAAATTTAGCTTTTCTCTTTAGATTGTAAACTGTTTTTACTGTGTACTAATAACCTTCAATTTGTCTTCACGATGTAGAATACAATTAAACTACCGTCTTAAATGGAATGACGCGATTAACGAAATAATTACGAACCCAATCAAAAGAGTAATAACGAGAGCATTTTCAAATATTACATTTCCGTATTTTCAGGGCTATTATTAATCATATTTACTCGGATCGGCAGATAACCGACGGATAAATTTTTGAATCGTCGCAACAATAGGGGGGCGGGCCCGAAGACACAAATTGGCAGTAAGAGGTTTGGAAGCGGGAAAAATCCCAAAGGCCGGCCGAATTAAAATAACGATTTTATGACAGGGCGCTCCCCCCCCTCCCTTCCAGTTCTCTAACTTTTAATAATGAAATTCCGTCGGCGCCGCTCCACAAATTTCATTAATTACGAGGCCCGGCGTAAAACTGCGGACGGCGGGATAACCAATTACCGAGGAGAGCGCTAATTATTTCTTGTCCCCTCTTTAACACCTGCCAGTCGCCGGTTCTCCGGGATTTTTTTCTGTTTCCTTAATTTCGACCTTGGTCGAGTACGACCGACGGCTCGAGTAGTAACCCGTCGCCGACGGAGTTGCCGGCGCGCCGTTCGGACGCAGACCGCCGCTCACCCATAGCGGTGATTTGGGTCTCCCGATCAGGATCTTTTATTAGTTAAGAAATGAAAGGATTCGTAAAATCGTAACGTGTGCAGCCGCGCCGGGTCTTCACACAATATATCCACCTACCTGTGCGGCGTAGTAATACTGAACGAGTGTCTGTGAGTGCGAATGGACTCGACATATTGTTGGAGCCTAACGATGTTTTGCCGCAAAAATCAGATCTTGGTCCAACCCGAGAAGCGAAGACACTATATCGTGTATGGGTTGTAAAATTAATTATTCCATTATTGACCCTTTTAATTTAATTAATTTAATTTAATTTAATTTAATTTAATATTTACTAAAAAAAATTTACGTTTTATTAATTTCGGCCTTTATTTCTACTCTGGAGGTTTCTATGTTCGTCATATATATACACACACATACACGGGTTCTGTCCTCTTTTCCGCGGTTGGGATATTTTTATTGAAAAATATTGTCTGTCGCCGAAAACCGAGCGTTTTCACTCCGGGTCGGGCAGTGTACCGCGGGACCAGTAAAGGGCCATTAGTGGGGCTCGGAGTCCGACCCCAGATACCGCCTCCGATATTTACGAGCTTCAGATTAATATCCGAGATTAAATCGGACGGGTCATTTGCCCTATATTTATACGGCGCCGATATAAAAATGTACTCGGCCGTTGAATGCCAGTCGCCAAGTGTAATTACTCGATAGGGTGGAGAGGGTGGAGCGGGTTAAAAAAATGATGCCGTTTCCGATCGTCGGGGAATTTAAAAATATTAAAAAATTCGAAACGTCGGCACAGAATTAATCACTGCCTACTCTGCCGCCTTACCAAACCCCCCCCCTTCTTTTTTTAAACCCGGTATAAAAATGACGATAATCGGATTTGAGTAATAGAGTTCGAAATAAGATTCTGGGCAAAAGTGTCCTTTGTTTGTTTCAAACTCCTTGAAATTTGTAAGCATTTCGCTTATCGCGTGAGGAAAACCGGTTGCAGAAATGGTTCAACGATTCCAACTATTTGCTCAGAGTCTTCACCCTTGCGACCCTTGCCTCCATTCCCTTATATATATATATATATATATATATATATATATATATATATATATATATATATATACACAAACGTTGTAGGGAATACAATTTTGCGCTGAAATAGACCAAAGCCCATTCCTATTTTGTGGAAAATAAGATCGCTAGGCGATTTTAAATATTTAGCTGAATATGTGTTCCCCATTTTTGTTTGTTCGGTTTATCAAACTAAATTAAACTATAGCAATTTGAAACTGAAGCGCTAATCTTTCAATGGGAAATTAGTATTAAAATATTTACTCAGTTTTTCATGATGATGATTATGATTCTCACGTGATTCCCTACACAGCATAAGGGCTAGAGAATATTTTAGGGTTTTTCTAAGAAATGTGTTTCACTTCTGTATAGTTACCTGAATGCGGTTCAAATATTTCCGGGTATATTCCGTAAGGAATTTCGGAGTTTATATTGAACCGAGGAATACATTCCTGATGTTGGGAGCACTGCCCTCCTGACGCGCTGTGGGTATAAACGAAAGGTTTTTAGTGACTCGGAAAGATAAGAAACCATTTGAAGATAAATTGTGGAACGGGGAAATAATTATTGTTATCCGAACTCATATTGATGACCGAGTACCCACGGTAATTGAAACCGGTTTCCTTGTCTAGTGAACTCCAACCGGTGGAATAGTTTTCATACCAAAGAAATGTGTGACTCAAAGGAGAAACGTGGTGGGTCTGTACGTAAGGTTTAGTGTTCAAGGAAGAGGATCCTCGTTTGAATTAACTTACACTTAGTAAGTTAACATTATCACACTACTGGAATGCAATTTGCGCAATTTTTCCGTGTGTTGCAATTTTCCTAGTTGTTACTATTAACACTTTATATTTTCAATACCGAGTTTTTATAGTGTTATACATGTGACGTGTAGTGCTTAGAGCAATTGTTCCCATTCTTAGTATAATTAGATAAACGAAACAGAATTGTGCAGGAATTAATCTAAAGTCATCTGGGGTCAAAAACTCTCCCTACTGGCTATACAATATTTACATAAAAAACGCTTTATATATATATATATATATATATATATATATATATATATATATATATATATATGTAAAATAACGTCCGCAGTGTTAATTTTTTAGATATTATTATATTCATAATATTCAATAATAATATAATACGAGTGAGTAAAATTAAGCTGGGTAAGTGATTCAAATATATTCCCAACATGCGTAAATGAAGTCGTGAGTGAAATAAACGTTTTCTGCGAAAACTCCAAGCACAAAAACCGGGAAATTCGATGTTTTCATTGCTCTCATTTCCGGTATGCGCCAATTAACATTCACTGTCCATCTTTGTCTCTTTTTATTTGTTTAATATGCTAGTGTTACTACGGTTAAGGGGAGCGGGTATTCGGCCTATCACTGGCCAAAACGAACATCTAAATACAACCAAACAACGAACAGGACCCATTTAATTGTCTCGTATCTCCCAAACGGACACACTTTACTCATTATCGGAAGAGCACTTGATCACCGATTCATTGTTGGAAAATTTATGAGCAGTTCGGTGTATTTAAATAACTTTAACCCTATAAATATGTACGCGGTCGAATAAAGGCCAGCGTATAATATCGTTAATTACGGCCCTTTATCTCAATTTTTCATCCGTATGGAGGCGCTCATAATCTGCGCTGCAGCGGTTTTTAAAACGGGCTGAAGTTGGTCTTCCGTCGGTGGTAAATAATTCCCTACGGGTACGACAGGCGGGACGAATTAGGGCCCAGATTTGGAACTGTCGACCCGTCAACAACTACCATCTCGAGTAGATTATGTTTAAAACTCGTGAAATATAGAGTTAGAAATATCGAAGTGCATCCCGGTTTAGCCTTTTATTATTCAGGCCCGACTCTCGCTTATTCATTGAATTTCCCGTTTTGTCTCCCCAGAAATATTCAGAAAAAAGCTAGAGATCTTGGTTTATACCCAACAATTTTATACACACAGTATAAAATATATATATATATATATATAAATATATATAAAATGTAAATATAATAAATATAAAAATATGTATAAACAGTTTTATAATTTTATAAATTAATTACATTTAATATTATTATATTGATATTAATATACTATATTAAATTATAAGTTAATTATGATTTAATTTTACAAAATATAGAATAATAAATACTTGTAATTTGTCCGGTTGAGAATTAAATCTGGGCGTTTATCTTAGTAAAAATTATTAAAAATTATTATTTGCACCCAGCATTAAGAGATCTTGATTTAACTTCCACTCAAACTTTTAACTATAAAAGAGCTTTTAACCGAGTTAATCCTGATTCGATTTAATCTTTAGTTTAAGTCTTTCTACTACTTGTTGAAGCTTGACTTAAGAAAAAAGAGTGGCGAGAAGTTTTATATTTTTTAAATGTTTGGACAATTTTAAATATGATATAAAAAAAATGTTACGATAGGCGAGTGCAGTATTTTATGACACTATATAATATAGGAACGAATAAGACCTGTCGAAGGGTACAGTTATTCAAAATTCCAGGGACGGCGGGGCCAACATCTAGCCGGCGAACATGGCATATTCCGTAATCATATTTGCGATGCATTACGTCCAGAAATCCCTATCCTTTCCGCGCAAATAGCCGTCCTATCGGTAAGCGATTTGTATTTGTAAACTCTTATTCATCGCTTCTGGGAAAATGGAGTCGCATCGAGGCGGGTCTAATGCTCGTGTCGAACCTGGGACTTCTCAATACTTCCAGCTCCCGGCCAGTTCAGAATTACCAAAAGAAATATATTATTTAGGCATACTGAGATTTTCTGGGCCCAGAAAAATTTTAAGAACATTAAAGCGTAAATTTTTAATTTCTAAAATGGCGTTAAATTCCTCGTTCAAAAGTCAAATAAAAATAAAAATAAAATGACAAGCTAATGTAATATTGGAATCAGTTCTTCGACAAGAATTAAGCGTAACTGCATTTCGGGGCTTTTCTGAAGCTGATTCAATCACACTGATATTTATTAGGTAACTAAACAGAACTAAATTGAACACACATAATAAAAACTGTGTTCTAAGAATTGTATTCCTCAGATCTTCACATTTTTGTCCAAATTATACACACCTGGCGGGCAGGTGTACGTCAACTGTCGCACTGTAGATCTTCATGGTTTTGAATTCAAGTCGTTTGCCACCGGTTAGTGAACATACGAATGAACATTACATATGAAACCTAGATTTCATGTCAGCAAGAATGTCGAATTATGGTTGTAGGAACAAAGATAGATTTTTAACAGAATGTTTAAGACTTTTTTCGGATACAACCGAATAAATCGTATTTATAACTTAAATCGAGATTATTTCGCAGTTCTCTCCTCTAAGGTTGATGTTCACTCGGTTGTACTATCAATGTCAACAGGAAATTAATAAAGAAAAGGTTTTTAATTTTGCAGAAGTCGGCAGATCTGCGATAAAATTAATCTTTCAATGTATTGTTTCAGTGTAAATAATAAGTAAATAATCGAATAGAAATATCGCGAATAATCGCCTAATTAACATCAGTTCATCCCGCGGTTTAAATGCCGTAAATCACCAACAATTTTAACACAATGCATTTGAAAAGATGGAATTGCCGTTTGTTTATTTGATGCGACTCCTACAGGCACTAATAATGAGGCTTCCGGTAATTACTCGAGAGGGAGCTCCTATAAACAGTCCTCTCAAAATGTTCCCTCTCCGAGGTCTCCTGTTCCCTGTCGCTCTCCCATTCCTCAATTGTAGTCCTATCGCGCGAGTTGAAGTTTAAAATAACTTTTTTTTTTTTAATTAAAATTCAATCCAAAAAATGCGATTTCAAAAGTTTCACAACATACCACATTCGCGATGTTCATTTTTTTTGTTGGTCATTAAAAAAAGGGAATTCCAACTGTTGCCCTAATATAAACTCATCGGGGGTTAATCGTGAATACATAATAGGAATATGGTGGTTTGAACAGTACCCTGGCTATACATATATATTGTATTCTTAACCAAATCTCGCTGTTCCGCCTATTCCTTGAATCCCCGTTTCCCTTTTTTTCTACCCGGACATATTCAGAAAAAAAAACACGACATATCGGTTTATACGCGGCAATGATGAGCGGCATAAGAATGTATACCGGTGTATATGCAACACTGTACGTACGTATCCGTCACAGTGTCCTACCCCTCCCGCCCCAGCCAATATCGCGGGGTGCAGGAGGTATAGGAAGTAGGGAAATGAAAGAATGTTGTCCCCGTTTTTACGGCCGGTTTCTTACGCATTCCTTTGTGGGACCCCCCAACATCTGTGGTGTTCTTCCCCTGGACATCTGGAGTAGGCGACCCTCTCCCCGACCCTATTTCTCCAAACCACCATTAGTTAGGATCGTCCAATATTTACGTCTACATTAAAACTCGTTCTTGACTTTTCAGAAATATCTTAGCCGCCTGTCGCGGTTATTTATTTACCTTGGAAACAATGGGATTAATAGCGGGCGTTTTCGAAAGTTACAAAACCTCACTTTCCCTCTGCCTTTAACGATCTCGGTCTGTCTGTCTTTAAAGCTTTAAAGGACTTATTAATATTATTATCCTCCAAATTTTAATTTTACCTATCTGCTGTCGTATTGCCCTCTTTTCTAGTAATAATCAAATTTTGGCCTCTCCTCGTTTTAGTGTCGATGTATTTATCTTCTGTTCGTCCTACTATACTTTTTTCTTTCTATACAGACGTTATGTCCTAATGTTAATTTTACCCCTCAGTAGTTTTTTTTTTTTTTTTTTTTTTTTTTTTTTTTTTTTTTTCTCCTCGCTTCTAATCATATCCAAATTTTGGCTTGGGGTCAGACTCGTTGAAGGCAAACGCAATTTGCAGGGAGGTTCTCCTGTTTCGCGGGAGGCCCTGATCAAACGGCCCGAGCCCAACACAAATGCTCGTAATTCGATCAATTAAAACTAATTAAGCCTCGAAATTACAGAGTTGGATTTTCACGTAAACTGTCTTCCCTCTAAAATTTAGGTTCATTAGGGGCCGGCCGTACCGTTACGGGGCCGGGGATAGTGTGACCCAGAGACGAGTCTTCCCCCCACCCCCACCCCCTAACATATTAGCTCTTCAGTTTTCAGCTAATCAGTTAACACTTGAGGAAATGACCGTGATTCTCGATTAAAAGCCGTGTATTAGAAAACTCTAAACGAAACTATTGTTTGGCTTCGGGATGTTGGTGGGCCGAAAAAAGGTAAACTTTTTTTGGTCGAGGTGGATTGGTTTCATTTTGACATTGGCGTCTGACCACAAACCACACAGTAAAAGTGCAGTGATAGTGGAGAGCCGCCCAAAACGGGTCTACCGAAAGGTATTCAAATTCCTTCTAGACTTTAAACTGTACATTTCAAATTACTCTGAACGTAGTTCTTTCTTAAGGATTCCTTCAGAGAAATGTGGAGATACTAATTATGAGACGCCCGTATATAATGAGATTAAATCTGGGATTAGGTGCGATTAATCGAGTGTATTATTTTTAAGTATTGTAACTTTCCCGATTATTGAAGTAATATTGCAATCTTAATTCAAAATATATAATTATTTTAATCGACAAAAGGGAATCGCAATATTTCCAATAATATTTTATTTTATGTAACAATATACTTCCAAAATCTTAGTTTAATATCCTATGAATGGAAGGGAAATCATCCGATGGTTTTTAATTAGTTAAAAAATTTGTTAACACCGTGACACGTTAAGTTCCAGGTAATAGGGAATATATATGTTAATTATTGGGAGAATGTAGAGTCGATATCAATTTCTCACCGATTAGTATCATACTATGTAATAAGTAGAGGTATTGAATTTCACAATGTTAAGAGGCTTAACTGGTCGGCGATGGACCGGGCAATATCCGTGTTCTCAAATAAACCGCGTATTACAAATAAATAAATAATTTATCACCACCTCCAATCATCGGACCGCCGCCAACCATCTCCATGCAGCTCTTATAATCGGGTTTTATTCTATTAAAAGAAAAGACGATAACAAATAAAAATAAAAATTGAATAATAATTTTCAACGAGATATCGATTTTTCTGTTTATTTTCACTTGGCACGACAATCGGACAATAAATGGCGAGCTATATTAATAATACAAAGCAATTTGGAAGTTTGCTTTCCTTATCTTTATTTCAGTTTTGAATATCAATCCGACTGCGCACCATGTGCGGACATTTATTGCGGCTTAGGATTGTTTTTATGACTTGGAGCGACTGACTGGAAATATATCTGCTATTTTATATAGGAACTTATTTCATAAGATGGGATAAACTTATGACTCTAAGAAGATTCAATTACGCCATTTTAGACATCAGTCGCGGGTATAAAACATGGTATTACTGTTTTATTTATTTCGGCTTCTGTTTGTCCTCTCGGAGAGAAGTGGTTAATATTGTGGTGGACGCATAAGTTTGGTCAATTGCATTCGTAATTATAATTTTTTTGATTGACTTTTATTACCTTATCACCCGCAATATGCCCCAGATAGGTAGGAATCATTAGGGCTCTGGCTTGTTACAAGCTCCCACCGGCGCAGAAAGAATGTTGTGGCCGCTTATTATAAGGGTGGCGGCTTAATTTCTTATAACATGCGGAAAATAACGCGTTGTAAATTCTTATACCTCTGTGAGCGTCCGTTTATAGGATGAAAGCGATCCCGCGGGAAGATCATCGATCTACTCTGTTAATTCTGAAGTACACGGTAGCGCTTAAAGGAACTCGCTTGGTGGAGAGAATCCAAAGATTCGCGTCTAGGGCCCAACTTGGGGCCTTTGAACGAGACCGTAGCCGGCTTAAAGCGTGCAAGACCGTGAACTTCCGGAGTGGACGTCCCTTTGAAGGAAACCGCGTCGCGCAAACCGGTCTAGAAGTCGAACCGAGGGAGCCGTACGGGGGTGCGGACAAAGTTGCCGTTATGGGGGTAGCGCGTGGTGGTGGTATATCAAATAAAGATGAGATTCTTGTTTTACGAGCCCCTGGCGTCCGCTCATATTGCTTCCGGGCCCGAATGAAATATTCAGTTTTCGGGAAAGGAGAGGGGCCCGCCTTATTGTCCGACTCCGAATCCGGCTAGAAACCGTCCCAAGTGTAACTTGAATTTAAAATCCGTTTCCTAATTTAAGAAGCTGACGCTGGAAATGGGCCCACGATGAGAGGAGGAACAATTCAGAACGAAACGTTGATTGAGCAGTCCCCGGGCAGTCTTGAGAGCAAAATGCAACCAGAATCTAATGGAGTAAAAAATATCCAGAAATCAAATTAATAGTCTCGAGTATAGTTCCAGTTGTGCTATATTTTGTATCCTACTCGGTCAGTTATAATAATTTTATATTAACCTTCCCGATATTTTTCTATCCTTCGGTTCTGTATATGAAATACAATCTGATATTGTACACGTATTTCAGATTGTACGTATTGTACACTGTATTTTCGAAATTCTTCAGTCTAACCGCTGTGAAACTAGTTGTTGCCCCTATAGGAACAAACTTGAGGATAACGATAACTTTATACCGTAATTATAACCGCTGAATATTTTATAGCGGTTTTATTCCGGAATAATAATTTTTAGTAAAGTTGTTAGGCGCGAACAGACTAGTTGTCATTTTCGCGATTTAATAAAATAAAATTTGAATAACAATGAATATTCGTCCTTCGCCTCCGCCCCGTAATTAAGAGGGTGACGCTTTAACTTTCCAAGACAGGCGGGAAAGCCAAACTACTGTTGGGGTGGTCGGAAGCGTGGTGAGGGGCGTGGTTTTTCATTGCCGAATATAATGTCGAGTTGGAAATAAAAAGGGTAGGACCGAGGTCCCTGGGAGGTTGGTTTACCGCTCCGATTATCACTCTCTCCCTCTCACCCCCTCTCAGTGGATGTCGGCCCTCGGCGTAAAGGAGTGATTAGAGTGATCGGTCCAAGTGCCCCAGATTTATTTAGCGGCTTTTATATAAACCATATACGGCCGGCCGTTCGAGAGAAAATAGGCGCCGAAGTAATAAACCTTTTATATTCTCCGACCTCGTCTTATGTAGGCCGAAAATCACTAAATATATACACAATACAATTTTTCAGTTTTTATTAATAATTTTCATTGTACAAAATCATGCAGTAAAAATTAAAAATAATTTTATATTATTACAACAACTGGTCGCATAAAAAATTGAAGCTAGATTTCGAAATGTTGCGAAATAATCTGAATCTTACCGAAATGTATTCACAAGCAACGCGGCGTGTTTTTATTGTTTGAAAGAAATTGTGAAATCCGGATGGCCATAGAAGTGTGTCACGTCTCTGTCCGGCACACAGGCTCGTTGGGCTATTATAGTTTAGTATTGACATTATTGCTTTCTATTTATAAAGGCGATTTAAAGCGCTAGAGCAAGTTCAAGTAGGCTACACAAAAAGGAGCTTACTGTTGTGCGACTTATAGAAAAAAATGTATTAAACATTAAGGGGCGTTTATGATGGCAGCTCAGAAAACGACGGTAATTCGATGCAAATTTAATCGTTTGTTTCAGTAGGGAATGCCGGGTTTTGTTTAACAGAAGCGGTTACAACTGCGGTTTATTCCTAATTTTCGAGCCGGGACCGTATAAAGTCGGATCGAATATTTAAACGGCACTCCCAATTTAAACTATGCTAATTCTCCCCCCGCCCGCCCGCCTTTCTTCCTGTTTTATTATTACTTATTCCTATCGCGATTACAGACGAAATATTTATATTGTAATTTTCTTCTCCCCGCGGCACCGAATTTTACTTTTCAGAGTTTAAAACTGTGTATATAAGTTTTGTTTCGTGCTCGACCGATGACGCGGTTTATTCCGTGGTATGACTGTAATCTCGCGTGTAAAGTTTTCTGGAGCCGTTTGTGTCTGCTGTTTATTGTTAGGTTAAGTTTATCGCCGGTATAAAATTAATTCGACTAGCGAAGTAACTTTCCTCGGATTATTGCGTTCCGCATTATACATGTGCTACTGCCTTTACCGGGAGGAGGAATGATCGGGCGCTCTCTCGAAATTAAAATTAACATTTTACAAAAGTAAAATTAACTCATTTACCGGCCCGGATTGAGGGTCTTAGTTTCGATACCCGAGGAATTTACAAGAAAATCCCGACCGGCCACATGGAATCATGTTTTGCGGAGATAAGCGAAAGCTCGAGTGCCCCCAAACCGTAGTATTACTCAGTATAAAGTGTGAAGTTTAAACGTAAAGCATTAGAAGTTTACCTCTAGTGGCATTTTAAAATTATTTATCGCTATTCTAAATTTAATTTTAAACAATCCGAACTAAATTCTAAGACTCGTATTATCGAAAGGACCAAACGCCCCGAAAAGCCGTAAAATGCTAATCAAATATAGTCCTTATATTAGAGTAATTACTAACTTCCCAACATTGATACTACCCATAATAACAGTAACGTTGATGATTAGTTTCATCTAGTAGTCCATCATTTAATTCCCTTTTCCATTCATTCGAATTCTGCCCCACCCCCCTTATACTATAGATTACTTTATCCCGAACATAATTATTATACATACTATTATAAGTTTATGGAGTAGTAGTGTTTTGTCCAAGCACTTTATAACAGTCGTAATGTTATAACATAACTCGCATGTGTAACATGTTAGTTGTAGCTATAAAATAAATACAGAAAAAACTCCCAAGCGTTATCGGTTTCCGTATCTATACTTAATTACTGGTGGGGGTTCTCGAAATCGAATTTGTTCCCCCAATTGACACCGATTTCGGCTTTTCGCCACGGGCCGTGTGTAATACCGGTCTATACTAAATCTGTCGCCCGTGTTCCGGCCGCGGGCAATATAAAGCTCGGCCTTAATCCTCTTATTCGGTGGCTATTGTCGAAATCAAATCGCTGTTACGGGGAGGGGGCGAGCCATTTCTTGCACCGGGCTTACACGATACCTTCCGTTAATACCTAAAATTGTAGCGGGTTTTACCTATGGCGCAGGGGGGGGGTTTCAATTTCCAGATTTCAGGAATTGTTTTGCTACAAACCGAAGGGGCCGGATTTTTAATTATTTCCTTTCCGGCGAACTCAGATCAGTAGATAAGCTTTTAAAAAATGTTCATGCAGGTCGGTCTTATGTGTATCAAAAGGCCCTGTGTACGTGAAATGAATGTTGTCCTGCCACGGTGATGTATTGAAATGGGATCATTGCGACAGAATGAAGAAAGAATATATTCAAATAGTTTGTAACATATCGAAGTTATTCCCCGCCTTACGGCAAAATGATTGGCAGGTTAAAGCTTTGTAAATGAATATTATTAAAAAAAATAATAATTTAAATATCGTTTGATAGAGTAATGGATTTAAACCGCGTCCAAATATATTTTAAGGGGGTTTATTACCTCTTGTTTTGAATGTAGGTATCTTTCATTCGGCCCATATAAATAAGGATAAGAAATGACATTTATATACTGTAGCTTCCACGGTCATCTGTCTCCTCTCGCTGGTTTGTTCTTTCGCTAGACCGGCTTCGGCTGCTCGCCATCATAGTAGAAGTGTGAGGCATCCCGTTTGCACTGTCACATACTTCACTTGTATTGTGGAGGTCGTCTTCTGTATATATAGGCGAGCAGTAAAAACCGGCCTAGCGAAAGACCTAACTAGCGAAAGGAAACAAGACGGTGAAAAGTATAGTATTCCAAACCCTCCCAGACCACAAAACAGGTATTCCAAACTAGAAATGTATATAGACAAATAGGGAGTAAATATATAAAAATTCGGGTCGGTCATCTTAATTCTTTTCAGCCTCTGTTTTTATCGAGGCTTAGAGGGTCAGATAGGAGCTCTTTATTGGTATATTACATTCTCGAGGAAATCATTCTAATATATGTGTAGTGCACTCGAGACATTTTATCTGGAAAGCGTATAAGTCCCTTTCGTCCCCTATGGGATATTACCGATTTATTTAATATAAAATGTACGGGACCTTTCTGTCCGTCCAGCACTGGCGGGCACAATAGAATGAGTACATTCTCTCCGGGCCGGCTCTCGCGGGCGAAATTACTTTAATATTTGACCAAACATTACGATACATATTCCAGATGTAATGAGAGTATTACTATTAGATGAGTCCCGCTTCAGTTCCGCCCGGGTCAACTTCGTGATTGTTGCAAATGCTCGGAGAAAATTTTAATTATTCGGCAACAGATCGTCGGAAAAATTGCCCCAGACAAACTTAATTTTATAAGCCGACGTTTTACAATGGCTGCCGTCGGTTACTCCTGCCCTAACCTAAGTCTGCATTACTAACATCGAGGAATGTTTTATTTATAAAAATACAACTCAGATCGCAACTGTTACTTATGAACTAATTAATAACTTACAACTGTATTTTGAAACCTTAAGAAATGGCTTGTGGGATCGCTTCAAGTCATAATCCTTCGTAAAGTCTTTAACCCTCCTCATGTACCTTACCGCACGATCCTTTCCGATATTCATATCGGGACATTCGAGTCCCGTTCATCCTCCAACTTTTCCTTCCCGATATCACTACAAACCTTCCCATTACTCCGATCCTTCGATTCGACAGCCCTCCTTGCGTCACCTTCCTGTAAATCCCGAGCTTCGCCTTAAGAGGAAGCCGCATGATTTCTTCACTTCCTATAGTTCAGGGCATGAGTACCAGTGAAAAAGTACATTGGAGTTATCTCAAATATAATATTAAAACATTGTAGTCCTGATTAATAATAAAGAAATAAATAAAAAATCTTTTCAAGAGGGACTCGAAGAAAGTATTCATGGACAAATTTTTCTTTGTCTTAGGGGTCTAATCTACAGTGAGTAACTTTTTGAAGTCGTTTTGACCTACTAAAAAGTAAATTAAATAACCGAAGCTGCAGTTAGATTAACATTTTGTTGACCTTTCAATTTGAAGTTACTACTACTAGGCCTAAATTGCGTCAATTAAAGAAATTAAAAGGGGGTTAATTATCGCGCTAATTTAACCCCAGTGAGTACAGATGACAACTTTAAAATTTAAAAAAATATTATCTTCGGCCTATCTGGGGTGGAAAATATTTCTCGTCATACCGAGTTATTTTGTATCGATTTTTCTTGTTCTAACAGTTACAAATAACTGCCACCTCCTTGCTTTCAGTTTTCAGTTGACAGAACGAAATTGGAGAGCCCGGCGGCTGGGCGTGGTTCGGAGTGTCCTGCGTTTTGAATAGCGTGGGAACGTCTGTCGGACCGTTAACCGACATCTGTTTTGGCACCGACAAAACTTCGGACGCGGTATATAAAAACATTAATTCGACATTTGGTAGGCCTTGCCCGCGTCCACGTTGGCCTATTAAACTCAAGGAACTGGATGCGAAGAACCCCGCCCTCCTCGTGGGAACGCTCCGATTGCAAACCGGAGACGAAGTTTGTTTCAGTTGAAAAAAAATATGTAAACGAGTTCGTCTTTCAATTTAGCCCCTGAGAGAGTGCGGATACAATGCAAGGGCATAGTTGACAAGTGCCCAACTCACCGGTATCATAAATTTGAAATCAGGATTATAATTACCCGAAAAATCATTTTACAATGCGTTAAATAAATCCTATTACCATTATATTATCAGCGTAGATTTTAAGCGCAACACCCTTTCCCATAACATTATACTTACCGACTTTTTTCCTCTGTTTCAGGTGAGTGCCCTACATCAAAAATATTGAGATCGGTACATATTCGGTGAGTGTGATCAATTTAATTCAGCGGGTTACGGGCACGCCTCCGTATGTGATCTTCATTTGCTCCCGGACCGGAATGAAAATTTACAGTTCAGATTAATCGGGCGGATGATAGGGCATTAAAAATTAACACGAGAGATTATTGGCGAAGAAATTTGATCTGCAAATGTACCGGTGTGAATCGTCTAATGTAGTTTTCTCGGTCTTCTGTCCCCTCTCGCTGGTTTGGTCTTTTGCTAGACGGGTTTCGGCTGCTCGCCATCTTCGGTAGCGGTGCGAGTCACATTGGCACATGGGATGCTTGTTGGAACATGCTATCTGCACGGTCACTTACTTCACTCTAGGCTGTCTTCTTTTATATATTCTGTCCTTGTTTTGGGAATGTCATTACTTTTGGGATCGGGAGGGACTTCGGTAAGCGGTTTATGCCTTTCTCTGTTGTGGCGTTTGGGTTTCTTTGTTGAGTTGCATTAGCGGGGGAATGTGGAATCACTCTGAGAATTTATTTTCTCATTTATTACGTTATTTCGCTTACTCTTAAATTCAAAACAGAAAACTGCTATTCCAAATTAACCGAATACCTTGATCACCGACGGATCTGTTATAAAAGCATATAACATTTGTTATATAAGCAATAAGCATTTGTACAAAAACACACAATACATGATTGTTTTTGCTTTGATGTCGATAGATCCGCGAACAATACAATGGTCTTCGAAATACACCGCAATATCCTATCCGTTGTGTGGGCCCGTCCGACATAATTGCAGTAGGGGGAATATCTATAATTATTTGCTCGTTAATGAGGGCGGAGCGATATATTACAATCCGGTTTCTGGTAATATACCTGTGACACCTAGCCGATCGGTATGCTTGTGGGAACGAGTCCAATCGATGTGAAATGCGTTCGGTGGGGCGGCGGACATTGCGGTCGTGCGGGTCCTAAATAATTTAAGAGGAAGGAACGGACCGCGCCCTAGGAATTAGACCGGTCCAAATAACAAACAAGAACATTAAAAAGATAAACAGCGGTCGAAAGGGGTCCCTTCAGGGACGGAGAGAGCGGACGCGAAGAAGCCGGTACCGTTCGAAGAGATTTGTGACCTTTTTAGTCTCGTTATCTATAAAAGAATCGAGTCCTCCCGCCCCGCTCGTAAAAATCGACTCCTCCCCTTCTAAGACGATATGAACCGTTTAATAAATAACCTGGAATAATATAACTCGGATGAAAACCCTCAGATTCGGGACAAAAAACTGTTTACAGATAGAAACGGAGATAATTTTCAAAACTCTATTCCTAGACCGAAAGAAAAATATAAAAAGGAAGCGAGGGAAACAAACAAAAACCTTACTTAAAGAACTAATCCCGACTGAGAGTCAATATATCTGGTCTAAATATACCACTTTGTCCACTCCAGATAATTTTTGGTATAAGGCATTTTGGTGTAAGGAATTACGTCGAAGAAAACTAGAAGGAAAACAGATTCCTTAAGGAGTACTGAGATAGAATTAACCTCTTTTCTTGTCAAGAATTTATTCCGCCTATCATCGAAGTTAAACATTGAACGCTTATTAATCGCGGTATTTAAAGAACTAATTACTTTCTTTTGGCAATTAAGTATATATATATATATGATGTCGCCGACAAGGGCCAAAGGGAACCCTCTCAGATATACGTATTCTGTCTTTTCGCCCCTGTCGGTGGGCCGTCGAAGGGTGTGTGTATTAACGGGACCCACGGAACACGTGCACTTAGCCATCTCCCGCTCCCTTATTGTATCATAATTTATAAAAGGACAAGGACAATAAACGAGCGGACAGTTGGATTACACGCTGGTTAGATTAGTCCATAGCCATGCTCAAAAGTATCCCTATGTGTTATTATTCAGGGATTAAGTCCTTTCTTAAATATATATATATATATATATATATATATATATATATATATATACACGAACATTTTAACGCGTCATAAAGACTTGGCTCTAAAATATGTCCGGACTCGAACTAAGGTAAGACCGTTCTCGAGATCTTTGGGACCCCGATAAGAATGGGGGGGGGGCGGTAAGGGACGGCTATTAGCGGGGGCGGGGGAATCGATAATGGTAATGACGAAGGTCGTCAGGCCCTTTGCCACCCCCCCGCCCCCAAAGGCCTCTAATGACGGCCCCGCCTATCGAAAATAATCGCTACAACCCCCCTCCGTGCACGGCCCTATCGTCGCTATCCCGTCGTTAGTTAAGACATTTTATAAATGCCGACGCTCGCCGACCGAGGAGGGCCGAAGAGCCCCCCTAATTCCCGGATCGCCCGGTTCGGTCTAGGAGGTGCTAAACCCGGACACTGCCGGTGGCCGATTATACCTTCGGATAATGGGAGGGACCAACCGCACGTTGTCGATTTTCGGCTTCTTATTAATTCTCATAGTCACTTTTTCGCTGTAAATAGTATTAACTGTCCTTTCCTCCGGACACTTGGGTTTAGCCATCCCCCTCTCCACTATTCTATTGTAATGTACAAAAGGACAAGGACAAAAAACGAAGAGTCAGTTGAGTTGTTGGTGAAGCCCTTAATTAAACCCTTCGTCGAGACCTGTCTGTATATATATATATATATATATATATATATATATATATATATATATATATATATACGAGTTTAAAAGCCCCTAATAAACCATACCTAAGGATAGTAATTGAGTAGCCCAAAGTCCTCTGCCCAATGTAGTACTTTGAAAGCGGGCTCTATGTAAGATGGCCCATTTACTTTCGCTCCGCGTTTGGTTTTAATGGTTCTAACTTTTTTAAAAGCTATAATTATTAAGCACGCAGTATCTACTCGTGTATATATATATATATATATATGTGTAGAGACCGAAGTATCTATCAATGGAGTGTAATGTATGTATCTGTGCTTACCGTGTTTATTGCGTGTGTGTGTGTGTGTATATATATATATATAGTACAAGAATGGAGGTGAGTGCCTCTCAATCATGAGAGATAATAGTAAATAAATCTGAGTAATTATTGCATCGTGTAAATTGATATCCCTCGGTTAAGGTCGGCAATTACGCCAGCAATAACTGGGTTAAAGTGATTCTGCAGAATTTAGTTTCCAATAGCCCGACTGGAATATCAAGGGCGATTTAATTTTTTTCCTGCTGAGAAATGAGGACATCAACCCCCTCTACAGTTTGTTGAAAGATATTAATCCAAAATTTCATTTCTGGAGTTTTTTCTTCCTTCTTCCCGACAATGACAGAAATATTTCAGGCCTCGTAACCGACTTAATTATCTCGCTCGGCGGGAGTGGACCGGGATGAAAAATTAATTACTTTCTTCGAAATTTTTTTCTCCCGATTTTCAAAACGGTCGACCGATTCCGAATTTTCTAGGGCCCCAGACGGGAGGAAGAACGTCGGATTAAAGTTTATAAACAGTCCTAACTTGTTCTTTATCCGCCACTTCGTTAATACAGTCGAGGGGGGCGTTACAATCGAAAACATTTCGTTACGTTATTTTTTCGCGGAGAGTATGATTCAGAATTATCCGGTTTTCCAAAAGTCCTCATCGCCTACTTTAAGGACAATAAGTAGGCAATCCTACTTCAAGGATACAATAATCCTTGGCGTAATTAAAAGAAAGGTAAATTTGGTAATAAAAGCGTGGTTTCTTGAAGAAATTACATCACTGTAAAATTCTGGAAATAAATATAACATATCCCAAATTTTTACCGAGTAGATAAGAATAATCCGGAATAGATTAATACAGACGTACATGTATCGACAATCATCTTGGACTACTCATATATGCTAAATAATTTTCATTTATTATTCGAAAATAATCATGGGCGTTTTTGGAAACGCTGCAAGACATTTCATTTCAATTGTCCTCTGTATGTGCCATCCATTATGATCGTCTAGCGCTCCAGACAATAATGCATATTAAATTAGACCAATAATAGTACGGAATATTGCATAGCTGATTCCGCCCGCATCGACTGGTTCCGTTGCCTCAATGGAAGCTCATAACTGGAAAGACAGGGTCGGTTATTTCGCCTCTCGAATTGTCGACGGCTCGGAAATTCGTTTTACATTGTTTTAGCGTCTCCAATAAAGAAATTTCGTTCTACCTTTGTCTCGTTTTCTCGGCCACACATTCTGCCCCCACGCAAGATGGGATTTTTTGTTTATGAAAAATTGCTATCAAACCTCAAAAAGTGCTATCACTGGGTGGTTTCTTTTATCGAGTCAATCAGATCAGAAATAAACACATAGCCATTGTATATATATATATATATATATATATATATATATATATATATGTTATAACGAGGGAATATATTTAAATGTGCATTTTATCGAAATGGTCGGGCGTTTAGTTGAAAGGCCGCCAAGTAGTTGGACTTTTCCCAACTATTTACTTATTAAAGTTGTTTGACTAGCCATTGAGTTAACTGGCGGTAACGTTTCGGCCAATTAACAAAGGGGCTTGGAAGTTTCCTACTCCCACTCATTTCCAAGATAATCCCCGTCGTATTATTCGAATCACCTGGGTCGGTGTATATTGAGGTGGCGATGGCCGGTCATATTGTCGATTGTCACGTGACCGGTCACTGCTTCACCCCGCCGTGGGTGCTATTCTATTTGTTTCACGAGTTTCAAGTGAAACTCCTTTCGGGAGGGTGCCAACAATTTGCAAGCGACACGAGACAATTAAAAGGTTTTTTCAACAATGCCTCCGGACAGTGTTTTTTGAAACAGACATTGTCTTTAAAAATAAAAACGGTATCGACTACAAGATTTGGTATCTCGATTGATGCCGTTTTCAGTAGATGTTCAGAAAAAATTATTTCAACAAACGTTTGTCTCATATTTCAGCTGCCGTAGTACCAATAATGTCTGTTATTGAATCAGATGATAATATGCATTCTGATATTTGCATTTTTAATGAAATTGTTTCAAATTGGAAGGTATTTTATTCGATAATTTTAAATTGTTCTACGAAAACTTTAATTTCGATTTGGCATTTTCTTCATTTAATTCTACCTTTGTAACCCTCAATGTTTTCTATCATTCCTTATGTTGACAGTTATTAATGTTATAATTCGATAAAATCGCCATCATAAAAACATAAGTTTCACCTCGGTTGCCTGTTGCTTACGCATGCTACTTTTTGGACTAACATACCGGTAGTACTAATATGTACTAGTACATACCAATATACAATATATAAAACGACGTATATGGTATGACATATACTGTGTTCTGTATGCAATATATAACTGTATATACATTATTGGAACACAAATAAATATTACATAATCATTCGTTGCTATAAAATGTAATTTATACGATATATGTCATTTTATACGATGATCTATAACGAGTGCATCTCAACTCCAGAATATTTGAATATATTAAATATTATAGCATTACCCGCTTTTAGTTTCAACCTTCTTTCGATATTTCTTCTACATTGTCTTAGTAAGATTAGCTGGAACATCCGAACGCTGTCTGTGTTTCGAACGTCAGCACATTCTTATTGTTGTTATTGTGCGGCGAAAAATGGAGTGGAAGTTATATCTGAACAGGATGGGAATGAATGTCGATATCTAAAAGCCTAAAGTAAGGGTCAATAACGATAATTGTCTGAGTTGGGAGAATTATTTTTACCCGTACTGCACCCGTACAATGACGCTTCGGGAAATGCATCGATGACAAGTAATTAAGTCTTAAATCGCATTTTCCACTCTTTGGTTTTTAGTTAGACCGGTTTCCCGTTCCGCGATATATCTGCGACTTTTATTTATAGCAGGAAGCGGAGGTAACGTTGTTAGACTTCCGCTGCCGTTTATGTTTGTTGTGCACTCTCCCCCCGACTGTTTCCCCACAAGAATCTTCTGGGTTTCATCTTCCGTCTTACCCGCGGCTCTGTTCGGATTTATTTAGTCCCGGGAGGCTGTATAAATTTACTTTTAAAAACGCAGGGGCAGAATCGTGCTCTCTAATCCGTGCCGAGGGCGGTGGAGAGTGCGGGTAGACAGTAGTGGTACTATCGACCCGTGTCAACATCATTTGTGCTGTTTACCAGAGGAGGGCTCACCCCGAGACCTTGCGGGTCAAAACCCCCAACACTCTAAAACTGATTTCGTCCTCGCCGAAACTATAGAATACCGCCGGGACCGACGCGATTAACCCTCTCGGTATATTTCACGACTGACTCTCGTCCCGTTTTGCTGAATTTACATTTGACCGGTTGTTCGCATTACGGTCTCGATCGTACGGAAGTGGGGAGTAAAAGTTGTTGATCGTGAAGTGACTACTCATATATCATACAATCTTATATAAACTCGAAGACCGAGAACACCGCCACACTAACTAATAAGTGTATCTCTTAACTGACGGAGTGCTACTGACTATTACGAGAAGCCGAAACCGGTAACCAATAGGACCGAATTCGACTGGAGACAGGCAGAATAATCTAATACCCTTTCGGATTCAATACCCGATAATTCGAAACCTGGGTAGGCCGCCGATAAATAATTATTTCAGAGCTCCGTTTGTCGAAATTGCGGAATTCGTTCGATCGTAATTGTCCCGCGATAAGTTGCGGCCGGATGTGACCCTATTCGGACGGCAAATTAGACAATCGGACTGGGATTGATGAGCGAGCGTTTCGCGGCCACCGCACAGTTCTAGGCCACAATAGACCTGAACAGGCATCGGGAAATGCCTCGATAATGGGGTACTCTCCCTCCACTACGTACCTGAATATCGCCCTGCCGTCCGAAACGACGACATACGTTCCGACCCGGTCCGCATTGTTTCTTGGGGACCTGAACCCGTTCTTGGAAAAAAAAACACAATTTTACGAATATACGCACCAAATATATTAATTGGAAGACTCGAATTTGAAGTTATCGGTTTCCGGTTTGTCGCGTTGCATAAATGATTACACTTGTACTAATGTAAAGCCGAAATAGCGGTTGAAGAGTACGTGGGGGTTCGGATATTGTATTCGCCACTTTATTTACTCCACTCCATCGTGGCGATATACCGTTTTCATTTTCCTCGTCCGCCACTTTCATTTATCCCGGCCCCGAGCCTAGAAAAACGAAATGCCGGTATCGGTCTTTTATTGTTCTGACATTTCCAATTCGGTTATATCATGTCCCTCGCCCACTTAGCATATCCATGTTAGTCCGTCCGGTGTCACCTCAACGAGGACATTCCCGGAAAATTGGTATTATTTTATATTAAAGGCGGCCTTCCCATGTCGGCTCTCTACTGAAAAAATCCCCCGCTCGTCTCTGTTCAGTTTGAACCAATTAATTAGTGGGGAAGACAAGTAAGGAAAACAAAGTCCGGAGCTCTTCCATTAGCGTTATGTAAGTTAGCGACGGTTCCTACAAAAGGAACCCTACTTAGGTAGAGTACAGTGTATGTTCATTGAAATTCACCTACTATGCCAATATCGGCGTCAAGTCCGCGGGCCATCAAAGCGGGTATTAATCCCCCTTCCCTCCCCCATTGTATCATAATGTATAAAAACACAACGACAATAAACGAGGAGACAGGATGAGTCTTGGACGCTGGTTAGATTAGTCCATGGTTGTGCTCCAAAGTGTTATTATTCAGCGATTACACCCTTCTTTGTTTGGGTTTGGATTTTGTTTGGGCTTATACTGCGTACGTCATTTTTGCATACGCGGCGGGTGCAGTTAAAGAGAATGAGATTAAAATTGAAGATATAGAAACATATTCTTTGGAAAAAATAAACTCCAATATATATTTCTCTCGTTAAACGGATGAAAGTTGGCACAAATAAAAAAAAATGCTAACGTTTTTTGTTTGCTACTGAAATTCGAAATGACATTGTGACGCGTCACGTAAATCTAGTGTTAACGGGACGGAAGATTGAATATTTCGAACGGCCAATTTCGGAGACAATTTAGGGGGTTCTCGATTCGAGTAATTTTAGGGGATGCGCTGGTAAAAATTCATATCTCCGCGGACGGCAGAAACGACGCGACTAGCCGTGAAATATGACTGGGTAACGGGGTCGGCTTATCGCGTCGAAAAGCCCGTCGGGGGACTCTTTGTCCGTTCGATAAATGACTCATGCCGAAATAAGACGCTCGGCGAAATCGCCGTTCGATCGGAGCCCGACATTAGGACGGCGCTTCGAGTCGGTTATTGGGCCAGAGGAAAGCTTGACGAAACTTCTCTACGACAGTGATCTTTCTCCCCCCTTTATTGTTTTACCGTCGCTCGTCGTTATTCCCGCCTCATCGGTTCGTTCGAGCGGACCACCGGATACTAATAAATATCGGCGTGTCCGTTACTCTGTCGACACCGAACTCTAATAAAATACGATGGAGACGAATCTCTTTTCTACTTTCCCAGTCTTTCGGATTTACGTTTTTCGGCTCGTTATTTTACTAGCCCATCCGATTAGAATTAAAAAAAAATGATAAAACGTGCAAACCGGTAAATTCTGCCTCCGTCTTTCCCTTTCCATCCCTGTGAAAGGGAACCTGGTGGGGGAACGGATTAAAAAGAAAGGGGGTTAATTAAATTTTGATGGGAGTACCACTGGCCCTGGCAGAAACTTGTATCGGCCTCTCTGAACGGACTTGAAAAGGTTCGGGAACGGACCCGGGGAAATGTATGCGTGCGGTGAAACACCGCCTTGAGGATTCCCGGCTTTTTCGAGATGAAAAAAGGAAAAAGAGGGACGGAAATGAATAAAACAAAGCGGAAAAATTACCTCCACCGGCTTCCTGCTCACCTCCGTCCGCTCGCTCGGAAAATCGTGTGCCTTAACTGTAGACCCTATTGTCGTCACGTGTTAATTCGCTCTCGGAAAATCCTTAATACCTCGCTATAAATATTTAAACTTAACAGACTGTTAACTAAATAGAGTCCTTTATTTCAATTACCGACCTATTCCACCTACGAACGAGATGCAATTTTAGTATCTTTTTTTTATCATAGATTGAATTATACTAATAAATTCGGGAAATTTTGTTACCACAGTCCAAATTGTCCAACGTCCCTAATATAGACTACCGTCGATTAACCTTCACCTAATGTTTAAAGGGAGATGACAAGGTCGCCCTGCATACATCTTAAAATTCAATAAAATGGTAAACAATATAATGAGGATGATAAGCCCCTTTTTTGTGGCGAGGAAAGGACGTTTCAGGCTTAGACGCGAGGTTTAATTAATGTTGGAAGCTTTGTTGGATTCGCCCTCTGAGCTGGAGCCCTTCTCGCGGTTCCGCTCTTGAATTTATACAAAAGCGCGACTTCCTCTTTACAGAAATATCAATTTCAACCGATATCTCCCAATTTAATCTCCCAATCCTAGTAAGGAGCTTTTCTCTATATTTTTGTCGTGACTAATATTTTGGTGGAGATTTTTGTAATGGTTACATAATAAGTAAAAAAATGAAAAAATCATTTTAGCGGAAGTTAGGAGGTGATTGTCAGTTGATTAAAAAGTTGCGAGAGCGTTCAAACTAACACAAAGGACATTAATTGATAATATAAATAGAATTACCCCATTTAGCGATGGTAATAAAATTACGCGAACTACTTGCCCTTTTTCATTCAAAATAACTTTGAACTCTTTAGTGTAATTCACTGTATAAATTTGTGGTCGGGCAATTTTTGTTGTACCCCAGGGAATTATGTCAGATTAAAAAGATATTTACTACTATGGCATAAGCGAAATCTAAATCTCTGGGACCACCCCTTCGTTTCCCGAAGGACATATCAAATTCAACTTAGACGAAGCACATTTCGGCCGATGGTTAAAATGTTCGAGCTAGAAATTGAATCGAATTCAGTAAAAAACACTTACAGCGTTCTGTGTATTTTTATTTATTTCTTTTTAACAATTATTCCAAGCCGGAAATTAATACTGTACAGAGATCGTCGACGGTCGGGACTGGCGTAGCTTCGTGGTTAAGCGGTCCGGTTTGGAATCCCCGTGGCCAACCAAATGAATTTTCCTCCAATTGAAAATTTTAATTGATTTTCGACTAATTGGTCGTATAACTCGGGACCGCTAATTAGACTATATATTTGCATAAGTCTGGAATTCCTTTTATGCGATCCGCGAGGATTTGGAATACCATAATGTTTTTCGATGTTCTGTCTCCTCTCTCCTTTTGATAGAAAAAACTAAGCGTTCCTCTTTCTTCTTCAGAAATTTTTTCTGTAATTTTGAGCGTAAGAAATAGAATTTTAAATTTAAAAATGCGGACACCGGGTCTATTTCTCTTGCCTGAGATATATTTCTCGTTTTCTCCTCTACGTATTCTCGATTTCAACGCCTAATTTTATCCCAGAGTATACTACTTTTCTATCTCTTCAATTTTAATCTCATTCCACTCGGGCGTAAGCTTTTTTCCCCGTGCGTGTCAACAGACTTGACAAACGCGAAGATTGGCCAATACTTCTAAATAATCGATAAATAATCCTTAACACTAGGTTTACGGTTTAGTTTATTTTTTCAATAGTTTTGTAATTTTGAAATTCTCTTTGCGGTATACGTATCTCTACGGTATGCGTCAAATTGACACATAAGAATTGCCGATAAGGTTAGGGTTAATAAAATCCTTTTAATTAGGTCCCGCGCCCTGAGGTATGATTAATGCTTGTCGATAATAGGAACGGGAGTATTGCCTCGGCGAAAGCCTTAGTTGGGCTTTATATCCCATTCCGTTTGGACCCTTACGCGAGTCTCAGTTCAATCGAGGGAAGCCGGTTGCATAATTGCTCTATCATCGGCAGCAGGATTGCTACTGCTAAGTCAGTCGTTGGCTGGCGCTCCATCTCGGGTCTCAACCCGCACCTCAATCCAGATTTCAAGCCCCGAGATGTCGAGACGATCACTGCCCCCCGGACGACGAAAACATTGAAAGGAATAATTCGAGAACATCCAAATTGCCGTTCTTTACCCTGCTCCAAACAAGAATTGTTCCGTACGACCCGAAACAATATGTCTCCGAAGCGGTTCCGGAATCCGGAAGGCCCTAAGGCGTAAAGGTTATCGATTCTTCCCCACCGCTTGCCGCTTGCACACTATACACTAAATAAAGTTAAAAATAAAAAAACCTTTATATATTCGTATACGGATCCAACTTATGTAATGGTCGATACCGACCCACAAATATGTTAAGTCTGACTAACTAAAGAGAAAACTATTATATATATATATATATATATATATATATATATATATATATATATATATATAAGGAGAGAGAGAGAGAGAGAGAGAGAGAGAGAGAGAGAGAGAGAGAGAGAGAGAGAGAGAGTGGCATTTTATTCGATTGCGGATTGTTTAATAATTAATAACAATAATTTTCAATAACTGACCAAGAACCATAGACCCCCTCATTTCAAAATCTCCAGCCTTGGCCGTACATCCGGTACATATTATTCTGGAAATCGCTTTGAAAGGAGCGGATGTTTCTTTCTTTTATCGGGTATGGCATTACTCAAAAGGCGTCCGAAGTTCGGGATTTAATTAAATCGCCGTTTCACATCTTACACCCACCCCCTGGTGTCCTCAACACGTTATTATCCCCGTAGACGTCGGTTATTTGATTTAACAGTTGGGAACTGCACGATTGAAACCCCCGCCCCACTCCTCACCGCATCCGACCCTTCCGAGAATTGAGCTCTGTCTCGAATCAGTTCGAAGTACCGAATATGAAGGGCGGAGGTTTTGTAATTTTAATAATTCAGTTATCGGGTCTTTGCTGAAGAAGCCGGCTGTCCTAGAGCTCCCGGAGCCCACCTCTTTATTGCCTCTATAATTGATTTTTCGAATGAAGCAGGTTCATTTACTTTTTTTTTATTTTTATTAAATTTTATTTGATCTAATAAAACTAATCCCAGTGTACAAAAGACGGGGAATTAAATTCGATCGGTTCCGAGGTCGAAAACGAATACTGTTTTCTGGGAAAGAACCCAAAACTTTATTGCGCGACTGAATTTTTATTTTCATTACGTCGCCTTTGTTTCTCGAAGGCTTCCCGAGAGAGGCTCGTCCTGGTTTTATCTCCCGTGTAACCTGCGTCGGATGGGAAGAAAAAATCCTTGCATTTTCCTCCGCTCCCCCGTCGTGGAACGTGAAGGGCGCAGGTCCGTATTTTATGGCCTATAAACATTTTATTGCCATTATTGGACCCGGGTCCAGTGGAGTAAAGATATCGGTCGGCGGTTTACTACGGTCTCTTGACCTCGACCCCGTAACAGGCTGAGGAGAAATCATTTTTGTACACTCGCCCGTCACAAAGATTTATATGGCTCGAAAAGCGCCATCCCTATTGTTGTACTTTGGGCGATGATGTTTTAAATTATCATCTCTT
Organism: Lethocerus indicus; assembly: GCA_019843655.1. NCBI lineage: Eukaryota > Metazoa > Arthropoda > Insecta > Hemiptera > Belostomatidae > Lethocerus > Lethocerus indicus. The sequence continues at coordinate 24,432,058 of JACDQD010000001.1, forward strand.
ACATTAGTACGAATATGCCGGAGATTTATTTACTATCGAATATTCTGTAAATATTTCACACTCGTGGCCTTTCATTCTCGGTTATTTCGATAACTCTTGAATATCGGAAAGGTGGAAGGTTCGGAATAAAAATAATTTAATCGTCGGTAAGAATTGGAAAATACACAATAATTTCCCGGTAGATCCGTGGACCGTTTAAATGCATTGAACGCCCCTAAATAGAGTGAGCGGCCGCATACATTAGATACCGGATACTGTACAAAAATGTTCCGGGATTCTCGAAAATGTTAAATCCGGAGAGTATCGGAAACGTGGAGGCTGCCGGCGGTATGATATTATAAAGGGGAGACTGAGAAACCGGACGGTCATTATAAAATAATAGCGGAGGGAAATTCCCGCCTCGCCAATAATGACTCGGCCCCTAAAGGACTGGGTCGCGATACCGAATTTCCTGAAATTGTTCAGGCGTTGAACTTTATTTCGAACGTTTCCGACACTCGTCGGTTGTATTCTCATCCCTAACGAGGATATTCCCTCCCAACTTTTTCCAGTTTTACAGCGAATATAACTTCGAAGGAGTTATTTTAAATACATGCCGTTATAAAGCCCCTAATAAGTTGCCCACGAATTGTTTTTGAGTAGCCCGAAGTCCTCTGCCCAGCACTGTAAAAGTGGGCTCCGTGTAAGGCGAACTATGAAATCGCTAATAACTTAAAATCTTATCTGATAGTATTCTTTTAGTATCATCTACAGTTTTATTGTATTAATCATATATTTACTTCACAGTACCCAATAAATATTACGGAATTATTTGCGTTTATTTCCAATATCCAAATTCATTTAATTTCAAATGTAGGTGGGGGTACAATTTTCTTTTAATAATAAATAATGCTACATCGTAGTTAAAATATATATAACAAATATACATATAATTGTAAACATTTTATTTTTTAAATTCGAAATTCCGTGCATAGCGCCCTCAGGGACATTGGCGCGGTAAAAAAAAATTCAAAATTAAATAGTGCAACATTTTAATTTGGCATGGATTTACGATATTTCGCTTCTTTACTTGGTCCTCCGCTTATGGATTTTGAGGTCGTGAATTTTTAGAACGTCAAAATTATTAAGCCGGCGTCGTTGATGATACGCGCTGACGTAAGCGTTTACGCTTCGTTTTATTCCTTATATTTTGGCCTCTTTATCGGAGCTCGATTCTTGGAGGATAACGAGTGATTGCCTTAAGGAGGAACGGGAATAATCTCTTCGAACCGCGGGTCCCTATTCTATCCTGCGCGAAACAGCCGCGATTATCCGGAAATCCGATGCATTCCGGGTTTGTCCCGAATTTGAATACGCAGTAATGTTATGCGAGATACTTTTTTTATTTATGTAAACAAATGTTTCTCCCATCTTTCGTTTGTTGCTTTAGACCCCATAACAAAACAAAATCCTTGTACAGATTGTTTCTACTGACCACAGTAAGGGCACATTTTATAGACAATAGCTTCCTTTTATTGAAATGGATGTGGCCTCTATGTACTAGCGTGATAAACCTTTTATTCTCGATTCTTCTTCCCCAGTGGCAGGGCTGGCGATTGTATTTCTGTTGTCAAGAGACAGGCGAGACTTAGCGACTTCTACATTATCCTTCCCAGACGTCACGTACCGATGACTCATGCCCCTGCTCACCTTTCCCGTATCTCACTTGGTACCCACATTTCTGCGCTGCCTTTCAACTATATATAATCTCCATATTGTTACACGTTTCGACCGGCCCGAATATTTCCGCACAATACATTCACATTTTACCTAGTTATTTGTAACGAATCCTCGTAGAATGTTATTAATTTATTATGGCTAATAAATCAGCGGATTCCGTTCGTAGGTAGGAATGTTTTCACCGATTATGTACCCTTGATAAGTTGATGTTCCTTCTATCAAAATAGTTATACTCCGTCATGAATTCTTCTGTCGAATGATTTATTCGCGAGAATTAAAATCGTAATATTTCATGTAGTCTAGGATTGCGTATATAAAATAATATATTTTAAAAGAAAGGGCGATCGAATGTCATCAATGTTAACCGAGAAAAACTGTTATCAGTTATTGAGAAAGTTATTTTACAGGGCGAGTGTATCTCTCGTGAGGACCACTACACTAAATATGGGACGAATCTGGGAAAATTTTTGAAAAAACTGAATTTTTCGATTTTTCAACATTCCTTTAATGGGCAAGTGTATTTCACCTGGGGATCGCTGTTGGCGGAGTATTGGCCGAATATCGAACAATATCAGAAATTTCACACTAACGAAAATAATTTCAACGGACGTGCCCTCGCGTCGATGATTCAATCTCGAACAATGTTCAGGAGGAAATATAACCCGAAAGGTAATCATATATCCCCCTCTCGCCCACCCTCCACAGACAATTTATTTTTGGAACGGGGGGTGGCTCGGTTAAAATTAATTGTGTTTAATTAGTTAAAGTGCTGCTAAACGCCCGGCGAGCGTACAATATATATTTTCGCCGGAATTTTATACTGTTTACCCCGAAATGTAACCCCATTTGATGTGTTTATTAAAGGGGGGGCCCTTCACGGGAGGCGGACAGTTACATCAGATTAAATTTAGTTACAGAACGGATATCTGGAAATGGATTGATTGGGATGGGGAATGCGTACCCCTATATAAATACTGCGGGGATCGCTTTATTTGTCACGCCTCGTCGCAAAATTCCTAGTATTGAACTTTCTAAGAAGACGTCTAATTCCTACAAAATTCAATCATTGCGATCTATAATCCTTCGTAAAATCGTTGACGCCCCACCTTATGCTTCTGACCGCACGATCCGTTCCGCTATGTGACAGTCCCTTTCGTTCGTGAATTAGGAGGCTTCCCCTTATAAAACCATCTCGCTCAAAAGTATTCCATCACTCCGATCCTTAGTTTCGAGAAGTACGTCACCGTCCTGAAAATCTCGAGCGCCACCTTAAGAGGAGAAATGGCGGCGTGATTTCCTCCGTATCCAGTAAGGGCTAGAGCGGGAATACCATCGATGGGTGGATTCTCCGTCAAAAGTAGATTTGTGTTATTAGATCTCACTGTTGACAAACATAATGACAATTTGTGACAGATCTACGATCTGTCCTATGATTTATCCTTGGTGTTTAATGCATCCCAAGTAACGTTTTGAAGTTGGTTTGACCGACTACAAAGAAAATGAAATACTGGAATCTGCAGTTATATTAACTTTAACGTTGCTGTTGACCGTTCAAATTGAAGTTACCACTGCGAAGCCTACTTTGCGTCAATTAAAGAAATTATCAGCGGGGTAATTATTACTCTTATTTCACTCCAAGTGACGTATGGATGACAACGTTTTGAAAACTGACCCAACGTTCGATTTATTCCTCGTGATTCGCAGTTTGTAGAATTTCAAGAATTTATCCTGTGTCGGAATGATAGATACATTCATTTTTCCCGATAAATTTGTCTGCACCGGTATTGTGTTTTCGCCATTTCCATTCCGCCAGCAAATACGGGACCATTTCTTCACCATTTCCCGGCACCTAAATTCGTTAAATACGGGCGACGTTGTTTTCGAGAGGGAGACCTTTTGCAAGCTAGACTGTTTGATGGGGATGCAGTTGTGTTACGAGACTGCCCGGCTGAATTCTAATGAGTAGACCGGCGTTTACGAGGTCCTCCGGGTTGAATGAAAACTGCGGGTTAGACGTCTCGACCCGGAGACGTTTTATTATCCACGTTTCATTAAAATGCAACCCGCATCGTTATCATTGACCAGCCATATCCGAATCCGTTCATAAGAAAACAGGTCCAAATTTAGCACGACCCAAGAGTTCTTAACTTCAGAATGCCACCTATAGAGGCATTGAAAGGGGGCTTTAATTTAAATTATAAAATTAAAGTATAGAGGTTCGAACTTGAAATAAATGCAATGGTAAATAACAGAGTCTTTTGAGGGTATTTCGAGGATTAGTCTGGCCCCTTTTTCTAATAAGCGGCGGTCGAAGAATCGTCGGTTTAGGCGATGACGCGACAAATAGTCGTTGGAAGGACATCGAGTATTCGTTCCCGGGCTTAAACATGTTGCAAACAAAGAGGTCAGGCAAAACGGAAGTGTAAATAGAGCGTACCTATCGGGTTTTACACATTTCTTTGTCCCGGGGCGGACCCCCCTCCTCGAAATTTACACCGACGCCAAAAACCAAACGCGGACGGGGACCGGGAGCTTTTATAAATAATATAAAGGCGGCACTATTGAGTGGGTCTAACCTTCCACAGCGGTGCTACCTCTCTTAAATAATACATCGCCAGCGAGGGTTTCCCGCCGGAGAGGGTTACGAAGTTCGTTGTTTAACCCTTTCGCTACTACGGGTGACTACAGTCATCCGCCACAAAACGCCGCATAGAAACGACGGGTGACTATAGTCACCCGCCAGAAAACGCCGCTTATACACGAACGGCGCATCTCTTACAGAAACGGAACCAAAAATCAAGGCAGATGCTATCAATTCGCATTTTTTCAGTTCGCAAACAATTGCAAGCGCTATTGCAATGTTTATTTCTTTCGACAGTGTTTTGTCATTGGCCTCTGGCACTCGAATGTATAATAATAGTTAGTCGTAATTCGAATGCGTCAGAAGATAGGAACGAAACCTATACGTCTTAAAACTGCATTAAATTTATATAAATATTGTAAATTGTGGTATAATCATTTTAAATTACAAAGTAAAATTATAATGTTAGAAAGTCGTTTTTGAGACAAAAGTCTTGGCTCCGAATGTTAAAGACTGTGCGCGCTTAATGTTCGCACTTTCGGCACGGTGCTCCGTTCCACGCAAGCCACTCCGCGGCGGGCACCGCCAATGGTCGGCGGAGCTTTATACCTTGCGGTAGGAGCGAAGTAAAATGGGCTCGGTAGGAAATAGATTATTTTATATATTTACTGTCACAACTACAATTTTTTTCGTTATATCTAGTGACAGTTATATAGTGACATTGTTTCAGTTTGAGTCTTGTATGGAGGTGGTTCCGTGTCAGTCTTCCGGCAGTCCCAAGTACCGCGCTTGATTTTACAATAGGAAAGAGTTGGAAATAGAAACGGATAAGAATGATGAACAGTCGGTCAAGTGTCTAACCTAGGGGTACGGGGACACGGGAGTTCAACCTGCACAGCCCCGTCCCACTTTGTAGGGGGCAACCCCGGCTTAGCGCTCGCCGGCATCCACACGGTTATATTGTCTTGAGTCTGACCGGTTTCAGCCTCTCGCATCGTCGTCAATAGCACCCGTGCAGTGGTAATCCAAACCACGATGACTTTAATCGGAAGTCGAGGTACTAATGGGAGTCACTGTTGCCCATTTAGCAGTTAAATGGGTCCATCACCAGGTCAACTTACTTGTTCTACAACCACCTCCGAATTTACAAGTCTGTTTATGGCTTTGTTTTCAAACTCCATCGAAATGACGTTTCGGATATACCTAACATTTATAACCATCTTTCATTATAATTTCCTATATAATCCGATGCCAATATAATGTTGACAGTTGTTAATAGTTCGTAACCACCGCTGTTGGAATATCCGTAATCCACTTAAAACGTAACAGGTCTGAAATTTCTTCTTCATTAATTATAGCTGTATCAGATAACACGGAACACCGCGTATTACCGATTATATATCAAAATTTATAAGGATAAGAAGGAGTCTTCTATTTGATTATATATGTCATCACGCGTTCTCTAGGACTTTTATATTACTCTCATGGCTATTAATACTTTCGCTGCGTTCCATTCGATTTATCATTTTTCATTAATAGTAGTCTATCCGGTCTCGATTATTAGCCGGTTGGTTATTAACAGGCGTCTGTGAGCCGACCCGTGAGTTCAGCTTTTCCGAGGCGCCTCTTGGGAATCCGCTTCACGCCGAGCATCTGACACATGCGGTACGCACTACAACCCCCCCCCCCTTTCCCCCGCCTTAATTAACTACAGAATCCTCCCAGCTTTAACCTCACAGAGAAGTCTACATTCTATTCGTAGATCTGAATACGAAAATGAGCAGATTTAAAATCGCAAGAAACATTTGGCTGACATAAATCTTACTGAAATTTCTTCCGCCATTATCCAATCAAATATGTTTCGTATATAAATTCTAGTAATTAACTTTATTAATACGTAATAACGAGGGTTAAAGAAGAAGGTTAAATGCTAAAGGTTTCTGATTAACACAAATTATTTATAACAACAAATTAATCAGAAAAATATATATAGAGAAACACAAAAATATGGGCGGTAGTTACTATTTATATTTTGATGAATATTTCCAATGAAATCACGTTTTAAATTTATTTACTGAATTGGGAGGTTTCGAATTGCGCGGCAACGCCGACGAAATGCTTACGCTAGATATACTCATTTTAAAAATAATATTTATGATTTGATTCTCTCATGGGCTAATCGGAGTAATGGGCGGAAATATTTCCTGTAGAGGCCAGTGGCATAGCTGGGATAAAATAATATATTCAGTTAGAATGAAAATAATTGATACTGTGATATTGCCATTACATGGTGCTACTAGATATTTTTTCATGAAAGATTTTTTCATACCCCATGCATTCAGACTGTAAATGAATATAGAGAAATCATTATTTCATTTCCCAGCTGTTCTGATTGCGTTCATTTTTGTTGGGTGTCTTGTTGTTATTATTTACTTTCCGCCCTTATATTGGGACACTACAATTAAATATTCTACCCTCCTTCAATTTTTCTTCTATTTATTTTTCGAATTGGCGCCAGTAAAACTTAATTTTGTCCATTTCTTATGAAAAAAATAATACCGACGACAGCGAATCAACATCTTGTTAATTAATATAAGCATTTTGAAGTGAATTTTTGTGTCTGGAAATCATTTTTTAAATTCTAATTCTTTTATTCTTCAAACAGAATTTAAGTTCTACGTTTCTAAGATTTTTCACAATTTTCATCGATGTGTAGCCTTGACTTTACCGCAAGTTTTTTTAAATTTTATATATTAAAATAGATTATACGAGTAATATAATTACTATCCATTATTAGAATGGTTTTCTATCGGAAATCCTCGAGTCCAATTTTCATATTCAAATCCGCAGTTGGAGAAAAAATTCGCCAGTGTGTCATGAATGGAACCGGCAGTCTGGCGGGCGTAAGATCCGGAGGCTATCTCTCTCTCTATGGAAATTTAAATAGGAAGGCAGCATAAATGTCGGTTTCGATATGTCCTCGAACGTCTCTGAAGTTTCGAATTCCGGGGTGGAAATATTTTGAAATATCGAATCGTGGCCAGGTGGGAGGGTGGTGGGTGAGGTCCCGTCGTTATTACGGTGTTAATTTATACGGAAGCGTAGATTATTTAGTGGGCGGCCCCCACAGACACGATATGATTCGTGACCGCTCTTCATTTGTCAGGGGCCGAACCCCCCACGACACCGAGAAACAACAAACTCAACAACGAACCCGTTTCTCACCGCCCCTCCAATAAATACACAAATATACCGGAACAATACCGCGGGAAGTGCGGGCTAAAATCGAATCCCAAGGCGGCGGGTAACAACGGGCGAATATTGATTTATTTAAAAACAGCGTTAACATCGGGTCATTTTGAAATAAGCGCTTATTACTGATTACTGCGGCGCTGTAATATCGCGAATATTGCGACAGACCGAAAACCGGGCGTTTCGGATCTAGAAACCGACCTCAGTTGCACCCCTCAGACTTCCGAAGGGCTCCGATTCATCCCGAATGGTTTGTCGAACAGCTACCAAAATTCAGGCATTCCTACGTGAATAGCTCCTGTGAGACTTCAGGTAGAGAATCTTAGTTCTCTTCTCTCTTTTAAGGGTTACGAAGTGGTGTCATTTATTCATTACCCGAAATTTGATTCGCCATTCATTTTAAATACCGCATTTATTAATTCGGCTGTATCCGCTCGGTATAGATTCGAGATCTATCGCAAATTCTAACTCGATAATCCCGGCAACCGGTACCCGAAGTCGGAATGCATTCTTTCACTTCGAGTTTAGAGGCAATAAGTGCGGACGGTCGGTGAACGACCCTGCAATTTTCGCGCCTTTTTTCACTTTATACCGCTTCTTGAATACGGGCAGTTTGACGGCCTCCCCATTAACGTCATTTTTTAATTTGACTGTTACAGGTGAGTACCCAGTGGCAACGATCTGCGGTTACGGCGGGAGTAAGTAAACTTCAGTTTTGATTAACGGACCCGGCTTTACGGCCGGTTTTATTGGGCCCCGCCCGGTTGTTTATTGCCGCAGAGACGCGTTCGGGACCGCCTGTTATTTTCAACAGAGCCTATACAGGCAAACTTGTTCCGTGTCGAATACCGATATTTCATCGGGGAAAAATGACCCCCCGGGGAGGTTTCGTCGCCCAGTCACGGATCTCGGTTTAATCGGTCCGAATATTTTTATTTCGCACTCGATAAACGATCGGGAGAGATGCCGGAAATCTTTTCCGGAAAGCGCCCGAGACGCTATCCCCCCGGACCTGGTATCTTATTCCGAAACGTCTTGCGCCCTCCCTTTAAACGAACTCCGCTCCTGACATTACGCTAAACGAAAAAAGAAACGTTCGAAAGAGTTCGCCGAGTTTCGGAACCGATGTAATTCTATACATGTTATTCCGTGGATTCGGTACGATAAAACGACGCCATTTATGAAAACGTAAATATTAACTCCCCCTCCGCCATAGGACACCGTATTATCTCTTCACCTGTCGCCTAAGGCGCGTAACAATAATGGAACCTTTATTCGGTTCAGTTTGCTTAACCCGTTTGAATAACATAGGGGAAGTTTGGTTTGAATAACAAACTATCTGCGAAATTCTCGAAATCGGTTAGGAAAAAGCATTTGCGGAATATGCAACAATTTAGTCTATCGGAAACCGATCTCGGACATCGGGCCTGTCCGATGTTCTATTTTATAACAACCTCGATTCTATTTTAGTAAATGTAGACAACTGCTCGCCCCTCGGTTAGACCCCACTATAGGTTTATTAATCCTAACCGAGTGTCTGAAACCCGATTAAATTTAATTTGTGGAGTGTTCGTATATGATATTCTTTATTTGAGCCATATGAATCCATGAAATGCTTTAATTAGGATTTTATTATTCTATAGAGTGCTTGGGCGGTATTTAAGGTTCGTCCGATCAAATAGAAATGTTCTTTTATCGTATTTTTCTAATTCACTTTAAAAATAAAACAACGCTGTAGAAACTACAAGAATTAAATTTGTTAAAATCGAACCCATTTAATTCTCTCGGCGTACCTGTTTGGTTGAGGGGGGGGGGGTTAGAGCTTTTAGAATACCTCGATTCTCGCTATTTTTCCGTCTCCACTTAATTTAATTCCGTTATTTCGGGCGTAATTTTAAAACCGACCGACAATCAGTGGTCCGTCTCTATTGATTACTTATTCCGCGTTCTCTAAAGCAGAAATTGACCAAAATTGACCTCGATTATTCACTAATTCTTCTACACGAGCGAGCCTAAAATGCGACCGGTCATTAGCGGAATGAACTTTGTCAGCGGGGCAAACTGGCTTTCCGTTTTAGTTGGTTCGGATCTTGCGCACCGGCATCCTACCTACAACTTGAACGCTCGGCCACGAGCGTCCTGTCTTCCAGACAGGAACAAAATCATTTGCGAGCCAGGATAATCGGTTGCATCCCCGGGGCGAATCCGTGTGGCTCGCTCGGTGCTTAGACTCCGTCTTGTAAACGCACCCTTAGTAAATTCCCGTAATAATCAAATTTTCCCGGCTACCGGATTGGAAATAATAGAAGTCTATTTATCGTTCAACGCGTTATACTCGGACCGATTAAGTCTGTTTATGTACGATAGGTATGCGAACGGACCCGAGTAAAAAGTAGTCATATTGTGCGGTAGCAATGCGACACAAGTCTTTTGTATCCACGTGTTGCAGCCATTTTATCAATTTCAGTTGAGGATTCTGCTATTATAGATATTCTGTTGGGAGAAGAGAAAAAAAAATCCGCAAAGAATTTATCATATAGGAAAAATATTTAACTTAGTTGTTTTGACGTACAACTAGTTTTAACATAGAATGTTTATCGATATTTCTAATAATTTGCGACAATTTAGCATCGAGAAAAATATTGACTGAAGCACGCTCCGAGAATGGAGTTTTCGAATCTCGAAATTGGTCAATGCACGTCATACGGAACTCCGTATTTTAAATAACGAACGGAGACTATCAATTTATAAGATGAATTGAAACAAAAACAAAGTAGTGAACGGAGAAAATTGCAATTGACAAAATCGGGAGGCCCGAGGACGGGAGGTGAACTGAAAGTATATTTAGTAGAAAGAGTCACGTGAGCGGAACGGGCGAGCTCCGGCCGATATAAACTCGGTTTGAAAGGCATCGAAAAATGCCGTCGGCCAGTTTCGGCAGCTCACCGTCTTCGGTGGCATTTCACCGGCCGTGTTTAATATCCTTTCCCCACTGCACAATTCGGCATTTGCATTACTTGTGCATATTTTACGAGTGGAGAAAATCGCTCGAGTGAGGATAATTAAAACTCCCGCCGGTTCCCCAAAAAGCAAATACCTTAAATTTCTGCCTCGAATGGCGGCCCTGCGGTCGGGAAGCTCGGGTCCGGAGAATTTCACTACCGGCCGGCCGGGGACAAGAAATTGGATAGGGGTCCGGGGGAGGAGAACTGATAATTTTAATTAGGAGAGAATTAGAGGGCCAGTGACGGGTAATTGTGGAGGAGTGGACTCTCCTGCGGGGATAATTGGATTGATGTCGGGCACCTAACGTTAACCCCCAGTGATGGTCACCGCCACAATCCTCCCCGGTCGCTTGGATCTTATCGCTCGAAAAACGTGCATCCCTCCCCCCCCCGCGCATATTAAATACGCCGCTTCTTATATTGGGCTTAACTCCGTCGAAGACCCCGATGAAAATACTCCGGGGAGTGTATTTAGTAGAAAATAATTAATCGTTTTCGAATCGTTTTTGAGTCTCTCCAACTTACAAAGACCGCCATAAAAATTTACCGAGAATAAATTGCGCTAATTTGCGTCTGCGAACACAGAGTGCTTACAGGGTGCTTCATGCCGACATAAATTCGACGCGCTTTTGAATACCAAAACCCGTATATCCTTTATTCGGCTCTGTACTCTGAAATTCTGCGTGGATTCGCGGGAATGGATATTACCTCGGTTAGCGTCGGTCCCCTACCCGCTCTTGGACAAAGCCCGACTGATGGTTCCTTAATAGAAATACTCTTATATTTAGTACATAGAGGAGGGTTGAAGCGGGATCCACGGTGAATATATTGGAGCTTTGTTTGGAGGGGGGCTTTAGCCACCTCTGCCGGGGCGGTCCCCTTCTATTAGAACGATCAAAGCCTCCGTTCGACCGGAAGTAATCATACCTCCTATTATTGTACCGGAGGCGTTTCATCCCAGACAATAAAACCTTTATTCCCCGAGCTTTGCTCTCGGATTGATTTAGTTCGGGGATAACCTATTATTATCGCGGGCGGCCGCGAGGTATTGCTCGACCGTGTTGTGAATATGCTTCGAATTAAACTCGCCCAGATTTCCAGGAAACCTATCGCTGAAACGGAGGAGAACAACGATTGAACTTTCGAATCAAAAATACACCCGCGTCGAAATAAACAAATTATAATTTTAATAGCTCCCTTATATAACGAATCCGATTCTAACAAATGCGAAGGTGTAAATTGATTTAACTGTATCGCATTTCATTCTTTAGTTGTTATTTCTTGTAGACGAACTTTGATCGGTCCGAAAGCTTTGCCTCAAATCGTCACGCGTTTATTCGGCTGTTCACAACGCCACCCCTCTAAAAGCATTTATTAATGAATGAATTTTAACCCGATAAAAGAAAAGGCAGAATGTTGACTTCTTCTCATATTTGAGCCGTAGGAGTCGCGAAGGTGATTTTTTCTGCTGTTCGAACTGGTATTCGAACAGACGTGAGATCCGTGGATAAAAAATTTTGAACGATTAAAAGAAATGTTATTCTCTCCTTGAAGAAGTTCATTAACGTCTGTATAATAAACATTTATTTATAATTAACTATTAATTAGATCAAACTGCTATATATTCGAACTCATAATCAAACTGCTATAAACAGTTATATATTTCATTGTACAGTGCAATCGCTAGTGTAACAATCCGCTCGTAAATACGACTTTCAAGCTCCAATGCCTCCGCTTCGATTTCTATTTTATTCGCTCCGGCATATCGTTCAGCATTCGCAAATCGAGTACACCTGCTAGATGTAGCGGGACGGTTAGAAGATATGCCCGCTCCCAATTGTTGGAGATTCAAAACGCGGTTTCGGCTTTCCAACCGGCATAATGAATAAGGTCCGTTGTTCTCCGCGTCTGTAGTTCGTTTGTCGGCTGGCTTACGGGAAATTTAGTATTGAAACAGGGACGCTTATAGAATGAAGTGGCCGATTGAGGCTAAAACCCGGACTATTTCGCGACATTAGATGGCGGCCTTTTCAACCGCTAGGCTGGATTCATCCACGTGTCGCTCTCACGGTCTACCCCCGCCCCCCATCCGTAATTCCCAATCCAAAGGATTTAAATACGCCTAAGCTGACTGTAAGCAGAATTCAGCACTCTCTTGACGGTAAAGGTCGAAATTATCCCATTAACACTAAGTTTACGGGATGCGTCAAAATGACGCATTTCGAATTTCAGTAGGAAAATTGCAAAAAAAGTTTGCGCCTTTTTAACACTCGTGCTGACGTTCAGTCATTTAACGAGGGAAATAAATATTGCGGTTTACTGTGTTTTAATATCCTAATTTTCGAATTCTCTACGCGGTATACCTATCTCTACGGTATACGTGAAATTGACACATAACAAACGTCCGTAAACCTGGTGTTAAGTGTCCTCCACTTTGTATACAATGATAAATAAGCTCTTTTTCGGTCAGTGATACCGTTATGACTCATGGACTCGCCCGTAATGATGAATTTATAGTATGTGTGGGTCACGTTAAGGAATAAAAGAGAACACGAGACCGAAGTAGAACATAGTGCCTACCTGATTAGGCGAACGTAGTAAATTTGCTCTATGAATTGGTCTTCTCTTTCTGTTATTTATCAATATTTTGTTTGAATCGGTACATTCTTTCACGACAATTGAACAATTACAGTCAATATATTTGAATTGGTATATTTCAGAAAAGCCTAGGTTTAGTGTTGGTTCTGTCGACGTTTCGCCGGATGAAATGCCCAATTTTGGTAGGGCGCATCGTAACGCGTTGAACTCCGACAGGCGTGTGACAGGACAAGAGCCCGAAGTAAACCGATCTTTATTAGGGTCGCTCTCCCCTTACCCTACACCAACTCCGGGAGTTAACCAGATTCTGAGTTCCGGCCGGCGTTAAATCCTCCTAACGTCCCACCGCCTTCCCATTCCACCCTTAGCACAAGCCGACGATTCTTATTTAATTCAAATCGACAATTTATACTGTCCCGGTATAATTCTTGAACCGGAATTTCAATGGCGAAATTCTCAAGACCATAAAGGCACTAAAATACGCAAGTAGTTTTCTACATTCTCAACAATAACCGCATACCGATTGGATCTCTTCTATCCAATATGGAAGTGGAAATTATAATAGCGTGAATATGAATGTCAGAATTTCTTTCTAATTTTTGTATAATGCATCTAAATCTTCCATTTAAATGCATTATGGTCCGCTCACGTATTATATGTGTTTCCGCTAACAATGCTGTAATAAATCCTCCTAATGTCCCTCTTTCCCCGTTAAATTTCAAGGACATAGGACCACGGAAAAAAATGGACCTTATTTATTTTTGTCGTCCGATATTATTGCCGTACACTGTATTGTTTAAACAAAATCAAACATAGGTATCGTTTTTATGAGGTTTCTCCAATTTTTATTGATTCCTGGCCGGCTTTACAACGAAGAACGAGGTGTAATTGACTATCGACGATTTTATAATATACAATACTTTAGTTTAAGCCATTTGAGAACATAAGTTGTCATTTCTACTTAAAAATTTGATCCTGAACTATGCTGATTTTCCTAGCCCGCGATATTATGTTCTCCCCGCTCCTTTGGATGCTGAGACTATACCGAATTGTCGTCAGAACACACGAAGGGGGATATCGAAAGCCTGAATATGACGCTACTCGGTATCTCAATTTCAAAGGCTGGGGTAATCCTTACGTCCGGATGCAAACGGCATTGTAAATCAGGGTGGCCCAGGTTTTATCCCCCGGATCATGAGATATTTTAAATTTTTACCTACCGTTTATAATTCCCACGTGATGTAAGGAACAAATTTTCACTTATCTTTGCATTAAAAAAAAAATTATCTTCCACTTCCAATTTCTCCTTAATAAAACCGCTCCCAAATTCAGCCAGTCTTCCCAACTCTTATTCACTTAATTTATTTAAAGCGGTGTATGCATACCTCAAAAAGTAAGCTTAACTCCTTTGGCTCGGTTACAGTGCACTCCTAGACTTTAAGGACTTATCCCTTAGGTCAGCATCGGCTTAAAAGAAGGATTAAAATTTGAAGTTCCTTGTTTCAATGAAGTCAACTTACCCTGTGGCAACAGGAATTATTTATTTCTTTATGCTTTCACCGCAGTCCAAATAAAACTAGTAAATATTTTACTTTCCATTGTTGACCGTAAAGATAAAATACCATTCCACGAAATGCTTATATCATTAAATCATATATAAAATCTGATGTACAATAAATTAGATGGAAACAAAGTATATATATATATATATATATATATATATATATATATATATATATATCATACTTATCTTATTTTTGAATTGATTCTTAATTATTCTATATTTTATTGGATCGACCGTATATTTTAAATTCTCTCTCATTAAATTTACTAATTACTTCATTAATACAAAATGTACGGGAGTAGATAAAATTATTTTACGGAACGAACGCGATATTGGTTTTTGCCTCTGGCTGTACCTTCGCACAAAGCAAATGTAATATTTTAAAGTTGGTCGCGTACGGATAACGAAACATAAATTACATATGAGTGGTGGAGTGGTAGGAGGAGAGGGAAAGTAATAATAGCTCAGAAAAAGAACGTAGTTTTCAAACCGTCGGAAAACGGAACCTATATAAGGAGGGCTGGATTCCAATCTGTTAGCGGGCCACTCGTCTGGAGGGCGTTTCATTTGCCTGTTTTATTGTGAATTTCGCTCGGCGTTACAGAGCCCCAGGCAGGAAATACACTTAAACCCGGCCTTGCAGCTTGCACTTCCCTTCCAACTTTGCCTTACAGCTTTTTTCTCCATATTCCCGGCCTTCTCTCTGGTCCCGAATTGAGCCCGATATAGAAAAAACCTTAATGAAAACCGAGAAGAGTAAAGGCGGGTCGAATTTATAGGGAAAAATACGTAGCCGTACACCAAATCCTCGAGTGTAAATTACACTATATATATATATATATATATATATATATATATATATATATATATATATATATATCATATTATATATTTATATATATCTGGGAATAAAGTTAGACTATCTGTTTTGTGGTTTGCGTTAGTTCTAATTTTTTTTTTAAATTCAAGCCTATCGACAGCTTCTTCATCAATCAAGAAGCATCTCGGAACGCCTTCCAAGTTTTAATCGCATCCAGGACCCCAGACTATAAATAAATTTGTTTTTCACTGGCAACAATGTATCGATTTGGCCGGTGTTTATGTCGATTCAATAAAATCGAGTTTAAGTCGAGTAATAGAATTTCCGAAGCTTAAACGCTCAAAATCCAGCACTATGCTAGCTAAGAGAATTTTTAGCGAACCGAATTTCTTTTTTCCTTTTATTTATAGTCATGACTACAAATCATTTTATGATGTCCAGTGACAGTCTTCTATAAATTATGATAATAGGATTGAATGGGAAATAAATGGGATCGGATTTTTAATGAGTGCGGTTCCATGTGCCCAGTTAGTTTTCAGTACGCAGTCGTGAACTAATAATTTGTTGGGCAGTGAGAGTTTTGAACTGTAGTGGAGGAGTATTAATTGCAATTTGTGACGTCATTTCGTTTCTGTAGACTTGTGCTGGCCGCGGGCGAATTACACTACGACACTACCTCCTCCGGTTACGTTTTTCGGTTTGACCCACCGGCTCGACCCCGTCCATTAAATATTCAGCATTTCCAGGATACACCCCCTGCACAGTCCACTCCTGGAATATTTAGAATGTCGTCGGAGCGACGGATTTTTTTCAATTTTATATAAACGTGGCTCGGCGGAGGTGGGTTTTTTCCTTCCTCTTGTACGGGAGCACGAAATTCTACCGATGGACTAATTGAAGTTGCCCACTCTCTTTTTGTTCGGCAAATTGCGACGACCCCGCACGGACAAATCGGCGGACGCCTGTTAATCAATTGCAATTTCGCGTCCGCGATTTAATTGAAATAAAACGTTACATTTTTTAAAACGGTTTAATTGTCGAAATCACGGCCACCGGGGAATTCTCACCCCCCCCCCCCCCCCCTGGGGGTGAACGTTCGTTTAATAGAACGTTCGACGCGGGCCCGGCATTCGGTGTAATTACAACTTTTTTCACCCTACACCTCTTTATTTCGTTTAAACTGAATGTTTTTAATAGCATCGATGATAACGCACAGATAACGCATCTAGTCATCCGCTCCGTATGAGCTATCGGATGATTACGCTATAATATTTATTATACGTGATAAATGTTCCGAGATCTATTATTAATACGGGATCTGTAGTCGGAGGCTCGGTAATATGCCAATATCCTCAAATGCTAACAGGATGGAGACTTTTTTTATAAATGAAAAAAGACGTGGTTCTTGTCTGTCTCTATTCCGAGATTTGGCCAGACCGGTATTCTCCTTGTGTTCAGTAGATTATTGAGCCCGAAGTTATGGCTCCGGACACCCCCGTGGATTCCGAAGCTATTTGTCCGTCCCGGTCATTACACAGTCGTCTCGTAAACCGTGAATCGGAACCGATACCCCGACGCCCAAATCGAATACCGACGACCGCGCTTAGAAGGTTTGGCGTTCGTTCTTAGAAACCTTTTCGGTTCATTATGATCGATTTTCTTTTCAACTGTGACCGATTTGTCGACATCTCAGTGATGAGAGTGCGTATTTACATGCGTGTGTACATCTCTGGCCTAATTCTTATTGGGTTTGTATGCAACATTAATTCCGGTCGATCTATATAAATGTCGGAAAAGAAATATTTCAGGAAGCTTAATTGAGTGCCCAAATGTAACACGTTTGTTTGACGGAAATTATGGTATTGTTAATCTTATTTCATTCCTCGATTCCCGTTTCATAATATATTAGTGATTCGCAATATTAAAAGTTAATAATCTTGCAAAAGTTCCCCGACTATATGAAATGAATATAAATAAATTTCTAAGTTCCGCAGAATACTGGTCGAGTATTCGGGCAATGTAAGTTTTCTGGTCGGGAGGAAGCGAAAATGCGGCCGAAATTTATTTTTTATGACCCGTAGTCTAACCTAACGCGTTTTCATTCCCCCGCGTTAAAAATTAACTTACCCGTACGGAACCGAAAACGGTATAATTAAAGGAGCCGGCGAAAAAGGACGTACGTCCGAGCTCAGGTGTGGACGACAGTAGCGCGTTACCGATGCTTAATAAAGCCCACGTTCGAATTTTAATATTAAAGGCTCCCTTCGTTGGTGGTGGGGGGAATTAATTTAATAAATTATAAAGGCGCGGAGAACAGTTTCTAATTACTCGGCGCGGAGTAAAATGCGGGCCCCCGGGGCCTAATTGGAAAACACGGATTAGTTTAAACTCTGAGACTGCGAGATTGGAGTTAATAGCCGGAAGTTATAAGGAGAAAGGACAGCGCTCTCCGATCGGGTATTAAGTCCCTGGAATCGAAGTAAATCCGAAGAAAGGAGCATCCGTATAATAACTCCAGGAAATTAGCTTAGGGGGAAAACCTCTCGAATTAAGAGGTCCGCCCCTTTTTTATATTTCTCAAATGACATAAGACGAGTTCTTTATTAAGTAATATCCGGCCGAGAGAAGTTGAGCGCCTTCCGGAACCCATCGAACCCGTGGATTTTCTT
This sequence comes from Lethocerus indicus, assembly GCA_019843655.1. NCBI lineage: Eukaryota > Metazoa > Arthropoda > Insecta > Hemiptera > Belostomatidae > Lethocerus > Lethocerus indicus. The sequence goes on from JACDQD010000001.1 coordinate 24,450,266, forward strand.
TGGAAAACAAGCTGCTTTTTTATTTGTACCTCTCGATAGGATGCCTGGCTCTATCGAAATGTGGGGGATGGGTTCTCGAGTTCATCAATTAAGGGGATCGTTGGAGTGCAGACGACAGGCCCCACCCGCTATTTCTGGCTTTCCCTTTCCTCCCAGTTTACAGATCGCTTCTTATTTTTGTTCACACTCGGAACACTTTATTCAAATTGAAGGCCGAAAAAAATGATTCGGTGGATTATGGAATATTCCATCGGTTGGACAGTCGTCTTCCAACGATAATAATATTAATAATTAATTAGTCTAGAATACCGGTTTCGCCCGGTCGCTATCTTCAATACCTCTGCGTCATTACATTGTCATGCAAAAGAATCACGAAAACATCGGAGGAAAGACAAGATAATTATTTAATGACGATATAAAAGGCAATAAATTACTCTTCGATAGGCAGGAATAATCTATCGTTGTTGCTGTCACTATCAGTACTGAAAGATACTTTAAAAAAGTAGTTAATAGCATTGTAGGAAATTCTTCCCCGTATTTTTGTGAGGGACGGTTTTATTTTTTTGTTGCATCAGATATGTTTCTTTCAGTATAATAGGTTTGCAGGGAGGTATTTCCACTTTGCCCTGAATGGGATAAAGCCGAAGGTAAATTGAGCCCACTCCAACTGGTTCATTATCCAATAATACCAGCTCGAAATCCTAATTTCCTCTAATGCCACTCGATTCCGTCTTAATTGAATCGGTTTAGGGCCACTACTCCTCTGGCAGAAAGGGATGCGGAAAATCGTAGGGCGATTATTTTCCCTATCCCTGGAGCCCGTGGGAAACCCGGTTTTATTTCTCGGATCCTTCTCACCCCTTTATTAAAAGGCTCGACGCCTTTTATTATTTGCCATCGAGGACAAAATCGGTCGTCACCGGAATACGAACCCGGTTCGACAATGCCGCGCTGATTTAACCGCAATTTAAAACAAACTGTTTTTTTCTCACGGCGTTTAAGTAAGATTAGAACATGTCTCAAATTCAAAATTTACATTTGTACTTGCACGACGTATAATTGTCGATCCCCGAGATTAGATTAGGTATCGTACCGATCCTGTAACTATTTTAAATTCGTGTATCGCTGTTAAAAATCGGGTCTACGGAGGGCCGTACACGTCAGGGCCCTAGCGCCCGTTAAAATTACCTTACGGAACGTTTTAATTAATGCGAGTAATTCAAAGCGGCCGTAAAGTGGAGGGGTGTTGTAGTGTTAAGGAGTGGTGTGAAGTTGAGAGTGTTGCTAATACATTAATGGGGGTCATGTGCCATGGGAGTACACGCCGGTGGGGCCCCTCTTAATAAACCTTCCGAAAATTGGCCTCCAAAAATCAACGAGGCCTACCCGTAGGCGATCTTCCACTCCGCACAATGTCGAAAGCCGTCCGAAAGTGGAAAAAATTGAAACCCCGAATTGACAATCGTATATTCAATATAAGCCGTTACGCGAGGTAGAATCCTGTACCGGATATCGACATATTGATAGTTACTGAATTCTCCTATGCTCGAGTTGCAGCCCTCGCGAATACTAAGCAAAAGAAGAAATAAGAAAAAGCGTCAAAGAAAAATAATATTCGCCCCTCCCTTATTTTTTTCACGGAACAAGTTTAATTTAATCCCTATTTAGCCTTTCGCAGTAGTTGGATTAAAGAGATGCTGACTAATAGTGCCCCCCCATGACGAGGGCTTTCTTTTCATTAATGAGTACAAAATCTGTTCATTAAACATAATTAGACGATACCTAGCCTTTTGTAGGATAGATTACCTGTAATTATGATTTCCTTTTTGCTCGATAAACGGCGCTTCCGGTAGATTCAGTCATTGGGGACGTGTTTTTATTTTTATGACTGTCATTGTCGCTCGCAGCTTAGACATTAATCGCATATTAGTGAAGGTAGTTTGCACATTGTGGTGTGTGTGTGTGTGTGTCGGTTAATACACGATACCTATTACAGACCGGCTCGTATGTGAAATAATGTAATAAAATATAATGTCGGTTCCTCACTTTCTCCTTTGATCCAGTCCTTCTGGTGTAATTTATTGTCGGACTTCATAATGGTCTTCTTTTATCCAGTCAATTGTTTTGATGTTTCTTCCGACGGTGGGAGACCGGAAATTAGGCTGAAGGGAAAAAAGTGTTCGTATGAAGGAATAAAACGTTACGTGTATTTCGATGAATTGTATCTCTTTTCCCAGGGACAAGTTTTGAAGTGGCGTATTTATTTTGTAGTCGTTGAATTTTGAAGAGCGCTTATAAGTCGCAGACGCGCATTAAGCGACTGAGAGCAACATCTCGAATGATAAACGATGTTTTGCCAGCGAAGGGAGATCCAGTCGGCGGCGATGGCCAGGCCTCGCATTGGCTTTCCAAGCAGTGTTCTCCTCCGTGTCGACAATTAATTGAAGGGGACTCGGAGCAATTTAACGCGCACCGGCGACACCGTTCTAATTATTTACAACGGGGGTTCGACCGAATTTTTACCTCCCTCGCCTCACCCTACTTTGCCACGGGGAATTTCGCGGGTGGCCATAAATTTTCCCGAAGTTTCTAGGTCAGGAAAACAACTCGGACCGACCTGAAAAATATCTCAAGGAGTCTCAGTGTAGACCTTTAAAATTCGGAACAATCGCATAGTATATCAAACCTATATATAGTAAATTTGTGAGATCAGAATCTCCAAAATCGTTCGTAAAAAACGTACGGCCGTCTCGTCTGGATATAAATATTCTCATGCTGTTATTTCGTGGTAAAACATCTATAAGTAGGTTTAACATTATAATTACTATATATTGGAAGTATTCTTATCATTAATTATAGTTTTGGTTAAATATCAATATAGATATCGAAACACACCCTCGTGACTAAAATCACCAGTAATTCTTATAGAATCGGATTCCTTGCAATCCGTAATCCTTCGAAAAATGACTAACGCCCCACAGTATGTCTCTAACCTCGCAATCCATAATGACCCAAATAAAAGTCCCATTCGTTCGGGAATAGCAGCTTCCCGGTATAAATCCTTCCATTCCGTATTAAAGTCTAAAGAGGAGACGACCACGCGATTTCCTTACGAACTGAGTAAGGTCGGGACCTTGATTGGGTGGCTTCTCCTTTCGGGAGTCCCGTGACCGTCACTAGATATAATTAAAAAAATTGTAATTGCGACTATAAATAAATAAATAAAAAATAAACAAATGTATATATAGCGACTAGGAATGAGTTTCGTCTTTTGACTGCGCGCTAGTAACTGATACTGACTGATTGTGAGCGAGCGCACGTGGTACAACTGAGCCGCCGACTCCAATAATAAACGGGCTGCTAAAAATAAATATGGCCGGTGGTGGTGGCTCTCGAAGGGAGGGGACCGCACTGGCGAGCGATTCCGCGGTTCGGGCGGTATTCTTAGCGCCGAGATCCGATATCGATTAGGGCCGCCGCCGCTCCTGCAGATGTTCCATCGGGAATCGGCCGGAGAGCTTTGCCCCACTCTCTCGCTCTCTCTCTCTCTCTCTCTCTCTCTCTCTCTCTCTCTCTCTCTCTCCCTCTCTCTCTAATGCTTTGATGAATCAATTTCGTGGAGCGATTTGATCGTCGGCTCAATGGCCGGATTTCGGTGCGTATAATGTCCCGATCCCCAATTAATCGCTCTCACTTATGACGGCCCTTCCGCGTAAAATTACATCGGCTCCGGTACGCCCAATTACATCGACACCCGTTTCCTTTCGCTAATAATGGCGACAAAAGATCGGGGAAAAAATAATTCGATTTTTAGATTAGGTAAAAAAATTTTAAATTAAGAATTTTCGTATATACGAAATTCCGTTTTTGTCGTAATTTGGCATCTCGACGTGTACTATATACTGTAGTCTTCTTCCTGACCCTCGCAGACCACAAAACAGATATTCTGAACTACTTAAAACATTGTTGACTTTCTGTGAAGATCGAGCGGTTGATAATTTTAGAAAAATTGAATGCGCGCCTTCTTCATTGCGGAGACGTCAGTTTCAAGGTTTTTACACCGCTCAAACCCCTGTAAAAACTGCATTTAAGTCGGTAATTCCAATCGTAATTTGTCTGCAGTAATTTTTTGGTGGCTCGAGTGAAGGTCGATTACGGACATGAAGGGGTAAGGCCGAAGCGTGGCGGTTTGCGGGTCGGCGACCGCATATTTGACATGCCTGCGCCGGGCATCTCCTGTTCCACCGCCGTGTACATTATTCAGTATTAATCAACAGAATATTCGATCAATTATCGAATTAATTCTGCCGAATATTCAATCCGTCGGACCGGCAAATATTTGATTTTCGTTTCTCGTCAAGTAAAATACTTTTTGACCCCGGACATGCGCGCCTATTATAAATAAATGCGCGTTATAACAAAACCGATCGTTACAGATCGGATATTCCGATACTTACCTCCGATGGAAGCGTCCGCTGGTTTGAACTTTTAAAAATCTAGAATAATCTGGGTCCTATCCCGACCGGGTGGTGGGCTAATTTTTTAAATCTTTTTTTATTTATTGTACATTCTACCTTTATCGTTATAAGTATAATTGTTGAAATATTATTTTGTCTCTTGGCTTTCATGATAAAGAAGCCACCCGATTATGGCACTTTTGACGTGTATCCGGGCTAAAGAAAACCTCTAGTAACGGACTGGAGCCTCAAAGAGTAAATTTGGACGAATAGTGAGGCGGGAATTATATTTTAGGAACCGGTGTTTTATTTATGCATCGACTGTCGGTATATATCTTGTGTAACATACCGGGGGCCATTAAGTATGATTGGAAGGATGTTTGGCTTCGATCATTTGTGCCACCTCCGGTATACTATTTTCAGATTCCTTTCAGGAAACGTGTTCATCGTCAAAACAATGATGTTTCAAAACCGAAGAGAAAAACGATGCCGCTGTCGAAAAATATCGCCCTATTAGAAAATTGGAGCCTAGAATGTCGGGGTTGTAAAATGTCCCTTGTCAGTAGACGCGATCCCCTTATCGGAAATTGGGGGAGAAGATGATGGGAATTTGGATAGAGACCGGTTTCAAAAGGGCTCTCCTATAAGCCGGCTCACAATAAGAAATAAAACCCTTCGGCTCTACAAAAGTCTGTCCATCGGCTATCTGACGCTGAGTGTAATTAACTGAGGGACGAAGTGAATGTAGGATGACGAATAACACCGGAATGAAACTTAAGGAACCGGGATTTTGCTACTTCGTCGACTGTTGACATGTTAGGTTTATGATGAATGGTGTGAAACATACCGGGGAGGATTAAGGACGGTTCTGTGGACTTTCGATGCGGACGTTCTCGGAAGTCTTAGTAGAACCCCTGTCTGTTCGATTCCATATGTCCACGTCAGTTTCAATATGGTTTCGCAAACTGTATGTTTGTTGGCTAATGTTAATTTGCATGTCCGTTTTTCTAATAGTTATAGTAGTCCTGATTTTCTGTTTAAGTCGATTCGTTTGGGTTGGGTATTCTATGTTAGACGCGGCATTTTAAAGCCGAATCTTTTACTGAATTAAAAATCTAAATTGCCTCCACATATATAAAAGCGAAAGGGGGAAGGACACTATTTATTATAAGCGAAAATAAAAATAGCATCGAGCGTTAAAGACGAGAGCATCGAAAATCATGCGGTTTACCGTTTGGAGATTAGTCCCGAGACGAGAAGATAACGATCCCTACGCTCGTCGGTTTAATCGTACTTAACAGGGTCGGTGCATTAACATAAATATTGTGATTAAACAGAGCCGGTAGGAGCCAGCCGCGAATGCGGTTTGCCTCCATTCCCGGGATCGTTCCCGTCCCATTATTACAGCGCTTATGTCGCGTTTCCCAATCGCGGGTCCCAATTTGCCATGATTAATGTTACACCTCGTACCGCCTAAATTCGCACCTATTGCATTACCCCATTTGCGTCGAGTCATTTTTATTCTGGCGCATAGGTCGAGTCTAAGACCAACAAACCCGAGATTCGACCTTACAAAATGCGCCATTAATTCATTTTTTTATCCGTTTAGAAGACGGGGGATTTTCGATCGGGCATTTATAATGGAAAAGATTTGTCCAAATGCGGTTTTTTGTAGAAAGTTTCCTTCCAAAAGACGGCGGCCAACGGTAAAAAGGTGTATTAGTTGTTTGTTTTTCCGAGCACGGACGGTATTTAAACTCTGAATCTTTACCTAACCCAGAAATCGAAACGTTTACCTGCCCTACATACAGATAAAGTGATTTCCCCCCCTCCTCCCGCTCCACAAACGGAAAACCCTGGCTTTGTTTTCTCCTTTTGTCGAGACGGGGTGGGACGTATCCCCGGAGCCCTAATAATAACTTACGATTCCGGGGGCTCGATTTTCCATATCTAGCCCCAACGCGGACAGGGCTTCCCACCAGATAAATGGAGCCACCCTCCCTTACGGGTAAAGGCCCCTATTTTTTACTCCGGCTCCCCTCCGCGGTACCGTATATCAGACAACTTTTTAAACTAAATATCCTACTCCTCCTCCTCCTCCTCCTCCCCGCGACGGAATATTGCGAAAGTTTTAACGCGCATAGGAGGATTCTTCTGTTTTTAATTTTTTTATTTATACCCAGAGCGATAAAAGGCGGTAATAATCTTCGCGTGATATGTTCCCAGAGCGGGGAGTGTAGAAACTTACAATTTCTCAGAAGTGAATACCGGGAAAATCGCGTGAACACTCGATTACGGTTTTAATTATTTTCTCTGTAGTATTTGATAAATTATTAATTAGCGAATTTATTCCGATTTGATCTCGTCATTTTTCTCGGAACATATTATTGGATTATTGAAACTCTAATTGTAGAGGGATCTGAAAAGCTTGCTCTTAACTACTTTTAGTGACTCAATACTATAATAAGAACAGTATTTTGCCAGTTTTGTACTTAACCTTCTGAATGCAATCCTAAGATTTTTTTATTCCTATTATTCCTAGCCGGAATTCTAGGACTCGCTTTCTGGCGTTTCAGTTAAACTATAAGCGATAATGTTTTAATAAATAAACGCCAAGTGTCCTAAGATTTTTTTCTTCCCTTATAGGGTCGTTTCACAAACATTTTTTAATGTTCGTCTTACTGCTGCTATAGCGACGGGTAGGTTTGTGTGCCATCTCAAAAAACCTGACTATGTCATTTACCCACGCGGATAATTTAATAAAAAATAATAGTATAATTTAAAAAAACGTAAACAGTCTGTACGATTATTGGCAATAAAATCGAAAACAGAGCCGGTCTAATTAATAATGCCGGCGATAATTCGAAGTTTTAGTAGCCGGACAGATTAAAGCCAACATACGTCGCGACAATTTCTAAACAATTTAAAGGCGGTTAAATGGTTTCACTTTGATACAGTTATAATGGCTGACACGATTTAAGTAACCCCTATCGGAAATCTGCCAAGGCTAATCTGTCGGGTAGCATTGGAGGTCGCATTAACTACATAAATGATTTCAAATTGTGTTACTTACTCTGTACTTCAGCCGCAAATTAACCCAAAGGAGTTAATCTTATTCGGCATTCGGATCCCGGGCCTGTTTATCGAGCCAATTGATTTGAAACGTCAACTTTAATAAGAACCGGGTATAATTCGACCTTTCTTGTCGAGAGTCGTATTCGCTCTTGCATACCTGGCCCGTTATAAATCCAAAAGGACGAGATTGCGATCATCAATATCGAAGCGTCAACAGATATCCGTAGTATCCTTAATCTACTAGACCCTAGTGACGAGGGCGACAAGCCAGTCTTTACGAAAGCTATTTCGTATTAGTAGGTCGGAAAGACTAGAGGAACGGTGTCTGCATGAAGGGCTGGCTAATGGGGATCTCGGTGGGTTATCGCGGCGCGGGTTCTGCCATTTCTCGTTCCCCGGCTCTACGATAACATAACGATATCGTAACGATACAGTAACGATAGGCCCTAAATTGACGCATCGCGTGTACCTCAACGCACCTGCAGGGCGTCACTAAGAGCCGGCGGGCTTCGATCTCTAACGACCTTCGGGAACCCCCGGCCGTAATTCCCTGCGCGGTACACTCCGACAGTATCATTTTCACATAAAGAAATCAGTCGTACAATTTTAAGCCAAACTCATCGCATACCGCAAATCTTATCACAGTGCTCTCAGGACGTGTCTTGAGAATGAAAAAAGGTTTCGCAGATTCGGCAATATTCCAAAGAAAATGTGAATTTTAGTCTCACGGAGCGTTTGTAATTTGTCGTCGAATTTTAGCCGGAAGAAAAAGGTGGGACAGAGAGTACACGGGTCTCTGACTAAGAATTGCAGGTTACTAGACATTCGATAAGCCAGATATTATCAATCAGATGCAAGTGATTGAAACTAGGAAAGGCCATACCCTCTTCATTGCTGGAAAAAGCCACTGTCCTTTTTCAGTCAGAAAAGAAAAGAGCTGTCGTTGAATTTAATTAAAAATTGTACTCGTGACTTAAAATAAAAATAATTGCTGGGAGTGTTCGAAATATAACGAAAATTCTTTAAATTTACAATTGATATGGGGGATCCGTATCAAGGCACGGTAATGGCCGTGCAACCTAAGACATGCTGTCTGAGTTCATCTGATCCCCGTGTTCTGAGGGCAAAACCTTCGCGTGCAGCAATAAAAAGACAGTAATCGACATGCTACAATACTGCGTTGACGTCATAAGGGGGAACTTAATCTATTAGCTACTAAATCCAGCAGCTTAATATTCAAATAACGCAAGCTCAACCGTGATGCATCTAGTACTTAATTATTAGCTTTTTTCTCATTGGCTCACCACAAATGCGGACAGTGTTAAAGCGAGATTGTTGTTAAAAAAATGTCGGGGCTGAAATTTGTTGAAAGAATGTTGACTTGTTCTCTTAAAAAACTTGAACAAATCGGGTCAGTCATTACCCGCGCACAAACTTTCGATAATGACCGCCCTGCTCATTTTCACCGGGGCTTCCACTCAACTTTTCTATACCATGTATTGGTTTTTTTATTAGGAATGCCCATGCATCATTTCTTTTGTTTTTTACATTCACGTATAGACAGAGTAACAGGTTTTATCGCTTTAAATTCTATTTTTTGTGTTATAAAAAAACTGCTCCTATTTTCAATGCGCCGGTTTTTAATGTTTTTAAGCGAAAGCCATTTGGCCCAAACAAGGTGTAACAATGTTTTACCTTCGGCGCAATTTTGATCCAGTGCATCTGCGGTATTTTTTAGTGCTCCTATTAAATAAAATTCCCGAAGCCTTTTATCGATATTTCCTTTGGAATTATCAATATTACGTTCTACGCAGAGGGGAGGGCAATTATTGGAATATTGGAATTTTATCTTTTTTATTTGTATTTTATCCGTTCCGGATTTTAATTCCAATGGATTTAGTGGTCTTCGAGGACTAAATGACGACGAAGCATATCCTACCAGGGATATGCTCGGGTCCCGAAATTTCTGCGCCCGTTCCTCAAAACTGAAATGGCCCGTCCACAAAAGGGACTTTCCAAAGTTTCCGTGCCTAGAGAAGCGTGGACATCGGCCACAGGGTTGCATTCAAAAGTCCGTTGCTCGGCTCCCTTCCGCTCCGAATCCGGGCACATAAGTTACCTTTCCTAAGTCCTAGAAATGGGTCTTATGCGGTCGTCTTGAGGTTTTGGGACGGCGCATTGAAAAGGGAGTTGGTCGTTTGCTCTCCTGCCTGAAATCATTTTCCTCGAATTTCCTCCGTCTCCCTGTCAAATCGAAAATCGAATTATGTCCTTCCTTACCTCAGGATAACCGCGCGGTGCGACTTATATTCGGCCCTAGTTTTCAGACACCTCGCTACTTCTATAGCGGCATCGGATTAACTATTTCGGAGTGTCTGTGTGGGGGGGGGGGGAATAAACGAAAATTAGAGGATCCTTCGAGGAAATGTATGTAACCGAAAATTTGGGCTAAAGGAAATTCCGCGTTCGGTGGCAAATTTAAATAACTTGCATAAATGGAGTTTAGCGAAGTTTCCCCAACCCTCTGACAATGTTCATCATCACCTACACTGTATGATAAGTCTACGAAGTGTTTCCCAGTTTTTTTGAGATCAATTCGTACTCTGTTTAAATTTGCAATCGAATTAAAAGTTAAAAGAGCCGGGGATGAAAGACGGGACGTTGCCTATGGTAATGTCTTGTACAAACAGTATATTTTCTTATATATACAACTGTTTTTTAACATATACATTCATTCCAGTCCGCGTCCCTATCTACGTTTACACGGACGACTGTACACAACGATACATAGTAGGGCGCATTTTCCTTAATTTTATCGACTGTAACGTCCAAATTCATTTTCAGAATTCAAGTCCGTATGTCAAAATTTGTTTATGGATGTTTGGTGTGTGTTTGGGGATATACAGATATTGAAAGTTGAAAAATATGGGACGCTTCGAATACAAGAATGCACGCTGTATTACAAGAATTTGGGGGTGCACTTACTGTAAGGTTTAAATTTTGTTAATATTTGTTGGTACGGCCGAAACCCACCGAGCATAGTAAAGAGACAAATTTTACAGACAATATTGAGACATATCCCAGATTTCAAAAAATTATACCGCCATAATTCATCCGTCGGGCGCAGTTTACAACCTGCAAATGTGCTCAGTCAGTCCTGGAGATATCGGCCCCGAAACGGCGGAACGAATTCAAGGCGTACAGAGGATGTAAAGATCGGAGATAGAGAAAGGGAGAGTGAGTAAGAGAGAGAGAGAGAGAGGAGGGGGGGGTTTATGCGTTTGCCGATAGGCCAAACGGAGGCTGAGAAAAGGTGAAAGTGGAATGGGCCGAGGTTTGAACTTGACAAGCAGTGGGGATCGATCCGTGCTTTTGGCCCGGTAATTTCTCCCCTGCCCGTTTTAAGCCCCCACGAGCCAAATTTCTTCTTTTTCGCCCCCTCCCCCGCTCGCATTTTGCGTCCCTAATTCCGGTTGCGGTCCGGCACCGGTAACTCCGCGGGTTCCCTCTACCGGATATAATGGAATTTATCCCGCCAAACCCCCCTCAATAGCCGCGCCTAATTTTATGCTCCGGCTTTGTCTACGTTAATATTGCACGCTGTCAGTTGCGTTTTATTTCGAACTTCCTTTTTTTTTGTGCAGCTTTCCCGACGACTATGGTCAATTTGCGGGCGAAAAAAGCCGTTCGGTGTAAAATGTACAATTTGGGGGCATACATAGACAGCTCGAGTTAATCCGAATCCGCTATAGAAGTAGGGAGGTGTCTGAAAACTAGGGCCGAATATAAGTCGCACCGCGCGGTTCATAATAAATAGAAACCGGAAGAATGAAATCGACTATTGGGCCCGAATTGAGGCTACGTTGAAATGTTGTTCTCCTTATATTATAAATTATACTCAACGCATATGTGAGCCGTAAATTATTTATGAGTTAATATGAAACATGTAAACCTTGAAAAAACAAATACTGATAATAATAATGATAACTTTAACTTCGATATATGCGATAAGATAAATTGCGAAATTACAATTGATAGAATAGTTTTGTGAAAGGTCTAGATATTGTAACGTGTGTCATTTAGTTGTTATTTGTTTATAGAAGAAATCAATATTAGAATTATAGTAAATATACTATAAGTATGTATAAATATACTATAAATGTGTACTCCCTCTTCTATAGGCCGACTGAATATTCCTTTTGTCAGAATTAAAATCGAGAAGTCGTTCAAAGGAAAGAATTTGTCATCTAATTGTCTAGGTCCGAGTGGCTCGGCCGAATTGCGGATTGGTACCGGGGCTGGGGAATCGACGCGCTGTACGAAAATGTTAAAACTTTTTTTTCCCAGCCGGGGGCCGAGAGCGGTTTACATCGATCGGGGTCGGCTCAGCCACTCGCCGAATCGTGTGTCTCAGAGGGGGAGCCTCTTCCCTACCGCCGGATTCCACCCTCCGGTATAACTGTAACAACGTTGTAACAGTAACAATACGTTATAACTGTTATAGGTGGGACTTCTCTAACACTCCCGGACGGCCACGTATCGTCATTTCTATAATATATTCTCTACTTCGATCTTTATTTGTCCTTATTAAAATTACGTACTTATATCGAGACTTAATAAAAATTATATAGGATTTTTGAGCTAAACTATTTAAAATTATCAGAAACTGCATTACCTAATAGTCCTTTAGCAATCTTGTGCCGTGTTTCACATTGATGTTAAATTATCGATATCTTTATTTTATTATTTAATATAATATTGTATAATCCGGATATGAAACTGAAAAACAAATGAGAGATCCGAATGAATTTATGTGTGCATTGGCCAGTGCAATTTAAGTCTAAGAGCCAAAATAAAATTTACATTTATAAAATTTGCATTCGTCGTCTATTTTTTCAAATTCATTTTTATATAATTATTACTTTCGTTTTCCGTTTACGCGTATGATAAGTGGAGAATTAACCGCGAGAAGTGAAATAATTATCTATCGTATTATTCTGAATGTTATTTAGAAATATATGTAAACTAGTGTGAATGTATAGGCGCGGTGTCAAATACGAGGCTGGTTTAGACAATAGGCAAATAAAAGTTTGGCGAAACTTTGTTCAGAATTCACCTAATGAATGAAACTATAGTTCAGTGCGGGACGTGACCGAGTTCGAACATTTATGAAGCATAATTACTGAATTTAAACAAGGGTCCGCCGACAGCCTAGTTCATTTCCCCCAATTAACTGGTCTAGTTGGAGGCAAAAAAAAGAACTCCGGAGTTTGTACCGGAGTCGTACTGAAACCGCCTACGCGACCCGCTCCCACCCCCCCTCCGATAATTATCCCGCCACTGCCCAACGTCAAGAATCGATCAAATAGCTAGAATAGCGTTAAAATCCACTACGCCGAGTTATAAAGTATTAAGGAATAATATGGCCATTCAGGCGATAACTTTTTTAATTACTAACGTTACATAATTATGGCATAAACTAAGGTGATTAGTGGGGGCCCGTAATGAGCCCCCCGGCAAAACGCACCGGTTATCCAATTTAGATATTTGCTGCCTGTCGATGAAAGTTTGCCCCGTATAATCGCGCATCGTAATTAAATCCGCTTAATTATAAAATTTCTTAAAATAATTTCAATATATCTGGGGGTCGTGAAAGTGCGGCAAGCTATGGTCGGCCCTCACTGCAGCCCCTTTTTCATGTTTCGTTAATCCTACAGCAGAAGTTTATTGGCGTACTAAAATAATTTCCAGATTACCGTTATAGTATACCGAACGCTGGATCGACAGAATCGAACAGAAATTGATAAAAATGTTGGGATAATAATTCAAATTGCGTTCACCCCCGGCCGCGAAGTAATAGTGTCAGGGGCATAAAATATGTAGCGATTCGTGTTTCATTGTTTTGGGATCTGTATTATTTGGCTCTCCGTAATTTCATACAACATTTGCGATTTCTTTAAGACATTTTAAAAGCTCATCTAGTTACTGAAGGTGGAACAATATTGGAGGGAATGCAATCTTGCGATGACTCGCACGAAAAAATATTGTCTGTGCAAATGTGGAACGGATTTATAGCCTGAGCGCCGGTAAGATCGATGGAGCCGCCATTTTCCGTTGGAAAAAATTAATATTAACCGAATACGAATTTGAATATCAGGGGAAAAAAGTAAGGGGGGATCGATTCAGATGTTGGAAGCGAAGAAGGGGTCGTTGGCCGGTGCCTCGTGTCTCTCTCCTCGTCTCGACCTCATCTAATTAACGCCTAATACGGCGTATCCGATTGGCTAAACGAAACTAGGGATCGAAAACAATTTGGAGAGAATGCAAATTTTTAATGTGATCGCGTTGGGCACCTTCCTGTGGGTAGTGCCGTTTCCAGTTAATTCCTTTCGGCCGATTCAACACCGGAATAATTATGCTTTAACCGATGTTTGGACTTGGAACTGCGTCGAGTACCGTAGAAACACGATTTTAGCGGTGTTTCGGAACGTGGAAAAGGGTTATTAAATATAAAACGTAGGTGAATGTAAACCGCCCGTGCTAATTTAATTTTGGAAATGGGATCTAAAACGGGTGCAGAGGTATCGCCTAATTTACAATGTATTCGCGTCTGAATTATTTTACGGATTCATTTTCGTTCAACCTCAAAAGTAAATGCGTTCAACGTCCGTATTTGTATTTAATTAAAAATTACGTATCTTATTAAATATCCCCGTACCCGTCTGAAAAGAGTAGATTTAAACCGGAAATTCGGACTGCAGAGACCTCTACTAGAAAGGACTTCAAAACTAACTATTGCCGGCAAATTGACAATATACGAATCTCTATTGAAACAGACGTGGGCATACGGTATCGAACTATGGGGATCCACCCAGACATTCAACGCTACTCTCATTCAGTGATTCCAATCGAAAGTCCTTCGAACCACCCTCAATGCTCCTGGGCATGTTTCCAATTAAACTCTTCACCGCGACCTCAACATATCTGCAGTCAACCCAGGTTTCCCAAATTTCATTCCCGTCTTTCCGCTCATCCCAATCTCGTCGAATCCCTTACCTCCGTTACCTCCCCCCTCGCGGTTTAGACCCTACTGAGAGTCCACTAGTTTTTGGGATCAAGAATAAGTGATAGGAATAAGAAGAAAGAATGTCAGGAAAGTGTCACCAGCGGGTCATTTCTTTATTATGAGAACCATGTCAGGACGGTACTTAAATCAATTGCATTTGTAACATACAAGTTTGTTGAGTAATAAAAACATTTAAAAAATTTATTAAACATAAAGAATTACTGGCCGCTTACTGCGACATGAAAATTTAGAAACGACAAGGACGGACAAAGTTATAGGGAGTTTTGAAAGGAGTAGGTGAATAATTTGGCGGGTATCCTCCATGAGAAATGCCATCGACAAGAGGTCCGGTGTCTGGTTACTGGGAGGATTTGGAATAATATCCGGACGGGCGGTCGAAGCGGGGCGATTTCACCTAAAAGCCCCGCGATGCCTTCGCAAATGCCGAGTTCTGAGGGGTTTTGAAAATGCCATTTCACTGGGCACGGCCAAGGTGGCTCTCGCGGTGTTAACGCTTCAACGCTCCCCACTGTAGAAACCAACGCCATTTTAGTACCTAATAACGAACAATTTAAATTATATATTCAAATATAATTAACATTTTGGGCCCACTAAACATGCGTATAGCAAATGTGTCAGACTGTACTTCTTCACTTGTTCGGGGTTTCTCCCACCGTCAATAGTAACGCTGGAGAATAGGGTGATTTGTGATCCTGATAATAATTCATTTTTGTCAGTTATTTATAGTAACAACTACAATTTTTATTACATCCCGTTCCTGCCCATTTTCCCGCCGTCTCCGCTTTGTGCGGCGCTAGGGATTTTCAGGAATTGCGAACCGAAGAAAGATGTCAAATTAAGGGATCGGAACGATGGATAATTTCGAAAGGAAGGATTTATACCGGGAAGCCGCTAATTACCAAACGATAGGGAGTTTTAGGTCATTTTGATTACGCGGTTAGAGACATAAGGTTGGGACATTAGTGATTTTTCGAACGATTATGGATTGCGAGATTTGGATTCTGCAAGGGTTGGACGGCTCGGTAGGTCCCAGCAGTTCGATTCTGTCGACGAAGACTCGCGGGCAGAAACCGACGGCTAGATTGCTGAACTATAAATTAGTTCGGAAGTAATGTGTCGAGAGCAAAACTTTCACTTATGTCGAGCAGAAGGGAGAATGAACTTAATTGTCTGTCCCTTTCGCCGACGGCATCAGTGTGGTCATGTCGTCCCTATTGTCGCTATTATCTTATCCACATGACCGTAGCGACGAGCAGAAGCCTCGACCGCCTCAAAAGCGATCCGCGGAACTACAAATAACGTAGGTTTCCCGAAATTTACCATTCATTCAAAATTCCTAATGCTCCCGAATCTAACGCCGATATTTGGGAATTCTCACAGCCGATAGACTAATATATATATATATATATATATATATATATATATATATATATATATATATGTATATATATATCGGACTCGTGTTGCGGGGGACGCATTATTTATTCGAATCGCCCCGGGGCGCACCCGTGATCATAAACGATCGTAGCCCCCTAATATATACATGCAATTTTCACTCGGCATTCAATGGGTTAAAAGGGCTGTCGCCACCCAACTCGGAAACCTTATACCGGACCAGCATTATAATCAAAACAGAAAGCACGATTAAAATCACTTATTACAAATATTGAGTCGTGGCAGCACAAATAGTTTGCCGAATCGATTTATTTTTATTAACCCTTTGCACTCGTATATTAATTGTATTACACTGTACTCGTATTAATATTTAAGTAAGTTATCTATCAACTCGGATTTTTTTTTCACATCTATCAAAACAAAAACATTTTTATAGTAACATATTTCGTAACAACATATATATTTACTAACAAAAAAAAAGATACGAATTTTTTAATTTATGTTTTTGATTTAGAGATTAGGTTGGCCAGGGAAAGTAAAAATCTGTACTGTATGTATTAGAATAACTTTTATTTTTAAGAATTATAAAAAATGAAAAAATAGTGTAGTTAATGCGAAATAGTAAGAAACCGACATGTAAAAAAGATAACGAATGTGAAATTGATTTGAAAAAATAATCTAAAAATACAGATTCGAACATAAAATTCTGTGTGAATAAAATCCTTATATAACAATGCCTATTCAAATACATTTATTTATTACTAAATTGATTGAAGCTAAATAAAAATAAGTAAGCCATTGTATGGTACCGACAAAACGAATTATGTCGCCTATATGGCGACATACGAGTGCAAAGGGTTAAATGTAAAACTTTACAACAAATATCATTTAGTCGGTGCAAAAAAAGGTCGAAAAAGTAGCACGCTGTAATATCCCGATATATTGTTTCTTTTATTATAGTAATCACTTTGTATTAAATAACGACCCGCCATTATTCCAAGTTCTTATCGTCGCAGAATAGTAAAAAATGTTTATTTAGTCACAACAACATGACATGAACATGACAAAGGAATATTTACATGAATTCTATTACTTCTACCGACGGACTGATGAAAAAAAAATTCTGTTCGGTGCATCGGCCATATCTGGGGGGGTATATAGCCATCACTACGCCGGGATCGATCCCTCATTAATTAACGCCAATTTGCCACACCGAGAAATCGATAAGGCCACGGATCGCCGGCCGGTTTTCGATGGTCTCCTCTCGGACGGAAATCGGGGCCGGTCCGAAGCCAATTAACCGGCAGAGACGCCTCCTTTGGCGCCGCAATATCCGTTGACCCACATAAAGGGGGGGGACCCCTTCTGTCCGCGGGCTAATTGCCGCTCGGGGACCGTCCTCGGGGCAAAAACCCCCGCCCGCCCGCCCGCCCTCTTACCCATTGTTATAACGTCGTTATCCGCCATTATTAACCCGTCCGCTTCGTTAGGGAATGAGTCGGGGAAATGTTAATTCACCGTCTACCGGACGTTTCCGCTTCGGGAGTTTCGACATTTACCTGTCTACTTACCCCTTACTCGGTATCGGCCCGACTGGGGACAAAGGCGGCGCGATCGGCCATGGAAATATGCGGTGACGAGGAGCCACCCCCGATATGCGTTTGTGCGCAAAAACCTCGTTTTTGCGGTCCGGTTATAATGCCCGTCATTACCGTCCATTAGCGAGGGTTGCCACTACTGTCTGACTAGTAGTAAGCGGTCGCGCTTGGGATACGCTCACCGATAATATATATATACATAATACATAATACATAATACATAATAATACATAATACATAATACATATATAATATATATATATATATATATCCTAACTAACAATATTATTATTTATAGTCCCCATTTTTATCAAATATATACATATACGCGCCCAGTAAAAATCGTCTGTAATTTGAATTATAATAAAGATTTGATGATAACTGGAACTCCACCCATTCCTGCTCTTTCTACTTAGCGTGGAAATCACAAGGCCAATTCCTCTTTTGGCGGCGTATGGGATTTTCAGGAAAGTGACGCTAGTAGAGCTGTCGAATTAAAGGATTGGGAGTGACTTTAAGATCGTTTAGATATACAAGTTGGGGCGTTAACGATTTTACTAAGGACTACGCATCGCTACAATTGTATTATATATCGTAGGAATTAGCGGCTCGGTGGATCGCAGCAACTCGATTCCGTGCGCTCATTACAGTTGCAAATTATTAATGTTTTCGTAAGTAATAGTTTTGATCTGTTGTCGAGGAGTTTAAGTAGCAATTTGTACCGTCGTTTCAAGCGTAGTCCCAAGGACCTCGATAGGAAAACAGGACGAGTAAATAAGTGTCGATGTAAGAGTTAACCGGGAAATACCGGTAGATGTACTATCCGGACACAGATCTAAAGTACATTTATATAGTAGGACGGATATGTTAGGTCGGCGGTTGCAGGGAAAAATCTCTGCCGATAAAGTGTTTTTTCGTGGAAGTAGTTCGGGGGTGGGGAGGTTCGCGATAGTGCGACTCCTCGAGGGGAATTCGGTATTTGGAGGGTAATGGAAGAAACGTAGAAAGAGGATAAGCCGGGTCGGGTGATAACAATTGGAACGGCCGAACCCTCCCGGCCGAGAGCACGGATATGAAGCTTTTCGGGATCTTCCCAATTCTATAGCGCCCTCGGCCCTCCGACATTTTTACGACGCCTGCAATCTGTGCCGAGTTAACTCTATATGGCAAACATATACATTTTATATATATATAGTTACGAGGTACATTAAGGACGTATTTTTAATACCTCGCCCATCCGACTCGTTTTTATTACCGGAAACGGCCGCAACAGATAAATGTAATATCTGGGCCGTATAATATTAATTTATATTTTGTTTATAATAGTTAAAGTATACAGAATAAAAAACCAGCGCGTGAAACCTATGCGCAACTAAAGTGAAACGTCTTCAGTTTTTATATTGGCAATCTTATCGAATAATTTACATTAATCTTTTTCAAGATCTACCGGAAACAACATTAATCGTGGTACCAAATCTTGCAGTTGACATATTGTTATCACTATTAGGTAATAAAGGCAATTTTTATTCCAGAAAAATTGTACTGTAATCAGCATTGTGAGTCTGTCGTTGTTCGCTTGGTTCGGGCATTGTTGAAAAAAAACCAAAAAAAAGAAATTCCTCTTCTATAAACTAATAATGTAATGTATAACGTAATTAAATTGCTCCATTAACGGCGTCCAGTTTTCTTTTCGGACGTTACTGTTGGATCCATAATTTTCCGTTCGATAACGATTCCGCAGTTGTCAATAGTGAATGTTCGCCGGTTGGAGGGTAGTGTACAGGCGGTATTCTTGGGCTCTTCAGCTCTTTCAACCAGAAAGGATCAGGGCGACGGGGATTTTTTTCGCTCGTTAGGCGGACCCTTTCTGTGCAGGAGTCCCGGTAATCGGGACGGCTAATCCGGCTCGGAGGAATGCGTAATTAGGCCGAAAGGGGAAAAATGACGGGTCGCTCTTAAACGCCGGAATTATTTCCTCCCAACGACCTCCCATTCCGGATTTTAATATTTACCCTTATTCCGGTGTAGTCCCGACCGGAGAGTCCATTCTTGCCCCTTCCTCCCCCTATTTTCCGACCAGCGGTCATAAACGTGGCCCGAAAAATGAACCTAATTACTGTCTCACTACGGGTTTATAGCGTCCCCGCTTGTACGGAACGAAACCCGCGAATAAAAAAAAAAAAACCAATTTTGTCGGCTCTCGCTCATTTGAGCTCTAATAGAGTCTGAAGTGTCATCGGTACAATGTTACAGAACCGGCTCTTAAAGTTACCAGACCAACTACCAACTAAAATAAACGATAGTTCAAATAGAAAGAATAATATTATGCCTAGAGCTACTGAAGACGAATGATACGGTTCAAGTTCTTACAATATTTCAGTTCATGAATATCCTTGGGATGTTGAAATGAAATGTGAATGATGAAACTGGGATGTTCCTCGATGAAACCTTTTCTCAACGAATATTGAACCGGATCCGTGAATACACGATTGTGGACAACCAAAATATAAATAAAACAACTGACTACCCCATATATTATGTTTAATTTATACTGGTTGCTTGGAAATTATTTATAGGGGGCCGCCGCCTTGTAGAGCCTATCGTCGTGGGCGTAATGTATGTGTACTAGATGTAGAGGCGCCTTAACTGACTTTACACTCGGCGGGCTGTCCGGCTCGACCTATCGGTCCTGCGAGTTAGTCTATCTTGGGCGCAAATCTCAAATAATTAATTTTTATCAGCCCCCTCTTTTACATTGAAGGACGAGGGGGGGGGGGTTTCCCTAATTTGGGCCCTCCCTTTAATAAAGGTCTGCGGCGTACGGTCGGTTGGGGCTAGGTAAACAGAAAGGCCCCGTAGGATATTGGAGGGTCCAATCACCCGGCTATTGTCACCGCTTCCGTTTGGGCTGTAATTTAAGTATCATTATTGGGAACGATTCGGTTAACACCGCCCCTAATCTAGAAATCGATTGCTATTATGCGCCCCGCCGAAGAGAATATTGCCGCGCCGAGCTTTTAACCTTCGCACAATTGGGAGAGCCCATTCAGAGCGGGCCTAAATTGCGTTCCAACCGATATTAAATAGGGTTTTGAAAGAAGGCCGCCCTTTTCACGCTCTCCCTTATATTTTTTTTTACTGCCACGTAAAATTCGAAGTAGTGTTACATTATGCCGACGATTTCCATTTTCCTATCGTAGGCTCGGCACCGATTCTATTCGAATGAAGTACGAAACCAGTTATAAATAAAAAGTATTATTTTATGATTAAAAAAAATATAAAACTCCGAACAATTTTATTCTGATTTTACTATTAATGTACGATTTTTCGAATTGAAGAATTAATGTCGAATCTTCGACTAATAAGAAGATTCTAACGTAGGTAATTGTAGTGGTTTCCTATCGATGTTAAATAACGACGTGTAGTAACGAAAGCGATCCATTCCGAAAGTAATGTCGCCCCCCATATTTTAACCCGTCGCGTTGCATGAGAAATTACAATATCCAAACAAGTACACGCTCGGTTCTGTATTTGTGCGGTCTCTGTTTGCGGACGTTGGGTTTTTCGCTCGGTTTTATTTTCAATCTTCCTCCTACAACGCTTAATCCGATGCCAACGGGTAATTATATATATAAGCGGGGTTTAATTAAGAAACGACAGCCGCCGCCAAGTTGACGTTAGGATGGATCTATTTTGAGGCGTAATTAAATTTGCCTTCCCCTCGAAACCTTTACACTCCGATTATCTTATTTTTGGATAATCCGGGACGGTATGCCGACTGATTTTATAAACTTAATTCATCAACACCGTACTTACTAATTAAGGTCACGTATTTCTTTTTATTTATTGTATAATCAACCTTTATGGTTATAATTACCTTTGAGGAATCTTTTTATGCCAATCCCTTCTCCCGATAAGGGAGCCATCCAGGGATGTCACTTTTTAACGTGCAGACCAGAAGCCAGTGGCGTTTAAGTTTACGGTGGTGGGGATAAAGGAATGAATGGGTGACGGAGGAGAGGGATTCGACGCGTTAATTAGGACGAGGAGTGAGAGGGAAACGAACCATTTTACGAACCGGGATAGTTGATATGTTGAGTTCGTGGTAAATTAAAGTACCAATAATTATAACAACAATATGTAATTCGGAACAATATGTAATACGAATAATAATGAATTCCTTATTCGGTGAAAATATGCCTTCAATGAATGATTTCTATTCATTATTAAAGGAATGAATTCCGTCCAGCCTTATTTATTCTCTTTTTGTGCATAAACACGTGCAATATTCGAATTGGATTGTAGAGAGTAGCTGACTCACTGCATTTTAATCGACCCCATTTTAATTTCTGCGGCTTAATTATGTGAGTGCAATAATAAGCAATATTCTCTGTATTGCGAGGCCTGTGTATACTAGAAGTGCAAAATCCCCCCCCCCCTTTTACGGCCCTTTACGGGCACAGTACGACCGTTTTACATATTCATATTAAACATTTATTTTTACAATAAAAGACAAAAGGTTTCAAAAAGGGGGTATAGTCGTGAATTATGCGAAAACTCGCTTTAATATCGAAAGCGAATAAGATGTGCGACTTATTGTAATTCAGTAGGTAGATCTATATACCTCTATATATACATAAATATTTGTTACAGCTAAAGTCATTATTCTCGCTTACTGATTATGTAAATTTTCAAAATATGCGGTTTTATGGTATTAGTCTTACTTGATGGTTTCTGCAAATAAAACGCTGTCGCGTTTGCCAATTATAGGCGCAGGATATTTTGATCACTGCGGACAGCGGAGGGCCGAAACCGAACAAGAAGAGGCGTATCGGAAGCGCAGGTATCCGATAATTTATTCATCGGTGGAGGCGAACGGGGGAGCCGGGCAAACTTAATTGATATGACGGAGGATCGGATTTCGAGCTTCGACCTTTTCACAACTTCGCCCCTGCCCCTACTTAACATGGTGCTCCCTTTCTACTGTCATTCGATGAGTTGTTAATCGCATTTCCCCCGAAACACGGCCAAAGTTCTGTACCCCTTCTTCGAGACAAGAAAAAATTAATCTACTAGCGGGAAATAAAGTATTAATTAAATCATCTCGAGAATCACTTGTCTCGGCGTTATCGTAATTTAGCGGTATAATATGTGGAACATGACCTCGACATACCGACAGTTGATGAATTAATAAATTCCCGGTTCCTAAAGTTTCATTCCCGCCTCGCTCGTCCTAATTCACCCGTTGACGCCCTCTCCTCTGTTACCCATCCATTATCCCTCCCACAACGGTTTGAGCGCTACCGGCCTAGAAATTTACTGTAGCCCGGATAACATCAAAAATGCTATCACTGTAGCCATCCGTACCTTTATCGAGGTAAACAGGATGTAAATAATAATAATTAACCGCAATTGTACTTTAACTGTTTTTTTATTGTACAATAAATAAAAAAACTTCGGAACAAACTGAAGTCAAACTAAACAAAAAAAAAACAGTAAAAAACGGGCAAAGCTTCATAAAATACTAAATAGTCGAAAAACTGCCCATCTATCAAACAACTTTTCAGAACAAACGTTGTAGGGGGTATAACTTTGCTTAGAGTGAGACCCAAGCTAGCCGGAATATAAGCTCGCTGGACGGTTTTGAAGTTTTAAGCATTGTGCCGGATATTTGTTCACCTATTCCCGTTTTTCAGCCCTATCGTCCTAAAGTCGATCCGGGCTCGGAGAGAATCTCCTTGAAAGGGAAATTAATATCAAAAGATTTATTTCGGCTTCTCGTATTTTTCATATACGTTAGCTTACCCCGATGATTTTTGAACTCGAGGAGAGACCGTTTACGGACATACGAGGTCTTCGGGAGTTTATTTCGAACCGAGGAAAAAACGCTCGATTCGAGCGATAGAGGGCCGGTGATTTAATTTTTCAAGCTTCCCCGCGCGAACTCCACGAATGACCGTATCTACCGGGTCCAAAATAGGACGGCGTCAATTAAGCATAATTGTAAAGTTGTAAACCGGATTCCGCGGCAATGACGTGGTATTCACGCCGAATTAGGCGCGGGACCTGTTTTTCCGTAATCTGCCGTCCCGGTATCGGCTTCCGGTTTTGGATCCCCCAGGGGCTTCCTATTCGCCACCGGATTTCCGGCTTTGTCCCGTCCCGGCCCTGTTGTTTTTTTTTCTTCCGAATTCCGTATTAAATTCGCGCTTCGGTCCTTCCATCGTCCCGCCGGGATTCCCACGGTCTGTATGAAACGGGGAAGTGTTCATATTCATTCGGTAAATAGAAAATAGAACAGTCAGAAAATAGAACTCCGAGATAATAATTGGAAATATTGTCCGTTATCATAATATAATAAACGCCTCTGGCATCGGATCAGTTCAAAGTGAGTATGTCATACATCTAGTAACCTTACGTGTTCCGAAATGTTTTTCGTACACTCGTAACCGCGTTTAGTAGCAATAGAATTGTTAACGAGCAGTATTCGATCGGTAGATACAGTGTCGTTAACCGTGTCGGCCGGTAGGTAAGCCGCCTTTTACAGGCTTTAATTCGACCGTGTCCCCCCACAACAAACTCATCGGCGCGGCCCCGACTTCCGGAGTTAATTAGAATTATTAAAACGGAGTCAACTGTTTTGGAAAGAAGGGATGAACGGCGAAGGGGCGGGGGAGGGAGGAAGTTAGAGGGAGCTTAACTGCGCGGGATAATTAAATGCGGACTCGGAATTATTGGGCTCATTTCGTATTTTTGCCCGCGCTAAGCCCTCTAACGAACGGGTAACGAGGACGCCCCCAGTTTTAATCATATTACGTGGACGTCCTACAAATCATCACTGATTAGTCTGCCAGATTTACCGTCGATAGTTTCCTCCAGCCGTACTGCCGTCTAATTATTTAAATACGAATGTGAAATCGAAAAGAATGATTAAATTAGAGTTTTGGAATCGAAAAAAATCTTGCTTTCCACAATCACACTTTCAGGGCAAGAATCATCTAGTGGACAATAGGCTCGAGGTGTGTAACGTTAATTGTTAATAATTTGAAGGATTTTATATTAGGCGTGTGATTCTTCTGTACGCAATGCAAAAAATAACCTTTTTCACTCACTAGACCTGTTTCGGCATCTCTACAATGTCAATAGCATTGCCGACTGGATGCATCTACTGTACCGTATATATAGTTATTTAACTAATATTCTTAAATATTATTATGAACAAAAGATGGGTCCTGTTAACAGCTTAACATACATTCTGTTGTGGATAGCGGCTTCGTTTTTTTATACATATATAAAGGAGGTTTACGCATGATAGAAAGGTCATAAAACTTCCGGGGTACCTCTAGTTTCAGAGACGTTCCATCGCCTTACAGAGGTTTTTTAATGCTAGTGCTTCCCGGTCGGCCGCGTTGGGTAAATTATCATTAATTGGGGAAAAAAGATATTTGCCAGGAATCTTCTGCAGGAAGTTAATTATGTGTTCAGAATTTCATGTCGAGCCGTGGAGAGAATTTTAGAGCAGTTACCGAATTCTAGTATCTCGAACAATCGACGGTGGTGGCACCGGATAGAAGTCTTCAACAACCAAAGAGGTAAGGAGCGAGAGAGAGAGAGAGAGAGAGAGAGAGCGTTTTATTTTTTCCCCGGTCTTTTGTCGCCAGTATTAGCGAAAGGAAACGGGTGTCGATGTAATTCAGCGTACCGGAGCCGATGTAATTTTACGCGGAAGGGCCGTCATAAGTGAGAGCGATTAATTGGGAATCGGGACATTATACGCACCGAAATCCGGCCATTGAGCCGACGATCAAATCGCTCCACGAAATTGATTCATCAAAGCATTAGAGAGAGAGGGTGAGAGAGAGAGAGAGAGAGAGAGAGAGAGAGAGAGAGAGAGAGAGAGAGAGAGAGGGCAGCACTGGTCGTGGTTGGGTTAATGATCGCGGGGTTATCGGAACTCTGGAGTCCCTCTATCACTATCACTTTGCTTTTATGCAAATTTCGACTTAACCCATCTCCCCGATGACTTTCACTCGGCGGGCCGCTGCAATTCCCAAGGTAAAGTCCCATTTAGTGTCGCCGCTTTTCAACCCCTCGCCCTTAGACAGGATATTTTAATTATTGCCAACTATTCAACTCCGTACGCCTCCGCCGAATACATTTTCCTCCACTTTACCGAATAGTGGGACAAAATCCAACACCTCTACAGTTAAATTATATCTAGTAAAATATAAATTAGTCCTAAGCTTAATAATTAATAACGTGATTGTGTCTCCAACCCGCCTCATGTCTCGCCAGCGACAACAAGAGCGACCGACTTTCACAATCAATCGGAGCCAATTTAAGTGGCGAACAGATTAAACTGAAAGAGACCTAATCATGTTTTCAATACTGCTTTACTAAGCTTAGTTTTTAGTTAAAATCCTCTTTGTGGCACTGGAATGCCTTGGTCTCTTGATCTTTCATCTTACATGAAACCGACCTAAGAAAACGCCAATTCTTAAGTCGGTTTCGGCAGCTGGCAATTTGTCTTTTGGCCACTGGAGCCTTAAAAAATCGTGCAGGCGGGATCCGCGAAACGAAATTAATATATAACAGCGTGACTAGCTGTAAGTAGAAGGGGCCTACAATTGCGGACGGAATGCTATTGACAATGGCGAAAAGTCAATAGAATTTGTTAGCGGCGTTTTAAAATTAACTACGGGTAGCAGTTTAATATTTATCGATGCTTGATTTAACGTCCGTACTTGACACAGTATTCTATATGTATCCTTGTCGAACAAAATGAACGATTGTTTCGTCGTCTGTTTTTATAAAGTGCGTAAAGTGGTAGGTCTCAATTTGAAATCGGGTTTCGGGTTCATTAATCGTCGTCAAACAGGGTGTGCACGTCCTCGGTGTTGTCCCGGACGTTACTCCGAGGGCTTTTTCAACGACCCGACTGGGGGATAGTGAAAAAGCTCGGGTTTTGGAGCCGGGCAGTATTGAAACTCGGGACAATGCCGGGAGAAATGAACTCCTGCCAGATCCGATACCGCTCATCCGTTGCATTCCGACCCCCAACTCCGAATGGCGCTCCAAATTTAAACCAGAAATTCCATTTCTCCAAAACCCCTCCCCGGGGATCCTTTGGCATTGTCCTTGAAATATTTGTTCCAATCGCTGTATCGGCAATATTGAATATGTATAATTCGTTTGTTATACTTTTCTTAATTAAACAATAAAAAATTAAATTAAATTGAATTTTTAAAAACTGAATAATAAATAATAATAAACCGGGACTCGAACTCGGTTTTATAACATCATCCCTTTTAAACGAGCAGTTTCAAAGCAGAATTGATTACGAGTGCATCCAAAATAACCCGGTTCTACAGAGATTGAAAACGCCCGAAATGCCGACATACAATAGGCCTCGGACAAATATAAAATTTATTGAAGACCCCGTTGTGTCTGCCCGCTCTGGATATTCGGTCATAGACTAGACAGGTTTGGGATTCTCGCCGTCGCCGATAGCATAGAATGCTTATAGTTTTATACCCTATTAAAACGTATTAATCCGGCTCCTAAATAATTGCCGAGTTATACAACTTTTTGAAGTATGCCTGTCTGTTAATTTGGTTTCGCCATCGAAATATCGGAATACTATATATAAATAATTATTAGTTTCTATCGTATCTGGTCGGCGAGAATGCCCGGAGGGCGGCGACGGAAACGCTCGGACGGTAAGACCCGCTGAAAGTAATAAAGAAACCGCGGGATCCATCTTTCTGAACCGATGACCGGAAATGGATCTGCCGTAATGAAAAACCGGATGAGAAGAACCGGGATTGAAACTCGTTCGAGACCACCGGCTCTTTATTTAACGGGGGGCAGAATTCATCCCGTTTCCTAGACAAATTTTTCTGTCGACAAATCAGAAATAAACATTAGATATAAAGCTCGCTACATATCTTATTCTAAACGTTTCCGAGGACTTCAGTTTATTTAAGAAGAATTTGCGTAATGTTTCCGTTATTTGTGTTTTAAATTTCGCGGCCTTCCGGACTCGATTACCGATCGACTAAAGCTCCGACTATTCATTTTTTAAAGCTTTTAGTCCACAAATCTTGCTTTTTCAAGCGAGCAACCCTTTCCTTTGTCCGACTATTTACCTTGTAATTCAATTGCGGAGTCGGGGTTCTTTAAATAATTTTTTCGAACGACGAGTGGTGGTAACGAAGAAAATTGAAATTTCCAGGAAAGATGCAAATTGACTTGCAAAGTGTTAAATCACATCCGAGACGCGTATAACTCCTTGCAAATCGTTGCGACCATTTACTTCATTTCTCGACGGTCGTCGAAAGAAATATTGAATACTTCTCGGGAATTTTAAATAAATTGTGATCGACGTTGTTATTTTGCCAGTGGGTAGCGGGCGGGCGCGTGTTTTGAACTATTAAAAGAAACTAAGGTTAAACGTGGAACATGGGCGGGGGCGGGAGGGGCGTTCGAAAATAGAAAGACTTACACGAAAGCATCCAACAGGCTATAGATCCTATCGGGCGGCGGTCCCACCATTAAAATAACATATAATTTGTATTTTTCTTTTTTTTGTGCTAATCGGAACCGGAGATCTAATGGAAACAACAACAGGGCGGAGCGGCGAAAGGGAAAAGGGCTCTATTACAGAAATATCTTTATATTAGAGATTCTACTAGATTTGAGATACCGTTATTTTTTTTTAACTAGGGGAGCAATGCGTCATTTTACCGAGTATCGTGATTCAGCGCGTCAGCGCTACAGAAACCGAATTAATCTTTATGGGGCATCGGAAGCTCTTAGTACCATAGGAGTCCATCACTGATTTACACAATCCCCGATACTTAAAGATGAAATGCCCGACAGTTTTATATAGATGCATTCTAACTCGTAGGAATTGCTAGTTCAGAATTAATTTATCGCAAAACTGGGACGGTTTATAATTATCAATTTTGTTATTGTATTATGACTAACTGCCGGTAGGATCACGTAATGCCGTGGGAGGAACCCCGGTTATCGGGAGTTGAACCCCCGCTTATTTCGGGATTTTTCCTGCGTTCGGAAACCACCCGAGCGGGATCTATTGGAAGGGAGTTCGCCCTTTCCTTCTGGCGCCCTCTCGGTTGTTGTCTATTTCTGACGTTTCCGAACTCCTACCGGTTCCATCATCAGGCCCCGACTGAGGAGTAGATCAACTCGGGTCCTATATTTCTGTATAGTTTTGAATGTTTGAAAGAACGCTCGTTTTTTCGTAATTGTTCGATTCGCAATGGCCACCCGACAATAAAGGACAGCGACGTCTGCCCGACGTTAAACTTTAATCTCTGTGAAATATTTGAATTGCCTTTAGTAACCGAAACTAACTTTCGAATGATAGTAGTCGGACTAGTCGCTATGTGAAACCAACGTTACCCAGAAAGCGGCGGTGATGTTTCCTGTCACCGAGTCCGAACCCTATTGTTCCAGTTAATTCTCTAGGGTCGCCCCGGTGTTTCAATGTCGCTCTCCTTGTACTTACACCACGAGGATAGCCAATTAATTTTTATACCGTACCTTCGAAGTTTAGAGAAACATTCTCTTCTGTTAATTTTTACACTAACTATTCTTTTGTTAACATTTATAATATTAGTTTCTATTTAGGGCGTAACGAAAAGTCTTTTCATTAAAATGAGTCGAAGTACCGCAAAATAACTGAACTAATGTTAACATCATAGGCTTTATTAAAATAACCCATAATGTAATACAGATTTTTATTAACATACGCTAATGTTTTGTTTCAGGTGAGTGCAGTTTTCGTTTATCTCTGGGGTGAACGCATCGCGGTGAGTAATAGACATACGATATTTGTTCTGCGGGTTGGGCTACACGACTCCTCGCAGCAGTAATGACTGCGTAGTGTACGTTGCAGCGAATTTTGCTAATTATTAGGGGGTTAATATTTACTACAGGGGCCCCCTAGGTTATCGCGCGTGTTCGATATATCGATATATACGGGTGAATCGATGTCGTCAACTCGGTCAGCCATCTTTGTTTCACACCGGACAATCATTTTTGTTTCGATTGGGGTATATCGGTGGAAAAGCGCGTTAAAGATTTCCTTTTGATTTTAACCCCCGGTCGTGTCATTTTATAGAAGTTGTTCGGTCGTAAAATCGCGTATTAAAAATTAACAGAAGAGATATAATTGGCAGAGAAATCTTTTCTGGGAAATCACCTGAGACATTTTTCCCTCTTTGGCCCAGGTTCCTTATTCCGAATTGACTAAACCGAAACTCATAACTTAATAAAAAGGCCGGATCGGCGCTTGAGACCTTTTATTTATAAAAATGCTGTAGGGACGCCTGAGGCGAATAAAGAGCCGTTCGTTCCGAATGATTTTTAGGCCGAGAAAAGGCGTTCGCGTCAGGAGCGAGCAGAAGTCCTCTCGCCGGATAAATCAAAAGCCGAGGCAGATTATTCCCCTTCTGTCAAACCCACTTCCGGTTTAAATAATGTCGGACCCTCCTCCTCCTGTTCGAAACCGACTCAGCCATCTTATAACCCTTCCGATATTACCTAATTATAACTGATTTTTGAACTGTACACTTGAGGCCGATCCTCGCTGAAAACGTAGAATGATTAGTACGGACTGAACGATAGATCAGTCAGTTATTTTATGTAGTATTCCGTATAATAGAAATCGAAATTCAATTATATAAGCGTTTCTGTGCGTATATTTCTCACATTTTACGGTTTAAAAGGTTGATTAAAAAAACCGAATACGTGTACAAAATCAGTATAGATAATTTTATATTATCGACGGGGAACTACATTGTGATACAATTCGGATAAATTTTACTGCCAAGAATTCGCGCTGGGAAAATTGTAATTTATTAAGCGCCGAACTGGAAGTTGATGAGAGCAAACAGTTTGAACAGTAAAGCGTCACCGGACGGAATGGGAAAAGTTCTGAGAGACATAAAAGGGAGAGGCGGTAAAGGTACGTATGTTGTCTAAGCGGTTATTAAGTCCAAACTGAAGAAGGAATGCGCTCGAAACCGAGTTAGCCTGCACGATTCGATTCCTTTGGGTCGATATCGTTACACGCCCTCCGTCCCCTCACCCTAACCACCCTTTTTCCCTCCCGACGTAGAAACTTGTATTTCTATTTTAACTGTTTTATTGTCGCGACCGTAAAATACAGTAAACGACAATGATGTTCGAGCAGCTCTATTAACGAGAAGAAAATGACGGAGGAGAAACCCACTGGCATCCGCCCTTTTTTAATTTCTAAATTGAAAATTTAAATTCATAACGTCCCGGAGCTCATGTAGCTCCAGGCACACTGGTTAGAATTCAGCCGTGTAAGTTGTTCGGCAACAACTGTTTCTCATTAAATGCGACCCTTTAGGGGGCCGTCGCTCTCGACACAATGTGGCAAGATGCCTAATGAAAGTAGTCCCGGGGAGTGAGCAGCGATTGGAGGAGAATGGCTGTGATTGGCGAGATTAGCGGTTCATGGGCTTGCCCGGATTCGAATTTTCCTTCACCGTTGATATTATAGGCAGTAATGACGTAAGGTCTATTCAGAAACCAGATGAAAGGGAGAGACGGCAGAAAACCGAAGCGGCACTCAAAAATGATTTATACATTGGAAATGTATTCGCGGTGAATAAGTACAATGCGAGGAGTGTAGAACTGAGAAAATATTTTGACTGGAAAAGGACGGTGCTGTAGTGATAACTTTTTAAACTTTATTTATTCTACAACCTTATAGATATGTATACTATGGCAGTACGCGTATTTCTGTCTTCGATTGTCGTGGTATAAGAAACCACCCAGTGATGGCACTTCTTGACTTGTAATTATTCTTTACAATTGGGTGATCTCCTCGGGCCGGTGACGTTTAAACCGCTGTGTGGGGGATAAAGGAGGAGAGTGATTGAACGCACGAATTAGGATGAGGAGTATGCCGGGAATGGAACTTGAGGAATCGGGTTTTGCGACTTTGCCGACTACTTTTACTTTGAGGTCATGGTCAATTGTGTGATTAGAAAAATACTGGGGAGGATTAAGAATGGTTAGGAGGACTTTTGATTGGAATCGCTGGATGCGGACGTTCTTGGAAGTCTTAGTAGAACCATATATTTATTCGATTCCACATGCCCACGTCGGTTTCAATGCAGTGATAACTAAAATAGTTAAATCGGGGACATTTAATAATTACATGCCTCTCTTTATGTTGACATTTTCTATGCATTCAAATTATCATGTACTCGGGACATGTATTCAACCATTATAAACATTAAATATTTTTCACAAAAATTAATTCCGTATATAATTTCTAATATATTTGTTACGATAATATTTTATTACTTCGAGCTATTATGCACTACAATAATTCGTTACGAAACATCAATAGTTTATTTATCAAGAAAAACTAAAGCCTCCTAAAAACCGTTTGTATACGCCTTAGAATATCGTTGGAAATAGATGTTTCTGGAAAATTTAATCTCCGCCTTACGCTAAAATATCACGTTTAAGTTTTTATTTCGCATTTTTTCCCTTGTGGTTTGGGAAAACATTTGCTCGTAGCGAATGTAAAGAGATCTCAGGAACGCTAGCTAAAGGTGTATTTTTTCCTGTAAACGAAGGGAATAAACATTAAATCGAGAGAAGTTGTAAAGTAATCCATAAGATTCCCTAGAGCTCGCGATTTTCAAATAGTCCCTAATTTAAACAGTGGTTTTCTCAGACGCGTGTTTTATTTTATTGTTGATTTTTTCCCCATTTTTCAGTACGATTTTACGACTTTTTTTAGACGCAGCACTAGTGCTCCGCTGTCGGTTGAGGGAAACAGGTTTACTGTTGGATCTCTCGGAGGGAGTTATTACTGCAATGCAGTTTTCGTAGACGCGTGTTCCGATCGAGTGCAATCAATATTTGCTGAAAAAGTTCCCTTCGGGATTACCAGACTGAGTCGAGACAAAACCGATCGTTCAATTTATTTAATTTATTCGAAGAAATCCCAATCGTTTGTTTGTCTAATGACAATAATAGCGTATCGTATTTTTTAAAAAAATTTGTTTCTCGTGTATTTTTAGTGGGGTTCGGCCAAACCAACAAAATTCAAAACTTACAGTAGAAAATATTATAGAAACTAACCATGTCTCCAACCTCACCCTACACACAGACGTCCCGTTTGTCTGCGACCTCGTCATAAAAAATATAACAAATTTCACTTCCGAATTACACACCATCCTAATCCTACGGTCCTAACCGTACTGTCCCGACGCTTCCATGAAAGGAAGCGGTCACGCTATTTACATATACCGAGCAAATAAATACAATTTTAGAAAAAGGGGAAAGCCAGTGCGGGGGTCTCTTCCGTCATACTCTACTCGTTAATATTCGAACATCAATGTCGTTTATTGTACTTTACAGTTGTAGAAATAAAACAGCTATAAAAAGATTCATATATTAATACATTAAGTCATTTTCAGAACTGAATAATTAATTGTAGATAAAGCATAAAACTGAGAATATAGTATTTAAAGATGTATTGAAATAAGGCATGTATGCGAAAAATTATTTAAATATAATGTTTTTTGTCAATATTATTTCTCAAACTAATTAACCAAAGATGTTCGGGGATTTTTGCCGGTTTGCCGACATCTGTCTCCGGGACGATTTCCACGGAAAGGCGAGCGAGTTTAAACGCGGAAATTACCTGGGCCAGGGGTGCAAACATTTGTCAGGGGTTAAAAGAAGGGGAGAGAGACATTTTCTCAGGCTGGGGCCCCTCTCCCAATATTTCAGCCGCCGACATTAGCGAGGTTTTCCAACTTTTATTTAATTCGAACTATCGGACGTAAGACGGGAAGGGACAAATGCTAATTTAATATCTTTTCGTTTTGTTCCGGATAAAGTTTACGGTGACAGTCCGGAAGGGGATCTAATTTTTCAAGATCCTTTTTATCTTCCATCCGCGCTGCTTATTAATCCCTTGTTTTACTGTTTTCGTTCCTTCGATTAATTCTGTAAAATAATATCTCAAATATTCCCACCCCCCGGGCACAGATGTTTATTTATGTTTCCTTGCACTCTCTCGTTTTTTTGGCTTGAGATTCATTGGCGTTTCACAATCATCAATAGTTTTCGTACATATAAGACTGGTAAATGACCAATACGGAGCTAGTCTCGGGGTTAAAAATGTGAGCGATAATAAACGTTTTTTGTGGGCTTCTGACCCAGTCATAACTTATATGTATACAATATATAATATAATATATACTTATAGCGCTTAATTTTAGAACTATTTAAGGTATTTAGATTTCTATAGGTTCAGTAATTACAGCAGGGAGTAATAAAATAAAATATAAAATAAAATCCCTAGTTTTATGTCGGCAATATTGTTGGACAACTGTTACCATGGAAATGGCTATTGTATAACGTGGAACGCATAAAACTGGTTTCGGAAACTTGGTTTCGATTTATATCGTTTTATATTGGATATTGAAGATTCGAACTGCCGTCTTTGCGGTGGTCGGGATGAACCCCACAGTTCAAGTCCGTACGTACAGATTGGTTTGAGTATAGCATCGCGGAGTCATCGAAAATTGAAAAAAATCGAACGCTTCGAATACGATTAACAATTGCATGCTGTATTATTAGAATTGCGGGTGGGGGTGCTTTTTGGAGGGCTAAAGAGGGGTATCCGATAGGGCAAGGTCGACGAGAAAAAAAGGAAGAAGGAAGGATGCTATCTTGAAGAGAAAAAGGGACGTCTTAATGTTTCGAGACTCCTGGTATCGACAGGCAACCTCCTCCCTCTACCGTTCAGCGCTAACGTTAATCCCGATCGCTATCACTTATCGACATCGTATTAACCCGGTCCCTCTCCGACGTTAGGCCCTTTCCCCCTTTTTTTCTATCCATATTAAATATAAGATAACCAGCCCTCGGTCTGCCGGATAGTCGGGTCGTTACAACCGAAAATGGCGAATGGCCGAAACTTCGAGCCTTAGGGCCTAGAGCGAGAGACAGCGTCGTAAACGCCTTCGAATAAATAATTTCGTTTAACACATGTTTTAATAATAACGAATAATATCACACGCATAAAGCGCCAGCACTGGGTGGTTTCTTTTATTCAGTCAATCAAATTAGAAACATACCGCAATCGTACCTATAACTGTAAAGCTCGATTGTACAAAAATAAAAGGATAAAAACGATTAATACGAGTCGCCGTTTCGAACTCGGCCGACAATAAAGCCCCGTTTGAGTCGTAGGGTGACCAACACACTTATTAGGAGATATATAGCACTCATTAGAGTGTATAGATACTGTAATTATCAGAAATAAGAACGTGCGCAGAATGTGTTCCGCTTTCTGGAAACAATAACGCGCAAATATAATTACGCATAAACCGTATTTTATATTAATCGCGTTGTGTTGGTATTATAAAAAAAAGTTCCCTCGGCCCGGAATTTTATTAAAACGGAGGAAATAATATTAGGAGAATAATATTTCATCGGGCTGCGGAAGGGAATTCTTGGGAGAAAGTTCCAGGTGGATTGGTAGCGGCGGGTGGTTTGTTGGGGGGGGTGGGGGCACGTTTAATGGGGCTCCCCTCGACCAATTTGCAGCCGGCAATAACCCAGTTAATATGTCAGAGGCATAAATACTAGCGCCCCTGTTCCATCTCCCCTGATTCCATTTTATTGGCACGCCCTTCAACCGCCTTCCCCCCCCCCCTCCATATTTTATTTCGGGCCGTTAAAAACAGACAAACGGTAATTCGCCGCTTATTATGTCGACGATGATAGCCCGGCCGTATAAAGTATAAAACTAGGTGTAGGTTCGTGATGTTTCCGTCTCCTCTCGCTGGTTTGGTCTTTTGCTAGACCGGTTTCGGCTGCTCGCCATCTTCAGTAGCGGTGTTAGTCACTGTTTGCACTTTGGATGTTTTTTGGGCCCGGTGTTTATGATATGGTTGGCGAAATTGGAATCATAAACACCATATCATAAAAACCGGGCACGAAACAATGAACATCAAAAGATCTTTAAAATTATTACACCCAGGTAAAAAAGGAAAAGAATTAGACATTATAGAAAACCTGGAGATCTTCAAACATAAGAAAAACAACATTATAAATGAGAAAATTAATTCCCAGAGTGACCCGATATTTACACCTATAATCCTCTTAAAGGATCACACCCGCCCTACCACCACACCACCCCCTTCCGACAATCTGGCTCATACCTAGAAAACGGATTAACAAAATCCGAAGACAAACATAACCCCCAATAACAATAATAGAACACATATATATAAACGACTGACATACTGACAAACATTACAGTACATGCGAAAGTGACAGTGCAGTGAGGATGCCCAAAAAACATCCAAAGCGCAAACAGTGACTAACACCGCTACTGAAGATGGCGAGCAGCCGAAACCGGTCTAGCAAAAGACCAAACCAGCGAGAGGAGACAGAAACATCACGAACCTACAGTATTCCAACCCCTCGCAGACCACAAAACAGGTGTATCAAATTATAAAACTAGGTCTTTTATTTTGACGTCTAATCTCGTCTCGCCCCCATATCGCTCGTCTTGTCTTTGACTCGAGTTTTGAGCCTATATCGATGGTAATGTCGATTTGGTCATCGTCTAGACTTAAATAGCTTTCCGTCAGTAGGTTGGGGCATCCCGTTTGCACTACAACTGCGCTTTACTTTTTTGTCGTGCGGTGTATATACAGTTTGTTCTGCCGATAGGATTTGGGATTGTTTCTTTCACTTTCGGTCGGCATTTGGTCAACTGGTTTATGTCACTTACGATTGTTCGGTAGTTCGCTGGTAGGTTTTTTCAGTTTTAAGCTAGAAGGAGCCGCAATACATTTGCATTACTAATTAACGTGTTATATGTGTAAGGAACTATGAAAGACGTTCTTGAGACATCTAAATATTGTATTAGAATAGGTTCGCCTTAAGGAGCAATCGACTGAAGAGACCTTTCTAGTCTTTTAAGTTACTTACATAAGGTATAGTTACTCGTGCTACTTGTACATTATAACTGCTATTCATGTTATCTATCACAACCAAACGATGATAGCGATAAAACTTTTTATTTAATTTTTTATAATTCATAAATTACAGGTTCCGAGATGACTCTGCGATACTCGATGTAAACAATTTTACGCTGAAAAAAAAATTGCGCCTCCATTTGCTCGTTTATTATCGGAGCCGGCAACTACCGAGCCGCGAATAGGAAAAACGTGGACAGAAAACTGGACAAAATAGCACGACGGTTTTTACGAACCGATCCACCGGAATAATAAAACGGCGGTGTTGGGGCGACCAGAACGTTTCGGAACCGGAATGCGAACGGTCGGTTATTTTTTGGCCCGCGTTAGAGGCCTTTTGAAGTAGCGGTCGGAAGGAGCCCTCTCGCTAATTGATCTCAATTACCCTACTATAATCAGTCGCTTCGCCTTTACACCTAATTGCTGTCGTCCCCCCCTCGCCCTTTTCTATTGACACTAATCTGACAGTAGAAATATAAAAAAAAAATACTAAAAATTATCGAATATTTTTTGCATTTCGGTATTCGCGAAGCGTGCGGTCGAGCGATATCGAGCGAATCTGTGTCTAATAAAATGTCGTTTTTCTTAAACTTCCACATTATTTTTATATCGTACATTAATGACGTTTTAATTCAATTTTAATCCCACGCAGCGTCGGTGTATGGGGGGTGTACACAGACAAACCTAGGGACGTATTTATTTATCGATAATTTTGGATGTGGCGGTTGATTAATGGAGCGGAGAGCCGTGTTTCGGGGAGAGGGGCAGATGAAAATCCGTCGAGGGTTGGCGAATATTGTATACATTTTCGGGCGACTAACCTTTTTTTTTTCTTTTTTACAGCGGGGTAGGGGCGACGTCGGCGCCGCTAATTGATTGGGCGTGCCGGTGTCCAACAGAGCGTCCGAAAGGAACGCTTTATCATCGGCATGGAAACAAACAGAAATTGAATTTTTTTTTTCATAGGGAGAACAAGGCGCCCCTACCACACGAAACGCCCCCACCCCCTAAAAGTACGAAAAGCAAATACCTCACGCCCGCGTTTCTGCCGCGTTTCCCATTATTTCGCTTTTTATAAGTGTCTAAGATTTACTTTCCCGGATTCGCAGGGACGGAATATTCGGTTAATGGTATTGTAGGGGAAACCGCTGGGTCCTTTTGTGGCTTCTGCCCAAATAAAAATTATAAAATTGTTTACCTCGGCCTCGCAGTAAAACAAAATTTTATTATTCCACGCTTTCCGTAGCGCCAATTAAACAGTACGTGGACTGATTTCTATCGAGCTCGGATCCGTTTAAAATTTCAAATTTCTATTTAAGCAATTGCCGCTTGCACCGAAGTCCGAAATAGTCAGATTTACATAATTACATAAGTACAACTGTATCTTCAAATAAAATCCCAGTAATAGTAAAATCCCAGTAAGGAGCGATTGACTAAAGGTTAAATGTTAACAGTTTCAAGTTCGCAAACAAACTTTCCAGCTATTGGTAAATTATGGGTTCTAAGATAACTCCGTGTTACTCTTAGTAGGCGGTTTTGTACTATTGTACTTGGAAAAAATTAATTCGTACGCTGAAAACAAATTGCCCCTCCATTTCCTAGTTTATTATCGGAGCGCGCAACTACCGAGGGAAAATTTAGACAGTAACTTCAAATAAAATCACAGCACCACTTTGCGGTAAGCAAAATTACACGTTTATTGGGAGGGCGTGATTTTCACTGACTCTGAACGTTTTAAAGCGACGCGGGAGTATGAAGTTGAAACTGTGAGATGGCCGTGTAGCCCCATTTTAACACCTCACCGCTGAGATGTGACACAAATGACCTTCGCCAAACACCGAGGTACATTCATGTCCTCATTGCTATCTCTTTTTTTGTTTCTTTTTTTCGGCGAATTTTTCCTCCCTTTTTCTTTGTTACGTGGAAAAATACGGGTCTCTTATCCAGTATGTCAGTGGAAGTTGTACGGACCCTTAAAACGTTTTATAACTTTCATCGAACGGTTAATGACAATACTGTTTTAATATCGCCATATTAAACATAGGACTTGTTGTCATCATCGCGACACTCCGATTTATATTTAAACATTTATAGTATTATATTTTGGAACTGAATTTCGCAGCCGTTGAACGATTCAAAGTCAAATAATTTTCCATTTTCCGTTGATAAATTAAAATACATTTGACGTTATTATCCTGGTAAGAACGTTAGAAATAGTACCGTTTGTGGCGAGACAAGTATTTGACATTAACATAGAAGTCAAAATTAGAATTAACTGTTTGAGATCATTTTGTCAAAATAAACGCATTTTATTTATTTATATATATATATATATATATATATATATATATATATATATATATTGTGTTTGTGTACATGTATATATGCTGTGTATCATCCAAATATAGGTCGAGTATAACGCCAGAGATAGACTATTGATAAAACGTGGTCTAGTGCTCCTCTGTGAGGCCACAAAGTAAAATATCACTGTCCCGACCCTAATGGCTCTAACTCCAGTTTAGACTCTAATTCCCTTCTTTGTGAACACAAATAAAATTACCGGTCTCTATTTCTG
This sequence comes from Lethocerus indicus, assembly GCA_019843655.1. Lineage (NCBI taxonomy): Eukaryota > Metazoa > Arthropoda > Insecta > Hemiptera > Belostomatidae > Lethocerus > Lethocerus indicus. The sequence goes on from JACDQD010000001.1 coordinate 24,489,535, forward strand.
TCCGATTTTTTCCTGACAAAATGAGAGAAAGAAAGGGGGTTTGAATAGAGCCGCGGGAAACCATCAAACAGCAGGGTTCTAGGTTTATTCTGTTAGAAAACATAGGTCGACGAATACAAAAGCACTCGGTTATTACATCGCCGATATTGATTTATTAATTTCGCGATCTGCCGTACACTTTCGCCGACTCAATAAGGAAACGAGCTTACAAATGGCGGCATAAAATTCGAATTTGATCTAGCAGCGATCGTATCGTTTTAACGAATTATACTGGAAAACAGTTCATCGTTTTTCGGTCGCATAAAATGACGGAGCGTTTAGTTATTCCGCGACGATAGTCGCGAAATTAAATTTGCATAAAACGAAGCGCCGCGAACCGTTCATTATTTGGGTACATCGAAAGCCTGGGGCGTTTCGAAAATTAACTACGCGGCCCGTGCTAAACCAGCACCAAATCAAGTTTCGCGAGGGAATACCTCCGTTATTTTTTCTCCGACTGCCACTTGTTAATTCTGCGAAAGGACCGGAGCAAGTCGGATAGGGACGATGGAAAATATGTAGAACCCCGATACCTTAGACACCGGTTCCTATTACGGCCTAAAAATATGACTACGATAAAAGAGACAATTCGCGACGTCTCCTCACGAATAATTGCTTAATGTCAAAATACGACTGGATGAACGAACGCACAGTGGGACCGCTTTTATTCGGCCGGGGAATATTATTTGTCTGGAAGTCGGATTAAAATTTTTATTTATATCTATCCACTTTACTATCGCGCTTTAAGTTTGTAACTCCTATTCCTTTTACAGAATTAATCCCGGGATCCGTCGGCTGAAAACCAGACCCCTCCCCCCGAACTCCCCGTCGTCTCAATTTTGAAACGATCCAGACAATGAAGACCGCCTTATTTAAGCACTTAGGATATTGTGAAGAAAGTCGGGACAATAAACAGGATGTCTTTGCTACAAGAAATTTGTACTGATTAAATAACTTTGGCTGGAAGTTTATAATCGCCGGGAGAATTTCAAATAAAACAAGTTGCGGGTTTGATGGTGGGGGGGCGTTTAAGTATCATCGTAAACACTTGAATAGGCCCCCCTCCCTCCACCCATCGCTTCTTTACTCCAGTTAATGAAACTTTTTGAAGGGAGTGCCGATCTGAGCATAAATTTATGATTCTATGACCCTTGCACTGACCGTTAACAACATTATACTATGGGGGTGTTTATTTATTTTCGGGGTAACGGCTGAACGCCTTATATCCCGACCGCATAAGTATCGTCGCATATATATATCCGAGCTATAATCGATTCAATTTTTAGGGTTCATATTTTCGCTCTTACACTTAAAAATATCACAAACATGACAACTATGAAACAGAATAGAACCGGACCATTTTACTCTTGTATATTTATTTTATTATCGGGATTACATAGGTTATACTCATATTACATTGTATCATGCAGAGAGAATGACAAGTGTTCTCTACTGCAGTATTTTATATATATATATATATATATATATATATATATATATATATATATATATATATATATATATTTGTTTTTTTGTAAAGCTATTCTCTAACTCGCTCCTTGATACTCGAAAGGTTAAGTTGAACTAAGTCCTAATAGCGTACTCCCTTTGGAAGTTTTCAGACTTGCGAAGCTCAACTTCCCCAGGTGGAAATAACTTTGTCCCGACCTCCTGCCGTAGTAATACTTACCGATTCCAAATCGGCTCCCAAATCGACCCCGGTACAGTTGAGATTGGACCGGATTTGTGAATTTCTCCGCGTTCCCAAGGTGGGATGGGAGCTTGTTTTCACCGAAGCTCAAGTTCAAATTACAGATGTGACAAAGTCGGTAAGTCCGGAATTTGACCAGTCGAACTCCTACTCGGCTTCCAACTCTTATTAATGTAAACTATCTTAAATTAATATAAACATGTATTTATTGCTATTGGTTAGAGGTTTAACCCGAATGATAAACGCGGAAATTTTGTCAGACCTTTCATATTTCCTAATTTCTATTAATAATGGAAATTGATTTCTTTCTCAAACATTAACTTCAAGTATTATTAATATTCGTTACATTAATCATTTGAATAATATGTCTCTTATTGACTTATATTATTCTATAAGCGATGTCCTTTCGGAAAATGACATATATAATACAAATATAGTAGCGTCCGTTACCCCTAAGGGCGTACTCGGTTTTGTTGGACAGAATGCGGTTTACCATTTTAGCCTTGTAGATTTAAATCGGACCATTTCAGCGTAAACTCTCAATACCGTTTGTGCGTTTTCACCGGTTGGTCCGAATAAAAGGAGCCGGTCATAGGGTTTGACCGGGACCGCTTGACAGCTTCCCCCTCTTGTAATGGCCGATACACTCAATGAATCAAATACACGGGAAATGCGGTCGAAAGGGAATTTGTTTGAAAACATTGGTTGTTGACTAGTGGTGGCGGTTGGGGAGGAAGACCCGGCGATATTTAAAACGTTTTAGGCTCCGCAATTACCGAAACGGCCCTTCCTCCTTATCTCGGCCCACCGACTAAAAGACAATATTAATTCCCCAATTTCCCCGGAATGTTTCTCCCCCATTCTAATTGTTGTTCAACTGTTTATCGGCCGATGAAAACTACTGTAATTCATTAATCGATCATTTATTCCGGATACGGAAATTTTTAAGTGCTCTAATGCATTAGATTACCGAATACCACTGGTGATGTCGAAGGACCGAAACTGATATCTGGGGATATCAAATTGATCCAGAGAGTCGAGTGTATCCACAATCCGAATGCTCCGAATTCCACCTCATAAGTAACGGGTTAAACTAAATTCATTTATTGATAATCCGTTAAATCAATTAGTCCATTAAGTGGGGAATAAAACATTGCTACAAAAAGTGCTACATTAATAATGAAAAAATAATACCGGAGTATTTAAAAAGGGGGAAGGAAATATAATCAGCGTTCATTAATTAAAACCGAAAGGAAAATTATAAGAGGAAATTTTTTTTCCGAGGGAAAATTAAATATTTATTGAACTTCCGCGTTCGCGCTGTTTATTAGAACGGGGAAATCACTTTTCTCAATAGGCAGAACACTGGGGGGAAGATGTATAATTTAAATGAGCGGACATTGTCTCTATTAGTGTCATATTATAATTATTGTAGAAAATGAGTCCATGGCCGTGCAGTGAAATAAAGCGACGCGGAGTTTGGAATTTTGGGGTATCAGGAACTAAGAAAATGAGATTTTAAATTTACAAAAGTGAATCACGTTCGATTAGATCTACGGTAAATGAATGCGTTTGAGGGATGAATTTTCAACCTTAAACCATCCCCAGTTCAAGATCCCTCTCCTGAATCTGTATCTTAAATACACGACACAGGAAAGACTTCCTCCTTCTATGAGAGCTATGCGATAAATAAAATATAAATTAAATTTCTGGATAATTTAAACAAATTACATTAGGGCATGCAAAAATATGGACGGTTATCTTGAAATTACCGTTTCGCACTGCTCAGGAAAACTTGGGCAGTCTGATTCTCTTAAAGAGGGGCCGTGTAATTTCGAAAGCACTAGACAAAGCGGAATAATTGATGAGTTCTTGAAAGCGCAGATTCGTTAACCGGACAGTTGCATTAGAAAAGGTCCCCGAATAGAAGTTAATCCCTTTTCACGCTCAGATCTTTCCCGGCCAGCGAATCTAAAATTCTAATTTTTGTTCACATAATGAAAATCCGCCTCCGTTGTATAATCCGGTGTTGGCCACGGTGTTGTCGATTTCTTCGGTCTAGGCTAAGAAACCTGAAATACCTCTGTTATTTAGCGGCAAGAAAGGAAACCAGGTATGAGTAAACTAAACATTATTATTCTAATATTTTCGGTATAATATCTAGGAATTAATTCCTAAAAACCTCCATTTATCTTTTCCCGCCACCTTGATCAAAACCCCCGCTTCTCGTTCCCTTCGACTTCCTGACTAAATTTAAATTTAATAAAATTTGCGCGAATGAAAATAAAATTATGTGAGTCGAAATGCAATTAACATAATATTAAAGTGACACTAATGAAATTAAAAACACCGGGAGGCCAACAAAATTGTAAATAAGGATTAACAGCGGGGTTCAATTTAATTTCCATTGATTACGGCCATTTGAAGGAGTCTAGTCAAATTGAATTTAAACAAATTTGGAAAATAAAAATTATTCATTTCCTAATACGTTTATTTTTATAATGAATTGTCGGTTTTTTTCATATAAGAGCATTTTGGTACCTTAAAAATGTATATAACTCACTGTGGAAGCTTCATGTGTGTGGGTTATTAAATATTACCGCAAACATTACGGTTTGTCGACGGTAAATTCAACTGTCTTCCTCCGGCGCTAGTTAAACATAATTTGTATGCAGTGAAAAATTAGAATAGGAAAATAAACCGAAACGTGCACTTTTGTAGTTTTAGGTCTTTATAAATTCGGGGAATATCGTCGCAGATGTTTCTTTTTTCGTATGAGGGATCTTATTCACGACAAGTGGTCCGGCTTCTATTGACGTTCAATAGCCTCCTGTTATTTATATGATCTCGTTGTAATGCTATTCAAAGCGGTATTCTATCGGAAATAATACGATGTTTAAGTAAGCAGACAGAAAGTCTGCCTATAACTCCAATTGTGCAGGTAAAGCGAAATTAGTTCGGTCACAGGCCGATTAACTAAAAGTAGCCAGAGAAACCTCATAGATGTTTATATAATAAAATTTTGTGGATCCGTGCTTCGAATGACTGTTGTGAAATTAAATGAACTTTTTCTTTCATACAGAATTTCGCGTTATTTATTTATTTTTTCTTAAAATTGCGCTACATTTATTTATGCCATTGTTAGAGCGCTGAAAAGACTGCCTATGTATCTACTATTGTCTATAGGACACCTGGCGTGCGATTCATGCGGTTGCACTGGGGCTCTAGTGCCCCTAAGGGGTATAGCCGTTCACCGAGGGGAACCGCAGTCTCTCCAGACAGGATGATCAACTCCGAACAACGCGAAAGCGGGGTAAAAAAAACGCCCCCTCCATTTCTTTTCAACCGTCGGAGCCCTCGTTAGGGATAACACTCCCTCGTCATCAGAATCCCTCCGATAATTGTCAACGGTTCTTTCTTCGATTTTCACGTCCAAGTACCGGCGTCGGGCGTATCGTCTGCTCATCAGCGTATTCTCACGTGTGATACAATTGTCCGTGCTCGATTAATGCGCACTAAATATTGTATTTATTTCGTTCGACTGATGAAGGATTATATGATTAATGTTAGACATATATTTCGAGCAAAATTGAAAAGAGAACATTCGGAGAGATATCGTTCGTACTCAAAATAAAGCGAACGTATTTTATATCTTATATATATTAGAGATTCACCCTACACGGTACGTTATTGATTAAGGACAAAATATTAAGCGATTAAGCAGTTCCCGTTAGAAATAGAATGGTCGATTATCGCTTTTCGTAACGGGTGGAATTTATTTTTTGTAATTTAATTTATTCTGCTCGGCGTGACATCAGATATCGAAACACCTAAAGACATATTGTCTTTGTCTCCACAGAAGAAAGGATCGTAGGGCGTTGCCCTTCCTGGGTAAAATACTTCTCCCGAACTCTGAGGTGTATACCGTAAATGCCTCAGTACTTGTGCGGTGTGTTTTTTAAGCGTGTAAGTATGTCAGTTTGTAATTGTTCTGTATGTAGGGTGGAGTGAGGGCGAGTCGATTCCTGTACACCTCTGGTCTCCCCCCGCCGGCTGAGTTGTGGAGAGAGAAAACGAGTAAAGACCGGAAGAAGATAGGGGGGACAATGGAAAACCAATTTCTGGACCACTTAAAGAATTCTTCCAAATTAAATTAAAACCTTGGCGCCGCCCACTCGATTTTTTTTCTTCTTGAGGGGGTTCTCGTTCTCTTTCTGCGCCGAAAGAGCAATTATGTCGAAAACTGGTGTCGGGCGGGGGCCAACCTCATGATAAATACCTGGGGTCGGTTTTAATTGCTCCCCATTCATTAGCGCCCGCTCTCCGATATTCTCTTCAAATTGTAGGAGGAAATGGATGGATCCGAATGGTCTCATTCCTCCATCCGCGTGTACCAAGATACGGGCGATAACATTCTTGGAACTGTCCCCGTTTAGATCCTGTGATAGACCGGCTTAGCCTTTCCTCGTAGAATTTTCGTCACTTAATGTAAAGTTTCAGCGTTCCGAATATCTCGAATATTGTACCTGTTGTGCCGAGTCAGCGAGGGGGTACCGAAGACCGCGAGGGGGCAGTAATTTACGTATCGAATTGTATAGTGTTCTTTTGTTATTTTAGTTCCACTGGAATTAAAGCGTGAAATGCATAATGGCCGCGTGTAGGTATAAAGTAAGGGGCTAAAACCTTAAAGGAGGTATTACGAGTCGAGGAGAAATTTATTACATTCTCGGACTTCGCCTTTGGTCGGGTTCTGTTCGGACGTGTAAATCAGCAAGGCAGATATTGAATCGCGTACAACTATAGGAAAATTGAACGTTATTTTGTATTTATTTTACTCGTCGTATATTAATTATTATATCGACCGCGTATAGCCATTAATTGTTGCTACGTTCTTCCATTCGGCTCGAAGGGGGATTCAAAGATTCGTTATCGGTCCTGACGAAAATTCACCTTGGGATGTACTTTGCACTCAGCCAATATCGTGATCACGGCGTTCCTATTTCGCGTTTTTTTTACTCGCCCCATCGGAAATTTTAAAGCCCGATTTTAATTTTTCCGAAGAATGGGTAATTACATTTAGAGGATTAATTTCGCCCCGTAATGAAGAATAAATCTGATTATCGGAATTATGGGAATTAAAGGAAGGGGGAGTTTATTTCCTAAGTGCCGGGGTTGTAGTAAGAAATTAATATTAAAATCGATTTGGGATTCTCATCGAATTTATTTATTCTGAAGTAGGCAGTGAGCGTACTAATAAATAAACGGGGGCTTCTTTTATTAATAATTATCGTGTTGAAACGAATGCACTTATTGAAAAACGTATCCCAATAAGTTGGGACATTACGTCATTGGCGCGGATTGAATCGGTATTGAGGATTGCAGAAAGCGTCACCGAACGTAGGGCTTCGGGTATAAAAGAGAATTGTACCTCACCGCTAAGGCATGAAACGGGCCTTTCGGTCGGTAGAATGGCGTACGGCTTCCATTATCGGCCACTAGCGGGCTCCTTCCCGCACTAATAGTATGCGGTGAAAACGAACTTTCCCTTGTTTTACCCACGGATTTTCGCCTACCTCTTGCGCTAATATCTTGCCGTCTTCCTTTATTGAGCTTTCCCCACGAAATTTATTTCCCTCCCGGATAAATAATAAGCTGCGGGACAATATAATGTCTTAAATAAAAAACGAGCATGTATTCAGTTATGTACCGAATAAAGTACGGGCGATTTCTCTATTGCATATAATTCGAGCCGTTTTAACGGGAAAACGATAATGCCGACTCATTACGCGGCCGCGATTTAATCAAGGAAAAAACAATCGGCGGAATTGAACTGGCTGTTCGAGGGGCCCTTTGTGCTAAAAAGCCTCGTATATTCGTTCTATTGTAATTTTACACGCCGCTATAATTAGGCCAGAAATAAAAATAAATAAAGGCCTCCGGTGCAAATTGTCTTATCGTATTATTTGAGCCCATCGGTTTATTGTGTGGGGGCAGTTCAAATGGGCAAACCGTGGAAAATTGAAAACACCGAAATGAGGCCCCGGCCAGATTTAGATCGTAATCTGGAACAATGACCTCAAGGATTAAATTCAGCCTTTCAGCCGCGGTATAATACGCCGATTAAAGCTATGCAGTTTTAAACCCGCGGCTCCGAATTATATATCCGCCCCCTCATCACTAACAATCGATACCGGAAATAATCATTTTTCCGGAATTTAAATTCAAATAAGCGAATTCGAAGATCGGAAAAAAGTTCCGTTTTGCTCCGAACTTTTGATTTGAATAGTTTCTGCGGTCGGGTTGGAAAAAAAGGAAAGAATATTCGCGTCCCGTGGCTAATAAAACTATATATGCGGAAGTTCCATCGAGCTTTATTTCGCTAGGGAAATGAAGCTTACTCTTACGCGACGTCTTTAGGTACATTGCATCCTCGTGTTTCTCGCACGAGATGAATCGGTGCCGAGAATTTATTTCGCCCCGTTTTTTTAAAGGCGAACTTCTATTATTACATTTCAATTTGTATTCTTCCGTCTCTGTCGCATACGTATGTTAAATTTCTAACTTATTTAAACATATATGAAAACGTTAGCGAGCCATAATATTAAGTCGAACCCGTGAAAATCTATTGTCCGGGAGTTTTCAGTTGCACAGAGACACGCGCTCAAACAGTTTATGATCCTATCTTACAAGGAAGGTTAAGAACTAATTTCTGGTAATTGAGGTGTGGATAAATTTATTTTTTAAAGCCTCATTGTTTGTTTTTTAAGTAATACGGAATTTATTATCAGAATTTACAGCGTAGATGCCTATTACTGTTAGGTTGTATTTGCTTAGAAACTGGCAATGTTATACCAAAACTGGAAGAATGTTGGGGATTTTTGGCAAGTGTATTGTAGTTAATTGGCTCCTCTCGCTTAATCGGCTACAAATTCGAATTGCAAGAGCCCGGAGATGTTACAGACGTTTTCCTATTAGTAGACACGAGATCTAAACTTGCAACAACTCATTTGCATTCAAATGGTTGCACACATCTGTACTGTGGAAACTTTGTTCCCCCCACTAACCGAACCGTCCACATGTAATGGCGTTCAGTCCTCTCGGTTCTATTATGAGCTTATAAAGAGACCAGATACCGGGGAAAGGAGTAATTAAATTCCGAAGTCGCAGCCGATTGAGGTTAAAGCCGAAAGGTGTAAACCGATTAAACGAGAGCTCCTAAATTCCGATATACTAACCGAAATAAAATTAAAAATCTTCTCCGCGTAATTTAAGAATTTAAAACTTAAGATAAGAATTAACATTAGAATAAACTTTAGTCAAATGTGTCTTATTTTTATTTAATACAACTGTTGTTCGAAAAAAGCAATCATCAGTTGAGCTGATGCAAATATAGTAGAATTGCGTTTACATTTTCTGTCTGAAAATACTTCTACTGCAGTACTTCTTTAAGGTTAAGTACACACAGTAAGGTGTATCGATAGGAATATATATTTATATTACTTATAGTTTGGAAGATTTTAGATCCCTTCACTGGTACAATTGTTTGGAAGGTTGGAGCTTATATGTAATGAGCCTTAAGTATTAAAATTCCGTCATAATTTTTGTATTATACCAGGAAAGCGGAGCGCGGACAGGGGGATCCCGAGGTTGGATCGGATTAATTCGGATAGTGGAAGGTAAACCCGGGAAATTACACTCGAAGTAATTACATCCGTAATCTGGTGGAGTGGGCTCTCGGCCGGTCAAATCCCCTATTCCTTTAACTAATAGTTATTAGCCAGACAGATTTTAGGCTGCCACCGCTCCCGGCTTTGTCCCTCGGTACATCTCCTATCGGGCCCATCGATCTAATCAACATCCGGTATCGGCACTAGTGCAATTTGTTTCGAGAGGTCACAATTAAGTAATGAAATTTCAATTAATCGCCTATATATATATATATATATATATATATATATATATATATATATATATATACGCACACACACCGCACCTTGTATATAGATAATATCGTCCAAGGGTCATTGTATCATTTAGTGGCCATTTAATATGGATATCGGATATCGACGAGGAGTTATTATTCCATTGTGTTAGTTGGCTCGACGAACCACCAATAAAGTGGCCACACACTATCGACTTAAGTAATTCGAAGCGGAAAATACCGGCTTTGTTGTTACATGCGAGTAAAAATGATAAAAAGCTAATATCGAACACGAGTGTAATGAAACATGATTGGATAAGGTATTTCATTAGGAAATTATTAATTGGAAATGATTTTCAATGCTGACCACTCGAAACGGTTATACGGTTTGCCCCACTCGAAATAATTGCGGATATTTCTAATTAGGGCGATAATTATCATCGAATGACGAGCGTGTGCATTGTTCGCGCGTAGGACGTATATTAATTTCATCGCAATTGTTTCGCCCACTAATTGGCGGCCTAAAGCTGTATTAAAACGCCCAGTGGCGCCTTCGGGCGGAAATAATTCGGAGCATTGAAGACGTTCTGATCTTCATCGAATATCAGTTCCGGGTCACTATGCGAAAGGCTCGTCGACTCTGACCGGTGTGTTCTAGGTGGAAAAAAATCGAATTTTCTACGTCAAAGGGGTCCGGACGTTTCGGGAATCCGGGTCGGAATTTTCCATTGTCGCGCCCGAATTTTTCAATACGTTTTTCGCCCAGGAAATGTTATCTACTTACGGGCGTTCGGTTTCTTCAGTTCATGATTCAAACAATCGTCCAGAAAATACCGATAAATCATTGGACTCAGTACTAACTATTCATACGCAATTCGTTATAGTGTCGCTCGGGGAAGCCTATGATATTTTCAAATTTTGATTCGAATGAATTTAAATTTTTCCTCGATTAGTTAGCGGTCGGTTACCGGAAATCGAACCCTAGTCAGACCCTAGCATACGCTGATAGCATTATTTCTGGAAACAAAACCTGATTGAATTCTGTAGACATTTTCGGAGTTGTGTCGCTAAAATTGTATCTAGTATTAAATTAAGACTCGATGAAATTAAATTACAAATTTAATTCGAGCAAGGCCCTCTGACCGGACTGTTCTTACCGTACGGATAAATTACCGATTCAATTTAAACGTTTTACTCTATGTATTAAAACGACCGCTGGGTTAAATGTCCAAAACTAATAATGTACTGGACGAGATCGATTCGAATTTGCGATCGATGAAAATTGGCCGACTCGGTTCGATCGAAATTTAATTAAATGAATGCCTCCTCGCCCGATGGGACGACGGCGAGCACAAAATCGGGTTCGTTGCTCTCGGGTGGAAATTGTTGGGTAACCGTAGTCGGTGTGTGAGGAGAGGCCTCCGGTGATAAGCCGACCTCTATAATCTGGAGGGTAGGTAAAACGGAAGGGGTGTCTTGGTGGGTGGACCGGGTGGGCTCGGCGCCGATAATTAGAGAACAGAAGGGCCCTGATTAGACAGAGAAGGGCTCCTGTTTACCCCCGGCGTTCGATAGGGGCCACAATGTCCCCGCCCCAACCTCATACTGTTAACCTGGGAAACATTTATTAATTCCCGTAAGAGGACTTTGCCCTTACCTTTTTGATCGCTTGTGCCGACGTTCCTACATTTAACGAGGGAAATAAATTTCCAAGTTTACTTTTTTGTTTTTAAATTCACTATGTGGTATACCTATCTCTACGGTATTCGTCAAATTGACACCTAGGAAACGTCCGCAAACCTAGTGTTAAAGAAATATCGATCGTTTTCATTGGGTATTGTCGTATCAGTACAAGAATTTTAACTCTTTCTTCTTATACTTTTGAGGTTACTATGTTTCGTTGTTTTGTCATTTGCTGTTTCTATTCTGTGGAAATTTGATGAACCTTCGGTATAGTATAAAGGTGCGGCGGTATATCCCCCCATTTAACCCCTCGGGTACGGATTTTTCAGCAGATTTTATGCCCGCGGAGCAGAATTTATTAGTTGCATGGATCATTCAGTCGGCAGAGGTAATAGATATCACGTAAATATTCATTTATTGTAACCATATAGTTAGAAAGTTGGATTTCTGTTAGGAAACCAAAATAAACATCCACTCCCCAGTGCTTACCGTCCGGACGATCTACAGGGATACCTTGAAACTTTAATCCGAATGACGAGTCGGACTCGACAACTATAACTTCGGCAAAACTTGTGCATGTTTGTCCTATTCAACCGGACACATTAACCGGTGTTTAATTTCAAGTGATCGAAGGTTTGATTTATCTAGTTTAAGTGAAAATGAAATTTTGAAAATGCAGTACACAAGAAGTTTTTTTTTTCGCCGTCCGAAACTGGGTTAGGGGTTTTTAGCGGGACTTCGCGCTGTATGAAAGTATAATAGAAAGTGAAACGCGGGCAGTTAGAGGATTGGACGGGGACTGGGCTCGGACCGAGAAAATGTTGGCCCGAACCGGTCTATATCACCATTTGGTGATTAACCGGAGTGGCTGAATTAGTCTGAAACAGGAAAGCTATTTTCGAACAGTGGCCACCCACCCTTGCTTTTAAGGCCAACTCCCCGTCCATGTCACAACCCCGGACCAATCCCAATCGGAAATGTTTTATTCACTCCATTATTGGAACCGATATTTAATATGTGGGTTAATATAAATCTATAGTCAGTTTATATATTTATATAGAACACACTGTAGTATATTTATAGGTATACAGAACTTTTGACCAAATAATTTACTATTCTACTATACTCGATGGAAACCTAAAATATCAGAATGTGTTATTAACCTTTTAGAAAGCGGGTTTAATGTTCTTCTTTGTCCTATTGACTACTGGGGGTAGCTTTTAAAACTTCAGCATTTTAATACTCCCATTGTTAATTGTACTCAGGTTATTAACAGAATATATTTTTTTATATTTCTATAAAATCGAACATGCTGTGATAAAAGTATAAAACTGCTGTATAGAACTTTGTAAGAAATAATATGCATTAATCTATCTATTGGTTAGAAAGGAGAAACGAACTTAGCTAAAATAATGTTTTTTCTGGTTGTAGGAGGAGTTTATGACCAGTAAAACTGGGCAATTATCAGGTTTTAAATATCATCCCTATGTTTTTATTAGCCCTGTTGAGATTGGCCAGTTAAGTTTTTTCCACCGTTTAGGGCCGAAGTTATACTACTTTCATTATGCATTATTTCGGAACTTTTTAATATATTTTTAATGCGGCCCGAGGGTTAAACCGCAGTTTTTTATTCGGCGAGTAGGGTATGAAATTTGATTTAGGCTTACGCTAGGCCGGTTTCACAGTAAAATTACGTCATTAATATATTGAGGCACTTGAGCTTTTCGTTTACAAATGAAGGATCCTGTCTGCTTAGTTACTTGTTTAATAAATGCCGTATTAAAATCATAATCTTTCAAACGCCTATACTCATACTTAAGGACAGTTCTCATGCCATAATATCGACAACTATTTCAGTATTTTTTAGTGACCTAGACAATTTAATTTTCGGCCCTATGATTTTACGGTTGAAATGCCAGAGTGGGAAGGTCCGAGCACACTGTAATCGATCCTCGAATTTCCTTACCCGTGTTGCAAGTTTTAGCCGTACCTATTAAGTGTACACAAAGTGCGCATTATGGGCGGAGGTTTCCGAGGCAGGCCGGAAGGGGTCTCCGTTTCCTTCCGCTTTGCTAGTCCCCCCCTTCTAATTAAGACCCCCCGACTTTATTATACGCCGAATTTCAAAGGGAGGAACGCAAATAAAATTAAGACGCCGAATCAATCGTCTTCCTGAGGTTTCCCAACTAAACTAGATTAACGCCTCGCCATCGTGTGTGTAAAAGCTCGTGGAAAGTTTCCTTCGAGCTGTTTATGTTTACGAAAATTGTTTTCTAACCTACGATTTATTGGCAAATATTAATATAGATAAATCGGAATAACAATTTATTCAGATCATTTATTTATTTATTGTAACAATATAACAATTTCTAAATAACAACTTGTAAGTTTGTGTAGGTGTAATAAATTAATAAAATTAATAAATTATTAAATTAATAAACTCAATTTTTTGAGTTTCAAACAGTACAATAGCTTCTACAGGCATCGACACTATTTCGGTATTACCAGTATAATAGTATCGGAGAGACACAGTCAATGTCAAAAGGCAAACCAAATCGGTCCTTACTTCATAAATATTTTCCGTTCAACATAAATATAATCTTCAAGTACCTAACCAATAGTACAGATGCGGTCCCATACTTTGCGTTCAGTGTAAAAATTCGGAGATGAATTATAATGTAATGAAAATAGAAGTGCGTGTATCATAGCGTGGCTATTTTGTCCCCAATATTATTTTATTCCGCCATTTTATTTACGACCGGGATCGTACAAAATATTTTAAAAGCCGGATCCAGTATTTTATTTCCGGAAAACTGAACCTTTCAGGACGATCTTGTTTAGGGAACTATCTCGTCGAAAAAATGTTTTGACTATGTGGGATGGTCATTCTTCAATTTTGTCCCTTTCAATTTGTTCGCCGGTTTCGGCCTTTGACCAACAGACCAATAGGAAACAGAAAAGAGGAGACGATAGGAAACTTATATGAAATAATAATCGATATATATATATATATATATATATATATATATATATATATATACCGTATATACCGTACACGGATAATTACACGCGAAAAGTGGGTAAACAAACGATATCGTCACGATATAATGCGGCCGTTTAAGTGTTTCCTCTTGTTGCGGAAAAACTTTCGGTGGTGACGTAAGTTGGCCTGTATCCACCCGGTCATTTCTGTATCATTTCATTGTTTCGCTCGTTCGGTCCTATGATCCGCAGTAAATGGGAAAGAGGAGACGAAAGGGAACTTAGTATATGAAATAATAATCGAGACCTGTATACCGTACTCGGATAAGTCTTCTCGGTAAGAGCATTGGCAAAAACCGTCGTCCGACATAACGTAGGGACAGAGGGCCCGGTCGAAGCCGGTATCGCTTTAATCGACTGGAATTTAATTATTTGGGCTGGGTGTGTGGGTGGGGTGGGGGGCGGCTAAACCGGATTAGCAGGCTCGGGCCGCCGCCGCAGCCCATAATGAAAACAATATGACACCCTGCCTCCCACCACGACCGGCTCCAATTTAGTGGATTGGTTTAAACGAAAATGAAACTCATACCGTAAATGGCCGTATCAATATTTACACCGGTCTTACATTTTTGACCCGCCGCCAACCGTTTGAAAGTTGTCCGACCCGCAGAGGACGGGAGGCCCGACTCAGAATTGAAGCTAATATTTCTTATAGGCTAATATTTTTGAAGTAATATTAAATAACTTACGAAACGTTAATTATCTGTTACCGCAATCTTGTTTTTGTGCAAATACAACAGTGCAACGGACGTTACAGGAATCCATAAACTTCGTAAGAATAATCTTAATATGTTTTGTTTGTGGCTTTTGTACCCGCGGGTATATCTACGGGTACCGTCGTATTCGACCGTTTAGTATACCTTGAAATAGATTATTTATTAGTTACATAACAGAATATTTCTGGTTAATAACAGGATTAAATGATTGGATCCACAGGTAGTATCGCAATTGAAGCGGGTCGGTTTTGCCGGAACGCGGACACCGACTTTTCTCATTCGATTTCTTGTTTGTGTTCGGCTGTACTTTTGTGTTTTGCCATAGCTTTAGCACCCAGTGTACACTTGGCGTATCGAGGGCTCTCCTAACCGTGATGGGATAATAAAAATTATTTTAATTCGGAGTTATATAAGTCTAAATAATCTAAAATCCGCCGCTCCCCGTTGGAGGGCAGAATCGACCGATTTAAATTCGGATCCCTTTCCGCCTAATGAATGCGGGACTGTTCTGGTTTTTTTTCTCTTAGGGCAGCCTTACGCGCGCCCTATTAATAGCTAAAAAAATAATCTTCTTTAAGCGCTTTTCGTATTATGTGGAAACCGTTTTTGCCCTTTAAAGTGGGCCTTCTCGGTTTTAATCCGGCTCTGGGCTTGGGGGCGCTGGCCCCTCAAGATAAACATAAATTAATAGGTCACTGACGACGGGGAAATATTTTTTAAATCTCGGTTAATGCCCGGTCCGTCTCTTCTAATAGGGACGTCGCAAAAGGAAATGTATTACGGAGCACTTGAATAAACCTTATATGATGTAAATGGTTTTTGCACACCGAGAAATAGCTAACTAAATTCAGGATTTAAAATCCAATTGTAGTCGATTAATATTTGCAATTGATTGACAAGTTACACCGCCTGAACACAGGTTGGTTGTGCATACAGAATTATATATAGAATATATATGAGACAAAATCGACTAAATAAATTAACGATTGAAGATCGATTTACTGTTTAGTTAGGTAAGGAATGTACATTTTGTAAGGAAGAAATTAAAACAACTTGGAAAGAAGAAACTTATAAGGAAATAGTCAGTAAATAATTCGTTGAAAAACACGGAATTCTTCGCACTAATTATTTTATAAATGTGTAATAAACAATTAAGATTTAAATCTAATTATTCACTTATACTTTTAATGATTTGTTTAGTTAGGATAATGTTCAAATAATTTGTGTCATTACTGTCTCATAGTCGTAGCCGTATCATTTAGTATTAGGCAACGATCCTTGTATTAATTATAATTTGTATGACGGCTAGAAATAGAACGTTCAATCGTTTAATTTCCGGATTGATAAAATGCGCATCAAAATATATCGCCTTTTAATATATACGATCTAAAAGATAGTTAATTTCCGTTATTGATTTAGTTTAGAGTCTTAGAGTAAACCCTGTCGAGTAGCCGGGCATATTAACCCTCAGTAATAGCCCTTTCGGTTATGTAGGAGATCCAATTGAACAGCCAATACTGTGTTGGAACTGTATCAATATTTGCTAGATTATTACAGCGGCTACTAGTACTACTAATCATATATTAGTGCTAATATGCAAGCTCCTAACAGTAAAACATCAATGGATTATTCTTGTCGCTGAGCGGTATCACCCATAAAGTAAATAGTATATTGCCTGTATTTCTACGGTTGTACCGAAATTATTTCTTCCTCTACATTTATTTGCGGCTTCGTATCTTATTCAATCGTAAAATACGTATTTTACGATGCAAATTAATTATGATCAACACGCTTGAAACCCGAAAGTGTGGAACCTTCTTTTTCCTCTCCGGCAATATGCTAAATAGTTTGCCGAAGTGCGCCCGGTCCTCTTTAGGCCTAGACATTATCTCGCCGGCTCTGAAACGAACTCTCACCGAATACTAATCTAAATCCAAAATGGGGGAAGTAGTTGTTGGACGAAAACGGTACCGAAATTTAAAGTCTACCGTTTCGAAACGGGGACTCTTATCTTTTATCGCGGTATCAAAAGCTGTCCCAATATCCGCTAAGCATCGTGCCACCGGTCCGGCCGTTTTACGACTAAAAATGCAGCGCAGTGCTAACGGTCGTGATATCAGATTTCGCGTGAATAATTTTATAACGGGACTCATGTAAAATACACTTAAAATTAAAATTCAATTTCAAACCTAAGTAAGTCCTTAGTTAGTCAGAAAGTTATCCTCCCAAGTGCCTATTTTAGTGTAGATCGTTTGGGTGATTTTGCTTACATTTTTTTTGTTTTTGATCATTCATTCATCGCGTTGTTTACAGACGGAGAAAGCTCTTAGAGGGAACGCCTTAATACACATTTCCGCTGATGTGAAGGAAAGTAATGACTAGGATATAAAAGTGTAAATTTGAAATATAGTTATGTGAAAGTTTAACTGGATTGATTTATATAACTTATTAGCGGCGAATTAAAACATATTAAAAGAAGAAAGAGAACAATTTTCTAGATAAACCGTAATTCTTCCTATTTTTATTTCTGAATATTGAAAAATTAGCGATTACGAAAATTTCTGTTTCAATTTGTTAACGTTGGCATTCAATTAAGACTCCAACAATTTAGACTCCAACAATTTAGACAACCGATACCAGCCTGTACAACGCTCTCGACTTTGTGTCTCGCGTAAGTTCAGCACAGTTTCGATTTACAAGCGATAAATATTTAATTTGAGCTTAGACTCTTCTCTCTCTCTCTCTCTCTCTCTCTCTCTCTCTCTCTCTCTCTCTCTCTCTCTCTCTCTCCCCCTCCCTCCCTCTCTCTCTTTCTCTCTCTCCCTCCCTCTCGATGGTAGTGGGTGGCGGTAAGGTTCGGCCGGACAGATGATCCCACTTTTATAGAACTGGGCTTATAGAAAAGTATACATTATCCGTTTACACATATAAATCCGGAGAACCGGCCTATGGTGGAGGGTCCTCTTAGCCGCTGGACTAGATTAAAACTTGAATAAAAAAAAAGGTCCTCCGTTAATACTCGGACCCGATTTTCATTCTCCCCCCGTTTATTTTATTCCCCCCTTTCCATTTTGTGAAATACCGAATCACTTTATCGTTTCGGTTAAATAAAGATCAAAGCGGATTGGTGCAATTTGTACCAATCGTGCGTGTATTCATTTCGGAGAGGTAAAATTAAGACAATTACTCGTTCCTTTAATAATACATTTCATTCGCAGTTTCAATTAAACGTATCAATTATTCTTAAAGTTATTCTATAATTCAATTAACGCGGCAACCAGACACGTGAGACAGGGGATACCAAGCGATGAAATTGTTATTCCTCAGTAATCTTTTAGATTAAATCTCGTTACAATGTGGCCTAGGAATGTCCCTTACTCCGACAAGCTATTTACCGACCTGATCACTGCAAGGTAATGCTCATCCCGGAGGACATCTATATTTCAATATCTAAGCGGATTTCAGGATAGAAATAAATATCGTCATTTGTTGCCGGGTTGAAGTTTTGCTGGCCGACTTTAGGCTTTCGCCATTTTCATTTATCCGGCCGGCATTTCTAGGAGTGGCGGGCCCTGGGTGTCTCCGGTATTACGCTCGATAGCCCATTTTTCCATTTATTCCGAGTGCCGATCTCCTTTCCGCTCTATTACACCATTCGATTCCGCTTTTTCCACTTGTCCGTTCCCGAGACGCCCGGCGACTGCGAACGGCGGTACGGAGGAATAGGAAGGACAAAACCTCCCGGTTACCGAGATAAGCCGCTTTTTTAGGTCAAACGGCGGTACAACATAACAATCTCTCCCCAGGATCCCGGAATCCACGCGGACGCAGTTTTAATTTTTCTACCGTCAATTTATTTTATGCCATAAAATTGGCGGAGTGTTAGACACGACTATTTTCTTCTTGTATGCACGTTGTAGCAAGAAATTAGATTAGGATGACAGCAGTTGACAGAATCGATACTACAGAAAACCTACATACGTGTGTTGACTGCCGTTCTGTCACTGCACGTCGATAAATTGCGTCAGTACTATATTACTAAGTTACAGATCGAGGGAATCCTAAAGACGATTAAGACTAACTCAAAACAGTTTTGGACAAATAGAGCGAGAAGGGAAGGAAATTCTAATTAGTGATAATATTAATCGCGTTATACGAACTTAACTTTCTTTTCTGACGCGGTGAGGTCACGTAATTACGAAAAACAATAAAGAATAATGTTAACTAGAAACTTTTATTTATTAATGAGCTTGAATTTTAAATTTAAGGCAGGGTTAGGTATAATCTTAGGCCTTCTATGTTACAGACAATTCGATTCGAAAAATAGGGAGAATAAGCGGATTAAAAGAGGCTTTAATTAACTCCCTAAAGGCGACAGAGTAAGGCCGCATGTTCTGTCTTCGCTCCTCTGTCCAATGGGTGGAACAATAGGAGAACATTTAATAAACGGGGAGCATACATTGTGGAAATAGATCACAAGAGCACAATCGAGCTCCCTGTGATGTAGCCGTGCGATTTAAATATACCGAGCGAATAGATGAAATTTAAAAATAGGGGGAAAGCCAGTGCGTGTCTCTTCCGTTATTCTCTACCCGTCAATTGTGCTACTCGAACGTAAATTTCGCCTATTGTATTCTTAAGTTGTGGCAATAAAAACGCGTATTTTAGTAACGCTGTCAGTATCATTGTTGCGGTACTACATTTTGGATTTCCTTTGTTTTTCCGTAAATCCGATTTTGATTTTGCCGACAGTTGTGCGAGAAGTTGAGTGGGGCGATTTCTCCGAGTGGAAAGCGCTATTGTTATCTTTCGGGCGGTGAGAGAGCGCTGATTGACAAGGCGATTTAAACTTTGTATAGCACACCCCTCCCCTTGTCCGCTCATAATTAATGGGCCCGAGGCGCGAAAATACCTCTCCCTTCCTCCGCCCATTTTTCGAAACCTTTAACCGGCAAGGGGACGAATTTGTGAGGAAGGGGGCAGTTCCGTATTTTTTACCCCAACGCGATGCCCTTCATCGCATCACTAGGGATTGCTAGTTGGCTCCGTTCGTTAAGTTAACACTAAACTAAGAAAGGGAATTCTACTGGTCGGGAATCATTCGATATAAACTGATATCAATTGAAATTTCAAATTTCAAATTTCTCCCAGGAAAAGGAGAGACTGACCCCCCGATTTTTCATATTTGAACGACAGTTATATTTATATTAGGAACGTCTTCTTTATCGCAATAATTAGGTATACCCAAATTTTTCATTGTTACATTAATTCCATAAGTGGGAACCATTCCTGGCGCCAGAGTCACGAGAATCTATTCGAGCCCTTATCCTGTTTGAAAATTTGAAAGCTATATTGTGAATCATATATATATATATATTTAGTTCGTCCTGGACTGGTTCTTTAACCCTTAATTCTGATCTAATTTATTCCACTTCGTCGCGAGCTCTTTCTTGCCTCGGAAATCTTCGATAGGGATACTTTTCCACGTTTCCGAGCAAAGCACCCTATTCCGCACGTTGGGGCGTTTTTCTTTTGACTGTGGGCAAAACCGTGCAGAGGGCAAAGATTACATTTCGCTCGTTCGGAAATATTGGGTCGATGGGATTCGAAAGTTGTAAATTTATTGAAAATTTATTTATTTATTTAGTTGTAAATTTATTCGTATTTAATAATCCAATTTCACGTTCGATTATTAAAAATGATGGAGCGTTGTCATTGTATTTATGGTGACGACACCAAATTTAATGTTCCGCCCAAACAAAAATATCGGGCGGTTGTGACATATTTTATTCAGCTTTTATCGCGTTAATTTCGAACATAAAGAAGTTCGATAGGATTTGTCTTCCCCATACCCGACTGAAAAGAACAGATCTAAATCGCAAATTTGGACTGTTGAGACCTCTTTTGAAAAGGACATCAAAACTGACAATAGTCAACAAACTGACAATATATAAAGCCATACTAAAACCGGCATGGACATACGGAATAGAACTGTGGGGTTCCGCCAAGAAATCCAACATCGCTCGCATCCAAACATTCCAGTCAAAAGTCCTTCGTACCTTCCTTAATGCTCCCTGGTTTGTTTAATTGTTTAACCAAACAATCCATAATGACCTCAACATACCAACAGTCGACGAAGTCGCAAAATCACGCTTCCTGAAATTCCATTCCCGCCTCCCTCCACATCCAAATCCACTCGTTCGGTCCCTTTCCTCTTTTACCCATCCATTATCCCCCCCGCGTCGGCTTAAACGCCACTGGACCAGAGACTGTCTGTAGGCCGGATACAGGTCAAAAGCACCGTCACTGGATGGCGTCTTTATCGGGCGAAACACGTCAAACCAGTCAAACAAACCGCCATTGTATCTATAACTAGCATATAGTTGATTGTACAATAAATAAAGTTTAAAAAAAAAGGGATTTATATGGTTAGGAAAACATACGTCGAAATGTGAGGCAATCGTTAACGAATTTAATTAGAAGAAAGAAATAATTAACGGTACTGGGGCTGGTTCTATTTGCACAAACCTGGCTGGATCTAGGCGTGTGAAGTTTATGCAGGGGGTGGCGGGCCGACAACAGCCCGAATGGGGATTCCAATAGCGACATAAGAGAACAAATATCGTTACAATAAACAAACAGAGCGTTAATTGGGGGCGGGGAGGCTCAAAGGAATCAATTTCGCAGAGCGGGTCCCGGGTAAACTAGTTAGAGCACTGGCACAAGCCCCTATCTGCTCGACCAACAACTCCCCAACTCACTAGCACACCGGAGTAAGCGTTTTTCCCTAAAATTCTCTCTTTTATCTGACACCTTTTAAAACGGCTTTATTTTACCTTTCCCAAGGGGTGGTCCCTGGGGTCTTTAATTTTTCTTTAAATTTTAAATACGCATTATCGTGACAGTCCAGGACAGACCATTGTCACTAATAGTCCAAATTTACGGTTTAAATGCATTCTTTTGAGTCGGGTATTGGGATCAAAAGCATAAGTGGTTTAGAAGTAATAAAACTCAGTTTACAATCCGCTCGTAACTCGGTAGCCGTAATCGTTAGTATGCAATGAGCCCAAAGTGCAAAGTTTGTTAGGCTGACTGAAATGACAGGCAAACATATATTCAAGCTCGGTTCAAATTTTTTAACCGCGACCATCGGGATTGTTTCAAGTGGAGGCGTGCGTTCTACTGTTTCTGAAACAATAAAATGAATCCGACAGATATATACAAAAAAAAGGACCGTAGTATTTCGAAATGCCCCGGCCCGATACCTTACCTTCCAGCGTCCGAACCCAGTCGGAAAAATGCCGATGGCCGGAATTCCGGAAAGGACGAAATCGGCCGGCGTCGGATATATATAAGTAAGAATGTATCGGTAATCCGGGAATAAACACTAGAGGGACGTTTTATTACATCGGTGGTATTGGAGGAACGTGGGGGGAAGCAATTTGGGTAGAGCGGGGGATGAGACAGTCGGTCTTGGATGAACCTCAGGAATTCGCGACCTCATGAACATACCAAATAATAATTTATATATCGCCTCTCGGCACATACCCGCGGTTCGCAGAATTACTTTCCTCCCTGTACCTTTCACCGCCTGAATACAGAACTGGAGATAGACAGCCGGTTATACCTACAGTTTCGTATAATTGTGCATAATTGTTGTTTAAAACTGTTTCGTCTTATCTCCTTAAATTGCAGCCTTCGAACAATTCTATACGAACTTGGGACTTCGCGTGTCTTGTATCGCTTATTATATTCTTTGAAATTGTCCGATCTACCGGGGCTGTTAATTAACGGCATCTTTGTAGCCGAATTCTAAATATATTAATAATTTAAAAATAAATTATAATTATTATTAAAAAGCTCGAGAATTGGATTCGAAGCTTTTCAAGTGAATAATGGTCCGAATCAAAGTTAGGCTGTATCGAGTTTTACCGAAGTATCATCGCGGACTCGATATTAAGCCCCTCCCCCCCACATATTAACGATCACGGGCCCGGTTAGCTTCCGGCGTATCCGGGATTTGGCGGTTTCATCGTAACCTTCGCCGGCTCCTTCCCTTCCGCATATATTCCAGTAAAAGTGGCAACAAAATGATTGAAATATACAATGGAGCGAATACGTGAAAATACCTATCAAAATCATATGTCCTAATCATGTTGGACGATGTTCAAGAAATGTGAAAATAATCGACCCTAATTCTACACCATCAGATAGGATATAATAGCTAGTTGAATGCAGGGTGGATTAGTATCATATAAAAATCTATTTGAATTATATTAGAAAATAATAGAATGGCCTAAATAATATATTAGTAATTATTAATATATTATTATTATTGTTATATTTCTGGATTTTAATCATATATTATAGAATCCGATATATTTCTGTACAGTTTGCAGTATTATCATAATTAGATAGCGTCTCGGGAATAGGGAAATATGATGATACACTTTTCATTCATTTTTTTTTATGAAGCTATGGACCGAATTTCAACTCCGGTGAAAGTTCAACTCTCAAGTTCGGTGTAAAATGAGTCGACGTATGGAGAATTTAAAATGTTTCCTTTTTCTGACGCCCGGAAGTTCGCTAGTCCCATTTCCCGCATTCTATTCGGAAAACGAGTCGCGGTTTTGATTTGTGCGATTCCGAGCGCGGCCATTGATATGGTGATTCGTGCTTTAAAAAAGGAAAAAAGAAAAATGACCGAGTTGTTTCATCACTCCATCGCGGAAGACGTTGAGTTATTCTGTCCTTTGTTGCAAAGACGCCATTAAATGCCAGACCCATTAAATGTTGGGTCATTAAATTCTGACGGTATTTAAATTTTAGGTTCTCCAGTAAAATGTGCGTTCTATTAGTTATGATTTTTTAAGAAAATAAGGCGTTTTACGAGGGTAAAATTTAGATTACAGTTTCCATTTTATTGTCAAGCTTAAAATAAGCGGAATATTGAAACATTATTTATTTGAATTATCGTCTTATTGAAGAATTGAAGGAAACTTATTGAAAAAAATTCAAGAATTATGAACTGGTTAATTCGCAAGGGAATTACTTAATTTGTCACGAACTTACCCTTTAAAAAAAAGTCGTTTCATTAATTTCTATTCAAGTTGGATAGTAGTCCAAAGGTAAACATTGCAAATTATTCTGAATGTTTTATTTCTTTAAGACTATAGCTTTGTATAATTATTATTAAATGAGAATCACAATGAAAATCATCGGATTTAAAGTATTTCGTAAGAGTGTACACAGCTGTAAAATTCTTTATTAAAATAATGCTTACTAGTTTAACATACCTGTTTTGTGACCTGCGAGGGGTTGGAATACCGTAGTTTTCGTGTGTTTCTGTTTCCTCTCGCTGGTTTGGTCTTTCGCTAGACCGGTTTCGGCCGCTCGCCATCTTCAGTAGCGGTGTAAGTCACTTTTGGCACTTCGGATGTTTTTCGGGCATCCTCACTGCACTGTCACTGCCGCTTGTACTGTGTCGCAGTACTGAAGATGGCGAGCAGCCGAAACCGGTCCAGCAAAAGACCGAACCAGCGAGAGGAGACAGAAACACACGAAAGCTACAATAATGCTTAGCTTGGCGCCTTTTTTGTGCAACGTTTCTCACACCTGGCTGATTAAAAAATAGCGGCGGACAGTAAAAAAGTGGCGCAGAGTGAAAATTCGCATAAAACACTATTTGGGGGGGGGGAGACTTTGAATTAATAATCCACCAGCGGCGTGTAGTCGGACAGAAGTAATTACTTAACGTAGTCTAAAAAAAAATAGAATATTTAGTATCCCATTAAATCGAGGACGGACAAGAGCGATTGTTCCAACGCTTGTTTTCGTGCCTCTGTCCGTAAAATAAAAAAAAAAGCTATGCAAAATCACTTTAGCTGGTTTCCCAAGCCAATCGAGAATAAGCAATTTCAGTTATCGGTTTTGGTAGCGCGTGGTCTCGGTCCAGATGCGGAGAGAGCTAATTTACGGGCTCGTAAATGACTTTAGAATGACGCCACGTTATTGCCCAGTAGTTTACGACTATTCCCCATTGCACTCCTTCCGACAGACCGAGTCCATTTATGCCTTGGGCAAGATCATTTCAGTCCTGTTCGCGACTCGAAATGCGAGTTTGAAACGCCATAGTTTCCGTTAGCGCATCGCCGGCTTTATAACTCGAATATCGCTGTAGGACGGCTCACTATTTTATGTCGTATCATCAAACAATTCCTATTGAGGCTTTGTAAAGCTCTGGAAAAACATGTCACCGGCTGAAAACGGAATAATACGCGGTCTGGTTTATATATCGAAATCCCCGGAAATTTTACAGCGACATAAAATGGCGGTGGGGGCGGAATAAATAAAAGGAGCTGATGGCGTTGGAAGCTAGTTTTCACGGTCGAATAATGTGGCATATTATAGGCGACTGAGCTCGTTATAAACACTAATACAATTACTGGTTTGCTGATCTGCCGGTTTGAATTTAAAGCGGAATCAGCGAAACTGGGAAGTTTTAAGTCCAAGTTTAAAATATGTCCTTAAAAAGAAAAGCAGTTTGGCTTATCGTCAACGCTAGTTTACTGAAGTTTTGAGTTATTTGCGGCCTTCGTTTGGGGGCGAGTTTACGGCCCTCCGTTTATCCTAATAACACCCGATACTGATCTGACACGCGATTCCGTGTCCATCTCGGAGATGATGGTTTAAACGCTATTCCTCCGCAACTTTTACGATATTCGCCGCTGTGTCGCTTTGACCGCGACGCTTTATCTATCTATGGCCCAGTGCACTATCGAAAATTGCGTACCTCAACTAGGTGTAATTAGTTCTTTTTAGAGCAACGAAGGGGGCAAGCATCGGACTGATAATATCTGGCTTACGTCTAGGAACCTGCGAGCCTAAGCCAGAGAGATCCGTCTACTCTCCGCATCATGGGTTCTGCATGGGTGTGTAATTAAAGAGGAAAATTATCTAATTTAAATGAGTTATACGGAACATTAATTACGGTTTGATGTCGAATTTTCTGTTTATCGGTACCCGTGACCTCCTGAATATTCTTCAGATTCGACTTGTTATAGATAGAAAGATGATTGACGGGTCTGCCAGAGTTTAGAATATATATCGCTACATATTTCTAACGAATTAAATTTTTTCGCCAATTAAAATTAACGATGGAGGAATATGCTATTTAAGATTCTCACGCGAGACACATAATCGTTTATGAAACCACTAAATAATTCGATGCGCTTGCTGAAGATCGAACATGCTCTTTCCCGTCGAGGCCGCGTAATACTATTCATGTTTTTGAAAAAATATGTCGGATTTAAATATCTTATGAAAATATAACTGGGACACACTTATTATACGCGATAAATCGGGTCTCCACTTACAAATCCTCGCTTTATCACTATTTCGCAATAACCGAATACAAATTCATTTTTGTCCTCTTGACATTTATTCAGGCAATATAGTGTGGCCTATAAGTTTATGAGTCGGTTAAATATTAATAATTTGGTTTGTTTCAATTATTTTGTACACAAAACATATTTAAGACAACAGGTTTCAGGAGCTCGATGTGCGTTAACTAATGGATTTGGGAAAAGCCAAAACCCTTTTAGCGTAAGACCAAAGAAGTGATAATTGCCAACGTTTACAAGCAATCGAAGATTGAACTCGAATTTTCCTGCTTATAATATTTCAATTGTGGCACCATCGTTTAAATGACGGGCATTTAATTAGGGGTCTCGAGACGAGGGCGCGTCCCTTTTCACGAGTCTCCATCACGGCCGGAAAGCCCATTCCAGTTATCCGAAATTCCCCGGGAGGCCAAAATTTACGTTTTACGGCTGTCAAGTTTTAATTTTCGCGGCTTCAAGAGGCCCAATTGTGCGCGGTGTTTAATAAACCCATATAAATTACACAGAGGACCTAATAGCTTATTGTGGAATCAGAAATATTCGATTGTTCCGCGGGTTAATTTAATTAGCGTTCGGCCGTCAATGATCAATATTACATCTCGTTTTACTTAAATATTCGCTGTATAAAGTTTGATGTCTAATTATGATAGGACAAAGCCACAAAAGTGGCACACACACCCTTGGGTAGATTTTAGTTGGAGACAAATAATACACTTTTTTGTTTCCCCGTTCCCCTTATATAGCTCAATTATGCTGGTGTGGCCTGTTTTGCGCTAATACACATTTAATTGTACCCTGGAAAACGTAAGCCCGTCTCGCTTATTATCCGTATTTCGGCCGGCGCTTATGTATCCTATATATCGGGCATATTTATATACTATATATCGTTATATCCTGGGAGATAAACGTTTAATTATACCTAGCCGATGTAATAGAGCGGGTGGAGTGAATTTTATTTGTCGCCGTAAAATCCGTTCGTAATGACCGCCCTCGCTAATCTTCCGCTCAGCCAATAAACGAGCACTGACAATTATTGGAGACAGAATCGATACCCTCTCACGACGAAATTATTTAACTAACGGCCAATTTTAAATCGTATAATTATAAATGAATAGTAGTAGTTATGATTTGATTACTCGCGGCTTTGATTTTTTCAGTTTATTAATTATTTAAAATCAGTTAGTGACATATTTCAATAGTTCGAAATTTCAAATAATATCACTGATGAATGGAAAATATGTGGTAAGTAATAAATCCGCGAATAAACAAATATTTAATTCTGCGCTTACTATCATAAAAACTATAATCCTCAGTCCGTCAATATTTACCTGGAATTTTTATACTTTATTATATCGTCTTATTATGCCGAAGAGGTGGTGCCAGGGGTTCGCATATACAAATTCTTCAGTTTGAACTGGGTTAAGTAGGAGCATTAATGCCGAATCCTCTCAAACCGTCCTCCGGAGCGTTCTGACGATTAGAAATTAGAAAGTAATATACGTTATCGTAAATGAACTGTTGGGAGTAACGGCGGTGGAGGGAGTACCGGAGCCGGGTACATAAATTAAAATGTCATTACAGACAGCCCGTTCATGAATGTTCATCGATTCTCGGCGATACCCCACAGGCCCTTTCCCCTATTATATCCTTAGATTTATCGTCGGCGGAGGAAGCGAATTCATTTATCATTTTAAAGGGGGCGGCGGAGGTGACATGCCGGTGGGGGGCAGCCGAGGGATTCACGATTGGCGATGCTTCCCAGTCTCCCTTCCTCTCCCTCCCTCTCTCTCCCTCTCCTCCTCTCCCTCTCTCTCTCTCTCTCCCTCCCTCCATCTGCCCCTCCGTTTAGAAGCGCGACGCGGCGAAATTAATAACGCTCCCTACCGACTTAATCTAACCATTGTGTTGCAAGCTGTACGAACTTGTCTGCGACATAGCCCGTTTCCCTACCAAGTATTTTATTTATGTCCTAATTCAAAATTTAGAATTCGGAGTCCATCGGGGAGTCGAGCCCGCCCGGACGGGTTGGCTCTTCTCTTAATGGTAGCGGTTGCCTTATAGCAATATAATTATATTTTCGCATATGACAAATTACATTGGGAGCCGCCACTATTGTTTTCGACAGAACCTTTCGTTGTCTCGATAGAATCTTTAATACTGCCCACATTTTTTATATCAAAATATTTGTTTTAAAAATAACAGTAACAAAACGGAATAGTGTAGCACACGTGGAATCAATACGTGAATTGTGTTATACGATAAAACGGCGCCGTTTATTTTTATACTGGTTATTATTACAGAGGAAGGATATATGTTTTATTCTCTTTTTTATACGGCATTGAAAAAAGTACAGAGTGGTCGAGGGAAAGACAAGGGCCGAGTTGCAGAAGGGGGAAAAAAGGCGAGTGAAGGGAATGGGAGGTTAAACATTTGCAGGGACAAGAAACCTTGGTCCGCTCTGAATCCAGGTCATTTTTTACCTTTCCAAAGAGTTTTATCAGAGTAATACCCGATTAGATGGATAAATATTTCTGTTATTTAATATTGAAAGAGGTTACATTTAAGAAAATGCGCATATTAAATTTCAATAATAATTCTGGCGGAATAGTAATGCCATCTCTTTAATGCGTTTGAATTAAATATCCGCTTTGTATGGATTAAAAAGTTTAACTTTGTAGTGGAATTACAACCTTTAAACTCTCTTCTATAATATCGCTTTATAATATAATAATATTCATTCTTAAGTAAGGGAGTTAGGCTATACTCTAAACCTCCACGATTTCGGAGTGATGCGGGTCAACTATAAGTGTAAGGTGTGAATTTGAGTAGTTGAAGTAAGCTAATAAAATGTTTCTGGGACAAATTATAGAATTTTCACAGTTTTATAGTGAACATTTAACGCGATTAATTTAACCCATCATTTAAAATTATGTTTATGTAATTTCAATAATTTATAATTGTAATAGTGCATTTATTATTACTGTAAAAACGATCTTATTATTATAATAATAGTCCGCCGAGTTTAATGGGTGAGATGGCCCCTAGACATTTGATTAATCGAGCTACGCAAATTTCTCAATCACCATAAACAAATTAATGAAGTAACGAAAATAGTAACATTATCTATTATTGTAATAAATCAAACATTCGACTTCAACGGATACCATAGTTTTATGAGGGGGGTTATTAACAGGTCTTCAATTGTGTTATGTGGGGACCGTTCGCTGTTCTATAATATCAAAATATCCTGGAATTATTATTTCGCGATGATCTTATAAAAAGACTCCCCTTTTAATGACGTTACCTCACATTTTCGCGTTCTTATTATACAAAATTAATGATTCAGTGTAGTAATTATTAATTAAATTATTTTCATTATGATTGGATTTAGGGTTAAATTAAGGTTTAAAACTGACCCAATTAGATTCGACATTAAATCCGCAGAACCGCCGACGCGTTCATTGGGGCCGGCTCATCCGTCATTCTAGCGTCACGTTTGCAGACATATCGGACTACTTCGGAGATAATGGGAAAACATTTGTTACGGGAATTAGATAAAGGTTTTTCAGCTCGGCTAAACGCTTCAGAATATTAATCAATCTCCTGGCCTCGCCTTAATCTGGGTTAAGTGGGAGAGCGGTACTAACTGGTAAGATCCGACGCACGGACGGGCTGGTAACGTTATTCCGAAAAGTCGTAAAATACAAAAGGGCTCTCTGTAAGGATTCGTGCTGTCTGAAAAATTCGATAGGAGTCGAAATTTCGCCCCGAAATTTTTTCCCCGATTTAGACCATAGAAATTGAGATATTGCCGATTGGGCATTGGGAAAGCCGACACAGTTCACTGGGACGAAACTCAACGCTCCATTGGCCAGAGCACAATGCCGCGTATGTACCGCTGCTTCGAGCCCCACCATATCCGGACCCATAATTTGGACCACTGGGAACACTTTTTTTTTTTTAACTTTTTAAAAATCATTTTCCGCCATAAATTTTATCGATGGTTTCCAACCGCCATTTTAAACATTGGCACACATTACAGATCAGTCATTCCATCGATTGAATGACTAATTTAAAACCTGACGGTTGTATACGATTCATGAATTTACTCGTGCTGAAAACCTTATATTTGCAACTCTTTGTACAACCGGCATTATTTACCACATCAATGGAATTAAAGCGAGTGCACTCTCGTTACAGAAATATACGGCATGTCCAGTCAGATTACGCACAGTCTGGAATTCCAGATATATTTTCATCGCGCTTGCCTGTATCGTTTGATCCCGATCCCGACCTATTTCGGTTTGCGCAATATTATTGTATTCAAATAAGTTAACGTCTACTACTTTTCTAACGGTAGGTAATTTTTAAGAAATATAAGGTTTCAGTCAATCCAAATTGTTGGTAATTGAAATGTGGGAATGTATTTAAGATAAAAACGGGAGGGTTTTTTGCCCGTTCTATTTGTATTTAATTTAAAGGCTACCGTCTAGTCCCGTTTATTGGGTTCGTTGGGTGTCGGCTGGCGGGGGGGGGGGTAGCGTATATGCGCCTTAGCGCCTTTACCCGACAGAGTTTAAATTGTATCCATACACCGAGATATTGCCGCTCGGAAGTGTGTTTGTTCGATAAAGTTAATTGAGGGCCGTAATTCGCCTGAATGTCGGGCGCTAATTTGATGGAGGACACTCGGTCCCAATACAATTAGGCCGTCCCGGTTACCGACCGAATTAGTCCAACCCACGCCCCTTTTTATCTTCCCTATTAGCCGACCCCCATTCTTTTTTTTTTTGACCGAATTAAGCATTCCGGTATATATCCCCGATGAGTGTCCGCAGAGTCGTAGGAACAGTAAGGTGAGTAGGATCATCGTCCGGAGATGGTTCTCTTCTTCACCGAGATTCCTCCCCCGTGGTACTTTGACCCCGGTAAGTACCTCTAACGGAGTTCATTTCGGTCATCAACTAGTACAGTTATCCTTTTCTTATGCTCCGCACCCCTTAACCACTTGGCACGCAAATAAAACGGAATTTGATGCTTCCGAAAAATGATATTTAATTTGACTCGACTGAAAATGTTATTGAATAACCTAATAATAAACTGCGCATCGATAACCGGAGACGGTTATTGACGTCTTGGAGAGGTCAAAGTCTATAATGGCACATGAAATGGATGGCGTCTCCCAGACGTCATTGTATGTCAAAGGGGTAAAAGCAGATGTTCTGTTTCATAATAACCCAAACATATTTTTATAATCAATTTTTAACAGTATGAAAACAACAAATTTTATCTCCCCGCTCTAGTAGAACAAACCGCCGGTCAGTATGGGAACGAAAGTTGTACGCACCGAGGACGTGTAATTCCTTTGCTCGTGTCGCTATCCCCGAGCGTTGTTGAATGTAGGTTATTTCGATGGATTCTAGTTAGCCATTGACTGAAACGAATTCGGTACGTGCTCGCACCGAATATCGCGATAGTTCGAGTTGTTAGCAGGAAACCAAAAGCAGGTCTACCAAAAGAAGTTTTTGGTGAAATATGTCATCCGTACCTGGACTGGTACTATACTGTAAATATATTCTGTGCGTGTGTGAGGATTTCTAGTTAGGGTCTAACATAATATTATGAAGCTACGTAATAACCAACCAAACTTGTTAAAATAGAATGCTTATTCTCGGCGAATAATGTTACGTAATAATTGTTCGGGATCTTAGTTCGACAGTATTCAATTATAAACACAATAATCTTCACAATAACTAAACTTCGTTCAATTTTTATTTTTTATTTTGCCGTTTTAAAGACGCCGAAATTGACGGACGACATTACCAAATGGAAATTGCATTACCGAATAACGACCCGAGTGTGAAGCCGGCTGTGTCCGATGAAACCCTTCATAAACCACCCACTTAGAGCGACAATTGTACACACTTTCTGGACACCACAAGGTTCGTTTTGTTCACGTATTGGCCGGACTCTACTGGTATGATAACGTGTATATGGTGTCGCTAACTGAACACTACTGACGGCGAGACAAATACAGAAACGCTTGACAGCTCAACAAACAGTCACCGGTGTTATTTTTATCTGAAACTTTCTTACATGATGCATACGTAAATGATATCCTACACGGATCGATAATTATTTACACGCGGAATTATAAGGCGGCGAATCGTCGAAAAGCAAACGGAATTTGCAATAACACGGTTTACAACACAAACTATTTACCAATTCATTAAGGGGATATTTATTCCCGGGCGAAATAATATTCGGGGCGGGATCGTCAATGGGCTAACTGCGTTAGATTGGGCGGTAATATATGAAAGCGCTGTGGGAGGGAACGGGTATTTGCACCGAAAGCGTTTTAATTAAAGGCCGCAT
The DNA here is from genome assembly GCA_019843655.1 of Lethocerus indicus. NCBI lineage: Eukaryota > Metazoa > Arthropoda > Insecta > Hemiptera > Belostomatidae > Lethocerus > Lethocerus indicus. Next base: position 24,522,424 of record JACDQD010000001.1, read on the forward strand.
TTATTTGACGTTTTATTCCTTTCGCTAATTAACGTTTCCTAGAGCGGCATTGAGGGCCGGAGGGGGTAGTGCGTGTCGCGCGATCGTTACAAAGCCCCTTACACAGCCTAAACAGTCCCTTTTTTTTATTATTTCGGCCCGCATAAATTTTTCAAGTCCGAAACAAAACGGACGAAACGGGGGGCGAAAAAATGTAGCCCCCGCTCGTAATTATTGCGGGGCCGTTGTTGTTTGGCCGACGATGCGCGTCTTTTTATGGCACGACCACCGGAATAAAACTTTTAGACCCGTTTTAAAATGACGGACTATTGAACGCGGAAATCCCCTTTCTTCCCAAAATGCACTCCCGGCGAAGTTGTTTTTTTCTTGTTTTACGACGCTGCTAATTCACCTGGACCGGGTCACGTAACGCCCTCGCACTAATTGAAACGCCGCCTCCTTTATTGTTTTAACGTTTTATATTTGAAAGGACAATTTTGTTTCGTTTCGCTCGTTAAACGACGTATCCGGCTTTTACGTATAATTAACTCTGTGGATCTCTTGTTTACTGGCCGTTCGTAATGGCGTTACAGCGATTGTGTTAATGACAACTTGCCGAAAAACGGATATTCCGAAATCTGTGTCTTTCACTTTATATGCCCACTGTCCAAACCGTTTTTGGCTTTTCGCCATGGTCAATAATAGAAGGCTTATGCTGTTTGTTATTATATTGACTGATATTTTATTATCACTTTCCTCACTAGGGTATTTCTATACCGCGGTATACGTACACCAATTTTGATACCTCGTATATTCACGCGATCTCTTCTACCTTCGTCGCATGATATATACCTGATGTTAAACCTAAGATATATCAATATTTTATTTCAAACCGCGCCTGAATCTGCCACATCAGATCTGTGATTCAAATATAAATCCGAGTGCGTTTAAAGGAATTTCAGTTTTGCTTATTAACATTTAACCGGCTCTTTAAGTGCAAAGTTCTAGTGTAGCGCACTTAACATTCATTAATCCCCAAGGATCATTCATTTTTTTCTTTCGTAGTAACTTTTAGTTTCTGTCAACAATTACAAAAAAAAAATTCCCAATAATTAGTTTTAAAACATTTACGTGTCCCGAGTCAATAACATTAACAGCAGGCAAATCATTACAAGAAATTGTTTTTGATATGGTTCTTGTAAAGAAGTTATTGTCATTAAAATCTTCTTTGCCGGAAAAATCAGCGAAAACGTCATCCCTCTCCATTTTCATATTAAGTGAATTTGTTTTCCGAAGATTCTTTAAAAATTTACACAATACTCGAAACAGTAGCACAGTAAACCACATTGAGTACTTATTAGTTTCGTCTTACAAATACAACGTGTAATTATTTCCTATGTAATTTAGGTAAAGTAATATTACATTAAATTTAATGTGATATTCATTTCGCGTGTCGTATGCCAAGAGACACATTAATGTGTTGCCGGCCGGTTAAATGTTAATCGACAACCGGGTATAAGTTGATTAGAGGTCTGGGTCTCATTAGGGCGGGCCGTGGGCTCAGGTAGCTCGTTGGATTTGACCGCCATCTAAACTGCAACACCGCCAACCGACCCTACGAGTCTTCCCCAACAGACTGAAAATAACTGAAATAACCGCGGGAAAATAACCGTTCAATTATTTTTAATGAAACCGCGTCGTTTTTAATTAGTACGGTCTCTCTACTTGCGTGACGTAGTTCCCAGTCGATAGGTTTATGAGGTCATGCCGTAAGTTGTTTATTATTCTTTTCATTTCTCTTTTAATATATCGATTTTTACCGTTTGCATGATTGTATCGCAATTAGTAGAAGTGTGTATTCGCGTCCATCAGCGTGCCGGTGACGATATCGCGTTAATTTCGGGCATTCTTTGTTTTACCGAGAGCTGAAAATTTCGTTGCTCTTGAAAATTGTCGGCGCTGGGCTATTGTTTCGTGTGAACCGTATAGGATCTCTTGTCCTCCTTGTTAATTTAATTATTTTTTAAAACCGTATTTCTAGGCACTCCGATTTAATTTGATGTCTGTTATACCCGTTTTAATTTTTGTTAAAAAAAATTATAAAAATAAAGGAAGAGCAGTTTCGATGAGGGATATCGAACCTGTTCCAGGGTAGCGGTATATTATACTTAGGTTGGAACTTCTCCATTTATTAGAAATTATAAATTGCTGTTCATTTGTTCTGAATTTAAATTCAAATTACGTTTTGGATTCCACCTTCACCGGACGGTGTTACACGATTTGGTGTTGAAAGGAGCCAAATAAAGGTCAGGGACTACTCCGCGATTACTATAATAACGGTTTTTACCCAGGGCATTTTCCACTCTTTGGGTTCCTAAGTTCGGAACGAGAGTATTCAAAGCTTCAAATTGTGAACACGGCACCTCTGGTTTTGCGAGCCCGTTTAACATTTCAACGCTTCGGGATGTGCGCCACACCGAATACATCATCCCTCGCTTGATAAATAATGAACGAACCGACGTCTCGTTTGAATACAAGCCCGCATATGTCGACTCATTAGTTTGTCCACGATTTGACATTAGACCGATATATTATGGACCATTTATTTCGGGGTAGTCATTTTATTTTTATGGGCGAAACCCCCGTTAACCGCACCAAAAAGGCGGCGAATGCTCGGTTGTGTCCACGCCGAAATTAGTCGCCTCAAAAACCGTGTCCGTTCTCGTGTTTTCAGTTTATTACTTTATACGCAATTCCCCGGGAGCATGTTCGCCGGCGCATTATTAAAATAAGGAGCCCATGCTTGCAGCGTAAACCTTAAAGCGCCGTCTGGTAGAACTTTACTGGAAACGTAGATTACTCCTGCGAGAGTAATCTCCTCGGATTCACCAGGGAACCCCTGTGCTCGCAAACTTTTCCGGCTTTCTTTTCCTTGTAATTTATATCGTTTCAATTTTGTACCTTGGTAGGCACCCGTTAATCCGGATTGGTTCTGCGGTATGTTTGTGTATTTGATATCATTTTGAAGATATTTTTGCTTTAATTAAGAGGATTTATACGTTATGTGTAATTTTTTGCAGAAAATCTGAAAGTTAAAGCTTAAATAAGCTAAATTTTTGTTTAGTTAGGCCAACTTATGTGATGAAATTTCCATAATTTTGTAAGGATTCAAGCGAGGCGATTGGATTTTATCAGCTTGTTTAATCAAATAAAAATTGTAACTCAGGAAAAATGGTTTCCGCTACCGGGTCTCGAACCGGGATAGGTGTACGCGTGTCGAATTTCCCTGAAATTACAAATTTCAAGTTTTTTTTAGAATTGTTTCCGGGTGAAAATATCGACCCAGATTTAACCTAGATTTTGGAGTATCGGGCTGTTTTATATTATTTTTTAGTCATATCGCGTATCATTTATATCACGTATTGTGAACGAAGAGTGCTTTTAAATAAAAAAAAAAATACGGAAAATTCGGGTCAAGGGGACCGACGCCCCAGGTTTGGACCTCTTAATAGTCGAACCTTGATTTGGGATAAAATGGGTCTGCGCCATTTACAAATTTACTTTACGCACGGAATAGGATTGATTGCTTTCAGGAAATCCGTAGGTACAGGGGTGGCGTTTATCGTAAATAAGAGTTGTTTTCGCCTTATCACGAAAGCAGGGGAACCCGAGCTTTAATTAACAACGCCCGACAGTCTAACTATAGCCCGGCTTACACAATGTGTAGGCCGGCCCCTCGGCCAATGTTTAACCTTCTCATTTATTTTTGTCCTAATTCTTTTTCTTTCCTGTCAGTTAAACTATATCGGACCTCATCATATAAAGGGAAGGGAATAACAAAAGAAAAATACGGTGATAAATAAAATAAGTGTATTAATAAAATTAATTTCTGAAAGGTGTTATAAAAGGAAACCTATAGGGTTTATTATGTAGTAATGGTGAAATGTTGAGTGTTTTTATACTATTAAATAAAGCATACAATTATATGGAAGAGTTACACCGTTGAATTTTTAGATTATTAATTATTTAACTATTGTTATATGTAGTTGTTCGTCTATTTTTTTGTTATTCTGGAATATGGGTGAGACGAAAAAAATGTTGCGAAATGTTTATTTGTTTAGAATTTTTTTCTAAATAGTTGTTTTGAATATTTTTTTCGGTCTATACAATGTTTGGAAACTCGTTAGCAACATTTATCCAAACACATGCTTTGGATCTCGAGACTAATAGGTTCGAATAATGCAACAGCAAAGCGGAACAATGTCGGTTGAATTAGTTAGGAGTACAGAATTATAAATTGCTCTCCGAAGGAGGAGTCTAGCATTTGTAGATTCAACGGGGCGTCCAAATCACAAGAAATTATCTTATTTATAAACATCCGGTCATTAAACGATAAAGGAACCAGTTTATCTCATTTTTAATGCGGATAAGACACAATGTTGTGTTCACGTTTTCAAATTATACCGAGGGCGGCGAACGGTAAAACCGTGTCGTAAACTGTGGTAAATCTAAGAGATTGCAATATTATCTGTGCTATTTCGAGACATGATTTCAATCCCTTTCTCATGTGAAACCGCATACGACGACCGCCCGGTGATTATTCAAAAGGGGTGAGTACTCGGGCGTATCGGGCTCCCTAGGGGGGGGGAGGTGTTGGTGGAACTCCTAATCATTCTCGGACCGATTTGCTATAGGCCTGTTCCTCGAGTTAAGTTATATGAGATGAGATAGTAATCAAAATTCAAAATTGTAATCGGCCGGGGATACAAGTCCCCCCCCGTTCGGCCCGTGAAGCGCGAACTTGTTACCCCAGGACAACTGCTTGTTGGAGAGAACTTAACTGCAATGGGCGAATACGCGGGACCGGTTTTCACCCGGAGATCCGGACGAGTCGATCAGTAATATCAGAGGTTTCTTATGTCAAGTTTATTTACGGAAACAAGTGTGGCGAGCGAATTGAATTCCACTAAATTTTAGGGTTAGAAGATCGAATTACAGTTCCGAACAGGCTGCTGACATTGTAGTGAGAAGGGCGAATAATATTTTTTACGCGACGGCCACTTAATTATTAATGCGAGCGGTACACCTTTTTTGACCGGTCGATACACGCCAAGTGTTTTTTCGTTAATTTCATTTCGGCAAAAATTGCCCCAACACATTTTTATTTCCTGTTTTTTTTTGTTTTTTTTTATTTCGACGAAACTTAGAAACATGACGCCGACTCGAATTGGGATATTTGATTACGGTTTAAAGGAATTATTAGCGTCCGCGTAAAAATTCTGATGACTCCGTTTAACAGGTCGGCCGACCGGTGGGTTTCAGCTTTCACAGGTTCCTTCGAGAGAATTCAGGAATCGGCTCTATTCAAAATATAACAGTTAATACATTATAATCCGTTTTCCTGATAATTAAGAGCAGTACCGACTTTGAATCTCTCTCTCGCTCTCCCTCTCCTTCTCACTCTCCCTCTCACTCTTACTCTCGGTACTTCGAGATGGGATCCGGTGTCCGTTCGAAAGATCCGGAATGCGGAAAACAAAGAAAGTCTTAGTGTCGAACACAAAGAAGGTGAAAACCGGTTTTGCCACCTGTTGTTCTCCTCGACAGTTCCAATTCATCCTAATCCAGTCTCCCCCGTCCTTGAGTCCGATTCCTTTGACCCTATTCAATCCTCCACTCCCCATTGCTCCCACCCTTTTGTTCCTTCCTCCAAGCTTAACCCGAAGAACCCATCCAATATTATGAACAATGCGTGTATAACCATTATATTTCGACTGAGCCGTGGTAAAACTAACCGGTAGCTAGAAGGGCCTATCTATATATCTTTAGTCAATGTAGGAAATGATATTTTAAATTTCAAATATCTCATGTTCGTCTTTTTATATCTACATTAATGTCCCATTCGTTTCTCTATCGGTAGTGATGTTGCCTATACCTTTCTATATTTAGCAGTAGAACCTCATTCCAATACTAATTATTACCGACAGAGAGCTAACTCTACGAGTATTTCCTGATGGCTCTTTAGAGTATGTAACGTAATTTCATTTATGGTTATAATAAATACGAAAACACGTACAAAATGGAAAATATCGTTTTATAAGTAAAATAATGTCCAATTGGCTTTAGCCATGTACCGAATGACAAAACTGTGGAAAACCTTATGGGTAAGTTTATGCATTTCCATTATATGATAAATAATTATAATACCACGATAATATAACGTTATTACTACGTCCTTAACTTCTGCTTTTAAATTAAATTATTTTGGATTGAATCTTGAAATGAACGAGCAGTCGGTGATGCGAACCGTAGAATTGTAGGCATATCTAAAATTCATTTTAATTATGAATATAAGTCGTAAGGAACGGTCGAATGACGTGAGGGGATCGCGTGTCCGATATGTGACGAAAAGTCGTATATTTTTCGAGGTACAGAGGGAGATATGAAAAGAAATTGACAATTACAAATTCGCTCGGGCGTATTAACATTGCACAGAGATGGAGTGCGTGTCAAGAAGCCAGTGCAAATAAGATAGGGGCACAAATGGAACAATTAGCTCCGTAAATATTTGTCCGCATTATTTGTTAAATTCGTCACTTATGTAATTGCACCTCCGTACATTTGTTTTGCCGTCTTTCATTAACAGTTTTTTAAACAGAGCCGAAAGTGAAAGTTTATGACCGAGGGCCATAACTTATTTTTTTAACTTTTACGATGTTCCACTTCTGGAAATTAACTATTCTTTTTTCTTCTTTCCGTGGCGCTATAGCTAATAAGCCTGCTTACTCCTTTATTCTTACGAATATATGAGAGAAACAAATGATCGAATAATGAATAATCATCGCTGGAGGCTGCCGGGTATCGTTTGGCCTTATCATTTCATGGTCATTCAAACTAACACACACACACACACACACACACACACACACACACACACACACACAGATACATATTCGGCCGATAATTATAGTGGGCGTTCGATCGATCCGACCTTTGATCTCTCAGGACACCCGATCCAACGATTGTTTCCGATCTAACGAAATTTTCGTTTTTACGTCACACCGGGAATGGGTAAATAGGAAATGGGAAAACGCGCCAAATTTTAGCAACAAATATATTTAAAAACGTTTCTTTGGAAATAATACATATATCGTAAAAACGTACCGCGATAAATATCGGAAGCCCGTACCTTTTTCGTAGGCGCACGGTACAGGCACACAACATAAAATGTGGAGGCGTTTCGACGTTAGCGATCTCGTCGAGCGAAGGCTTAAATCGACGGTAACGCGAATTGACTAGGGCTCCGTCCGTACGACAACCGATCCGGTTCTAGTCCGCATCTTCTAACTTCCCGTTAAGTACATCCGAGTGGCGTCGTATTCTTTTAGTATGGTAAGCGTAATTAAATGTCGTATCTTACACTATCTGAGGGGTCTTTTCTCGCCGCTTCTTAGATTTGTTCAGTTCCTCCTGTATTTCGTGCAGGGTCTTCCCCTTGGTCTCGATCACGTAGGTGACGACGAATACGGTGGCGGCCACGCACGCCCCCGCGAATATCCAGTAGTTGAGGAACATGCCCACCCCGTCCGCGATCGGGTGATAGACCTTGTTCATGACGAAGGAGGTGACCGCGAGGACGACCGAGGTCACGCCCGAGGCCAGCCCCTTGATGTTGGTCGGGAAAGCTTCGCCTTGGACGGTGCTGGCTATGGGACCGAGCCCGATGCAGAAGCAGAGGCCGTAGAGGAGGAACGAGCCGAAGGGGACCCAGGCGTAGTCGGAGACGTCCAGCCCAGTGTGCGAATCGAGGAAGAACCAGGTGCCGGCGAGGAACATGGCCAGTCCGCAGCCGCACGTCGAGACCAGTAGCAGCGGCCTCCTGCCCAGAGAGTCGACCAGGAAGGTGGCGATAAAGACGCTGGCCACCCAGACCAGCCCCATCACGATCACGCAGTCGTTGGGAGTCAAGACGCCGGCCCCTCTAGCCGGCAGGGTGGTCGAAGTGTACGCCATCAGAGCGCTGATGCCCGACATCCTCTGGAGCAGAGCCAGCGCCTGCACGATCACCAACGCCTTCCTGTTCCCCTTGCTCGCCACCAGGTCCTTGAACTGCCCCTTGTTCTTCATCTCTTCGTGGACGGCGTGCTCCATCAGCTGGAGTTCGTCGGCGACCCCGGTCTCCGACCTCTCTCCCCTCAGCCACGCCAGCGACTTACTCGCCTCGTCTCTCTTTCCCTTCATCAGTTGCCAGTAGGGGCTCTCGGGCATGAACCAGAAAAGGACGACGAACGCGACCGGGATCGCACCCGAGATGTACGCCAGAGCTTCGTAGCTCACTATCGGACCTATGATGTATTCGGTCAGCACTCCCAGGTTGGTCATCAGCTGCACGAAGGTACTGAGCGCCCCTCGGACCCTGGGTTCCGAGATTTCCGCCAGGTACATGGGCGCTATCGTGCTAACTATACCGCTCCAGACACCTGTAACGAGTCGGATCGTTCAGACTTAAACTTAATTCTCCCGAAAGTACGTCGCGTGGAATAGGGAAAGTCTCGCGCTTACCCGAGAAAAACCTGGCGACGTAGAGCATGGGGGCGTTGTAGGCGAAGAGGATCATGATCCAGGAGGATAACGGGATGACGGCCAAGAAGAGGAGAGCCGTCCTACGTCCGAACTTGTCCATGAGGTAACCGGCGGGCAGGGGACTCAGCAGGTTTCCCAGGTAGAGGAGGGAAACCATCCAAGAGATTTCTTCGCTGGTCAATCTCATCGGATGCCCCGTTTCTTGTAACTTGACTAGTACCGGTGAAGGCCATCCCAACGCCGTCCCCAGGATAATTACGGATATGCTGCCTGTAACACATCCAGCTACTGTTCACAGTCCGTATTTTATATTATATAATGATTTACGCCCCGATTTCTTTATGAAACCTAAGCCGACGAGTCAGGTACTATTTATTATTTTTATTATTCGTCATTATAGCTTGCAAACGGATTATTAATAACGCGTTATTATTTTCTATTTCCCGGGTAAAAAATATTCAGTATGCTAACGACAACGAGAGGCAATTGCGGGGAAGGCGAGGAATAAGTAAGCTAACAGTTTTAATTATACGAGGAAAGTCGGTGGGTCTATGTCCCAATAATCTTATCAAGCCTTATCGGCGGGCCCTTCCTCGAAAATTTATATCGCCGAGAAGAGAATCGATTAGTTCTGGAACAATGTTCGATGTGTCGACGTTTTTCTCATAAAAAACTTTCCGCCTAGAATACACGAAATTCTCTCGAATATTCAAATTTCAACGAGATTTTGTCACGACAAATTTATATCCGAGGCGAGCCGTCCGTGTATTTAGAAGGGCAGTCCTCGAAACGTACATACTTTACGCATAATTTTTTTGTAATTTAGTCGTAGTAGAATATAATAGTGTTTATTGTTATCGATTGGTAGTAAAATGGCGGCATTAAAGATCGAACCGTTTCTTTCCGGTTTCATGGTTAGTGCAGTGTGTGGGAGAGGGGGGATTTGCTCATCGTTTTTTCCAGAGACAATCAGTTTCCGGGAACGCTGGGAGAGGCGTCAGTGTCCCAGATAGCACAATTTTTTTTCGTGAATGTGTACACCTCTTTAATTGATTCGTCCTTGTACGCGATTTCGAGCGGAGCGAAAACAACGCCTCGAATCGATAGCGAGAAGGAGTTTCGACACCGGGCCCCATTCGACCGGAGACGGCCATGAGTCGGGTCGGTGCCCACTTTCCAACCTCCACGCGGTTTCGACAGGTCACTCTTATTATCGCTATTAAAGTAAGTTCTGTCGGGTTTTCCTTATGTCAGAGACAAAGAATCGCTCCGGACCCGCAAGGACGAACCGGAAGTGACAAGGTATCTTTGTAAACAATTACGCTTTATGAAAGCACCGTTATAACTCGGCGGAGAGCTGTCCTGAGCCTACCCGTACTTACGAAGACAAATGGCTCGTGTAATCGCGGAGTAAGGCTGTTTTCCCGAGTTTCCGTTCGGGGAAAAAATTACTCGGCCCTGTTATAACCGGTTCAGCGCGCGCCCTCCCTAAGCGATCTGGGATTTAACCGGCGGGAGGACGCGGGATTTGGGCCCGCATCACGGTTACGATCCAGTGGTGTATTATCCGTCACCGCAATCGGGCCCTCAGCTTTACAGAATAATGTTTCTATCGGAGCCGTCGCGTCTGGACGTAGGGTAATCCGCGCCCGCATCTCTTTTAAACCGGGCTTTTAAGGAGACGGCTATAAGGGCGAGGCTGCCCGCAGGGGACGATCGATCCGCGGCCGACTTTCGCCCGGGAACGAAACCGAAAAAGTAGTAAAGAGGCCAAGGTCTTTCGCAACCGTGACGTCACTAAGATGGCCGAGCGGGGACTCCCTCGTGTTTACTGACGCGTCGCCCGTAGAACCGACCCGAATTTTTCGATCTTTCATCCCGGTTGGCGCCGCTTCAAGAAACCCAGATCTCTTCCGCGTCTAGACGTTACGACTAATATTGAGCCCGAATTTAAACCGCTCTCGACCGTTAGGGATCGGATGGCGCCGGGGTCGATGCACTTCGGCCCGACGACATCGGCCGCAGTCCCGAAGAGGCCTCGGAGAGGAAACTATTACAATGGTCGCGATTTTAAACGCGGACGATACGAAATACCCCAGCTAGCTGCGCCCAAAGGATTTACACGAAAACAACTCCCTCCGGCCTACTTTCGATTCGACTCAGAGTATCGGAAAACTGCTCGTGGTACCGCGCACAATAACGAGCGACATCTTTTGTCGGTAGGTAAGATTGTGACGAAACGCGTGTTAGCGACGCCTAACGACACGGTTCGATCGAGAGGTGCGAAGCGAAAAGCGTTAGCGTCCTCTGCCGATATTTACCTGTTGCTGCGGCGACGTATTGTCTGATAATGGCTAGTTTGGACGACTTCATGGTTAGTCGGGAGCCTGTCGAGAGGGCGAACAGAGAGCGACTAGCGGGCTTTATGCCGGCGGCGTGGGTTTCTCCCCTCCTCGGGTGTCGCCCGCTCAGCTGATCGATCTCCTCCCGCCCTCTCCCTTACCTACCGCACCCGGCTCCGTTTTTTTTAAACTCGTAGTCCCAACTACGCACTACTCTCTCGCTCGTATCGATTCCGCGGGCGTAACGAGGACGGCTCGTAACGCCGGCCCCGTCCGAATCGTGTAGTCCGGCGTTCGAAACGTTCGATGGCCCGACGAGGGCCATTACCGCCTCCCTTTGAACTTCAGTCGTCAACTCCGCGGATTATAGTTGATTAAATGAGCGAAGGGTTGCGCGACCGGAACTTGAATTATCGCTACTATCTTCCGGATGCGTGTAATGGTTGTTGACCCCCCCCCCGTTCCGAGTTTTCCTTGTGTTTTATCTTATATTTTTGTAACAACGTAAATTCGTACTATTTTCCATGTTAAAGCGATAGCCGTTAGCGGAAAGCTTAACGTATTTTTTTATTATTTTCTATATACCCGATTTTTATTTGGAACCGGTCGATCCTTCACGGAGGGCTGAACCGGTATTCCGAATGAATAAAATTTGTTCTTTTCTGTCCTTTTCGCGTACTCCGATACTCTGGCGGGAACTTCCCTTTCGGAACTTTCCTTCCGCTCGGAAAAGTTCTAGTGATCTCTATTCAATTTGAGGGAAGAGCACACCGTGAGCGATGCCGGTCGAATCCCACACGAACGGACGGAAAAAGCTATTAGTATACTTTTATATCTTCTTACACTACGTATAAAATATTTCTTCGGAAATCCGTAGTAACCCGTAATTTCGTTGATTACCAGTTTGTTCAAAATTGTAGGTGTTGAGCGTCGGGTATTGGAAGCACTATTCTACGGTTGTAGGTGCGTAATGTAATTTAAATAATTACAAAGGGAATGTAATTCTTCCGTCCGGCAATCTCTGTTTTCTAGCGAAAAACGCCGTTTCTCTATGGACGAGAGCAATTAACTCCCCATTGAGACTTAAAGACAGGCTCCCGCATGTACCGTTCGCGAAATTCGAAAACTAAGTGGATAACTTTCCAAGTGCGAAACGTCATTTGGCATGGCCGCGACAGCATCGGAGAGAAACCGTAACGAGTCAACTTTTAATAACGCCCTCCGAACGTGCCGGGATAGCCGGCCGAACAGTTTTCCCCAGTTTTTCACGGGGAAATGAAAACCGATCGCCGACTTCCCCTTATGAAACGCGTCGATATAGTTTCAATTTCCAGCCCTAGTCTGGTCTTTCTACTTGGATTTGACTTTCCGGTCAATACATATATAACTGCTGAGTGTTTTGAACCGTAGCTCCCCCAAAAATTCCGACCATAAGAAGCCTATCGATGCCTTGTGATCACCAAATTAAACGCGCGTATTATTTATTCCTTTTAATACAAAATAAGCGAACAATCTACGATGCCATCCGGATAGACCGTATCGAATGTTGGGCAAATGAGCCTAAATGCCGGCGCGACATTTACTGAGCGGTTCCAATTAGTGGCGGTCCGGATATTGACGGCCTCCACTAGACCGCAGTTTAAAACCCGAACGCTTCAGGATAGTTCCGAATAATATCGTCCGTTTTCATTTGTCGAGGAACTCGACCGGGGAGAGGCGGCGTCGCGACGCTGACGATAGCGAACGGGTTCGAGGAAAACGCAAGTCTGCGGCGTGACCTTTCCATTCCTAGAGGCTCTCGCAGAATAATTACGCCCGTACATAACGTAAATTCCCTCCGGTATTATTCCAAAGGTTACGAACACAGAATGATTCTCGGACAGAACCACTTCTCGTATGGATAAAATATATTATTTTTAATAAACGAAAGTATATTATAATACGACGCGCCAATCGCTACGGTCTGTGGAAATGAGGCCACCGTCTGGCTGGAGAAGTAGGTTCTATACATGTTGCGTAAATCGAGTTACGCGGTCGGTCGATTATTTCATTTTAGATTTAAAATATATTTTTATTATTTCTTCTGGGTGGAGAGTAAGAGAGAAAATGTGTCTAACATTTAGTTAATCTTCTAATTTAAATAAATAAAATGAACACTTTACAATGTGTTACAGTTTAATAAACAATTACGTATTTTATTAATCATCGTCGGTAGTTGTTCTGTTTTGTTGTCGGTAGTCGTCTGGGCATATCTCGCTATTTATCTTGCATATTTACGTATCCAGATTCCGTGCTTAACGGCTAAATTACATTAAAACTCGTATTTAATACAAATATTTATATTAGGCTACATAGTTTCCGTTTTGGCTTTGTTTCTCGTACGTATTGCACGCGTGACTTCGTGAAAGCGGTAAACGTCGACGTTTTCCGGCATTGAAATATCGTTTCCCGTCCTCGAGACTTTAGAGGCCACAAAAGGGAATGGGCGTTTTTACGAGCGCAATAAGACTCGCAATTTGTCCGCCGTTTCTGTAATACGATCGGGATAAAGAGGGGCCCTCCGATATTGTATCCAACGTTCTTGAGCATTTAAAAAAGGTACATCGTACGCTCGGGTAACTGCAATTAAATATCTAGGAATAGAGTTTTTCGCTCTAATAACTCGTTGTATTATCCGGCTAACGTTAATTTTCTTATTAATCTTCGATACTATAGAGTGCACTTTCAGCAAAAAAAAGTATCTCTAAAAACAGTAACCATTACCGACGTAATTGATTAAATTATATATATTTAAGAATTTATAATAAAGCAGTATTCTCTGTGTCTCGGTCTGTAAGTGCGCCTTACGCCAGACGGAGGTTCCGGGAAATGACACGCCGAGATAATTATTCGTTCCATCAGCCGTTGATAAAAGAGAGGGGGCAAAATTCATCCGGGACGCGCTATTCAAGTGCTCTTTTTTTCCTTGCCCCCGAGGGCAGTTTTTTAAACGGTCAATTGTCTAATCGTCCCAGATTGGGACCGGGCGGAGTACTATCCGCTGTAAAACAAACAAAAAAAAACCCCCCCGGGCAACAAAAAAGGAACCCCCGAACGGTCTTGACCTTTAATTGATTGCCGATTCCGGCGGCCTTCTCTCTGTCCGGCAAATTGTTTTCCCACCAACAGCATATCCCTGGGAACAGATCCAATCGTAGTCTCTGTTCGGCCACACTACTGGGCAAAACACGAATACTTTAATTTTACTCGGAATATACGTAGTTCGTCGTAAACGATACACAAATTCTTATTGTTGCACGCATTCAGACCCACGGATCTTACTAAATTTATGTACATAAGTATGAAGACTATAATTGGGCACAATTTTGGTTTGAAGCATGTTGGGCGATCTTCGGTCCTGCGCTAGACCGGTTTCCGCCTCGACGCTACGCTCTGCATTGTTGACATAGTCGCTGTTTAGTCTAGATATCAAGTTTCTGTTATTATTCCCGTAGGAAAAGTTTGTCCCCTAGGTTTGACTCCGTTTTCCGACCTAATTTAACCGATTTTCTATATTCGATGAGTGATTTAAGGGGTGATATAAGAGGATTCTTACGGCCCTCCGATTTTAAATTACTCCTTTAAGAATTAGGGTGAAATATTTGCGATGTACATTTTTTGGATTCATCGCAGGACGGTTACGAAACGACGTTACGTTGTGAATCTGGCGACGGGTTAAATATAGCATTCGTATTTATGTTTGGAGACGGGAGGAAATTCCTCGGGCCGGCCTTATATAATGTAATTTACAGGGCGCTCCTATTTTTATTGGCTACCTTTTTCTTTATTTCTTATTGCTCCCGAGATAACAGTAAGGGATTCATCGTTATTTAAATTTTAGCCGGCGAACATTATCACGACAAGTGGGATTTTCTAGAAGACCGTGTAAACTTAATTTCGTATTCAAATTCATATTTCATTCGTAATACGTCCTTCGATCGGGGGCGTTTGCCGTGATAAATGTCTGATCGTACAAAATTAATTTGGAAGCGGCCTATACAATAACAGTAACCGGGTTTATTATCGCGAAACACCACTCTCCGCGCAATAAACTGTGTCAAGGACTCGGTAAAACGGTTCGCGGCGATTGAATCAATACACATGTGAATTCAATAACAAGCACTCGAGTCCAGACGTTTTGTGGGGCGTTATCGTAATAAAATTAAAAAACAACCTCGCCTACAGCGTGTTTAGAATACGCGATCGAGTGTTTGGAAATTCACCTGACGTCAGCGGGCCGGTTCTCGAGTGACCAAAATCGACGAGAAACCGGTCGCGACCGGTTCAAAGTGCGGAGAGGAACGCCGAAAATAAATCCTCGCCCAAAACCCAATAACACTACTCCACAGAAACTAGTTCCTGTTATAACATTTTGGCGCCGAACAATCTCACTGAAATGATTAATTCTCGTCAAATGCTAAAAATTGGCGATTAGATTTCTGTCCTCACAAGACGGTCGAGTACTGTCGGACAATTATTTTTAAGTACGCGCTTATTTCCTTCTGAGGTTTTATACAGCGTTCCGGAGCAGCACTCGCGCTCCGTTAATATTGCCAATTGAATTCACCTGTATATAATGGGGGGTCTGGTTCGGAGCGTTGAGAGGGCGACCCGATCAGCGGTGGGCGACCCATTCATCTAATTGTAAATTTGAATTTAAATTAGTTCTAATATCGTTATTGAGACTTTCCCTCAGATCAGTGGCGGTGCAATTTTATCGGCAATTTGTCTTACCCAGACAAAATTAATAGGTGTACGTGTATA
Source organism: Lethocerus indicus (assembly GCA_019843655.1). Lineage (NCBI taxonomy): Eukaryota > Metazoa > Arthropoda > Insecta > Hemiptera > Belostomatidae > Lethocerus > Lethocerus indicus. The sequence goes on from JACDQD010000001.1 coordinate 24,538,131, forward strand.
TATACCGGTTTTCCAAACAGAAAACAGAAAACACTATTATAGATATTGTCCGTTGCACGAAAGCTCGTAGATCTCGCGAGGCCATAAAAGTGTTTGCGTCCGGAGCGTTACCCAATGTGTACGTAAAAAATGAAACGTGTAATTTTATATGCGGAAAATTAATTTTATCCTACGTCTTCGGATAGAGAGGTTTCGTTATATAAGGCGGTATAAAGGGAGTTGGAGGTGGAACGTGGAGCGAACAACGTTGTTCCTTTCCTCCGACGTCGGTGTTTAACATTTTCGTAACTGGGATCACGCGAGCGGTGACGGCCCATCGCGACTCGAGATAACATCTTGCTGCCCCATTTTAGCACGCTTACACTAACTCTTACCAGTACAAACAACCGACTTAAATATGCTTCAAATATATTCGGCGAATTAGAAAAAATAACTTATTTCGATAATATAGAACGCGGAACGCCTTACGTTCGACTCGGTCGCTGGGACGTACCTTGGGATATTTAAAACTGGAAAAGGAAGTCATACTCTCTTCATTTTGTCTAACGTTTATTAGGTTAAGCGTATAAATTTTACTGTACTTGTCGCGTTCTTCCGTCTCCGCACACTGATTTAGTTTTATACCAGATCGGTTTCGGCTTCTCTCTATCAAAAACGAAATTTCGAACAATTCTTTACGCGGACATTCATTTATATCAACTATTGTATTCATTCCAGGAAAGAAAGATTCTCACATTATCCGTAATAAATGTATCCGCCCAATACAATTTCACCGTATAAAGAAATAACAACGGTCTCATTTTCTCTGGATTGAACCCAGTTAACTGGATAGAAAATAGTCGGTTATTAATTATTTCGAAGAACTCTCGAGTGGGTCCCCGAACGTCTCCCCAATTCAATTACAAGCTGGAAAAAACCTTTCAATTGATCCATTTCGAGGGTTCTTCAGACCGTAGTTTAATATAATTTAAAAGTCGATTGTTTTTTCTTTTGTTTTCCAGAGTCTTTATTCATCCTCTCATTCATTCCTCGGCCCTACGGTAATTATTATAAATGATTCGCTAGACGCAGACCCACCGTCGTTTAACTTCCTTCGTCACTTCTCCCGACCGAATCGCTTTTAATTCGTAATTTAATTTCTTTTTCACGTTACGGTCTGTATTAGTACAGTTCAATTAATATTCCACCGTACATGCAATCATTTAATAAGGTTGTGGAACCGAAAGAGGGAGTAGATGATTGGCTTTAGTGTTGCTGCATCCGTTCCTCACAATTTCTCCGTTCCTGTTTCAGTTTTCTATGCGTTATCGCCGTTTGGAGCGATCGGTTGGTTTATAAACGATTAAAGTGCGGTCAGGAAAATACGGCCTATTTGTTAGAGTTTGCAGTTGGCGTCGTGACGCCAACTCGGGTCGGTGGTCGATCGATAGTTTCAATCCGGGACGTGTTCGTAGCCGCTGTTCGATAACATGCCCCCTTAAATGGCCGACGCGCTGGCCCTTTTTCGGAACCGGCCCGTGACGAGAATTGTTTCTAACCTCGATTATTTTAATAAACGAACGGGATTATCGGGAAAATTTGGAGGTTAATTGGATATGAAACGCCGGCGGACCGGGCGCTTCGGCGTCATTGTGAGTACGCTCGCTGACATATTTCATCGTGTTAAGAGTTGTGTCTAATCTAATGGAGAACTGTGTGCCCGGTTCGGATCGCCCTCGCGGTTCCAGTCCGGCCGAAACCGGTTTCACAGCTGGTTCGATCGGGCGCCGGACTCAAGTCGTTCAACAACAAGGCACCGCTTGGCGACCGCTCTTATCTTAAATTGGATCATTTACCATTACTGAAGTCATCGGCGTTTTTTTTTCACGTCGGTCTTGTGGATCATAAAACGCCCTCGTTTTATTTTAAACTTCATTTGACGATCGAACTTCATGTTTTCCGCCGATTTTGGTAACAATCCGCGGTATCACGTGGAAGAACATTTTTATTAACATCATTAAATTTAAAAATTCGTCCGAACCTATGAAAAATAGTAACGCGAGTTCTGCAGTAATTATTATAAGTCACTGACATAATGTTCTGTGTAAACCTTATATATGTGATACGATTGAGTTGATTTAAACTAAAAAAGTAGTTGATTCTTACAGCAATCTGTACATATTGTCTTCGGGGTACTTGGCTTCGGCTCCTGGCAGCGTCGGTTAAACATTAGACATCGAGTTTCGTCTGTTTTACGGGCCGTAATAAATTCCGCCGTTCTTTCCCAACATTATCTACAAACGGTCTTAATCGACCGAGCGTTTTGTGTAGAGGGGTTTGGGGTACGCCCAATATGGCAATTTCAATTATCCCGACGGCTCTAATGGCACCATCGGCGATATTGGCTAATAGCGAGAACAAAAGAGCTTATTACTGCCGGAATTCTGCGTCCGGCCCCGTTTCCCCGAAAAGGCGGATTATTCGCTTTATTGTCTAAGGGCGGACCGGTTTTTTTTGCGTTGTCGCCCTAATGGGAATAACACCGGCGAATACTGCCGGCGATGTGAGGTTGAATCCACCTCGCATAAAGTGCCGGACGATCCGGTGAAAAGGAACTCGACAATCGCGCTTTCGACAATATCCCTCGCCCCACTCCAATCCGCCATATCTGAATGGATTTCTTGCAGGTTTGCATCTGCCAATTTCGTACAGAAGGCGGTCTGTTTATAACAACTCTCGAGACCACTCAAATGCGCGTATATTGTGTCGGTTTAAAAGAGGAGCAAACTTGAAAGGGGGAAACCCTCTTAACAGAGCGAGTCTAAATAAAGTATTGTAAGCTGGGTAGATGTCCGAGGATAAGTTAGAAATTAAATAATGTTATTATTAGGAGAGTTCCTACTTGCATTTATATCCCTGTTTAGAAAAAATAAGGTTATAATGGTTTTAACACTTTCAAAATGGAAAGAACCAGAATAAGCTAAAAGTTTACTGTAAAGTAGCTTGTGTACAGGAAGAATAAATTAGTTTAATTAAGCGCTACATAATTTTATTTCCCGTATTATCATTCTTCTCTTCTTAGTTTGCTGTGTCGATAATGTAAAGTTTACGGCAAGGCATACTTCTCCGATCATGGAGTAAACCTGTCTTTTCGTTTTATATTATGCGGAAAATAAAGGCATACAGTCTTTCATCAAACTCATCACTAATTGTACGCAAATTGTTTAACTGCCTAAATGAAATGAGTTACCTTTGGTGTTAGGGCCGAAATGGAATAGATTGAGCCTAGGTTTATCGAAGTAAGAAGTATTACTGTACCCTTTAAACGAAGTAAAACTGTACGTTTTGCCGAACCTATTTCGGTTTATTGGGAATATTTTCGATAATTTATGGGGAGCCGTGCTATTAATTCGGCGCCTGTCTTTGTCGCTCCCCGAGCATAATTCTGAGTTAATTGTGAAACAGGCTTTAATCTTGAGGATAGCTACCAGCCGGTGTTTAATACGGATATTTTAGCAGAGGGATTATGCTGAGCCCGAGTCTTCTCACCGCCCGGAGCATGCATATTCAGTGAGCTTAATAGATTAATAAGCCCGGCGACATTTTTCTTCACTTCCCGACTTACCGAGGGGAGTAAAAAGCCGCGGCAGTAACTAATTTAAATAACTAAAATACATAAACAAGGTAAACCGGAACATAATTGAATGTGTATTAATTTGTTTTCCCAGGCTGGGCTCATGTAAATTGCGAGATTTTCATCGCGGAGGTTGATTATCAAATTTTAGTCGCGAGAATTATTCCTACTCAATTTAAGCTCGCGTAAAACTCGAGAATATTTATTTATTATTTATTTCGAATCGTTACTGTAATATCATAATAAATATAGTTTATTGTATTTGTTTTGAGTATTGTTTTCCGAATTTGATCGAACGTTATTCATTGCATGGTCGTTGGTCGAACATTCTAAATGTTTGCACTATCCTCTTCCCTTAAGAGAATGTTAATAATGAAATAATGAATCTCGACCCAAGCGCCGCTGTCATATAATTCTTCTACACACATACACACACACACACATATGTATTCAACATTTTATGTACAGTACATATATATACTGTACATAAAGTATTGAATATAAAATGGCACCCGCTAGATGGAACATTTTTATAGACCGCCGGGAATATAAATTTCAATCGAGGGAAAGCAGTTGAGGCCGTATCTCGGGCGGACGGCCTTTCTCAGACCCCCCCCCCCCTTTCGCCCTTCAATTAATTTCGGTCAACTCCTCGAAATTCGCATAACGGAAGGAGGAATCCCAAAACTCATTTCGCGAGGAAATCGCTCACTTAGACTGGGGAGATGGCTCACATTCATATCCAGCATTGTATTTTGAAAATCACGAACGGGACGGGCTCTTGTTTTTTTTTTTTAAACATTCCTTTCAGTTTCCCATCTATGGCCGGAATACACGGGGTATCCGGGTGTCCGGTTAGCGTCTTCGGTACTGGAGTCCGGGGTCTACAAATGCGTTCATTAGGAACGTCCGGGCCGCGTTCGATAGATGATATTCCCAGGCCTCTTAACCTTTGCCTAGGCTCAGGCTCGTCGACTCTACGCTATACAGAATTTTGTCGCTCAAATCGGGATCTTCACTCTTTGTCAACAGAAACTAATGCTCAACTTTCGAGGGAGCTTAGAACTCGGAAAAGTTCGCTCTCCAGAATGGGGTCGGAAAATTGTACTTTTCACCGTCTCTGGATTGGGCGGAGTGGGCCGGCCGCGGGTCGACTGTTGCCGAGGCGACCGAATTCCGCTGAATATTGAATGTGGCAAAGATATGTGGGGACCGCTATGGATATTTCATTATTTAATTTTCAATTATAGAAGGGCCCCGCTGGTGTCCAATTATAACCGGCACAAACTATCGTACAGTCATTTACCACTGCGCATTTGATATTTCGAAATTATTCCCTTCCCATTACACTAATAGGCCGGATTCGGGCGGCTAATATTCCTTACGGATTTATTGTCAACGTCGCAAATAATATTGGGCTCATTAGTGTTCAACCTTAATTAAGCCTTTCCACATTGTTTGCTAATTTGATTGATTTCATTTCCGTATGTTACAACTAAAAGATCGCGTAAATGGGACATCTTATTATTACTGTAATGTATGGAGATTCTACTTAATTAACATTTAGTTTGATGGACGACGTATGGCCTTTGGCGTAATTATTATTTAATATCGGGACTCGATACTTGGTCATGACCTAAACAAGTTTCTCACCGTTAGCTTTGTCAACTACTGAAGGTGCGGGTTGCACGATGATATTCCGAACTCGCGCCACGACGTAAAATAAAATTTGTTCGCGCGTTATTTATTTATTCTGTCGCAAAGACTGAGTACTGCCAGGTTGCTGAGTGAACGAAACGAATCCAACTAATTGAGGAAACCTAGCCGACCACCCCATTAATATCTTAAATAGATAAATTAACTTAATAGCTTGTTCAATTAGCTAAATTGATTTTCAGTTACAAGTCACTCCAGTAATTGGACGCACAAAACATTTACTGGTAGTTCTAATTTGATGCGCATTTTTTCCTAGCTATTAATATATGCTTCGGTACTCGTTTGCGGTAAAACTTTAATTACAGAAAAAGTTTACAAACATTGTAGATTAGAAAATATCTTCGACTCTGTAGTCCAATTTTCATTTATATTTGAGGTTCCTTTGACCCCATAAATACTTAATACACGAAAATTTTTTATCCCAGGTTATATGGCAGTTTTTAATGAGTTTTTATGAGCTAGGAAGACGCGACAGTAGGTAAAACACATGATCGAGAAATAGTGGTAATTCGATTGTACTAACGTAATTAATTTACCTTTGAATTATATTGTTGGGTGTTTCTTGAAGGACTTGTTTCGGAGAAAGTGAATATAAATTTAATACTAATTCACTTTTTCATTCTGCGAATCGGCAGAACCGCCCTAGAAATCACAAATCGGATGAAACGATGTTCAACAAAAAAAGATGTTTTTAGATGTCTCGTCTTATGAAGTTGTAAGGGAGGGGAATTAGCTTGTTCCTGCTGGATCGGGGCCCTGGAGTTAGCGTGCGAGCTTAAAAAGTTTATCCCCGAGGGCTAAGTGCCGACTTGTTTTTCAACTTAGGTTTCACCCGGACAGGGATATTTTACACTGGCCCTCTTATTTCTTCCCCCTTTCCCACGAAACTCAGCTCCGATTCCGTTTTACAACCGGAATGGATCTTTGGGAATGCCATTGTACCGAAAAAGAGTAACGCAGAAGCGCAAGGAAACTTTTACCGAACTAACACACATTGAGGACACTTCGTTCATCAACGTTGTATTATCTTCGTATTTTCAAACTGAGAGAATTCATTGTTAAAACGACCACAAAAACGACCAATAACAACCGATAAAGAGAGCACTGAACAGTGAAAATACTGCGGCTTTTATTAGGCTTTCGCTCGTGTGTAATTTCTTACCACCCGAGACGGTAATTGTGGACGATTTATTTCTTCCATCACAATATATATATATATATATATATATATATATATATATATATATATATAAGTCGAAATTAAGGGACTAAAGGTTTAGATGGATAAAAGTGAGAACAATGAAATCTAGGTAAACTTAAAAAAATAATATTTAAATTTTACATTAAATTTTATCAATTCCATTTGGTAGCTTATGGACTCACGCTGCAAAGATTGAAGTTGGTTTTTGACCTATAAATTGAGATGAGTAATAAATTCTCATCAGGCCTTGAGTACCTTATATAACTGTTAAACGAATAGGGCAGTATATATTTTAACCATTTTTGGGGGGTCAGTTGAAAACCCGCGGGGTTCAAATCAAAGGGAGACTTACTATTTCAGGGGCAACCTGTGACTGTTTAAATTTAATCCCTTCGCGCCGGTGTGCGGTGGGGGGGGGTTGTTTTGCATGTGACGAGGGTGTTTCGGCGGCTGTTCGATGGGGTTAGTCGAGCACAGGGCCTAGTTATCTCCTCGGCGGTTGTAGATTTAATTTACAGCGTTCGTATTGAAGAGTATAGAGTTAGCGTTGTCCTGTTTCCTGTGTACCGGATGAACCTGTTTTCACGAAATGTCTAAACTTCGATTCGCCAACATTTAAATCTGGAGTCATATGGTCATATGCACTGTAAACGATGAACCAAACGTTGGTCGATTTTATTCAAGCGTTTGAGGACTAGATTAAAACAATTGTTAGAATAGTCGACTCGAAGCTAAAACTATACAAAGTTTATAAAGCTTAAATTGAACCGTAATTCGGAACTTATTATTAGCTCGGATTAATTATTTTAAAATAATAACATAATCGGCCGGTTTCGGCTCGCTGTTTTCAGTATGTTCGTAGGTCACTTTTAGGCGTGTCTGTTACCTGTGGGGGCATCTTGTCTGTACTGTCACTGGACTTTGCCCTCTAATCCTTTTTGGGGAAAATTTCATTCATATTATTTTCGAGGCGACCGCAAACGAAGGTGCAGGAATTGATCATTCCGTTGAATATAAGGTGGAACTGCTTTGAAAGGACAAAAATTGGAGTGGTCCGGGGTCACTGGCCACGCCCCGGGAAGCCCTCTAATCCAATTTAACAGCCCAACTTCCCAACAAAGCCCCTCCCCAGCCTTTTTTGAATCGCTAGCCGCCGGCTCGGATCGAGACTACCGAGACGTCGAATCTATACAAAGAGTATGCCCACCAACCATGGAATGTAACTGTCGACATCCTCATCCTTAATCCACTTCCTAAAAGACGACCTGTGTCGATATCTGTTCACACCCATTGCGTATGTATCGTTTGATTTAATGATTCTAGTTTACCTCTGCTCGGTTTGGTTCTCGAAATCTAAAGGATAAATGCCTGTGCCGTAAAATCTGCGCACCTTCGGAAGCACATTCTTTCCCCTGAAAATGCGACGGGGGCCTGACAAATGGGTTGTATTTTTAGCAGCCTTTCCATTTTAATTTGCTTTAATTACGGTCGGAAGGCCGGGCTTTCATTTATGAATATGGGACCGGGGGCCGGCCGACATTAAGTCAGATTAAATTTTGGGAGGAGGTCATTTGCCCGGGCCCTGTAAGCCCCAGTAGGACCTCTGAATGTCTAATGGTCTAACCGTCGGCGGCCTACTCACAAAATGTCTTCCTCCCAATTACGTTTTCGACCTTTTTAATTTATTCGGACCTTCGGGATTTCGGAGGCGTAGAAGAGGAACTTGTTGCGGAAAAGGCGCGATAATTTTCGGTTGAATACGCTGAAATGGCGGGCCGTAAAAATGATAATAAGGCTTCGTATTTGTAACGATAGTTTAAATCTGCAGCAAAGAATAACCGAGTTTCGCGTATCCGATTCTCTGTGACATATTAGGGCGGGACCACCAGGAATGGATATATCGCGTACATTAGCTTTAAGCGGTAGATCAAATCTTGGTTATGACTAGGCAATAACTCTATTCGGAAAATAGTTAGGCGCGCCCAAGATTGATAACTTCAAAGTGTATGTATTATCGAATCTCGAATTTCGCATACCGAGAATAGAAGTGTGGGACAATGGGCTCGGCGGCTAATGTCGGTTTAATTAAACTTCATTACGTCTAATCGTCGCCTCGCGTTATTTATTACCACCATACCAACCACTAATATTACAGTGCGTATTCGGGTTATTCGCTTAAGGTTTGATCCCTGGCAAATTCGATGGAATTTTTCGGCCAAAAAGTTCCAAATTCCAAAGTTCCAAATTCCGTTCGGTATTAAGAGATTCGCAAAGAAATTTATCTGACGAATACAAATAACTTTACAGTTCGGATCTTTTTCACCTGAAACCGTTTCCGAAATGCTTCGCGACGGGCTGACGTGTCCCCGCCCCGATTTGTTTAAGATGTTTTCCCCGGTAGTTTTCCGGCGTGGCGAGAAATTTTTCCCGTAAGGCCGAGTAACAGCAAATAAGCTATTAAAGTTTCCAATTAAATCCGTGAGTCGGACCGTGCGGCAGACTCGTTTTAACCCTCCTCACCCACCCACCCTCGCTCCCACCCAATTTCTCAATCTCGGACGAATTAAAAAAGGCGCCGGTTGGAAACCGGAAAATCAAGGAATTAAGTGAACTGCCCCGGGGTACGGATGTACGGATCCTCCCGGTTATTTTCCCCGATATAATTGTCCACGGGGATGCTCGGATAGTCGAAAAACCGTTTACCGGCGGCCACCGCAGGGAAATGCTGTGGGGTTATCGCAAATGGGAACGGGCAGTCTACTACCGGAAATGGGCAGTAGATAATTTTAGAACATTCTCTGAGATACCGAGACCGAGAATTAATTGCTGACAGCCCCTTTTGAGCTTTTGAATATTGTATCAGCTTACATAATTTAGCGTACACGAGTCATTATCTTAAAAACAACTCGGGCGTTAAATTCGGGCGGTAAATTTCTAAACTTTCAATTAAATTTAATTCCAAAGTGGGACGATAACAAGTTAAAATTGTATCCCGAGTCTGTAATTGATTTTGTTTTCTTTATATTTCAAATGTTTAATCGCGCAGAATGCTACTGACAATGGACGAGAAGCCGAAACCGGGTTAAGCGCCTGTGTCCGGAAATTGGCAAAACCGAAAATGAGATTTGAAACCCGCGAGGAGCCGAAAATAAATACGGAGTGTTCGGGCGCGGAGACTTTGACGCCGATGCGCCGTTGAGGTCGCTGTACAAAGGTCAAAATTCGAAGACGGATCGATAATTCGAACGGTGAAAACAATACTGTCGATGATCTCAAAAATCTCCATTTTCTCCGGCAGGATTTTCCGATCGATTGTCATTAGTTTTCACGCCCCCGGAAGTTTCAACGGCCGCACAAATTAAATGACGATGTTGGGGGATTGAAAAACGAGCCGGCGTTTATCGTAGCGCCTCGTAAAATTCGGAAATCGGAGGGCGCGACAGGTGAACCGCTTCCTTATCGGCGGGGACGTCTCGTCTCATATTTCCCGGGCGGCCTTTATTTATTTTACCGGGGCTTTTATTAGGTCGGAGAAAAGGACTCGGGGATATATATGGGGGCGGGGGTCGGATAGGATGGCCCCGTTTATAAAGCACGGCCAGTTTTATCGCCGGCCGAGAAACCGAGCGAGGAATGATAAACCGGGCCAAATTATCGCCCGAATAAACTCCCAATAAACTGGGAGTTCGTTCCCCGACTTTCATTTTACGGCCATCGAATTTTGCCGGCCGCATTTATGGCCCTTCGAAAAAGTAAAAATAAAAACAAAAAGGAATTACACCCGTCCTCGCTTCCGTCATAATCTATCGCCCGCTATTTATCTTTCCTCGCACGTCCCGTCTGGCCTGTCCTGAACAGGTGCCGCACTTCCGGTTTCATAGACGAATGATTCGGGCCCGTAAAATGGACGATGGGATACGCCCTCTACCGCCGACGTTTCCTTTCGTTTTTTTACGTATTTACATATATAGCTTACTCGAAACTATCGGAGATTATATACCTGACACACCTCTTTTTTTATCGTTAATTACGTAAACTGACAATATACCAAAATCCATTTTAAAACCGACATGGACTTACGGAATTGAACTATGGGGTTCCGCCAAGAAATCCAACATCGCCCGCATCCAGAGATTCCAATCGAAAGTCCTTCGCACCATCCTTAATGCTCCCCGGTATGTTTCTAACCTAACAATCCATAATGACCTCAACATACCGACAGTCGAGCGAAGTCGCAAAATGACGCTTCCTTAAATTCCATTCCCGCCTCCCTCCACATCCAAACCCACTCGTCCAGTCCCTTTCCTCTTTTACCCATCCGTTATCCTCCCCGTGTCGGCTTAAACGCCACTGGACCAGAGACTGTCTGTAGGCCTGATACAGGTCAAAAGTACCATCACTGGATGGCGTCTTTATCGAGCGAAACACGTCAAACCAGTCAAACAAACCGCCATTGTACCCATAACTAATATTAGTTGATTGTACAATAAATAAAGTTAAAAAAAATGACGTATTGTTTTATATTTGTCTAATGACGAAAAGGACGACGTTTAGGATATATTGTTCGTTTTAAATAAAGAAAGAAGAAGGATTAAGGGATCTGTCTACTCAAAGTGGAATGACAGCTTAACTTTTGAAAGTTACGATATTTTCACACATACATAGGTTACAAGAAAGAATTTATTTAAAATTACGCATTTACAGCTGAACGTTCGGACTTCTATACCGGGTCCGGTCGATTGTCCGTTGAGTTAATTGTAACCATGCAGCAAAATGAGGAGCCAGTAGCTCGCACATAAAATATTGATTGAAAACGTTGATAGAATGAATTAAGGGTTTTACCTATTACACTTAGGCAATATGCTACGACTTACCCGAGGTATCTAATTATCAGAAATCAATTAGAACAACACAGTATTCTTACTAGCGACAATTATGAATAATAGGCTCGGGACCTTTTTTCTTGACCCAATATATAACGGACCTTGTCCAATCTGTAATTTGATGCCCCCTTTCAGGGGCCAAGGATAAGTTTAATAATTGAGCGAGTATCGAGCCCCGGGATTAAATATTGACCGGGTAATTGGGTCGATGGGTGTCTCTGGCGGCCGTTTTCCGCCCTTTCCCGAGATTGGCAGCGCCGTGTAAGTCAGCAGATATACCGCCGTCCAATTTCTGGCCCCGAATTGGAATTTAACCGTTTGAGTGCTGAAGAGTTTTCTTATATGTATGCTAAAAGTGCGGAATGAAATGCGTAGTAATTTTTTTTGGGGAACAATAGAAATGGTAATAATTAACACTAATTATTATGTAACAAGTAATTTTCACCAACAAAAATATTTTTTATTCTCACTTATTACAAGAATGTTTTGCTGCACAAATTCCACGAATTCCTTTTTTACATATAGCGCAAATTAAGTTGGATCGTTTAATTCCATTACCATTTTTATGGTTATTTTTTAACAGAACCGCAACAAATGCTTTCATTTCTACGGAGGTTACTGGTACCCCAAGAACGTCGTTTCAATGTTCTTCCGGAATTCAAAAACTGCTCGGCATAGCGATTCGTTTCTATCGCCATTGTAGTGAAGAGCGAAGTTGAAAAAATGTATTGAAATATTCGATGGGTTTCGCATCAGGAAGAGGGGCACGCTTTGGACCGGTACTTCAGAAAAAGTATGCGTTCGAAAATATTGTGTCCACGGGTAAAAAACCATGAATAACATTGTCATCCGGGGTACTTGTAGTAACTTCATCATCATCACTGCTATCACTAATAATTCGCAGTCTCTTACGAGGGATGATGATATCACTTCCACTATCACTTTGAAAGTCATTACTATACTCTACTCTTCATTATCACTTCTCATAGCACAGTCACTTTCTGTACTCCTCGCCGAGTATAAACCGGAGGTGGACCGTGGGTATATCGAATGTTGGTATATTGAGGTCATGGTGGATTGTCTGGTTAGAAACATACCAGGGAGCATTAAGCGATGTTGGATGTCTTGGTGGAACCCCATAGCTCAATTCCATATGTTCATGTCGGTTTCAGTATTGCTTTGTATATTGTTAGTTTGTTGCTTAAGGTCAATTTCGATGTCCGTTTTAGTAATGGCCTTAAGAGTCCAAATATTCTGTTTAAGTCGGTTCTTTTGAGTCGGGTGTGGGGATTCCACGTGAGCCCTGTTTTTATTACGGTAATTTTATTGCCGGTCGGTCGAACGAACGGATAAAAATTAATTGTAAGACAAATGGAAACGAGGCCGATAATTATGGGTTTGGGAATTTGTTGGGGGCTGTAATTGGCAGTTAGCGACTGTCAAAGCCAATTACGATACCGGCCCCATCATAGGCCACATTTCGCTTATAAGAAATGAAACACGGGTAGGGGGGAGGTGGATGTGAGAAAAAGTTGCTAGCGACCATGTGGAGCCGTGGGCGGGGGAAGTATGGTGATTTCCCAGAGGTAAAACGGCATTGGCAGAAAGGTTCCATGAGAGTGGTGATAGTGGAGGGGGATCCATAACGAAGTCGCATGCGGACCTATCGATTAGGTCCTGAAGGGGATACCTATCATATTTGCTCAATTTCCAATCGGGAACTCGTTATTTTTTCCGCAATCCAAACACCCCCCCCGGCCCCAGCTTCGTATGTACCCTAATTTAATTAATAGCTCGAAAGCGAATATTTAGACTGCAGTCGATAAAGGAAAAATTCTCTGATCCCCTTGATGATTGAATAATACACAGTGTCTACTCTCGTTTATTTGGTATTTGGGCTAGACTTTTGGTATGTAGCGTGTGTTACCCTGACCCTCATCGACTGTCAACTGTGTAACTACCTCGTTACACTACTGCCAGAATGCGAAATGAAGTATCGCTCGAATTCGATTCCCCCGGTTTGATTCTGCCGTAAAAAAGAACTCGATTTCCATTGTCCCCGGACACTGGAAGGCACTTTAGTTTTTATTGCCATTTATGAAATATGGATTTTCAAATGGGAAAACGGCGTTGGGAATTGATAACATAAACACCAGTTAAAAATATTTACCCGAGGGTTCGAAATATCCGATATAAATATATATATATATATATATATATATATATATATATATGTATGAATGTATCCTAGACCGGGTTCACCATTTTACCAACACATTCTGTATTTGTATAATATAAATTACACTTGAAAACGCTTCTGAATAATTATAGTTCCAGAGCTATTCTCATCAATTATTCCCATGAGAACCGAACTACACACGATATACCCCTCACCTACTTCATTTTTATACAGACACCCGGTTATTTATTTTCCAGCGATAATAATGATAAATAAATAAATTCATTTTTAATAAGCCGGGGGCTATGTTCCGTGGCTAATGCATATTAATGTTGAAATTACTGGATGGTGTTAGGCTATAATAAATAATAGTAGTCGGAATTTATAATAAATAAATAGTGGTACTTAATGAATAGGTAAAGTTTTATAAGGAATGATTACTGGGTCGGACTTGGCTACAAGACCGTGTGGCTACACCCCATTTTCTCGGCTCCAACAATTCCCAAATTAAAGAAATAATAAAAATAGTCCGATTATTTATTGAAACGTGGTAAAACGTCTTAGCGCTTCATTTTTAATGTGTAAAGGACAATGAATCTTGTGTTATATTTTTCCCATTTCTTGTTAACAATAATTCATTTCTGTTTTACCTGTAGTTTCTTTATTTTTGAAAATAATAAATAAGTGTGTACTGTTCTAAAGTAAACAGCTTACATTCTTCTTTATTTCTTCATTCCTTAAAAGTCTTACTTGCAGATTTTATATAAATAAAATATATTTTAAAATAAATTAATCGGTAATCAATAAAATATCTATTTAAAAACGTTGAAATGAGAATAACGTAATAATGAGATTGAAAGGAAATGTTTAACCCGAACTAGATAACGTAACGCCCCCATTCTATACTCAAAATAAATCTCGATCGGAGTTGTAGCGATGGGCTTTGTACAGGAGTGTAATACCGTCTTTAAACACGAACTGAACGGATAACGAAAAATTTTTGGACCCTTAAATTTTGTGCATTACTTTATAACGTTATTAGATTGGATTCTAACCGGTCACGATTGTTGTTCACGTTACCAGTTAGAACGAGAAATGTTCTAGACCGGTTGCGACATTTAAGCCCCTTTAAGTTCATCTTTCGTTATGCACAGAAACATTAATTATCATAATTGTCATCATTTATGAACCTTTAGCGAACTCATTAAATACTATTGGGTATGCCATGTGTCGTTCCACTATTTCGAGCTTATTATATTATAATTGTTTAGGTAATTTTTAAACGATGCCATAACTCTGTATTACTGTACCCTATTACAATTTTGGACGTAGCAAACGTGCAAATGAAAAATTAATAAAAGATCTGCAATATGCGAAATGGGGAATGAGGGTCAATATTTAAATAAATTACTTATAACTTGACTGTTGGGATGATTTCCGCGCATTAATAATTAATTTCAAAATAAACTCCGGATATTTCCGTGTTTGCTTCGTCGTTTCAATAAATTGCAACCATTAATGTATTAATTCTGTAAAAGCAATTATTTGATTTATCCGAAATTGTATTTGGCTCAGATGGCCTTAAGCAAACGTTTTTAATCTCGTATTATAACAACGAATTATTATGAGGTAGAATATATCCTATATATCATTTTAATATTTGTTTTAAATCTCTGAAATATATTTTTTTATGTACCCTCCTGTGTTAATTTTATGGATCTCAGTGGATTATGAAAATCCATAATAAATTATCGAATTTAAAAATTATCGTACTTGGTCCTGGTTTTGATTTTTCGTAACGGTAATACAAATTTGAAAATAATAAAGAATTTAATAATAATTAGTAATAAAAATTTATTTAATAAGGAATACGGATATTTCAGAAATTAGAAATGCGATCAAAACCGACTTTCGCCTACTCGTTTACGGCTGATATATTGATTTTATTTCATTTAATTACAATACGTAGATTGTAATTAAATACGTAGATATTTATGGTAAATACGTAGATATTTTCTGCCAATAAGTGATGAGGTTATTCCAGGATAATGCTTGTAACACATGTCAAATGGGATATCAGATTTTGGAGCGTAATATTGCTCGTATAATTAATTAGTTAATAAGCTGGCATCGTGTTTCATTTTGTCACCGGGGGCGGTCGCCGAAGTTAGGCTTTTCGCGGGATTAATGTCAGAAATTCGTGTGTCAAAAATGTGCCAACTTCCGACAGTTCTGAACGACTTTATTAATTAGCTATTGTTGTTATTGTAAATTCGCAGAGTCATTTTATACTAATATCGTGCATTTGAGAATTAATTGTGTAGAAACAGCTTGGGCTGCGTAAATGCTAGCCCTCACAGGATAAGAGCAGGACTGTTACCGATTTGAGCTCCCGGTACCGGAATGGCTGTTTCAAACTCTTCCAGAAAAAGTAATTGATTCTAAGTTCACTTTGCCTAAGACATTCCTAATCATAATCTCGACTGTGCTTTAATATTTTTAAATATTTTTTATATTTCTAAGTATTTTTAATATTTTTAATTCTTAATCTTAGTATTTCACAATTATGTAAGGATAATCGCTTGTTTAAAGCATTTAGCGCCGCTAATGCATTTCGTTGAAAACTGGGGGATTTTGTGTCCCCCCACAGGACTTTCGTAAGATATCGTGTTATGGTTTCAGAGAAACGGAGATTTCAGAGATTGGCTGTTCTAATTCTGTAAATGAATGCATATTTTATTTATTATTCGTTAGTGGATTCATCCGATAAATCTCGCCCTCGGGCCGACATTTAAGTGGATTTACTGGCGGTTTACAGATGAATAAATGCGCGAAACGTTTTATGCCCTTAATTGTAGGTCCCGCCCCCTCTATTATGTTCTCGGCAAATAGGTTCACTGGAGAGGGGTTATTTGAAATTCACTTGTAACGAAGGCCGGCTTTCTCCGATGAACTTCACGGCAAATATAACGCTAATTGATAAAGTTAGATGGGGGAGAGAAGCCCCGGAAAGAGCCCAGATTTTTAACCGCTTAACGAACCCCCGTCCCGTCCGCCAGCCGACATTTTCACCGCTCCAATTAATAATCAAAATGTACGTTTTTCTTACAATTTCACTTTCATTGAAGAAAAGACTAAGCTCCGAAACAGTATTTTACTTAATCGACAAACGGGACAACATTTACATTATTCTGTAATTCGAGTATTACATATTATATGAAAGTGTAAAATGACGATAAATGATGTGAGAGTTCACTGCGGGACAGATGTGCATAACCGTCGCTGTCTGGATAAACTACCATTTTAAATATTAGAATTAAATTGTCTCGAGCTCTCCTTTGAAATTACCGAAGTGCGAAAAAAAGCTTTCGCCGACATTAGTCCGCCATTTATTTAACTCCGACGAAGTAAGCTCAATAGAGAAATGATGACTTGCGAATATTATCTCCGCTAGCTCCGATGCCAGAACCTATTAGGCTCCTCGCCTTCGCCTGTGGTATATATCACCAGTCGGTGCAATTGGCGATATTTCAATTTGCCCCGGAGGCATATGCGAAGTTATTCATGAACGAATTGACCGTGACCAATTACGGCGCAATGGCTGTTCTATCAACGTTCAGTCGTTGACACCCGCCCAAAGTGTAATTGTATTTAATTTCGAATTAAACAAGGATAATATTCAAATTCCACCCCAACGGATAATCTGAAACGGGGATACGTGTTTTATTTGGTTCAGAATAATTGAGTTTTCAGTTTTCGATCACATTAATCCAATAGTATAATCGAAACCTGCGTCACAATCGTTAATTCCCTACGAGTTATTGTAGTATATAAGCCTTACTACCTCAATGAACTGGACGCTTGAAATATTACTTCCACTGCGGTCTGAACGAGTATCGGAATAGTATAACGAATTAATACGCCCTTTGTATTCCCCTCGTTTCGTCTTATCGACCCTAAATAAAACGGCATGGTTCGATTCCGAGAAATGCGATCTATTTACGAGAGCAAAGAATGAAAGGATAAAATACAGCTCTATGTTTTATTGCCAATTAGGAACGTTGTAGCGAATAAGATTTAAGAATTAAAAACGTATTCGTCCAGTCACACTCATCTATTATGAAACGGCTTAAATGCCAGATATACTCTGACAGTAGCCGAGACTGGTTAGGCATTAAATTCAAAACGGAAAGTGCCATCACTGAGTGGTTTTCCGTGTGGTGCTGTAAGGTTTATTGTACAAAAATAAAAGCGTAACAAAAAACGTATTATTTGTTATATCTCGTTTTATAATTAAACGTCTTATCTAAGAGAAAATAATTTCTTTTTTCTCGAACGAATTGTCTTCCTTTTGTCCCGCCCGGTAAAATTGACACATTTCCCGGAAAAGGAATTATTTATTTTTTACCCCAGATTTGAATTGATTGCGAGGGGGCGCTCAAAAAACTCCGTTCAATTCAGTTCGGCGTTTCGCTCCTAATGAACTGTTTTCCGACGACGCGGATACGCTGACGTGATGCTCATGCACAATGAGTAGTCCGTTCCCGACTATTTGTGCCGACTGTCATCCATTTAACGAGGGAAATATATACGTATATAGACCTTTATTTAAAAAAAAAAAAATTTCGTCATTTTGAAATTCTGTATTCGGTATACCTATCTCTACGGTATGCGTCAAATTCACACACGGAGAAAGTCCGTCAACCTAGTGTTAAACGACGTCGTATCAGATAGAATAAGAGATGCGGATTCGGCAAAAACATGTTATAAGAAAACATATTCGATGGATGTAAAGAAATTCAAATGGTAGAGCGGAACGGTGGAGGCGATAAGGTCGGCCGAGGAAGGGCGGTTGGGTTCGGATGTCCCGGATCAGATAAAAGAGTCGGATATTGTTTCGGCTCGCCGGTGACCCAAATTATTGGTTTGCTCAATCTTGACCGCTCTCTCTTATCCCTGCCGGCGATGATATCCCGGGTTATTATGGTCTCTATGTAAAACCGGCCGTTGTCGGATAATTCCCAGATTTAGATATATACATATATATATATATATATATATATATATATATATATATATATATATATATGTAATAAGAGTAAATAAGATCATCGAAAATGCCTCGACTTTTCTGTTGGAACACGGTAATTAAAACGCGGACACGAGCGTTAAATTAAATCGGCGTGATCGCAAAGCTTATCGGGCAGCGAGGCTTATCTCATCGCGGAGTGTTTCGACGGCCTTTATATTCCGAAAAAAAAGTTTGCAATCAAAATATTTAACTCTTAAACTCTCCTTTCCGAGGTATTGCCGGATTTCACCGAGTATTAACTGCTCCGATTGAGACTTATTTATACAATCGGTCTTTTGCCCTTTCGCTGGCAAAATGACCGGGCGGCCATTAAACATGTAATCCCGGGACAAAACTTGGAGCCCCAATATTTACCCATCGATTATCGGACATTCCTCGGGGTCGGTGCGGTGCTTCAACTGGTAAAGTGCCTAACTTCTAGTACACCGCTCCCTAATATTGGTTCGAAAACTTCGTTAAGTATTCAGTAACACGATTTTCGCCCAAGTAAAACATTGCCCGGCGTCGCAACTTAAGAAACACCCGTCCGTGCGTTATGCGTTTCATCTCATCCCACGTCAAACTGTTTCCGATGTCACTGCCCTTCTTCATTAGTATATTTTTTTATTAAGAGATAGGTATTTTCTAAAAACTAACTCGAAGTAATACAAACTCCTCTATATTAATGAATTACTTCGGACATCCAATTATTTATGTAAATGATTTTTCACAATTAACGAACTATAGCATTCCAAATTGTTTGTAATTTTGTTTTTTTATTCGACTGAGAATGTCTACTGTTGATGGCTCAGTTTGGTTATTCTTTATTTATTGTTCCTGTCAATCGGTTCTGTATCTGAGGTAATGATTGAAGATGGGGGGACACAGGTGGCTCGGAATCTGAATTTATAGTCGATAGATTTATAGGGGGGCTGCGTCGTGCAATTCTCATCGGAGGCCAAAAAGCACGGGGCGTTAATCAACGAAGTGAGGTCGACCGTTTACATAATGAGAAAGCCGGTTTTTGTTTTTTTTTTATTATCACCGTCCTTGTTCTCCGAGGCGGGCTCGGCTTTATTCCTAGAGCCTGTGCAAATTAACCGGAGACGGAGGGGGCATAAAAGTTTTATGGTCGCGGAGTCCTGGAGTTAAAAGCCCCTTCCCCCCTTCCCTAGGAGGCTGGTATTTTGTCGAATTACTCGCCCCCCTAATATAAGCTACATTTCCCCGGGGGGTCGGGCGCTAAAGCTCGGCTTTATAATGATTGAAATCAGTAGTGGGTCTAACGTACGTTTCACAGTCCTTCATTCGGCGGTTTATGTATTTCCATCAACACACAATTCCGGGTGCTCTCACGAGCGTTTAACAGTTCTTCGGCTCCTCTTACAGTCGGTTAAAATTTGCAATTCCATTCCGGAATCGTCCTCTCCGCCTCTCGGGCTATGCGATATTTACAATTTTCAATAATCTTAAATTATCTATTTCCTCGCGTATGTTTACTAATTCTATACTAAAATATTGTTTTTCTTTCGCTGGTCTTTCCCTTTTTATGTACACGACGTTTTGTATTCGACCGGTTTAATTTGCTAGTTTTATTATTGCTAGTTTCAATGTCTTAAACTAAAAAAATTAATTTATTTATCGTGCCCGTTTATTGTCTCCGCTCGCTGCTTTGGTCTTTTGTTAGACCGGTGTGGTAAACGCCTAAGTACTTCAGCAATCTACTGATGATTTAAAACAGCTGAAACGGTTCTAGCTGTTTAATAGCTTTTATTTTGGCCGAGTACAAAATTAGGGCGCGGTTTAGGCGGTGTATCGGGCGAATTAATCTTTGAAGTTTATTATCGAGGCGGAGTCAAAAAGTTCGGATCCCCGATTTGGTAAATCTCAATATCGGTATCAGGAATTTAGGCGGGCGGCTGTAAAGCCCTGCTGGGTTGGGGGGGGGTTGTAAGTGGGGTTGTCCTTTCTGAGCTTCAATAATTAATGAGCCCTTTTCCGCCCCTCGAAGGAGCCGACATTGCCAAATCCTAGGAGACACCGGATATAAAAGACTCGGTTGGAAAACAGAAGGGGGAAAAAACCTGCCTTCCGACACTTTTGGAATTTGGATTTTCTACCGACATTTCCTTCTACCTTTTTCTCGTCGCTGCCGCATTCAAGCAACGTGCGACGAACCTCCAGAGTGAATTAGGCGGGCCATTCCAGACATTAAAAAAAGATTCGAATTTCCTTTTCTGTTGATCGAATTATAATTATTCCTTTATTTTCTTTAAGAAATTCGAGTTTTTTTTAATGAAATAACAGAATATTATTCAGAAATAAGTACAGAATATTACAGAATGTAATTAGGATATTTTTCCCAATGTCAACATAGCGACCGGAGAACGATTTTTCTCCTCATTAAAAGGTTCAAACGCATTAAGAGCACTTACACAGACATTTTCATATTGTAAATAACTTATATTTTACTCCATTATATTTTATAATAACAACGTTTCTGTTAAATGGCATGAAGATTTGAACAAAAATGTTGTAAGTAAGTAATGTTATTAATCCTCCTGAGTCAATTACTTAATACTACTAAGTTGTCCTTCGTCTTTAAGCACGGAACAGGTAATTTAATTGATTGCCGTACTAATTAACATTACTGCTGCCGAAACTGGTGGCATCTTCTCGTTATCAGAGACCGGCGTTATGTCCTGTCCGACTGTCATACGGGGCATAAGGGCACTCGCGGACGCTTTGTTGTTTTGACAATAGCTTCGAAAACCCGTTTATTACCCGCCCCCTTTTATATTCCTACTGTTAATGGCCCTTGTGGAGTGTCCTATGGAAATGGCCTCCCAAAGTACTTTTGATGCTCGTAATTCAATTTCGCCCCCAATTTTGTCTCGAGTGTACGGTCGGAAATGGACTTAGAAATACGGTTTTTTTTTATTTACAACGCTACAATTACAACCTACGGCGAGGGATCGATAGAGATAACGGACCTCCCAATTTGGCAATGTATTTGCCGATTCAAAATATAGAAAAATCCTCTTGTCAAAATAGTCCCCGCCGGATTCTTCAAGCTATTGGGACGGCGGACGAAATAAAATGGCTTAATGATATTCAGTTAAGACAATAAGGCTTTAGTACTACCTAAAATTACGAACTGATATTTGTACGGATCCACTTCTCATATTCATTATGTAACATTGATCGTAAATTATTTGTGAAGAATACAAGTTTTATAATTATAAAAACGATTGTTCCAACACTTTGTCTGTATAATAATATGTTGGAGTTGTGTGCGAGAGTTCGGCATATCCTAACTCTCGTTCTTGCTTCGCCCTATGCTAGGCCAGTCAGAATGATGGAAAAATTAATTATTATTTAATTTATCTACTATGTTAATTATCCTACTATGTTCTTTAACCAATTTTTATGTTTGTTTCAGGTAAATATACTGACTTCTTCTACCGGCGTTATTTTTGAAGAAAAAGATATAGCGTGAGTTTTAATTAAGTCCTATGCATGGCCCTAGATTTAACCTAACCTTAAGGCGGTCTTAAAAATATTTCCTGCAAATTTTAAAATCTTTGAGTATTATCGTTGAGTATTATTTGTAATTTATGTATTGTAGATAAATAAACGTTTTCAATAAAAACGTGTGAAGAATTAAAGATAATGGGAAATGGATTTTTTAAAATTGACGAGGGTTCTGGACGATATTGTGTTTCCAACAGCTGTCAGAGCGTCCTATTATAGTTAACAAAACTCTCTTTTATAGCGTTAACAAAATTGACGGCGAAGAAAATAGACTGTCCTAGTTTTATTTGAGAAAGGCTTTTGTTGTTTGTCCCCGTCTTAGAATTGTTTCCACCACGTGTCGGCACCTCGAACAAATAGTAATTCAAAAAGAATTATATAAGGGGAAAATCTTCCCCCTTATTCCGCAATAATGAGGTTTTTTGTTTTTATTGAATCGTAGCAAATAACGGGGATTTTTCCTTTTTCCCTTTTACTCTTAGAAAACGTTTGATCTCTATTACTCGGCACGGAGAGAGACCAGAGAATTCTAGTAATTACGTCATTTTTGGTGGAATTCTGAAACTAATTTATTATTGACGAACATTGCAATATAACGAGGTGGCATTCTGGATATTATTTAAACTTTTTTTTAAATATGTCTAATTACGAAATTCCTTATAGTCTATTTCGTTATTGCCATTTGTGAGCCCAGAATGTAAACCGTGTACGTACCATATTTAATACATATATTTTAATAATTAATATTTGAATTCAGAATTTTCTTTTAGCGATAATCGACTCGGCGAAGTAATAAATTCCTGGATGGTATTTCCACAAGTATTGCCATAAAGGTTAATTAATTATGCAACATTGTAGGAATTGTTACATTATTTTTTCATCCATAAATTCGGTCAGGCATCTTTGCATCGGATAGACTATATCTCGGGTTACAGAATGACTTAATAATTTTTTCTTGGACCGCTTTGATTTCTCGTTACCCGTACACGGTGGGAACGAACCGAGCGTTGATGCAATAATTTTTTCCCCGTAGTTAACCGCAAAGTCTGTGCAGTGAAGCATTTACAAAGAGATTTGTTTGAGATTAGATCGAGAAATAAGGTCATCTCGTCGGGACTCTGGTCGCGGCCTCTGAGAACCCTCATCACACTACCTGGGTTTGTTTTATTTTTACCAGTGTCAGAAGCATCTTCAAAACGCGTCCCCGCTAAGACTCCTTTGACAACAACAACAAAAACACACAGACAGTACAGAGCGCGGGACAGGTCTCCCCGCTAGAGATGATCTCAGTACAGAAACATTGAAACGTGAAAAACCAAAGGAGCTCCGTACTCCGCGCTCTATTTTCCTCCTCTGGGATTTCATAAAATGTTATCTCAATTTGATTGGAGTAAAGAATTCTCAAAACTTGGAAAAATGGTTACGAAAGTATTATATTTTACGTTCTTTCCCACAACATAAATATTTAATTCGATTGATTTTTCAATTGAAAGAAATTCGGTCGCTTGGACGATATTTCTTCGAAGTTCTCCTTCAATTACTCCTTTTCCCAGAACCTACTCCCAAATCATGTATTACATCAGTGCGAAGTACCGTTTAATAAATCTATACGATCGGATAATGGAATACCGATGATAATGAAAGCTGGCCCCTCGTGTCGCGCGTCAAACCGATGAATATAAAACTCGATCCATATCCGTGATGGACACGGATCCATATAACAAGGGCAAATATAAAAGGACTAAAAATTATTTATACGGAATATAACGAAATATACTTTTAAGATACCTAACAAATGTCGAATTCTAAACTGTGAAAGATGTAATTACTCAAATCAAACCCAAACATACGATAATTATGGGAACGGACGGTAAAAGTGAAATAGCAACGTTACTACTACAATGCAGTCCGGTACATACTGTAATAATGAAAACACAATATACCAATGGAATCGGCATTCACTTCGTCCGGACCCGTTCGCGTTTACGCAACTCGGAAAATGAAAAGGCAGATTACCAAAGCGAGTCATGTACTAAATGTACATGAAAAAATGTGTAAAAATATATAAGAATAAAGGAAATGGCGCAATTCGGCTACTCTCGAACATTCGACGACGATATTCAAGTTAAAAGGACAGAATTTTGACTGAAAGCCACTCTAAAAGGAGGACAAAAAATACATTTCTTCGCTTACATTCGACGCTGGGAAATAATTTACGGCGCACAAATCTCCGTCCGAACAAGGGATAAAGTCCAGGACCCGATAGCAACCGGAAAAGCCGTAGGCGTCTGAGTCCTAGTCGAAAATATGAATTATTAAAGCCGCCCGGGTTGTCTGAATGCGACTGGGGTAAGTCCAAATGCGACATATTTCACCGGATTAGAACTGGTATTATCCGGGTCCCGCATTTTTATTACGCCCTCCCCCTCGAACTCTCTATATATTAAGTCGAGGTTACTACTTAGGAAATGAGCATTTCGGTCGGTTACGAACTCCGTACCTCGATATTGTCTCATATTTTTGCTACATCTGAAAACTCGTTTAAATTAGCGAATTTAAAACTTGAAATTTAAATTTACATTACCGAAACAAAAAAAGAAGATAATATATGTCAGGCTTTAGAAAATAAACGAGAGGAACTGGAGTTCGACGAGGGCTACTCAATGATTACGGTGTCGGTGTTAGGATAATTGATCCTTTATTTACCTTTGTTGGGATAGGGTCCAGTATAATTGGAGAGGTCGGCATATATATGTTGGAACGAGTCCCGGTCCGTCCCGCCATTCCATTAACAATAATAAACTTAAATCTGCGAGCGCAATTAACGGAGATTAAATACAGATCGCTTAAATAGATATTGATTTCAGTCTAATTTCCCGACATAAACGTAATTCAAAATTGCGCGGACTGGAAATTGTTAATATTATTATTGTTAGTTTGCAGTTCCGATTAACCGGCACAATTTTTATAATTATTATTGTTAGTATTTTATGGCTGTTAAGCGGTTTTATTTCACTATACCTCCACGAGCGCTCAAGATGAATTCTCGGCTCGAACTGTACGCCCGACGTGAACTCTCCGGAAGGAATTACTCGTTTAAACAGGGGAAGGAAATAATAGGGTCTGCTGATGAGATGAGCCGCTTGTAAAATAAAATCGGTCAAGTTCGTTCGATTTTAATTAATTCCTCTCGTTTCGGTGATACGAGAGGCGGGCCTTTCCAATTTGCGTTGCATGCCAATTGTCCTCTTTTGTGTACCGCGTCCTTACCCATTCGTGAATAATTATCCCAATATTTAATCGATCGCATCAAGGGTCTAGGATTATACTGAGATACGCTCTTTTCAACTTCACGTTTTCAACTAATGCGCAACAAAGGCAGTGCACTCGGTATAATTCTATGTTCGGAGTTCTTAGTTTTATTCCATTTATGTTAACAGCAATTGAACCTCCGATTAATTCTGCGCTTTAAATGAGGCCATTATTGTCGAATAGCTCGATGATGATTTCCGTGGTGAGGAACGAGAAAATATAATTATATATTCGATTCATTTTTAGTTATCAGTATTAAGGAGCATCGGTATTAACGTTAAATCTGTATTACGTCAAATTATGTTATATGAGGATTCGCTAAGTGGAGGCTAAATTTTAAAATTTAAATTTATCTATAGGTAAAATCGCACGGTTTTGGTGATTCCGCTAATTATCCCATTATTTATTTATACGAGTAAGATATTTACAAATGTAGTTTCAGATATTATTATCACAAGGAACGGACCGAAAATGATATTGAACGGTAGGGTATTTTCAAAGTTGTTTCAAATTAATGAAATACACCCTATTTCCCATTTGTTTCGCAGGTGAGAGTGCCGTTGCATGTTCGCGTTTCGCTTTTTGCAGTCGACGGGCAATCTTAGACGGATAACTCGGTTTCGGGTTCCGATTCAGAACGGACAGGTATTGAAAACCGAGTAAATACCGGGGACGAGGAGCGGGACCGGTCTACAGGGAGACTATAATATATAGACGTCGGGTAAGGTGGTCTAGAGGGAGGCGAGGCCGGTGGACGGGGGGGCCGGCTGGTGTATTCATTAGAGGAAATGGCTCCGACCGCAGCCAATGTCCCGCCATCACTCAATTTGCAACTAATTGTTAATGCCGTAGCCGCTCTTCCCTCTAACACCATTGTCAACCGATAACTACTACTCCCCGACCGCTTTATTAGCCCCCCGGGGTACCACCGCTAGATTACGTAAGACCTAATTTGGATCGTCAGTTGCGGTGAGAAAAATAATTCTAATTTTGTAACTCGTTAGTTAGAACGTTAACTGTATCGTTATTAGGGTACACCTTTGGGGTTAATTTATTTCCTTAATCCGGTCTTTTATTTTTAATTCGAATCAAATTAAATTTGCTCCACTCTACCCAATCGAGTGATTCTTATTCTGGATGGTCAATATGTTTTCACATTTTCGCCCAATACTAGTCCCCGGTTCGATTTCCCTGGGGGTTTGTCCCTTTTCAATTAGGCGCGGAATTTCATTGAATCCTCCAGAACGCTCCACTCAGTTCAGCCGTTTGTATTCTTTCCGATTAGAGCAAAAGAGTTAGTTATTACAGTCTTCCAGGCCGGATGGCTATAAGTACAGCAACTTTTCTCCCTTTTTAAACAGGATCGGAAAATTGCCGGATAAACTGTCCGGCATAGAAATATGTTGCCGGGTGGGGGAGGTGGAAGTGGGCGTTACCCTCCGCCAAGGGTAAAAGTTTTAATGGTCGTCGGGTTCTGATGTCTTTGGTGTGGGATGGTGGGGGGGGGGTCTCGTTAATGAGGAGGCTCACAAATGAACTTAGCTTTCGACTTATCTTAATTCGCCCCTCCCCCTCTAGGCTTTTTCCTACCGCCCAAACGAACCGGGCTAATTTCGTGAAACGGCGACCTCCCGGTTCCCGGAACTTAATTTTCTCCCGCCGATGACGGGGCGAAGCCGCTCACGGGTGCCGATTGGACCCTTTGTCCCCCCTCGTTCAATGCTACGACAATACTCTTGTTCTGTTTAACCCCCGGTTGAAAGAAGAAATACGTTGACGATAATCAGATGAAAAGGGGGGGCTAAAAATAAAGGGATAAATAAAAGGATAATATCCTACTATAGAAGGGACGTGGAAGGAACATTTGTTCGCCCAATGACTGTGGACTGGGGAGGACCTTAAGTTGAAACAAAATTTATGTCGAGACACTTACACTAGGAAGTTGATACGGAATATTTGGTTTCATAATTATTTTTTATTTCCTAATAACAAATAAGCGCATAACACAATTTCATATGTTTTTTATTTTTGACCATTTCAAAAGTTTTCTCCACATTGAATATTCTCCAGCATCCTGCTAATTTTTGTTGTAATTCCTAATTTAAAATGTTCTCTACCAATATCCGATAATATCGTCGTGTTCGATGTTTTTGTTATTCGCCTATAGGGATAATACAAGAATGAAAAATTTAGATGGACATCCTAACTCTACCCAAATGTAAATTTATAAATTAGAAATTTATTTTACGGAGATTCGGGTTTTCTTTCCTGGCGTTCACCTTTTGCCCTTCTTTAAAATAAGAGAACGGATGGAGGCAATTATGAGAAATTGCGAGAGAAGAGCGGGGACTTTCCGGAGGGAAATTTCCGCCCGTATTTGTTTATCCCCGAGCCGTTTTATATTTCCCTTAAATTACCCCGCCCGCCGACGTGGTGTTGTCAATTATTCTCAATGTAAATAACAATTAACGGTTAATACTTTAGCCGCGCCCTTTTAAACACGAACCGGATGGTGCAGTCGAGATGGTTTTGACATGTCTCCTTTGTATGTTTAATTAGTGCCCCGGTTGCAGTTTCCTCATACCGCTACTCGGTCTACCCTTACTCAGCTCCCTCTTCTCCCTTACAGACAGTCCTCTGACTCGATTTAATCGAGTAAAATGAATTTTTCTCTTATTTTGAACGATTGAGTTTCAGTTCGTTTTTATTTTAAAGAATCGGTAATTAGTATAAGACGATTTTATGGGCCGAAAGAAAGAACAATTGAGTGTCCTATATTAACATCTTGATGTCCAGGATGATTTCCTTATCCCATAAAAACACTCGAGCGTGACTGCAAAGTCACTGAGGCGTGATTATTTCACGAAGTTTCCATTCGAATTTTGTTTTTATTGTAAGCGATGTGTGCAGTGTCTTAGCCAATGTGCAATCCGAAAAGTTCCGTCCTAATTCACAAGAAATTCTTGCGCTCCTTTCCAAAAGGCAATATTTACAGAATCCTCCATTATTGACGAACAAAGTCAATTATGTTATGCCCGGCTCGTATATGCGTCACACGAACACGACCCATATATTGGTTAGATCCCAATTTCAGCAATTGAAAACACAGAGTTGTATCAAGTTAGTGTAATCAAGTCTAGTTTCGAATACTGAATACAAATTGTATATTAAAATGAACTCGCGCGAGTATTTTCAGTTCAATTAAATTCCTGATTCTCCCTCCAACTAAAATATGACGACCTCATTTCCAACGGGTGTCCCGAACGTAACGACAATGTTTGTTTTTTGGGTACAAATATACGCCTATAGACTTCCAGGCATGTGTCCGGGACTGCTCCCTTTGTTAGCTAAATTCGAAAACAAATTACAAAGGAATAAATAAAGAGCATCTGAACTAAATGTTTAAATACATTAGAATCACAAGACCAACAAAAACGTAGGAATAAGTGAACAAATTTCCAGCATCATACTTAAAAGTTGTACATTGTTTGAGTGAACTTATTTTCCATTAATGCAGGCCAGATTTGGTCACATTCCAAGCAAAATCCTCTACAACTTGTATTTCGAAACATTTTTTGATAGATGAGTGATTTAAAAACAAGTTTCTTCTCCTTTTTTACTATTTTATGCAGCTCAAAAGTGCCAAAATGACTTTTGGACCCGAGGAATACATTACCGAAGTTCGGGGCATTAGATTCGGGACACTCGGTATATGTAATACTTTTTAAAATATTTTAATTTCCGCTCTTGAAAATTGTAAGAAATATAAGAACAGGTATTAATAAAAATTGTAAAATTTTATTTGTTATCGAAATTTTTAATTTTGTATGACGCTTTTGTAGGCGAGCTTGATGAAGCTTGATTTTTTTCATTTCAATAGGCGGTTTTTACCGATTGAACTGGTCCTCCGCTAATACCTAGTAGGTTAATATCACGAGTTTTTTTAGATTTTCATTTTATTTTGATGACCATAACAAACACTATTGACACAACTATCGACTGTAATTATATTATCAGATAAGGAATAATACGAAAGGCACTCGATGTTCCGGAAAGACAGACGGAGAAACCTTCCGAGTGGAGGCGTCTGTTCCGGTACTTTAAAGTTCGAAATGGTGTCGGAAATTACCCATACTATTTTGGCCCTAGGGAAGCAGTTCTCTTTAGACTTATTTTGAAGCGATCACAGTATTTATAATAATAATTGCAATTCAGATTTGAATTTTAAGTTACAAAATTAGTTGATAAAATAGACAATCTTGATACGTATTTTGGAATTAAAGTAAGTAGCTCAAAAAGGTTTTATTTTTTAAAAGCAAATCCAATTTATTATAACTTTGGCGGGTATTTTTTCTGTGGACATAGATTATAGGTGCCGCCCCAAATTCTTTCGCAGGTCCCTATACACATTAGCACATTACGATATCGGGGTCAGTTTACACGAGTGTCTTCCTTAAATTATTTGTTTATTTTTATTTATTTCTGTGATTACGCCGTTTATAAGGAATCCCGTGCAGCATATCGTAGCCCCAGTTGAAATTTGCAACTTCAATTGTAACTCAAATGTCGGAATGAAGTGTTTGTCGATTGAAATGAGCCTATTTTCAACAGTGTCCCGTGAGATGTAGAATGGACCCTGGACGTCTGCAATGTATACGTTCCATCCGGAAGTTCCATGGAGTTTTGGAATGCTAAATAGTCCGCTGTTGACTCCACAGTGTGTCAGTAGAGCCCGGGACCTCGTTTATTAGGTCTCTCGCCTGTCGGTAAACTCTAACTCCTGAAATGTAATAATCACGAATACGTAAGTTTATAAGTTGTACCGTATTTTTATACATACGCGTCTGTTTTAGGGGGGATCTTATTGTTATTTTAACGATATATATAAATATATATGTATATACGCGGGGAGTTTAAATTTTATTCGCCGGGTCCGTCATGTTTTTCGCCGAGGCCGAGGTGTCGGCTAATGGAAATGGCGTGTAACCGCTAATTTTCGTTCGAATATTTTAATCGAATTAGCCCTGCGTCGGCTCCTCCGAATGCATTAGAGTTGGCATTTCCACCCCGGAGTTACCGACTCAAAACGGGAGGATGACCTTCCCTCCATCACACTCGCTTCCACAGTTCTGCTTCCCCCTAGACCAATGTTTTCCGATATATATGCGTGTGATCGTTTATTTCAGTTTGGGAGACATATATCCGTTAAAAAGGGGTGATTGTGTGTGTAAATATTTATATTACAGGGGAGAGTATAATAATTTCTCTACCGTTAATGCCAGTAGGATAATGGTAACATTAATACAATGATAACACAACGCTCGCGTCCGTTTATTGATGGCATTTAATAAAATACATTCCCCGTAAGTCACGAAAATATATTTTAATTTACGACGAATATAAACTAATAACTTATCTGCAGTTTTCACGTTCTTCTGTCTCCTTCCGCCGGTTCGGTCTTTTGCTAGGCCGGTACAAGTGGTTCACGGTACAAGTGAAGTAAGCGACAATGCAAGCGGGATACCCCGCAAGTGTCCCCTCTGCCAAACTGACTCACATGACGGCGAGTAACCGAAACCGGTTTAGCAAAATACCGAACCGGACAGAAGAACATGAAAACTACAGTACAACCCGATGCGAGGGGTTATGCCAGAAAATAGGTATTCTAAACTAATAAGTTTTCATAATCATTGGTTCTGCTATCGTTTCCATCAATTTATTTCTCAAGCAATATAAACGTTTAAGCGAAGTTATTAAAACGTTTTATACGCTATTTTGCTCCCGTCTTTTGAACCAGCCTGTAAATAAATGGTACATTCCTTTTCCGAGTGTGCAATAATAATTTGTTACCGGTAACTAGCGAAGTGTCGATTGAAAGGTTTTAAACCGGTTCAACGCAGGGTAATTTTTTTAAAAATAGGACGCGTAATGAAAAGGAGGGTAAGGAAACCTGAGGATGAGCGATAATTATTGGGATTATTATTAATCGGATCGGTTTGCCGGTTGCTGTGGATACCGGACCGACTAGGAATACGAAAGATTTTCCCTTGAATTCTCCGACGGAAACCCGTTCGGATCTTTCCCGTCTACGGTTTTTTTTGTTGCCCTGTCACTCACAAATAGCCGGCAGGCGAAAATGTTCCATGTTCTGCTTTTAGACGTAAGGTGTGGCGCAGAAGGAATAATTTCACTTCCGAAATGCAGCGTTCTTCTTATTAACAACGGCAGTTGACAGAATCATAAATAAATTAAAATGTACACTCCACTAATAAGAACAGATATTGCCTGGGGTTCCGAGAATTATTGCCATTTAACCGCCCGCGATTTTCGCTCCCATGCGACTCACAAGTTACGGGCAATTGAAAAAGTTCCGTTATTTGTTTAAATTTAAGGAGTGTGAAAAATAATGTGACTTCCGAATTCAAAGCGATGCAACGTTCTCGTTATTACCAACGGACGGTTATAACTGTAAATAAAAGACAGAGCAGGCGCTGGAATTATTGTTGGTTTTGAAGACCGTCCGAGCAACGGGACATATAATAGAGTTCGAAAATGGCAAACACCGATTTCAACTACCGTACCTGGCTAATGAGGGAGACATTTTAAATACACGAGAAAAAAAAATTTAATAGCGATAGGAAGTTTAAAGTTAGTAAAGGGAGGACGGTGCCCAGTAACACTGGAAAGGCTGAGTCCTATTTCTAAAGGATTAGCGCCACCAACTATATAGAGGGCCCCAAGTTGACCCGATTCTTCATTCGGGATCCCGATGACGGAACCGGTCTCGGAGTTCGGAAACGTTGGAAGCAGACCGCACCCGTGGCAACTTCCAGTTGTGCAGAGAAATCAACTTTTCAACTCCTACTCGCTCGGCTGTTCTTCTCGGGAAACCGAGAATAATCCCGGACTAACACCTGCTGCCCCACAGACGAAATACGGAAGTTAGATACCGAATGATTAGAATAAATATCAGTTTACTGGAGATGATATGTCATTGTTCTTTTATTTTTGAGTGATATATCATTTATCAGAGATGGGACCGTAGGGCCACGAGCTGATATCGGATCGGATAGTGGAGTATTTTTTCAAACTTTTTTATTTTTTTCAACCAGCACGGTCCGACAATTTTTTTTAAGTTCCAGTTTAGTTAGATAGGATCTTTATGGATTTGGTCGCGATATATATATATATATATATATATATATATATATATATATATATATATATATACACGGCACAGTTGTTTTTCACTCGGGGCTATTCAGATAAACCACGATATTTAGCCAAGAAAATAGACAGATTCACAACGACAAACGACCGCGAAATGTTCTTCGTATTTTCAAATAGATATCGTCGAGAGCCTTAAAACGTTTTGGGCCACCGTTCTCCAAGAATAGGTTGAGGAACCAAGACGGTGGTTGTAATCATCGTGTTGCGCAATTTACAATTTACAGGACTTATCGTAACCTTATAACCGTATTTTTTTTGTAAACTTATTATTAAGGTCAATGTCTATCTAATATCTATGTGAATATTGCTGGGAACTAGATAGCGCTGGTCCGATATTGTAAATTTAAATCTTCGACTAAGAAAAGACTGAATTCCTTATACCGGGAACGTCCTTTACCGTTACTTGTGTCCATTTTTTTTATATTCCACCCGGCCCGACGTCGGGGAGATTTCACTCGAATTTCCGCGCTACACGAGATTACTTTTCAAATGAAATGTGCTCCAATTAATTAACGACGCGCTCGAATCAGACTTCTTTGTCCGGCTTCTAAGGACGGCCCGCAGAGACAAACAACAATTCCCATTAAACCCCCGCCCCCGCCACAGCTCCCGGGCCCCCTTTTATTCCGGTAAATTACCTAGAAAAGGTTCCCGGGGGCGTTAGCACTATAAATACCGCATTTCGTGTGACCTCCTTCCTGAAATATTAGAACAGTTATTAATATTGCATCGGGTATATTGTGGTCTTAATTGACAACAAAAACTACAGCCTATCTTCTGCCCTTTTCAGAAAATTAAAACTGTATGACAATCGGGTGAGTAGCGGGTCTTTTCTACATCATATCTAAATAATACTATCTGCTATTCTTATCATAATGTTAGTCACACTACGCTTTTGTTCATGTACGTACTTTGTATTTTTACAAAAGAGAAAATAAGTGAACACCGGACCAAAACGTTTTGCTATTTGCACGACTAACTTAATTTATATTGACGTATTCAATTCTTTTTGTTTTTATTCCCCGCTTTTTTCATTGTACAAATTTATTTATTGCGCTCAGAGTTATACAGGTCAGCGATTTACGAACGTTCATTAATTTTAATAATAGACTACCTCGAACCTGGCGTTCTACGGGAAAAGATATTCTTCACAATTTATGGTAGATTTCGTTTGTTTTTTATATTTATTGTGTTTGTTGTTGACTACTATTGTCTTTATCCTTATACAATGTTAGAAGCTTAATTGTTGGGAGCAACCGCCTTGTTTACCCGCTTTATCTCGTTTAATATTTGCTCCGATGATTTACCTTATCCGAAGGACGACATCGTAAGGGACGAGACTTATTTTAAATCGATGTTAAACACAGAAATTCTTTATTTAAAAATCCGTAGAGTGGAAATATTGGCGGTACGAATGTAACTATTTTTATCGTTTGTAATTATAGCCTCCGGGTATACGGGTAAATAAATAATTCTTTTAATCTTAAGAACAGTTTACAAAACGATTATTCACAGTTGATTTAAAACTTCCCTAACAAAAATATTAAGGATAACTGTTTAATAGTGATGTATTGAGTAAATTGTATAAAAATTGTTATTTTTATAACAAAAATATATATATGAAACACATCGTGTTTCATAATATCGAAATGAAGATATTTGTTTCATTGTACTTCCTAGTTTCAGTCTTCCGCAAACATCGCATATTTCATGTTTAAAAGTTTTCGTTATTTTAAATCTTACGTGGAATAATGAATCAAAATTAATAATTATTTCCCCCCTTTTCGAAAAAGTCCCATAGTATATGCAACGAGCATCTCCCCCCTCCACCCACTGAAAATACAGCGCTACAATTTTGTCATTCATCGCAACAATGGCCGTCATCAGGAACCTCGAAATTCCGCAGACTTTCAATAGTACAAAAGGCGGTGTAGAATCGGGTTGAGACAATGGGCTGCCTCCCCCTTTTCAAACACCCTGATTTTTCACATTAACCCCCACCCCGGGCAAACTTGGTTCCAAATATAAGGTTTCGCGAATGAAATGACAAAATGACGGAATCTATTTTACCCTGCCTTAAACCGTTGCTCCTCTTTCCTCCAGAAGTTATAATGTGGGGGTGGTATTTTATTTTCCGAAAACTTCGAATTGAAGTTCTGTACCATTTTATCTCTCCGAAATATCGAAACTTATTTCGCAATTTTAAAATCAGCCGAATCGTTAATTATATTTGATGTATCCCAAAACTAATCCAATAAGTGAACAAAGAATTTAGTAACGCCCAAATTGATTTCTTATCCCCGAATACTAATCCCGTCTGGTTTCATCCAGACGTCAGTACCAGTCAGTAGGTATCTACCTGTCGGAGTTGTGGATTGCAAGAATGTAACAATAATTTAGGAACGTATCGAGAGTTTTATTGGACACACCTAATAAAATTACAGCAATTATAAATAGCGTAAATATTGATTACTAAGATAATAAAAACTCAACATTTTCAATCCAATCTAACCCCGAATCTTTGTCAAAGCTCTATCACCGGTAACTTCAGAATTCAGCATTTCTCCGAAACAAACTACTGAATTGAATTCTAAAGCATTGATTAAAAGTAACTCATTTACTCCAACGCCCCATTTGAATACTCGCTCGTTGGAATA
This sequence comes from Lethocerus indicus, assembly GCA_019843655.1. Lineage (NCBI taxonomy): Eukaryota > Metazoa > Arthropoda > Insecta > Hemiptera > Belostomatidae > Lethocerus > Lethocerus indicus. The sequence goes on from JACDQD010000001.1 coordinate 24,573,527, forward strand.
AATAAACATATTAACGTTTCGCGAATGCTTATGGCATGAATTGCCTGTCACTAATGACTGAGGTAGGCCACTAAACGTAGATGCGAACAGATAAACCGAGTCCGAAAATGTATGTACTTTAAACCGTTATTGCAGTACAGCGATAGAATAAATATTGAGGTAAATGTCATATTATATGTCCGTCTCAGACATTATGTTGCGACGATATTTGTTCGCGCGCCCGCCGAATTGAATTCCAGTTTCGAAAGTGAAATGAAATATTTTCACTTATTTTGGGGGGAAAGAAATCCGTGCTGTTTGCGGCCTTGGAACGGCGGTAAGGGGTGGAGGCCGACGACCGACCTGTTTTCTCTTTAAATATACAATTACGGTAATGCGAAACAAGCGGAACACAATTTACATTGCAAAGGAGTTCAATTATTTATACGGGAGCCGAAAAGTTTGGCGGCGGCTCGGCAATAAAAAGGAGAGCCGCGCTCTCGTCCCCTCACCTGCCCGGCCTAATGAATTTGTCCCGCAATAAACGGCGGTTGTCCCAAAACCGATTTGAGTTTTACGAGTGGTATAAATCTGAATTGACCTTCCTGGACATTCCGGTTCGGAATATTTCCTATCCTACGTTACCTACGTCCGCCGGTAATGGGCGCCCTACGACGACCGGACGAATAATGTATGTATAATAAAATTACGTTCTATTCCGCCAATGAAGGGCCGGCATTCATTCGGCAGTGACAAATACCCGACAACCGATAAAACCGACACGGCGTAGAACTGTGGGGTTCGAAAAAATTCTTCCGACATCGCTCGCATCCGGAAATTCAAATCGAAAGTGCTTCAAATCGCAGCGTTCACAACCACCTCAACAAACCGACATTTCATGAATTAATAACATCCCTGTTCCTAAGGTTTAATTCATTCCCCTCCCTAATTCACCCGTTGACACCCTAACCGCTAACATCCATCCGTTATCTCCCCCCCCCCCCCCACGAAAGCTTAAACGCCACTGACCTGGAGATTTTGTTTAGGCCGGATACAGGTTAAAAGTTCCATCTCTGGGTGGCTTCATTATCGAGAAAACAAGATACAGTATAAAAAATCGGTAATTGCACTTATAACTGTTGATTGTGCAATAAATAAAAAAAAAACCGACATCCGTCTTGCTATATAAAAGAAGGAAAGTCGGTGATATTCCAGGCCAATCGCTGTCTTCGGCCTCATCCCGATCCACTAAATCACTGAATCTCCTAACGAGAACGAAACAGAATTAAAAAAGAAGTACATAATATTTATCTCCGACATGAATAACGGCGAGTCGTTTGGCTGCCGATAAATTACGGATATAATCCGAGGCACAATATACATTAAACCGAGGAATTAATTGGCAAAATTTATAAATATTATTTTTCCTAATTTACTGGCGGCCGGGCGGGGAAGATTATTAGAAATCGTTCGCCTGTTGTAAATTGACCATTAATCGACAATGATTAGAGCCTGAATAATTAGGGGGCACCCCTTTAACCAAGGAAAGAGGGAGATAATTTTTTTACCATATACTAGTGTTTCGTCTGTGTCCGCTCTTCAAATTTCGTTTTTTTTAACTTACGACAATATTAGTCCTATATAATAAATATAATATAGAATTCGTAACGCAATTTAGATAGTGTTACCTCGTGCTATCCCTTACGCGGATAGTAGAGGGGTTCGAACCCCTATTTTGGCCTGGGTGAGAGGGAGAGAGAAGGAGGGAGAGAGAGGCACTGAGAGAGGGAGAGAGATACCCGTACTCCTCTTAAAACCTTAATTCAATTTACGCCCTACATAATTTTGAATGGCTATCTGGATATCGGTTAAGTAACTTGGAATTGTAAAAGGTAACTTTTAAAAGGATTAGACCCATTTATCCTTTCATGGAACTCTGCTCCATTATTCAGCGCTTATTAGTTTTAGTAATGAGCCACTTAAGTTCAATTTAAAGTTGCTAATATTTCTGAGATTCTTCTTATTCTTTTATAGTTGGTTAATTTTCAGTAATCTATCTATCAGTTATTTTAGCCTGCGATAATTTTTATGGTGTATATTCGATTACCGCCTTTTCGCAAGAGACATCAAATATTTGTTGCAACCCTGAATAGCGTGCGTTTCTTTTGTCAAGAGAGAATCAATGTTTTTATCAATAACGGATTGATACCGTCGATTGGTAGAAACCGAAGGTGGGGTACCCTAGGGCCGAGCTTCGTGAGAGGACCGAGAATCAAACCCCGCCAGAAGAATGAACTGGCGGTGGAATAAAAAATTAATAATTTGAAATACCGAAACAGGGTTAATAAATTAGTTACAAAATGTATAAGAAAATAACGTCCTTTTTATAGTAATAATCTCCTCGCCCGAAAGACATTTATGTAAACTCTTTAACGTTCTTAAAATGTTTTCCTATATCTTCTATCATTATTAAATATTTTGTACTCTTTATGTTATCTAATTTTTGCTAAGGGGTCGCGTTAGTTTCGCATTCTAATCGATAATATAAGAATAAAGTCATTTTGGGCCGCGATGCTGTTAGCACTTTCACGAGACGTCTCGTTCAGCCGAGTTACAGGGCATTCTAAATATTCAATCCGGCGTATATCGAACGGGTAACGAGGTTTGATCTTTTATCGGTCTGCTAGTTGGTCTCGCAGAGTCGGGGTTAACTTTATTCGGAAAAAGAAAATCGCCCGAAACCGGATGTTTCCGCCGATCGCAACTTAAATCCTTTAAGTCGACGCGGGCATAAACCCGGTAATCCCCCCGCCCCTTTCGAATAATGCCAATTTACCGCCCCAACTCGTCCCGGAGTTTCAAATCTTAAATATGCTATTCTGTTTGACACAGTTACCCCTCCACTCCACTCTCTTCATCCTTTACCGAAGTTTCGGTCAGATATTTCCGGGTTAACGGCTGTCAAGCTCGTTCAAACTTCCGGCCTCCGCCCCGCCCCCGCAGCCGCTCAAAATACCCGAGCGATCCCAATTCAAAATTATAAAGCTTTCATTCAAATTCTCAGCCCGCCCTTTCGATTGCTGAATATATACGCACCGTCGGGTCTAATCATATTTCGGCCGTCTTTGTTACGAATTATTTTCTCGTCTGCCAAGGAATCGTTCTGTTCCTCTCGAAAAATAATAATAATAAAAAAGCGAAGCGGCAAAAATGACTTGAACTTAGTCGAACGTCCTGCCACTTGAACTTCTTGAGTTCTCACTAGCTTCGGGTAAGAGGTTGCCGGGGGCTGCTCCAGAATTTTTCCCGTGTTCGGAAACCGCCCAAGCGGCCTCCATTCGAACGCTATTTGCCCTTTCCTTCCGGGGGTAGTCTGCTTCAGGATCGGGCATCGTAATTATATTAATTATTATTATAATTAACTAGGTCGTATTCATAAAAAAACTGTCTACTAATCTTACACCATTATTGTTTTGTAGCGAATTTTTAACGAAAATCAGTTACCCTTTGGAGCTGGACGTTTAACCGATATCTTGCGGGGTTGCAATTTTTCTTTAGTCCGAGAAGTGAGGAAAACGACGAAAAGGTTCCTTGATCGGTGCGATTCGGAGGGCTAGAAATAGTTCTCCTCGGGATTGATGAAGGAACTAAACTGGTAAAGCGCCGGTTATTAGTCTGGTCGGGGCGACGGTAGCCTACCGTGAAATTGGTATCGGCCACCTCGAAATAGGCAATATAAATGTATCGAACACCCCTCCCGCCCCTCTTAACCCCGACGGCTTAAACTTTATTTGTCCCTACCTTAATGATGGAAATTAACTAATTAGTCGGGGGGGAGCCCCTTTAATGCATGTTTAATGGGGGCCCTCCTCCCCCCCCCCTAATCTGGAACTAAGACAGGTTAAGAACAACTCCATTGATAAATATGCATTCCCTGCTAACCGACTACCCGAGCGGATATTCCTGAATAATTCAACTCCCACTATAATTCGATAGTTACGCCCATATAAATGCTAGTAATAACCTCCTCCAACACCGCTTATGTTTACCCCATGGAAATTCTTGCCGATCCACCTACAGTCTCACGTTAACGACGAATGTTTTGGATATATTTAATTTTTTCTTTCGATGTCCTGAAGAATACTAGAAGGAGTTAGAAATTTAGCATATAATTAATAACAGGAACGGGCAAATGCCAGTCCTCGTTAATTGTTGCTCCGATTGAAATTATAATTTTTGTTTATATATATATATATATATATATATATATATATATATATATATATATAAAATTACAAAACTTTATTCACGAATCATTATAATTGACTAAGTAAGATATGAGTTATTCGAGTCGTATGTAGTAGTTACTTCGATAGTGGGCCACCGACCAAATCGGTTGAAATAATTATTTGGTATTTTCTTTCTCTTAATTATATTTTCTTATATGTGTACTTTATAGCACTTTGTGTGGAATATGTAACAACGCCGTTCTCATGTAGAACGGCGTATTAATTAAATTAAGTTTGAATTCGCGTATTTAATACTGTGTAACTACTGTGTAACTCTTTTTAATCCAGTATAGCCCCTTTGACCCCCCCTGGTACGTAAAATTAAATAAGGTAATATAAGAAATGCCGGCAGGAGATGCTTGCATTTGAGATTAACATTATGAAAAAGAGCCCTTAACGAATGACTCAAAAGAGAAAAATTAACTCGATTTCAATTAAGCGAACGTAGGCAAAGCAAAAGTACGTTTTAAGACACAACAGGTTTTAAAGGCGAACAGCGACAAGATTAGGAGTATAAGTCCAATTTCTATAATAAGATATCCCGGTTTAGTCATTACGTTATTTTACAGTTTCATTTTAAAAGGACAGATCGGGACTTTCTGTAATATTCCGCGTTTAGAGATAGCGGAGTGGGAATTTCTGTTACCTCGGCAGAGGCGACGCGGTTGGCATTTAAAGGGAGGACCGATTCCAATTTGATTTAAATGCTCTAAGGAAAACGGGAACTGGGAGAAAGGTGTATTAACGGTACCCATTATATGCCGCCCGGGGGAATTATCTTCAAATATCGCTTAACCTTATTTAAAGGCGTCCCGGAGCCATGCAAGGATATACAATATGGCCGCATTAAGGCATTAAGGCGTCCCGACCTCCCTCTAATTAAGGTAATTGTTATTTGAGTTGAATACATTTCATTCCGCTTCCAGAACATTAGAGGTCTGATAATATCTTTCGACGTCTCCAAAAATTCGTACTCTAATTGCCCGCCTTGAAAATAATAGTAACGGGAGTGACCTATTAGTTTTACTCCTAATCGTTTTAAATATATCTATATTTAAAATACTAGTCTGACATCTAGTGTTGCATATTCTGGGCAGTTTTATAAAGTGCGACGCGCACTTTTATTCATTTCAGTTAATATACGCTTAAATTAAATTCCGTTACATGGCCTTAGGTGCGCTGAGAAAATATATTTTCTTTATCGCTCGGACGGCGTTGTGTATTGAAACGGTGTAAGTGTTCATTAAGGTTGACAGGGCGGTCAAGTGAGTACGTCGCGGAGCGGCGTAAAACCCAGATATTGTCTTAAAATAAAAGTAAGTAAGGTGGGAACGGGGCGGGACCCCCATACAATGGGATCGTAAAGCTGCCCCAATATCTCTGGCCATTTATCCCTATCCGCTATCTGCCTGTCCCGGGGACGCCATCTTTAAACTTAACACAAGCACCTTCCGTCGCTCAATTTCAGTTTGCCCTCGTAATATCGCCCGAGGCTCTCCGAGGAGGGAGACTAACAAGACTCCTAACTTCATCGTGAGATTCATTTCGGAGCGTTATTATTAAAATAGCGAAATAAATTAAAAAGAATTGTCATAGAATATTCGCCATAGTCCCTCAGTGCGCGCCCGAGAGATTTCTACGAAAGCTCGAATAGGCTTTTGCAATCTCTTAAATTAAGGTACGGGCCAATTAGTTCGTGGCCTCGCCATTTTTCCCCACGAATCTTCGTTAAAGATACTTTTCTAGCTTCCACCGTGCGTCGTCTTTCCATATCTCTTCCCATTTTGTTTTGAGGTTTTCGTCCGTCCCAAATCGGAAACTGGGGTGGCTGTAACGCCTAATATAGCGGAAACATTGTTATCGGCAACTCTATTGCCTTCTATAATTGAGTGTAATTACATTTTATTCAACTTCTCGTGTCACGGCAAACCGGATTGCGTTTGCGTAATTCAGCTGCGATTATTTGCTCCGCAAAATAAAACCTTGGCCGGAATAAATTATGGAGGGGGCGAAAAAAAAAATGGCACGGGGGGGGGCAGGTTCTGAAAAATGAACTCGAGGTTCCTAAGTAATTAACCGAGATCCATTGTATTCTATAATAAAGGGGCCCCGGTTCATTTGGTCGGGTACGCACCTATGCATAATTTAAACGTTCGGAGTAAAATGGTGCCGGGGGCCAAAGCCCCCAGTTTAAGCCAGTGTTAATGTTCGAGATTTCTCCCCGACGCCTAATCTGCAAATATATTTAAATTAGCCCGGGCTTCCCCCGGACTAATGCTCGTGTCCTGTTTTAACGGGTTCGTCGATACTCAACCACCACATCTCCGAGCCTCTTCCGCCGTCGAAACATCGGCTCCATCACCGAATTAAACCGAATAATACTTATTTATTCCAGTTTTCTACTGTCTCCTCTCGCCGGTTCGGTCTTTTACTAGTACCGGCTGCCCGCAATCTTCAGTTGCGCTTCGAGATGGCGGCCAGCCAAAACCGGTCTAGTGAAAACCAAACCGGCGAGAGGAGTCTTTATAATTCAAACGGATTATTTTGATATAAACATGTAATTATAAGTGACTACAAATGCTATATATTTCACCCTATACATACCAAAACTGTTATGCAGTAAAGATAAATTTAGTCCGCTATATACAGCTATTTTTACGTATCAACGTATTGGGGTGATTTAACTTAAATCGTAATACCGTAATTACCAACATACAAACAATGAGGATTATTGTATTTCCAGGCATATGTACACACACGCACGCGCGCGTGTGTGTGTGTGTGTGTGTGTGTGTGTGTGTAAGTCTTCTGAAGCCACAATGAGTAATCCTGCCTCCGTCGAGGGATTCCGGGCGAGTTCACAGGAACAGAGAAACGTTCAAAACCGAGAAAAGAACAATAGGCCTTTGATCCGAGTTAAATAATAAAATATCTAAGTAGGGCGGATAAAGTGGAAGGGGGTCGTTCTCGGAAGAAGTGTAAAGTTTTGTCAGGGGAGTTAGAGCTTAGGACGTCAATGTGGCCGATCCTTTTCTAGACCCCCCCGCTCTTCCGGGCCCCCTTCAAATAAATGCCGGTATTATTCAAATCGAACCCGGAGGAGCCCGCTTTCAGACATTTACTCAGCCCATCCGTAATGGGAGGGGGGACGCGGGTGAAAAAAAAACGCTAATGCCGCCGTTTCGCCTAGCCCACTTTCCGAAATGAGAGTCTAAATTTAATTCGAATCCGTTCTATCCCATCGCGGATACTACTTAAGTGTGAGAATTTCTTCGTGCCCCGAGGGAATAAGGAAACTGGTCACCGTCCACTATACAGATAATAGTATGGACAGTTGCAGAGTAGCTCGATATCGCGCCCTCTTAACAACTGAATACAGGTTCAGTAAATAACTAAGCGCGGTTCCCGGCTATAACAAACTTTTGCCACGGACTCAGGGTCATAATTAAAACAGTTATAATAATAAAAGTCGGAGTAATAAAATATAGCTACTTTGTTATAGAAAAAACCCAAAAGCAATTTTTTCCTCTAGTCATTTGCACCCGTCATATCCTGTCTTCTCAGTGACCACTGATCGATATAGTCTTTTTTAGTTCACCCTCTCTTCTGGTTAGCAGGTGTGAAATTTTACTCCCAATACTGGCTGGCGACTGTTTCTTTAACATTTACTTCCGATCCGATTTATTCCGTTTCATTCGTGGCGTCGGTTTCTCCCCACGAAAGTAATTTTTCCGTATACATGACACATCTACGGGGACGTTGCACCGGGCTACTACCTCTGATGAGTTGATATTTGATTTGAACATGTCTCTTGAAGTGTCCACACAATCAGGTCTCGCAAGGAGTTTAAACCCCTGTAAAATAGTTTAATATACCTGTTTTGTGGTCTGCGAGGGGTTGGAATACCGTAGGTTCGTGGTGTTGTTTCTGTCTCCTCTCGCTGGTTTGGTCTTTTGCTAAACCGGTTTCGGCTGCTCGCCATCTTCAGTAGCGGTGTTAGTGCAGTGAGGATGCCCAAAAAACATCCAAAGTGCCAACAGTGACTAACACCGCTACTGAAGATGGCGAGCAGCCGAAACCGGTCTAGCAAAAGGCCAAACCAGCGAGAGGAGACAGAAACACCACGAACCTACGCTGTAAAATACTTTTCACTATTATAAAACAGCGTAGTTTATTCGTGCCACATTATCTAGCGGATTTGACAACCGACTTAGCGATTGCAAAGTCTCATTTCCGAATGAATATTATTATATATATGTTATAAATTAAGCGATAATACAATATACACGTAGTGTCGATGAACAGCGCGATATCATTATACTCTGTAATTATTGCCTGAGGGGCGAAAACCATTAATTTCGGATTCTTGCGCCGTGATAATGTACTTTATACCGGTTAAACTAGTAATATAAGTTCATTAATTTCTATAGTCTAGCGAATTGGAGAATGTAACGTACAAATAAATAACGGAGTCAAGAAAGTACATTTATATCTTGTCCGAGCTGTAGTGTTATTATCGTAGGGAATATTCGGCTCTGTCTGTTATTCCGCGTATTTTCCGTTTCCAGTTTACACGTACGTCGGTGAGGGGAATGCACAGGATGTGTTTACGAATTTTTGGAGGTCGGCAATATTGAACTGAGCAATTTGCAAATGCTCAGTTTAATTTTCCGCTGTACGGGGAAAAGTGAAGAAAAAGGAAGGAAATTAGCGCAGCCGGAGGGCGAGAGAGCAATTATCTGTCCGCTCTTCGTTGTGCGGGTAATGGAACGAAATTGTTATTTTCGTTCTCCATTCGGTATTGCGTATTTCCAAATTCCAGTCTCGGAGGAGAGAGAGAGAGAGTGAGGGAGAGGGAGAAGGAGAGGAGAGAGAGAGAGGGAGAGAGAACTTTCTGATAGCCGAGTCGATGTAATGGAATATAATTACAACGTCCGAACTGCACAGGTGACATGCTGAGCGAATTGGACGTCGAAGTGGCATTTTTTATGCAGTGCGACATTGAAATGAACGTTGTCGTGTGTCCGGCACTGTTGGCCCGTTATTGAAAAAAATAATCTCACTTTCTCGTGTCGCTGGCAAATATTCGGTACCCTCGCAAAAGAAATTTTAACATCAAAAAGGTTCGTCATTGAAGTGTGTCATTTTGTTATCGAGCGGTTTCCGCGATCTTACGGACGGTTCAAGAACTCGATTGTCAGAAGGAGCGGTGAGGGGTGGTCGAATAAAACGGATGACTAGAATGAAACGGACCCGATAAGTTATGCGAGGGACCTGAAGTGGCGCAGCTGAAAAGGGGTTAGTCAGCAGCCGGTGTGGGAATATTCGCAGACTAAGACTGTTACTCGGGAGTTTTAATGAAGTTGAACCTGCTTCTTGACCCCGCGGTAGGATCTTATCGCATCGGGACGACCGACCGTAAAGCTCGTCCCTGTCTCACACTCAGAAAAAAAGAAGAAAGAAAAGAAATGTTTAACATCGATTTTAAAATATAGATGTCTATACTTTTTAGTTGAAATCTACTTTCCCGTTACAAATTCATACCGGGAAACGACGAGGTACGCTCAATATGGCTTGAACACCTACATTTTGAAAAATAATTAATTTTTTTCCATTCCAGGAATACGGTGTCTTCCTGAATAAGGGTATTAGTTGTTTCCATCGTTGTTTTCTTTGGGAGGTAAAATTCAAATTTAGTCTGAAATATTAAGGAAAATAACCGACCTACTGTGTCTCCACCCTCATCCTTCATACAGGTCTTAAAGTCCCGTTTGTCCGCAACCTTTATCATGCAAAACTATAAAAAATTTCATTCCCGAATTACACATCATCCTAATTCTACGGTCCAAACCATGACGTCCCTTACAGGCGCCTGTAAAGGAAGTGGCCGCTGATTTAAAAGCGCCATAAATAAATTAAATTAAAAAATACGGGGAAAGCCAATGGGTTTTTTCCTCAATTATGGTCTATTTGTTGTTAGTGCTACTCGGACATCAATGTCGCGTATTGTATTTTACAATTGTGGCAATTGTGGACAATAAAACGTTTTAAATTAAAATTTGAAGCCCCCGGGCCGGATTTTATATATGATATTCAGGTTTCAAATCGTTCCGAAAAAAGTAGTCGGAGTCCGTGTTTCATTCCTTCTTTATTCTGGGATCAGTTCATTTGGCCTACCCGTAAACCGATATGTTAATAGCTATTGGTTTTAATCCCGGATCGTACACGGTTTTTTTTTTGGCGTTGGGCGATGGAATCGAGGTTTTATATGATACAGGTCCATTCTTATTGAACCGATTTTCATTGTGTATTACGTGGTCTGTGTGTGTTCTCGAGTAACAGATTTTACTCTGGAACGGATCAGGATAGGATAAATATGTTTCGTATCACGTAGGCGCCCCTTCCTCGAACCCAATTACCGAAGGCGTCTCCTAATAAAAAGCACATTCTAAGGGGGAGAAAGCGCTGCGGATTTCTTAAGAAATTTGTACCGAATTCGGTAGAGATAGTTGCTGAAGAATGATTTGCTAACTTGAACGAAATTTATTTATTTATTTTGAGTTTATATATATATATATATATATATATATATATATATATATATAAATGCCGCAAATCGTAAACATAAACTAGTCATGGGTGATTAAATCTACTACATTTAGTACATTTCAGTCCTTCTACACTAGTCGATTTAATTATTTTTTATGTCGAGAGAAAGTTATAAAGAATATATTCGCAAAACCTACGATTTTAAAAGTCATCGCCGGACGTATCTGTTTAGTTTCCGGTCTGTAATTAATCAGGATAATTGACCTTTTTAATATACATTCGTATTCTGCACTCGCTGGGCTTCTGAAATGTTGACCGTACCTTAAATTGAAGCTGGTTCGATATCGGAGGTCGTGTAATGCGACAATCTGTATAGCTCGGGCCAGATCCGATAATAGAATTGTTTCGATTACGTCGTCCCACTTACCCAATTTCTTCTTGCACGAACCTCAAGACGGCCAATAACCGGGTGAAATCTGACCTTAGAATTGGATTAATATTTATGAGGAATGAGACACTTTCAAATGTTTTCGCCTCAATATAGTACCCTGGTTTCGAAACGTGTATACGAACATTTCCAGGTATCATTTACGATAACAATGTAGGCCTTTCTAGTGTGAAAGTTCAATTGGTCCCATGTTTTCTATATGTACTAAAAACAGACTGGTCAGCGGTATATGCACCGACTGAATTTCTTGCGATAAAATTATTAAAACAATTATCGACAGTTATATAACGATATAAAGAGTTTTAATTCGTTGGTTAATCAATTACACCGGACACCATTACACAAGGGGCGAAGAATAGAAGAGCTGTTCGGGAGTTTCAAAGCGCCCGCAATAAAGAAGTTCCGAACTGTACTAAGAATTGAATTTAAGTAATCAATGGAAACTAAGTTCGGCAGTGTGTTAACTTGGAAGTTCCCTGTCTATGATGAATTCTCGAAACCCTAGCGTCGCCTCTGGCATTTATCCTTTCGCAGGACGAATCTCCGTTGATTAAGGAAACGGCCCTCAGGCTTTTCGCTGAGGTTCGAATTTTCATTTTTTATATTCGAAATGTAATTGGGAATTTCCGATGTTATTGTATGAATCTTCATAAGGGTTCCAGGAAGTTTGTTGGACAGAATAGCGACCCCAATAACACTCTCTTCTTTCGTGGTTTTTCGTCTTTAGGAGATGAAATAGTTTTCATTTCTTAAAAACTAAAAGTTCAACTTCCGGTTAAACTTTATTTATTGTACAATCAACTATGTGCCAGTTATAGGTACAATTGCGGTTTGTTTGATTAGTTTCACTTGTTTCACTCGATAAAGACGCCATCCAGTGACGGTGCTTTTGACCTGTATCCGGCCTACAGAAAGTCTCTGGTCCAGTGGCGTTTAAGCCGACGCGGGGGGGATAACGGATGGGTAAAAGAGGAAAGGGACCGAACGAGTGGATTTGGATGTGGAGGGAGGCGGGAATGGAATTTCAGGAAGCGTGATTTTGCGACTTCGTCGACTGTTGGTATGTTGAGGTCATTATGGATTGTTTGGTTAAACAATTAAACAAACCAGGGATTAAGGAAGGTACGAAGGACTTTTGACTGGAATGTTTGGATGCGAGCGATGTTGGATTTCTTGGCGGAACCCCATAGTTCTATTCCGTATGTCCATGTCGGTTTTAGTATAGTTTTATATATTGTCAGTTTGTTGGCTATTGTAAGTTTTGATGTCCTTTTCAAAAGAGGTTTCAACAGTCCAAATTTACGATTTAGACCTGTTATTTTCAGTCGGGTATGGGGATAAAAAGAACTTTAATGACAAAAAATGGTATACTATTATCGGATTGCAATTATGCCGGATAATAAGAAGTATATAGTGTTTACAGCTCATTCTCCAAGTATGGGAATCAAATTTTAAGTCATATTTGCATTGGGGCGTAAAACAGTCCTCCCCTTTTCACATATCGTTAAAGGACAGACGCAATAAATGTTTTTATTACCATCAAGATTCCAACTGTATTTAAGGAAAGAACCTTTTCCGCTGTCGAATTACGAGTTCCGTAATGACGGCGGTGCTGTATCATTTCGTATATTTCATCACCTATACCTGCTACGTTTCAAATTTACGCCTGTAAGTGGGGATACAATAAAAGGGAGAGAAGGAATGAACGTTGTAAAGAGTTCGGAAAAATTGAAGAGCGGACGTATCCAAACACTGCTAATACCGCTGAGCGAAACTATGATCCGATATATATATATATATATATATATATATATATATATATATATATTTAAACTAGAAACGATCACAAAACAAATAATCATGCTGGAGCAGGGTAACGTAATATTTGGCCTGTCAATGTCAGAAACGGTCACGTACACTAGGACGCGCGTTCGCAATTTCGAAAAAAATCGTCGTCAAATGGTTTATAAAGGTCGGAACCGTTAGGAATTAGGTTCGATCAGGACGTCCGTGTAGGTCGATACGTCGTTTTCAATTTTCCTCGTTACTTTTCACGACACTGTCTGTCCCCCGGCCTGCGGGGGTTAACTATTGGAGACGGAGTGGGAGTGGAGTGTGAACAACAACGAAGGGGGAGTGGTCCGATAAGGGAGGGGTTTTTACGAGGATTCTCCGGAGTTATGGGCCCCATTATAGCCCCGGATCCGATAACTGGAGAGCCCCCACCCCTATTAAAATGTAACCATTTTGAGTACCATCTTCGGCATAAGGACCCTGATCCTTTCACACCTTTTGATTGCCCATCGTTAATAATATATTTTCGGCACGATTTTTCTCGATATTTTAGCCGGAAATCGTTCAATGTTGAGTTAATTTTTATTTATTGTACAATCAACCTTTATCATTATAGGTACGACTGTGGAATGCTATTTTGTCGCTTGCTTCACATGATAAAGAAGCCGCCCGACGATGTTATCTTAAAACGTGTCTATTTAAATGGTTCGATTTCCAACGGCGGGAGCAATTTAATGTTTTTCCTACTTTTCATGTAGATCCGTACTGAGTACTTTCAGACAGTACTGACCCAGAAATTCTGAGAAAAATGTCGCCGCGTCGGCGGTGCTTCACTTCTGAGAAACACCCACATCACTCTAATTGTAGACTAAAATACCGACCTAGACTCACAGCGCGCATGTTCCTAAAAGTGTACAGTCCATTATTTTTAGTATAACCTTTATATAGTTATATTCTTTGTTCTCGCCAGACCTTGCTGTCCAATTAGCGATTTATGATAAAGTGAGGGTTATTAAAATTGTTTGACACATTCTGGAGTTAGGTAAATAATCATTTATGTAGAGGGGAAAAAATTAGAATTTTAATTCGGCTGGAAGTAAAGCAATTTAGCTCTTCTGTCCGCAACGAGGTCACTGTAGTTTTTAATTACGCTAAGTGCCGGGCGGTAGCCGCAATTCGTCGGGGCACACTTTACCTAAATAACAGGAAGTCTAACGTAGGGAAATTGGTTTTCTTTTCTCCAAACCACCTTTGGAAGCGACGCCTCTCTCCGGAAAAGCGCATTAAGAGAAAGGGAAAGAGCCGTGTTTAGAGGTACTCCGAATGTTCTTTGTCCAGAGGACCGGGATAGGACCCGTTTGCCCTCTCTGAAAACCAGAGTTAAATACGGAAACGCCTCCGGTTACCCTGTACACACTCGGGCCCTGCCTATTCCAAATATTTACCTAAATGTATAATCAAACGGCTCAAATTATATATTATGAAACGATATATCGTTACTGATTATCAAAACACAACAAAGAGCTTATGGACACAGCAAAATTACGGTTTAAAAATGGTGAGAAAAAACTCACTACAAGTTCCTTAATCTATCCTTAATGCCCCTTGGTAAGTTTCTAATCACTCAATTCACCAGGACTTCACACAGCAATAGATGAGGAAGTCTCGTTTCCTTAAGTTCCATTTCCGCCCTACTCCTCGTCCTAATTTGCTCTTATAGCCACTCTCCTCTATTACTCGACCCCAGAGATCTCTCCGGACTGTAACCGAGACTGTTTATCCCTTACGTTTAAGTCAAAAAGTTCCATCGCCGGATGGTTTCTTTTGCCGACACAATCGAAGTCAATATACAAACCGCCATTGTACTTATAACTGTAAGGTTGACAGATTGTAAGGTACGCAAATAAAAGGGCATGAACAATTTTGTTATAAAGGCAGCGTCCCATCTGCGTCCTCTATAACTCGCCTTATACATTACGCCGTGTATTAGCAAAGTGTAAACGGTATTACCGTCACAACAAAAGAACAGGGACGCCGATTAAATTTCCACTGTCTCTCATCGCGTAAACAATATCTATCGCCGCGAGCCACCAATAACGTAGTTCTGGCTGAAAATAAATACTGAAAATTCCAATCGCGAAATACCCGGTGTGTTCTTTAACTATTCCTTTTTCCCATTCGGCGTACTAGGAAGCCTTGTTCTGCCCATATCGGGCCCCGCCCAACAGGGATTATTGGTGGCGGCCGCCCCTCATATTTTCTTTCTCCTTTCCCTACTCTAGCTGTGTCAATCATTTTCGTTTATTATTACAGCCTTGTTTTACTCGCAGGCGAGCGGCAGTTGCCCTACGCCGTTACTTCACATTTAGTGAAGTTTCCTACGCTGGAAAACTGCATTACTGAGATCGTAACTAATTTTTTTCTCTCGTAGATAGGAAGCGGGTCCACGACAGTGGACAAAATCCTTGTTACCTGCGGCTGTCGACGTTTTACGCGTTTTTTTACATTATAGATCGGATAGACCGCAAATATTACGGTTTATATAATTCGCCATAGCGTTTGCCATATAATCAACATGAAAAATGACGCAGGCGGTATATCGATATACCTTGGATCCGTTGTTAAGAGATTAATGTTAGGTTGGACCGTACATCGGGAATGAACCAAATGTTTGTCTATAAAAGTGTGTATTTATAAAGATATTTATTTATAAAAATGTTTATTTATTTCGGTAAATACGGAAAATTCTGTTGCAACGAATGCGATAAAACCCGAAAATTTCTATTTTAATTTCCACGATTACCGGGAACTATCAAAAATAGGTTGGTCGCCGAGTTAAATAATCGGAAAAATCTGTTTCCGTCGGGTTTTCTCAGAGAAAAAAGTTGCCCGACAGGAACTGTAGATTGCGTGCAAACGTGGACAACCAACACCGGGGAAAAAAAGTCCTGAGGGACCCTTGTACGAACTTGTTGTCGCTAACTTTTATCCTCCACCTCGCGCCTCCCCTAATAGAACCAACACCGGTACTTTCAATTTATATTTATTTACCGAAAGGGAAAAAGAAGCGCCGAAAAGAAAACGGAATAAAGGAAGTAATAACATTTCACGCCTTCTCAATTCGCGCCGATAATTAATAACGCGTAGGATTATTTCATTTACACCGCCGATACTAACTATAGTGGTGAGCCTCCCAACTTCGAAGAGGATGCCTTTCAATAGACCATTCCGATTGTTGTAGCTCCTGTATTAAATAACGGGGAAAGAGTCAATCACTAGGGTGTTCATAACCCTATTCTCTCTACGATCTGTCCCCTCGATTTCCTTAATTAAATCGGAATATTGGAGTATAGAGATGAAAAATAAATAAGAAAGTATAGGTTCGGTCCGATTCATCGATTGGTAGTTTTTGAACATTTTTTCGCTTATTCCTTTTTTGTCATGAAAGGTTATCGATTCCAATTAAGACAATTTTACAGGGAGACGATTGTTTTCGAGGAAATATTAAGTTGGTAGACGGAAGTCGAGTCTTCGTAGTTCTAATATCGGAAGTAGTTTGAATCAAAGCAGGTCGAAAGAGTAGGCGAACACGTGGAAGTGAAGCCGTCAGCTGAAAACTTCCCTTCTACTCAACTCGGACTAACTAACTTGATACCTTTTTATTTAATTAATCTTACTTAGCGTTTACTTGACGTTTCGACTTTACAAATATAAAGGAAACGTCACTGTAGGGTTCACGCTAGCGCCTCTCGCTCAATAATTCTTACGGGACACGAATAAATAATTTACAGAGCAGAAATAGACGACAGCTTCGTGTACAACTTGAATGAATACATGATTCATGCGAAATTTATATTAGACGTACAATATACTTCCTGTTTTTCTTATAATTTTGGACTAATAAAATACGTCGGCTACTCGATATTATTTCGTGTCTCCCAATTGATGAGATCCAGAGGTACTTGTCATACTGCCACACACAAGCACATTTCCTAATATTTTTCTCAAATATTAAGATTGTTAGTATAAAAGATGTGGCAGTGTTTCAGTACTACTATCTATGTGTGTATATATATATACAGGAGACATACTTACCTACATATCACCACTCAAGTATATTGTACCATATACACTCGGTTTTCGGAAGAACGATAAAGATAAAAAGTGTCCGAAGGGCTGTAAAATTCCATCGTCAATGACAAATTTTATTCTCGATAAATTACGCATTCATAATGTGAAAAAATGCAGCTGAAAAATGCCGTAAGAGAATAGGTAAACTAACACAGATGGGGTCTCCGCGATAACCCAAAAGGTCGGATGTTCCTGGGATAGAGAGGTCGAATCGTGAAAATATAGAGAACGTATACTTACTGTTCGGAAGGGCCATAAAACCGAGGTGTGGGCGGGGCGAGCAGTGGGATTTCTGGTCCATCATCGGAGTGTAGTGTGAAGTATACATAGGGCGTAAGAAAACGGAGACTACTCTCTCGGTTACGCTGTTTTAAAATTTATAAGAAAAATAAAAAGAGAAAAAAAGAAAGAAAAAAGCGTACAAGTATATATTTATGGCCGGTACACATGTGGGGGTCCCCCAACCCATTCCGAGTCCCTTACCCTTCCCCTCCTCGATCAATAAAACTCCCTTTCCCGTTCTGTCATCAACAACCTTCTCTTCTCAAGATAACTTCGGGACTTGGGTCACGTGGCCGCCAGTATTCATGCCCTCCGAGCTCGCTCGGGACGGATTTTCCTCTGAAATAAAAATATAACATATATATATATATATATATATATATATATATATATATATATACAAATATATAAGAGGAACCTAAGAAATATATATATATGTATTAAATTTAGATAACTTAATCGTAAACAATTCAAATGAGCCGATTTGTTTTCCGGATTCTTGTATTCTGCGTCGTATCGATTCTATACGATGTGTATAATTGTATAATACGATGTATGTGGATTGGTGATCTTTCTCGCTCTATTGTTATATGGTAAAAACACAGAATACCGCCCCACCTACCCACCTAAGTTTAAACCGCTAACAACGGGTCGATTATTCCTTGACGTCATATATCGATGTATCTAATGCCTCACGTTTCTCGAAGTTATTACCGAAACGAACACTCCTTTTTACATTACGGGAAGGGACAGAATTACTCCTACAGACCTGGAGAAACTTACCTTTTAATTGTGCCCGCGATCCGAGGGAAATATTCCTTCCAAACGCGGGAAATACGTAACGCCCGTACAAAACGCGATAAGGCGATCGCAGAACGCAATCGAAACAAGAAACCCGACTTGGAAGTAAAACAACTTTCTTTCCGATGAAAGGGTCGACGGTGACGATTTTCAGACGTCGGTAACAAAATAAGATACGGTCAATTAAACAGCGCGAGGAAGAAATGGCGGGCGTTTGAGGAGCGACCGACAGGGTAAGGTAGAGAGGCCGTTTAGTGTCACCTCGTTATAAACCCAATCAAGTGGGAGCTGGTCGATTCGATCGGGCGGCGTCCCGACTCCCATTCCCGATTGGTCAATTGGCGCCGTTCCTTTCGGCTTATGAGTCATAAGCCCGACCCGCATTAATGGCCGCCCTTTCTCTGCACATTCCCTAATTCCTGAAAGATCCGATAATTTTAGCCGTCGTAAAAATTAAATTTCTCCGGCCGTGCGATTCGTATTGTAAGTACTCTTTTTTTCTCTTCGCTGAAAAACGCAATCATCCGAGTATCGAGTCGGCCCTGCGGGGGGACGAGGTTTAATGGCGGCCCTCCGGGACGTCGTCGATAACGCCCCTGAATACTAATAACGGCCAGAATAAACCGACCTCCGTTCGGTTCCTCCTCTTTAGTCCGTTCTCCTCTCCGGCCACCATTTTCGCTCTCGTTACTGCCCGCCGGTCGGTACCCTAACCAGAAATTCTCGACTAATTTGTTCCTCTTCATAGCGCTCCCATCCTACCCTCGAATCTTCGTTAGGGATACTTATCATCGTTTCCGAGCAAAGCACCGTATCCACGTGGAGGCATTACCGTATCTAATGACGGTGGGAGATACCTTATTCCGCATGTGCGGAGACGTTGAATCACTGGAGAAATACCTTTACTTCGATCGACCATTCTTCCCGCAAATATATATATATACATAAAATATTATTTTTTATTTAATTCCAACCGTGGTCTAGACCGCGACAGATTTTTACTGAGCCATAACATCGTACTTTAACGGAGATGGGTTGATTGGTTTAAGGGAGAGAGAGAAATATATGCCCCCTAATTTCTGCAAATACTTTATAACAGCTTAATATCTTGCTTAATATTTTTCTCGTAATCATTTATATCACATAAACTCAATATGTTTTATTTATACAGTTTGTTCCTTTTGTGCGTAAACTCTAATCGTATTATCGTAGTATAATAATTTGATTACGATCCCCGTATAAAAACATGAATTGTTTGTTGAGGTATTCAAATAGCCCCGTAATCGCTATTTGATTTCACTAATACTCTGGTTGTGGCCGAAACAGGAATAAAGCCGCCGATTAATCTAATACAAAATATAATAGGATTACTGGATATTAAATATAATATTAATTCACGTTCCGGTTTGTTGGAAAAGGGGGCGTGACAATTTTATTGTTGATCCAGTGTGTGTGTGTGTGTGTGCGCGTGTATATATATATATATATATATATATATATATATATACATATACACGGTAGCCCTTTCACTTTGTTCGAACATTATAGGGAATCTTGCTTTCCATTCGAATTTACACTTGAGTGTAAACACACATTTATCCTCTGTTCCTGTTCATTTAGCTCCTCTTCCGTCCTAGGAATATAGGATTGAAAATTACGGATACTGTTTAATGTTATCCGAACGAATTTACGCGCTTTACGAAATCCCGATCCCGGTGTCCACCGCTATAAAGGCTCGGAAATGTGCCGCAATTCATTTGTAGGACTGCAATACGCAATATTTCGAGATGAAAACAGGGATTTCACTTAGAGGATATTCTGGACCTTGCAATCGGAATATCCGGGGCTGCGCTTCTGCATGTGTTTACGAGGTTCTGGCTTTACGACCGCCTACGCCGGCCACTGTTATTGTTTCATATAATAGGGTTCGTCCTATTTACATCTCACGCGGTTGTGTCCCTTATTTTAAGTGGACCGTCTCTAAATGTTGATAGAAATGGGACGATTTCGCTGTACAACTCGAAAATAATAATACGGAACACTGTTAATATTACGCGTCAAATTTTATTAATACATCAATGGGTCAATTGCACGCAAGAAATGTCCGTAAACATAGTGGTAAAACAATTAACGGCCCGAACGTAGTTCCATGGTAACGCCGATTATATAATTGTCGGCATGGGACACTGTATTACGGAGACGCAGTTGTACGTGCCGGAAATTCGAACAAACGCATTCTTTAACGCGGGCGGAATTATCGGACAAACGCTCCATTACATAGGCGAGTCTGTTTGATGTCTGTAAGTGGAGCTAGAGATCCTGCCCTCATGTCCTAAATATTCAAGAGAAATCCTCCACCCCCTTCACACACCCTACATAACCTTGATGCACGCTAGATTCCGTTTTCAATTTTCATTCGGCCCGCCTTTTCGGTTTTAGTTGCCGCCCGTTATAATTCGGCGTTGAGGGCACGCCCGAGCAAACAGGAGAGGGGTTTAATAGGGAAAATAAAAGAAAATGATGGAGAGGTCTTTCTTCGGAGAGAATCTGACGGCTAAAATGAGGCTACGATGAGCAACAGCAAATTAGTTCAGAATTTAAGGTTAAAGAACCAGTCGCCGCCTGTGTTGAGAGTAAAACATTCATAAATGTTAACAAGAAATGAGAATGATATATATAGTCAATTTTTTTATCACCCCCCGTTGAAATCACGAAAAACACGTCACGGGAAACATCTAATAGATTTCCCACATTATATTTTAAAGAAATAATTAAAATTCTCACTCTCGAATTAAATATCTAATTTAAATCAAATAATTATCAGCTAGTTATTTTCAGAATTGTCAAATATTGTCCAGAACAGAGAATGAACTAACTGCAATGTACACAGGAGCTAAGACTTTACAAGTAGGACCCAGGGTTTGAAGAACCCAGTCCGGGTTCGATTTCCTACAAGAATGATTTTTCAATCTGTTTCAAATTTGAAAATTTTTAAAAATTCTAGTAAAATCAATTTAACCGGCCGCCAGGCAGCGTTGAGAGCAAAACTTTCACAAAAATTTCGGTATTATTTCAATTTGTGATTGATATAAACGATTGCTTAATGGGGGCTTCAATATCTCGTTTGGCGATGTGATTAGATAGGTGTCGCAGTCGGGGAGCGTTATTTTAGTAGACTCAGTAAACTTGAGCTGTTCTCACGAAGTATGAGCCGACCGCCGATATTGGGGGGACAAGTTAGGGCTAATTGTCGAAAATTGATCGATTGTCGAGTTTCCGTTTCCGATTCTGAAAGACGGCGGAGGCCTTTACTTCTGGTATTCTAATCATTGTTAATTTTCTCTTTTCAGGTAATTATCTCACCCGCCTTTTCGACTGGAATTATTCGCGAATAAGGAGATTTACTGTGAGTTAATTGTCTTTCGATATTATTACGAACATAAATAAATGTAGCATATCTTTCGTCCAAATTCGATGTCTCTAGGCGGTTTATGCGGCTTGAATTTATTTGAAATTCAATCTTCGAATCGGTCAGTTCACTTGCAGCTAGAATTAAATTAATCTGACTGTCAAATAATCTACCAGCCTTGCAATATATAGGGATGGTAACTATTTGCTAATGATTCGTTAAAATATTTTTCTTATTTCTTATTAGTTTCAGTAAAGATATTACTTTCGAAACATCAATTTGAGCCATTAAGTTTGTTGAATAAAATTAATAAGCATAATTAAAAACCTAATACCGTATAAAAATATTTAGTTGTTTCCAATTGAATGAAAAAAAAAGGATGCGATTAACACCATTTGAAACATGCCAGTAGAAATAATGTATAATTCATTGTGTTTCTAAACTGAGCGGCTCCAAACGAACACGAACGGTCCTTTTATGTCCGGTCATTTGTTAGAAAACGGTTTAATTCTTGTGCCGGGCTTCGGACCGGGGATGTCCACAAGTGCGTCCGAGTAAAATATTAGGAGGGGCGCGGATCATTTTATCACGCGTGGCCGGACCATTTGGTAAAGCTCAAGTCTAACTCCCCTTTCTCGTTATTAATTTCTCTTCCCCGTACCCGGTACCTCTTTTTGATATCGTATAAGGCGCGCCCGCAATGCCGGAATGAAATAATTTATTTATTCGACCGTAACTAACCCCCCTTTACTTCCTTACGTTTGTACAGATTGGCTCATAAAGGCCGCCGCTTTTGTTGGTCCATTTCACGTGTTGAAATATAAGGTTATAAGCTAATATTTTCCTTTGAAATTTAATCGTTGTTTTATTTGTAACACAAAAATTATTTCTCCTACAAATTCAGAGATTAGAAAATAAGATCCACGCGTTATTTGGTATTATAGACGAGATACAATATGCTGATATAGTCTATTAGAATTTCGAATAATTCTGAAAACATTTTACTCGCCGAATAAAGGTCAAACTTTTTATATTCGCAAATTGTATTGTCACTGAAATATCGGTGGAAATTCTATTAGGAAGTCTTTGTGAAAAATTATAGAACTAATTACGGAGCATTAGTCTAGAACGCCTTTTATGGGACATCTGAGGGAGGTAGGTGGCAAATTTTTCAGAGCGGTGCATGCATGGTCCTTAAAGGGTTCAGATTAACGATTAAACATTGTAAATAGGGGTGGCTAACAGGTCTTAGAATTGGTGGAGGGGCGAGAAGGGGCCCCTATCCTTTTTAATCGGTGAACCCGAGCCAGGTGTCCCAACAACGCCCGCTCATTCTTCCCCCTTGTTTCCACACGACCCGTTAAATTCCCGACGTAAGGCCCCTCAGAAAATAAGTCCCGAGTAATGATAGCCTCCAACTAAAGTTATGTGCCTAAATTTTGTCCTTAGTCCGCACATCCACACTTACACACGCACATATATAAGTTAGAGACGGTGCCGGCAATGGATAAAGTGCCATTCGTGTAGAGTACAGGGCACAATGTTGCAGGATATGAATTTTTTTTATCCATCCCCCGATTTTTGATATCACGAAAAACTGGGAACGACAAATAGGTTTCCCGTATTGTATTCAAAGATATAATGAAATTTCTCACACTCCAATTAAATGTCTAATTTAAATCAAATAATTGTCCGTTATATTTACAATCCCTTTTCAAACAACGGCGTAGTACCGCTCAATTCGAGATCTGCATTAGCAGACAATTGAACCTCGTAAAATTCAATAGTCGTTTTGTTTTCTCCGGATTTTAATCCACTAACTCGATTATGACCGGCAGATATGTTCCATAGCACTCGCCAAGTTTCGATTCTTAGGCCCCTGTTTATTATTCGAAACAAAATTAATTTTTCTTCCCGACTTTTTTCTTATTTTGAACGATATGGGGCAGTTAGTATATTCGTATTGACTATACGTATTGACATATGACGTTTGAAAAATTGTTATCGAAAAATCCATTTCGGATGTATTATATTTATTATATATTATTGTTATTACTGTGTCACTATATTTCAGTCCCCGAGGTCGGGATTTAGGTTGCCTATTTAAATTATATATATATATATATATATATATATATATATATATATATATATATATACATACAGAGGGGTCCAAAAAAATGTATCCACTGTTTAAAAGTTCATAACTTGCAAACTAATTGACGGAGTTGTCTCATATTTGGTAGTGTTGTACTTTGTAGTTCCGGCAATAGCCATACAAGCGTTGTATTGCGTTGTTTTGTTTTGTCAGATGACAGTCGCCAGATAGTCAGTGTTTTGTTGTCAGTTGTACCTTGTTACTCGAGTAAACATGGCTGGCGCAAGGCTTACATTCGATGAAAGGAAGTCAGTTTTGAAGTGGTATTTTAAGTACGAAAACATTAATGAGGTTCAACGGCAATGGAGAATCCATCGAACATTCATGTGCAAATATCCAACTGAACAGGTTGCAGTCAGTAGTTCGTGCTGCAGTTCGGCGGCATCGGTGGTGTGTGGATGTTAATGGTGACCATTTCGAACACCTACCGCGATATCTTTAAGTTGGACTTTAAGCTATACTTTCACCAAAAATGAGACAACTCCGTCAATTAGTTTGCAAGTTATGGACTGTTAAGCAGTGGATACGTTTTTTTGGACCCCGCTGTGTATACCGCGAGTCATTTTTCGCCACTATTCGGTGTGAAATTTTACTCGACAATTGCTTCGAACGCCGCGGCCGGATTGATTTTCGATCCTGAAGATTGCCATAGTGTAATCTGAAAAACGGGTTAACTCCCCGGCCGTTGTTTCGACAAACAGGTAATGAATATTAAACGGACGTTGAGTTATAAGGAGTTAAGAAAAAGGAAAGGAAAAAAAATTGAGTAGGGAAAAGTTTATGCGCCACCCAATATTTCCGTCGTCCCCGGCCCCACCTCTCGCCGAGGCCCTAATTTTCATTTAAATTTAATTCGCATCGCGGCACAAGTCGGTTGGCTGGAGGTCGATAATAGGCCCTCAATCTGGGCCTTAATAAAACTTTCTTCGGCCGGACGAACCGAACAAAATTGTGCGAAATAAATCTTCGAAATCTGCTTCTTTTCTCCTTGGGGCCTCTGTGTTTATAGAATCTTAGATAGAAAGATCTATCTATCTATCTATCTATCTTATCTATCTATATATATATATATATATATACATACATTATTTAGTTATTTAATTCGATGTTCATTATCATCTGTTGGATGGGAAGCGCCTTATGAACAGGCAGATTGAGAATACTGAAATTTAATGCGTTTCTTCTGTCTTTCCTCTGAATGCTGTTTTATACTAATACGGATTAACACTAGATTTGCGGACGTTTCTCATGTATCAGATTGTCGCATACTGTAGAGATAGGTATCATACGGCGTGGAGAATTTCAAAATTGCAAAACTTTAGAAAAAAATAAACCTCGATGTATATTTCCCCCGTTAAATGGACGAACGTCAGCACGAGTGGTAAAAAGAATGCAGACCGAATTTGGGTCATTCTGACCCGTCCCGTAAACCTAGTGCTAATTTCCAAATTATCGTAAAGGTTAGCCGTACGATAGAAACCGTTATCCGTTCTCCTTTCCCAATTTTAAATTTCGCCCATTTCATTAATGATTTATAGTTAACGCTATTACTTCGTTGCGTATCGGACATAATCTCTAAGGGGATAGGGCGGGCGGCAAATGTGTTGCGCATTGCGGCAGAGCGATTTGCAAAGAGCGGTCTTGCGAGCACAGATGGCAACCACTGATTAATGATCATATCCCCGTAGCGGTTAGAAACGCGGCGACGCACTCTTTTTGCCCAGTTTTCTGCGCTTTGAAATTGGCCATATCGGGGCCCAAATATGGGCTTAGGGTCGCCTCCGCCTCCACCCCGCAAGATTGGGATGATGGATGAGGCCTTCAGCTGTGAATCCCCGCCTCTCTTACCCTGTCGTAAATTCGAAGCGCAATTTTTGGTTCCGTCGTTTCTAATTTGCTCGGACGCCGACGAACAAAAGATGAATTATGCTAACGAGTTTGATACTGTTATTTATCGGATCCGTGAGAATCGAAAATATTATAAGATTTGTCGAGGAATATCGAGCAAGGGTGTTCTAAACAATCGATGTTACTGGGACTAGTTGTAATAGATTCTTTAACCGTCCCGTTTGTTAATATTCCAGATACGCTCACAACTTGTTATCTATTTAGTCATTTTGCGAATGTGCTTCGAATCGGTTGATATTGGTTTTTTGTTGCACGTCTGGAAATAAGCGTATTTTAATTTTATTAGTTTCATTAGTTATTTAATAAATAACTGGGACGCGATGGGGCGGAAACATAAATTGGTTTGCATTTAAGTTTTATAACGATTTTGAATGTAGGTAGTGGGGTAAACGCCTCTCTATCTAAACGGATTTTCGGAAATCAGTCTGCGGTTCCGTATAGTCTGTTCTTGAAAAAACGGGACATAATTCAGCCCCGCTTATATATTACGGGAGTGCCTCTTGAAGAGGTCCGGAAAGGGGACGTCGACGGATTCGATAAACCCGGCATTAGGACGTCTCGGGAAAAGGTGTTTTTCCTTTAAATAAAGAAAAATTAATGACGGCTATTCATTTTAAAGCCCGGTCGGGGTACTACATCCTTCATCGTCGAGGGCCAATGAAGGTGGCAGCCTCGTTTCGGCTCCTTCCCTCCTTCTACAAATTATTAAATCATTAGCGCCACTCCACCTCCCGGCGACCTTAGATTTAAATTGCTTTACGGGCTTACGAGCCATATTATCCTTTTAGAGAGAATAAAGTCTATGACAAATATAGAATATTTATGGCGCACAATGCTGTATTATTTATTAGGCTTCCAATGAAAATATTCGGCGAACATTTTGCAATCGCCTTATTGATTAGATTATTTAGGCCGTTATAATTGCGTTATAAGTGCGAATTGTACCCTTTTGGACTGTTGAGACCTCTACTGAAAAGGGCTTCAAAACTTACTATAGCCAACAAATTGGCAATATACGAGGGTATATTGGGTTGAAACCGACGTGGACATACGGCATCGAAATATGGAGATCCACCGAGATATCCAAAGCCGCTCGCATTCCAGAGATTCCAATCGAAAGTCCTTCGAACAAATACTCAATGCTCTGGTCTCAATGGTCTGTTGCCAATAACACTCTTCACCCCGACCTCAACATACCTTCAGTCGACCGATTCATGAAATCCCGGTTTCCCAAATTTCATTACCGTCTTTCTGCTCATCCCAAACCTCTCGTCTAATACCTTTCCCCCGTTACCCATCAATTATCGCATCCCCCCTACTGCCCCAGAGATCTTTTCCACTAGTCCTAGTGTCTAGAATAACAAATCAACGAAAGTGTCACCAGTGGGTGATTTCTTCATCATGTAAGATTGTTGATTGTGCACAAAAAGGTAAACAAAAAAAAGTTTCGTTATTTATTCCGGTAATATTCCACCACGTTATTATATATATATATATATATATATATATATATATATATATATATATATATATATACCCACCATAATAGTTCAATAGTTCAGAGACGTTTAGTACTCTTTTAAACCGTTTAATCGCTCAGCATATGGCACCGATCGATGCCTTATTTAATAAAAGCAATCCGCTTAATATCTATTTTTAGTATTGGCGCCTAATTATATTACTACCTATAATTGATGATGTGATATCGATCACAACATTATTGTAAATAGCCCCAGTTACATATTAATAAACTAAATACATATAAATATCGAAAATTGTTAAATCGCCACGGTAGTTCCGTATATAAAACTGTATTGTACCTTCCATATATCTTTCACCGTAGAAATGTTGTTTCGTTACAATGCATAGTTAGAAAGACACTTTCAATCTACCGATTGGATTTGATACCGACGTGTTGAGATCGAAGCACCTTCTGAGAGACAATACAATAAAAACTGGAACCAATTTAGGACGAACATTTGATGTTTTTACTAAACATTATAAATTTCTATTCGGCCACGTATCAATAAATTTGACGTAGCTTGTACAAAATCCGACTTGCTATTGGCTATTCATCGGTATCACTTTTCTGCTTCATTTTTTTTGTTGGGGGGGGGAGTGTTAATACAATACACTTTTATAGCTGTCCGTTTTTTTCTGTGTAAGAATTTACGCAACGTTTATTCTCCACCCTGTTTTGAATCGGTTGGCCGACAAACCAATTAGGTCGATTCCTCGGTGTGTTCATATGTACATTTAATCGCCCTTTATTCCTCCAATTTGGCCTGGCTTTATTGCTTTAGTACCACTAGACAAAGGCGACTGATTTTCCTCTCGCTTAATTACAAGCAAAACACAATTTCGAATAAAACGAACGAAATAATTTACAATAGGATCTCGTTAATTGGTTTTTATTACCGTCAGAAGTAGCCGTTCAAAAGTTGATTCCTTTCAGTGTATTAGAAGTATGTATCCGATTTGCTGTTTATTGCCCGACTTATACTTGTACAGTACTGGTTTATTATTAAATTTGGCTAGTTCAGATTAGTTTGATCGCAATTTTCTTTATTTAACAATCGGCCTAATTTTGTAGACCAGCCTTTGTCGCGTCATTATTTAATCTACGACAATAGAACTACGACATATGTACATCGTTTTCTTTAATTTTGGAACGGGAATTGTGCCTGTATCAGGCAGCATGAATAACAGCAAAATTTGTGACCGCATTTTAGACGTATTTTATCGTTAAATTTGATAAATTATGAGTCGAATTATGTAAAAACTCCAAGAACAACGAATAATTCTTAAAAGTGATCAATTTAATCTCATCGGTCTGACCTATTTAATAAATTTATATTTACGATTTTAACTGTGACCTAGGTTCTATTCTGTCCAAGCTATAAAGCGAACCCTTTATTTAATGATTAAGCATTATGTATATATACCGTCCTCTTTTTATAGCAAAATTGATTCATCTGTAGTAATGTACTCCAATACAGTAATACTGCAAATATAGCGGAGGAGTTCGTTTCCAGTTCGAACAAACATTAAAATAGTTCTCGCTTATTTTAATTAAACTTAAATAACGTCTACTTACAATCCTGTAGATACAAGTGGCCGCAAATAGCATATATCCGCGAATCATCCTTTCGTCGAGGATAATAACGGGACAAATGAGTTATTGAGCCGTACTCCCGGTTTTATGAGTCGTAAAGCGTTCATACCGCGCTCCGAGAGCAATAAAAAGCCAAGTTATTCAGAACGAAAACCGCCATATCAAATCCGCGTTATTTGTCCCCATTTTACTGGGGCTAGCTGTAATGTCTGGTGGGGTGGGGGATGGGGGACGGATAAAACCTGTCCTAAATTTCGTTCGAATATTGTCCTAAATATTGTTCGTCTAAAGGAGAATTACCTTTGAACAATATATTTGCTTATATTTCTATAACTAGTGCGCCGTACGGGTGCAGTTAGAGACGGTAAAGCGTTTAAAAAGGCTCTCAGCGGGGTTGAATTGGGTGGGTTGGGTCTCAATCAAAATAGCCATTAACCTCCTCTCGAGGGCCCCCTTAGTGTCCCCGCAATTTTTTATACCTTCCCCTTTCCCCGTAATTTATATATATATATATATATATATATATATATATATATATATATATCGTCCGCTTTACCCTAGCTTGTCTCCGAAATTTACGTCTGCACCATGACCCCTCAAGCAGTAACGGATTGCTTACCCTTAAAATCCACTGTCCCAGCCTTCGAACATTTAGGTAGAAGAATCATTAAAATGGAACGATTCCGCCGGGATTATTAGGCCGTAAAAATGTATACCCATTTTGTGGATTATTAAGTGTTTACCTTATTAATGAAATTGAAAAAAAGAAATGGCCCGAACTGAACGACGTGGGGACTCTTGCCATTAGTTGTGGCATTTAGTCTTCTGATGGGCCGGGACATAAAACGAAAAACAGAAGAATACAACAGAAAACAATTTTCTAACAAGCAGTACGGACGTATATCTATACACAGGTCTAGCTGTGAATGTGAAACAGGGACAAAACACTAGGAAGGGTTCACTATGGCAGAAATTATTCGCAATGGAGTAATTACGGAATCCTGTCACAACTATTTAGATATTGGGGATGCGCATGCATTAATAATATTAATATGCTCTGTAATAATATCGGACTGAAACATATATACCATATACACGCCCTAACTTTTGATTAGAAGTTTGTGCTCATTCAGGAAGTGTAATAGAGGTTTTGCAACATTATCGTAGTCCATTAGATACGTTGCAACGTCTGGTTTGTTTCCGTACACACAAATCGTATTCCGTATTACCAGTGTTTAATATTTTATAATTGAAGTTCCGACTGTTTTTATCAAACAAAGATGTTACTTAAATTTAAAGGAAACTAAGTCGTAAAGTTGAACTGTTTACCTGGCACCCGTGTGTACGTTTTTACCACCTTGTGACGTTTCTTATAAAACACACTTTATAATAATTATACACTTAATTTGTAATAATAAGTGTATTTATTATTAAGCTAAAGGTTCTCCAAAAGACGAAGTTTATTTTCATCCACTAGGAAAAGAATATCACTGACATCTGACAAATTCACTCCATCATTCAGAACTTCTATTAAGGCAACTCGATCCGGGCTTCTCTTATATATATATATATATATATATATATATATATATATATATATATATATATAATAGAACAAGGAATAATAAAAGAAATGGAATAAGTTGGATGGGCTTTTCCCGTTACCCATGAGAGATGTGCTTATTCTTCCTGTCATCGAGCATTGTTCCTGAAATTACCCTGAAGGTTATAACTTTAATTAAGCTATGAAGGTGGTAGCGAGCGATCAGTTTTAAAAATTGTGTGGGATTGATTGTTAATCGAATCTTGGGCGTTATTTGTGTTATTTTTAACATAGAATGGTAACATTACAGCAAATATTGCGTACTCTTCTGACTGTATTGTTAAAAGAGTATTACAGAGTACAGGCCAAGTATACTGAGACGGGTGGTGTTGAGTATAAAATTAAATATAAAATAATATTTAATCAAATTTTATATTCCAGTGTTCCCAGATCTTATTTTTTTAATTTGTTGGAGTAATTTCCTAGATAGCCTAAATCCGAAACAGATTTTAATAGAATAAGAACGCATTTATTCCTTTCTATTGTAGTGTATATTTTTTTTATTACGGCGACGAGACTGGCATAAGAAAAGCAGTCGGAGTAATAAACAAACTCATTACCCTCATCATTAGGTCCCATTAAAACTTTACCTTCTCTTTATCCGTCAGTATAATTATTTTTTCCCTGCAAATGAAAGCATTTATTGTGGCGTTAAAACGAATAATGGGTTGATGGCTAATAACTTCCGTTGTTCTAGAAAAAGATAAAGGAAGGTAAGTTTCTAATTTCATCGGTACGGGGCGGTAAATTTTTAGTGGGTCCAAGGGCGGCAGTTACCCCTCGAAACGACCCTAGCTAAAGCCCCTTCACTAAACCGGACTTCAGCTTCCTCCAGCTATATTTTCCTGAATAACAATACCTTTTCTCCCTAATGTCCCGCCGTTCCGCTGAGAGGAACTATATTGTTTAAAACTGATACTGGCTAACATATACTCCCATACACGCGCACTTTAATTTAATTTATTAATTATATTTGACTGCATACTGCTTTGTAAATATCAATTCGGAAATATTCTTCAATGCGCATTTTTATTTCAAAAAAATAAACGAATTTAATAAAATAACATTTCAAATTCAATTTAAATAAAAGACTATCGGTACTATAGTGCCGAATAGAAATAATAAGTATTTTGGATGATAACAATTACGTTAAAATATTATGTGTACTATTATCAGGAGTCGAACCAGTAATAAATATTCGGGATATCAGCGACGGCGCAACTTGCAAACCAGCAATACACGGCAGCTGTCACGGTTTAACCTATCCCTTCTTAATTTAAGGCTCCCAGTTTTTTCATTTATATTTAAACGAATACTGGTTAACTTTATTTTATCGGTTCGTTATAAATTATAATATGGCTCAAGCAATGTGGTCACAGTTTTATGTTATTTTTTTTGTTTGCTTTAATCGCGTTAATTGACTCGTTTTGGTGATCTTTCGTACCTCGAGCATAATTTATTTTGTTACTCCCGCAACTTTCTTCCCACTAGCCTCTTTGCTTTTGTAGTAGCATCGTCAGCACCATCCTAGGATGATTTAGAAGCCGTCGGTTTCACCGCTCGGTTGAGAAAGTAAAGTCGGTGGGTAGATGATATGAAATAAACTTCGTTTATTAACATCGTTATTATTTTATATATAATTACTATTTTGCACTCCGTGAGGAGTTGTAGCCCTGTACTGTGGAACTGATATCGCATTAAACTTCCCCGGGACATTGTAACCCAACAGGTTTATTATGGTTTGCCCTGAAAGTATTTTACTTGTTACTGTCCTTTACGGGCAAGTAAGGACTCATAGAAGGGTTTTATGACGCCATATGAAGTCTATTGGCTTCGGGCCTGTACGAAAAGCCGGGACACTTAAAACGTTACTACCCAACTAAGAGTTTTCCCTCCCGGCCCGCTGAGTACGGTTTGATCTCTGAAGTTTATTAATCCGACAGAACCCGGGCCCTTTGTGCAGGCTCGGCTTACGCCAATAGTAGGTAATTGCGGCGTTATTAGTTTCTCTCTAACAAAACCACGCAATCGAACCGCGAAATAAGGCTCAATGTGCACTGGAGCGCACTTCTACTAGGAATCCCCAAACGGACGGCTTCTACGTGTATATAATATTTCCTCTACTCGCGTTTCGTCACTTTCCTGAATTCTGAACATGCATAATTTATTTGTTATTTTAAGCGACGATTACAATTTTTAAAATTTTATTTAGTGACAGAGCGATTTGATAACATTAGTGTACTTTTGACGGAGAATCAACTCACTCATGTTACTCCCGCACCAGACCTTACTAGACAGTAAGGAAATCATGTGGCCATTTCCTCTCAAGGAGGCGTGGAGAGCTTAAGGTGATGCGAGGAGAGCTGTCGAATCATGGGAGCGATGCGATAGTTTTGAATCAAAGGATATATATCGGGAAGCCGCTAATACATACACGAACAGGACTTTCAAATCGGAATGGATCATGCGGTCAGAAACACATAAGGTGGGGCGTTAACAAATTTTGCGTAGTATGCTTGTAACGATCAGGTGAAAATTGGAGATTTCTATTCTTCCAAAGCCGGGATCATGCAAATCCTCATCAAATTAGACTCTCTCATTATATATACGAGGAGAGAGAAAACACATTTTACCGTAAAACATAACAATTATATACAGCCGGGATATACAGTTCTTGATGCGATTCTGATTGGACCCGGAGTGTACCACAGGAATTTGCAAATCAAACCGTCATGACTCAACAGTCGGCCCGAAAACCGAAGTTGGCATTTGATTTTTGATTCATTCCTTTTTTTACTGACGTGGCTGTGTTCCGATTGCGGGGGTAGGCGTCGCCTCCTGCGGTAAGGCAGGATTCCTAGTTTCTATTTGCGAAACGAGGGCCGGATTTTAAGCGCGGCGAAATTATTATACGGACTTATCGCCGGGTTGCACACCCTTAAGTGAAAAACAGCTGATGGAAGCTTTTAGCTTTTCGAGCGGCCACATCTCTGGCCAAATCCGCGCGTCTCAAGATTTCGCTTTGACGGCGGCTTCGTTTAATAATTACCGCCACCGGCCCCCCCTCCACCATTCCCCAATTACCCAACTACCAACTTCCGGCTCCCAATTACCAACTCCGAACTACCGATTACTTCCCTCCAAACTACGGCCATACTTAATGGGTATTTAATGATTCGGCCCTGGCGCTACCGGCATTCGCGACAATTTGTTTATATATATATATATATATATATATATATATATATATATATACACATACAAAAGTAATTTTAGTGCACTCGATTCGAATTTGGCCCTGTATTCGCCCATAATCGAATGGAGAAATTAGGTCTGCCGGACCGGCTAATAGTATCTGAGAAATTTGCTCCTTCCCTTTGTTAAAACCTTTTACTGAAACGGGTGCCCCCGAAGTGCTCTTAGAAACACCGAATGGCTCGAGATGCAATAGCGCAAAATGATAGGACGACGAAATAGGTCGCTTAGCGTTTTAAATTTAAAGCTCTCAGAAACTGGGACGTAGTACAACATCGGCAGTATTTTTTACTTTTGAGAAAGACAAATTCTCGGTTACGAATCCTGCGTAAACAGTTTATTACGTTCGGCGTACTATTGATATTGTAGAGGCATCAGTCCGAGATGGACCGGTGGCTGTGATATCTGGTAAACTGTTTTGGGCGGGACCGGCTTAGATCCGAATGCCGGGGAACTTGTCGGATTCCTAATCCGCGACGCGCTCCATTCAGAAATCGCAATATCGGTACCGGCCAATGTATATATTTCGCCCGGCCTCCTACTCGTGAAACTCCCACTTGTGAAACGCAGGAAGTCGAATTGAAACGCTCCCGGGTTTGTGACACAAATCTTAACTTTGTTCCCAGCCCATCTTAAACAATCGCGCACCTGACAGAAAAATAGAAAGAGGGCAGAAAATGGCGGTTGAGGAACAGTATAATTATTTTTTATTAACGACGCATTAAATAACAATAATAATGACAATGGCGTACATAATATGATATGAATTTCATCACACGCCCAATTTTCTCTCAATTTTTTGCACTCTAACTATATTAACACGGTGACTGTGCTAACGTATATACGCGTATGTGCCTCCAGACTTATATCTACGTTTTACAAGTCAGGGTGTTATCATAATTTTTTACATTTATATTAACCCACAGCGTGTTATTTTTGGAATTTTGATTCCAAACATTTTGATTTTTGGATATTTCAATTCTATACAATCTATATTTTTCCCTGTACTGAGGTTAAAGAAGGAATAGTCAACTATTTAACATAAAATTCCCGTAGTAAAATGTCAGAAATTAATATCCCGACCAATAAATAGTTATAAGAGGGAAAATACAACCGCTAGCGAATTACGTTTCTATATTTTTAAACGATAATTTTAAGGTTATAAAATAATAATGTCGATTCAATACGACTAAATAATAAGGTAAAGGACAATGAAAATCAAATGAAAATAGGTCAGCCGTTTCGGTCTCTAAGTTGGCTCCAGAATAAATAACGGGTTGATCTTAGATGATTCATCCGTTTTCTACGCCGCTGGCTTTATGCTACGGAGAGATTTTCGTTTGATACTAAACACTGAAAACATCTTTTCCTACCTCGCTTAAAATACCTCCACGTGTGCATCAAGATGTTATAAATACGCACGAGAAGTATAATCACGGTCCAAAAGTCCGGTATAAGTGCGGCCAGCGAAATTCTTGAAAATTCGATAAAAGTTACATATTTCGTAGAAGAGTTAAATCCGATATTGCGGCGAACGTGCCCCCTCCCCTTCCACCCGTACCACTTCCGACCACATTCCGATTAACCTTCTTTTTGTCTAGGGCTGGCGAAATATTTGCAATACTGCCCTGGACGACCGAGGAAAATACCTGCGGTTGGCGAGAGCGAGGGGTTAGAAATGTTTCGTGGCAAGATTTTATTTTTATTCCCTCAGCTCAGCCCACGGCTACATTAATACTGATTTCATTTTCATCGTACCAAGACCAATCAAATACAGTTATTGTTTAGTGATATATACGTCACATGTAATTTTCAGTGGGCCCGGGGTATACCTCTGGCTGTGTTCCTTCAGGAGAATTATTATTTCGGTAATATGGGACTCGAGAAGTTTGATTTAATCAAATCTTTCCGCGTAATAAATAAATTCCTTCGTATATGTCTTGTTGAAATTCTGCACATTATCGGTGAGGAAAAAACCACAGGATTGAATAGAGCGGGTTCAAGGAGACGGCATACCGGTTTTGCATAAACTATAAAGCCCACACAATCGGTACAAATGATTAAATATGCGAATTCAAATTGAATTAAAGACGCCTGAAAAGGAAGTGGCCACGCGACCTAAATGATTAAATAAAATGTTAATAATAATAAATAAATTAAATTAAATTATAAATAAAATAAATAAATAAAAAATAAAAAAAAATAATAAAAAAAGGGGGGAAACTAGTGGGTATCTCCTCTAATTGTTGACTATTGTAGCTAGTGATTTCACCAATCTTGCTTATTGTATAATTTTACAGTTGTAACAATAAAAGAGACAAAAAAAATTGAATTAAGTTTATATCGTCGTATATTCTACACAAGCCTTACGCGCCTCGTAAAGTGCGCATATAAGAAAATATAATTAAGAGAAAGAAAATACGACATAGTTATTACAATCGAAGCTCTAATCGAAAGTCCTCCGAACCCCCAATACCCCCTGGTATGTTTCCAGTCACACTCTTCACCAAGACCTCAAGATACATCCCGGTTTCCCAAATTTCATTTCCGTCTTTCCACTCGTCGAATTCCTTTCCGAAAATATGGAAGCGACTACGCAGGATTTGAACGCCTCCCCAAGCCAATTCAACAAGATTCGTGGAAAAAAGTTCTGAAACAACAACAGAAAAGCGGATTTAAATTTTCAATGGGAGCCTCACTTAACGAAGAGCCGCATTTTAAACAAAGTTAAATATATATCTAAAAATAATAATTTCTTAATTACTTGGGCCGCGCGAATTCGTTGCGTACGTCAAACGCATATTTAATCCGGGCGTATTTCGGAGGGGGGTAATTTGGAAGGGCGATCAAACTTTTGGCAATATCACGGTAGCCGGGCAACGCACGCACGCCCCCCCCCCCCAGCCTAGCTTCGCGAATTCCGTTAACAACTTTTTTAATTCTCCGCGGTATCGCTTTTCATTAAACTGAAGGGCCCTAAAATCGGAATAACCGAAACACGGGACGCTTTTGTGGGCGCCTTCACGCGCTTAGAGAAGCTACGGCCGCAGCGACTCCAAAGGTACCAAAGGTTGCCGCGTGCCCACTCCTCTAATTAGTCCCGTTATGGACTAAACGAACAAAATTACGTCCGTTTTAGAGTGTTAAGACTAAGAATATTTTTTTATTTCCCCTTAAATATGATCCAACGGAATCCAAACGTAACGGCCGAAAATATCAAGGAAAATAACCGACGCACCCTTCTACGCCTCCGACCTCACTTTCCGTACAAAAGTCCCCTTTGTCCCCTTGCCATACAAAAACGCATCAAATTTCACTCCCGAATGACCCATCATCCTAATCCAACGGTCATTCCCGACGTTCCTTATAGACGCCTGAAAAGGAAGTGGCCACGTGATCTAAACGTACCGGATAAATAAATAAAATTTTAGAAAAAGGAGGAAAACCAGTGGATGTAATCTCCGTTATTGTCTACCGGTTAATAGTGCTATTCGAACATCAACCATCGCCCATTGTATTTTTCAGTTGTGACAGTGAAATAGTTTAAGAAATACATAATATACACGATATTTATGGTCATTCTCTCGTCATTCTACTCCGGATACTGCCTGTCGACTCGTTCTGTAACCTTTACTTCCGAAATAAATTATTCCTTTTCCTTGCCGACGGTCTCTCCCCACGAATCTCCGTTAGGGATACCTTTTTCCTCGTGTACTTCAATATGCCCGTTCATCGTCCCCGAAGGCAATTATCAGTTAAATTTTTAATCGAACGGGAACTCGGTTCGAAGTCGATCTGAGCAGTCTACAGCGTTGGTGGACTCGCTCCTTATCCCGGACCTGTTGTCACAGCTTATACCCCCTATAAACTTATAAGTTCCTACATTTTAAGTTCATTCGGTTAAAGTGCAATCCGACCGAATAATTCGGCCAACGAGTCTGTTATAGAATCGGCTTTCGCATTTCAATTTTCCCGTGCCGACACAAGTGGCGGCGGGCTGGGCATAATGGGACGGCCGAAAAATGGGCCGTAATTAACGGAAATGAAAGGGGCGGTTGTTATGCTCGGGGGAAGGGGATCGACTGCAATTTCGACGGCTGGTAGTGGCGCGGGGGGGAATGAATGGGATCCGTGCGCCGGTAATATTATTTGAGCGGAGGGGCCAGATTTGAGTAAGGCGCCGCTCAAGTAAACATGTCCCCGCATCCAATCTACCCTCCCCACCCACTCTCCGTTTCAACGGGCCTCCCACGGAGAATAGGATATAGTTTTATTTCAGACAGTATAACAATCGCCCGCTTCACTTACGCGGACTCACTTTCTGCACTTATTGTATTCGACTGAGCTCGTGTAGAGACAACGCTCTACGCGAAGAAAATAAAGAGGAAACGTTAGTTGTTTTCCATTGCGCCCATCCAAATGTCACGACTGCATGTAATAAAGAGTTTTATTTTCTGGAACTATGAAAATATATCTAGGCCGAAGGGTTATAAAAGTCCAATGCAACAAAGCGCCAGGCAGGAAACAGTGTCCAGAATAATAAAGCGAAATTGTGATCCGAATTATAAATATCGATACTAGTTAGAGTTTTTAAAATCGTCTTGCAGTTTTTTACTAAAATGTCGGTGGTTAAAAGTTATTTGACTGTAAAAATGAATAGGCAGTGTAAAAGTACGGCGTTGTAGGTTTTTTTTATTGTTTACGCGTTTACCATTGTTAATATCGTGGGATTTAGGTTTTGAAAGCGTTCAGTCCGTATTGCGGAAGAATTAAAATGGGTTCGAGAGTTTCGTAAATTTTTCAATACTATAATAATTAATACAACTACGCTCTATCCCTCATTACAGCATTCTATCAATATACTACGGTCACGATGCACTTATTTTAATTAATCCCCGTACGCAATATATTAAGTTTTAATTAATGGCCGCAATCCATTATGTCGA
The DNA here is from genome assembly GCA_019843655.1 of Lethocerus indicus. Classification (NCBI taxonomy): domain Eukaryota; kingdom Metazoa; phylum Arthropoda; class Insecta; order Hemiptera; family Belostomatidae; genus Lethocerus; species Lethocerus indicus. The sequence continues at coordinate 24,612,194 of JACDQD010000001.1, forward strand.
ATGCGTAATCCTCTTTTGAAATTTAATAGCCGTGAGTAGGCGAGGATTCTCCCACCCATTCATATTTACGTCGGGACGGTAGTATCGGAAATTCCATTGACAAGCCACACCTGAAAACAGAGGATTTTGGGAAAGTCACGCCGTCGTTTACGAGCCATTGACGCGTAAAGGGAGATACAAATTTAAAGCGACCTGGTGCGAATGGGAATGGAATCGGGTTATTGTCGAGGGTTCGGTGGTCAAATTAATCGCTTAAGTGGCACAAACGGGAGCGCCGCCTTCAACAAGGACGGGAAACGTTTCGGGTTTAATGGATGGCCGTTCGGCAAATCCCAAGTTAATTACGGCGTCGTGTTTAACACCCGGAGACTGGCTCCTACTTAAGTGATACCCTACTGGGGTGTACACAGTAAACAAGTTTTATTAACAACCGTTATTTATTCTAATTAAAACAATAATTAGTTTTTCCCGAAATTAGAATAACCTTACGAATTTTCCTCCGAAATGCAATATTTATTGTATCAAGATGTAGCATGTTTGCTATACGAGCGCATTTCAGCATATATCTGTGGCTTTCTTCGTGCATGAAAGGTTAGCCAGTAACGTTGTACGATTCGCGAATGTTTCAAATTTAATATCATATTTAGGTACTAGTATTAACGCGATACACTCGCCGTAGTGGATAGCCTGGGATTTCTCCTGTCTCCTGTCGTTATGTCGAATCGTGTGATTAGAAACGTACCGGGGGCATTAAGAACGGTTCGAAGGATTTTTGACTGTAATCTCCGGATGCAGGGGTGTCAGAGTTCTTAGTGGAACCTCACAGTTCTATTCCGTGTACCGACGTGGCTGGAAATTTATCCGACTGCAGGGTACTGTCGGAAAATATATCCCGGCCTTATTATTGTCGCGAAAAACAATTGTAACGATGGGAGTGGATATTTTTCGCGACCGGCTCGCACTTACGGTCGCCGTTTCGTTAATTGGGTACGAGATAGGATATCGGAGTGTAGTGGAGGTGTCATTAGAGGGCGGGGGTTTCATTTAGGGGGGGGGGCAGCGCCGAGAGAAATTGAAAGGGAATGCCCGAGGGTGTTTACATTCTGGAGTCGGAGGAAAGCTCATTTGTCAGGGCCCCCGGCCTCGTTAAATCATTTTGCAGAGAAATATGTGGCGCCCGTGCCCCAATCTTCTGCCGCGCCCGAGACATGTAAACATTTCAACTTTGTTAGTTGGACGACCCGGCCATTCATTTCCCTAACTGGTGGCCCCCAAACTGTTTCTACTTATTAATTTCAAATAACGATAAATGTCACCGCACCGTTCTTTTGATAGAGAATTTCTTAGTTTCGTCGAATGATTTCTGATAAGCTCGCAATCGATTCAAATCAACTCCTAGACAGATCTATTCAGGATAATGAATGGAAGTTCCGGCTTGCTCGAATGGGCCACGCGGATTTGTTATTTTTAGCCTTTTCAATTTTTATTTAGTCGGAATTTTAAATTCGATTTAAAAGTTGCTTTATCGGTTTTTATATATACTAGTGGTACATAGCATATACCAACCAACTTTTTAAATTTTGTATCACATAAATAGGAAGCAAAAAAATGGTTTAAAAATGTTTTTGTGGTTCTAACCTAGTGCATCCAAAATAGGGTATCATAGTCAAAGAATAAAAACCTTTTTTTATATATACTCTTTAATTATATGCATAAATGTAAATGAAACGTATATCTTATAATAAATGCGAGTTTAGTTAATAATAAAGGATGAGACACCAAGGGGATTTATCCCCTTGTGTAGTTTAACATACCTGTTTTGTGGTCTGCGAGGGGTTGGAATACCGTAAATGTGTTGTGTTTCTGTCTGGGTTTATTATTCAATAATTTCTCGACTTATTATTGTTGAGGATTATTGTGACGGTTTAGGTTGGTTAATGAATATTATTTCGATGTCCTTTTCAGCCGCTGTTACTGCGTTTTTTAACGCGACATATCGACAACCTTAATTAGTCTGTTCTCCAGCCATATAAACAAACGGAATTTTAGCTTTTGTTTACGTGTCAAAATAAATGTCATCGTTGGATGTCGCATGCATTTCTAGACCAGTTAGACAAATTCATTTTTTAACGAGTAAAAACTGTTTAAAATAAAATATAAAAAAGGATTCTTCGGAATATTTATTTAAATATTTAGCGCACCACCAGCAATTACGTATACTAAACCACTACTAGTGCATGTATCTCAGTTTGACGATCAGTGGTATATATTAATGCCCATTTAAATATTATATAATGAACTCTTCTTTCGTACCTGTCGTAAAGCAACCGAAAATTGACAGTCGATACAGAGGGTATTGTCACACTGGTTTTTCAATTCGGCGATAGGGGTTCCGATATGGGTTGGGGGCGTGGGAGGTCGGAAGCTAGCAAGTATCGATCTCTCGGACCGGTATCGATTATGTTCTCCCGCCTGCCCCTCCAACCGAAAGCCCCTCCTCCTATTTCCTTTACCCCCTGTTTATTCCGATAATCTTCGCGGGCTCCTCGCATAATCCGAATCCAACCCGGGGAGAGTCCTCTTGTTGTCCGAAAGGCCCGAGGAAAAAGTCCCTCCGGTAATTGAAATGCGAGCTCTTGGAATGAGTCTTCATGCGCGGCCCCCAAGTGTCGCCACTGAGCGAGCGTACTCGGAAACTTTACCCGCTCTAGAAGTCCCAAGTACACTCCGACGGTTTACCCCGGCACCGCTAAACAAAATAGCCAAGCTTCGGACGACGATAGTCGCACCCGGTCGGGCTTTTCAAACATACGGAACACTCTTGTGAGCAATTTTCCTCAGCGGAATACTTAAGTTAATATAATTTTTATTAACGCCATTTTTGAGACAGAAAATATACATAAATAACTTTAAACGGAAGCTTGCGCCCGATGTCCTTGATATTTCTACTATGGACGTATACAAAAAGGCCACCCTCATTTCTTCCTCTTAATTAGTCAGTCTTTCCCTCTTTCTATTTTTTATAATGTGGAAATCGGAATTGCGACTAAGTCCGGTTCATTATTGCGGAACACTTTTGAAATGCTTACGTAACACCGGAATTGCATTGTCGTCAGAGATGGGAAGGTAAATCCGTTTCAAAAATGTATCCGAACTATAGCACACGTCGCTTGACAATATTTTCTACAGTGTAAAACGAATGTAACTTACTCTTTAGAAAGCCGACACCGATAAATTATCCTTACTAGTCCTTTTATAAGTCGTATCGTAAATGTGACTAAACAGGTCCTGTATTCATTTCGCCGGATTGAAGGGGACAGTGAGTGGCTCGACAATCGTGACGCGGAGCAATTATTTCAGCGACAGAATTAATTAATACTGAGACAAGTCTCGGGTGGTATAAAAACTAGAGAGAGGTTCATTTAACTCTATTTGATATTCGAGTTTTCCACAAACCCGGTTATATAAATTAAAACTTCCCTTGCTCGTCCCGTGAAATCTTTTTGTTCTACATCAAAAAGGAAATTTATATTAGAAGGGGAAATGCGACAACCGGAACGGCAGTTATTTGCTCTGACAACTAAATTAATAATTTCGGAAGCGAAAAAAGCGGTATTGGATCGTTGTGTATTTATTTCTGGATTTATCTATCTATCGCGCCCTTTTACAGTTTACTTCTTGTTTATTTTGTAAACGGTTATTTATACAAAATTCCGGTTTTCACCGGCAACAATACATAAGGGCGTATCGGAACGCAAATTAAACAATATAAAGTAACAAAGGATTAAAACTATTATTAAATGCAAATGCAGCGCGCGATCGATTCACTAGTATAAATGTGAAATGTTGCTTTAATTTTACCCGTCAATATCTTGTCTCCCAGTTAACCGAATAGATTCTTGATTTAGATTTTAAATTTTGTCACCCCCAGTTCACGATAATATTACCATTCATAAAACTCCAGTATACCAAACGGAATGTTCCTTAACAAAAAAATGCGGATAATAAAATCCTCGTCTTAAAGAAACTGTATGCTCCAAAAACAGTCTGTCCGGTATTGTTCGAGCATTATTGAAATAAATGTGCGTCCGACTTGGTTGAAAAACCCTTTCTCTTTATCGTGTGACTCGATAATGGTTGGTAACCTCCCAATAGAAATTTCACTTCAGGTATATAGAATAGAATTCGCTAACGGAGAGACTTGAGGTCCGAAAGTGCGTAAGTAAAGGTGGGTCGGCCCCGGGGTCCGGTCGCTAAGCGACGGGCTTTGTTTTGCCCCACTCAAACGCTCAATTTCCCGGCGGGGCCGTTGGACAAACTGCCCCCGGGGGCAGAAATTTCGGTTCGTCGAACATCTTCCCACCGCCACAACCTGCCCCCATCAACAATCCACCGTTTGTCACTAACTCCGGCGGTCTCCGGTAGGATCGCGTAATTTTTGGGAATAACCCTCGGTTGGCAGTGGTTGACCCCCCCCCCCGCTCTTACGGAATTTTGGAAATTTGGAAACCACCCGGGCGGGCTCCCTGAGGGTATTGTCAGCTTCTGGCGTTTCGGAACTCTTACCGATTCCATCATCAGCACCGTTCGAAGAGTAGGACAACTCGCCAAAGAGACAATAAAACCATCTGAGCGGGCTCGATTTGAAGGCTTTTTCCCTTTCCTTATGGGCGTTGTTTGCCACTGTAGCCGAGGCTGTTTCCAAACGCAGGAAAAACTCCAGAATTCTTCCCACAGTATTACGCGATCCTCCCGGAAATTAGTGATAATTCAAGAATGAAAACCGTTTAATAAATTTGGATTCATTTAAAGGAGAAAAAACGATGTAGTTTTCATGTAAAACTACATGTAAAATGTACGTTTTCATTTTCAACTGATATAAAAATAAATATCCCCGCGAGCTATCGGTAGCTTTGATCGACGATCTGTCAATCCCTGTGTTCATTTGGCCCGATGCTAAATTTTGTCGCCCCCAAGTTTAATAAATCGGCCCTTTGGATTCGGACATAGCATTGCCCTTAAATAACCCGTTTAGCGGTTATTATCGGCGGTATATTTCGGTATTTTCGAGTCTTTCGATCGAGTCATCGCATTACGGGTGAAAACGGTTCGTTAACAGTTAAACATTGTAGAATAAAAATTTTCGGAATTGAATTAAAAAAAACCATTCCCAGGGGTTCCCGCGACTGTGAATGACGTCCTTTTTTATGCGGACGCCTTTTGTCGACAATTTATTCCCTCCGACGTTCGAAATGATTTCCTGATATAATTGCCATTTTGTTTAGACCAAACCAGACTTCGTCAAAAGCGAGTGGGATAATTCACCTGTGGAATGTCTTTTTATTCCACGCTCTCTTTTGTATTCTCGTTATAAGGAACGGCAGAAATGAAAAACCACTCGGAATAGAATACACAAGGGGGATTACTACTAAAAGCTAATCATTCAGAAAGGAAATAAATCGTTCTTTTATTTTTGGTTCTTTTTTTATTTTCAATAAACACTCGAAATCTTCAATGGATTCTGCAGTTTTCTCCCTGCGTGAATGTTTTACTGAATTAGTGTGGGTATGCCCACGCCACTAGGAGGTCTTGCTTTAATACCTAGATGTACTCTTCTGGAACAAAAGATACACCGAGGAACCTACATAATATGTTAATTATTCCTGGTCGAATTCCTGAGTGCGAATATCTTTTAGCCACTGTAGAGACTTCACGTTTAATTCTCAAATTCATTACAAACGTATATAATAATTATAGTTAATTTTTTGAAAGGGACTTTTAAATGAGGACGAATACAATAATCTGCTAGCTATTCGAAAAAATATGGAAAAAGAATGAAAATTTATATTGATGAAATGGCGAAAAGTTTCAAAAGGACTAGTTATCGACAGCAATTTGAGAATCCTGTTATATGCGTTGAGAAGAAGTTTCAGGTCAAAGAAGGATGCAGAGCGGACGGAAAGTTTTTTGAGTTGGCTATTTCCGAGTTTATTAATATTCCGGGAACAAATAATACTCGAAGGTACTGATATTTCTGTATCGCTTAATGTGAGCGCAATTATTTTCTTTACTTAGCAGTTGGCCTTAGTATAGGACCGGCCGACGGTCCAGGCTTTTCCCTCCGCGGTTGACCCCCCAAAGCCGGTACGGAGAAAGCCGTTCTATTTTCAGCTCCCGAGTTCTCAAGTCCGTTGTAAGAGTTCTCAAGTTGGTGGGGGGGTGGGGGGCTTGACGAGGAGCGAAAAATTAATATCGGGTGTGTCCGGACCTCGGACACTTTTTCCAATAAACGGCAATCAATTTGGGCCCGACTTTGGAGAGGGAGGGGATCCCGCGGTCGACTTAATCAAAGTTGCGGTAAGCCCGCCTCCTCCTTAATTGAGACAAATTGTATAGTCGAATCGCCCGCTTAATTGAATCAAAAGCCTTGCCCAAGTCAGCGTAAAAGGCATTAGTCGGGGCCCCAAGCCCCTTCCGCTAATTCTGTCCCGCGTAATTGACTAATAATTAATAACACGTGCCCGCGTATATATAATAATTAGATTAAACCGCGGATCTGGATTCCATTCAACTGGACGGTCGAATGGGCGCAGATATTTTTTCGAAATTTCGCAATGTTACACAATTTTCATTAGTACATGACACGAACACACGAAATGATCGTTGTTGTTACAACTGGATAGCTATTGAAATACCCGATATCTCGTTTTTAAATACCTGCCTTATATTTACGGCAATGGCTGCTGGACCAGTTCCAGTTATCGGCTAGATGCCGCGAAAGTTAAGGATATTTAGATATATATATTTGATCATCTCTCAATAAGCTTTCGCCAGAAGAATAATAGTGATGACGAGACTAGGAGTATGACTTCGGAGTACGGAACGGAAACGCCCTCCATCTCCGATCGGGAAAAAGTTCAAAAGGCAACCGGGTTCTCGAGTGGCTGTATTGAAACACCGCGTGTGAAAGGGTGCAACAATGGAGGGAGAGTCCATTCTCTTACTGTACTTTTATATCTTAGTATCTTACTGTACTATTATAGTATGGAAGATGACGGCAAGGAGCTCGGAGAAATGGGGCGACTTCGTATTAAGCGCAGAGGACTTCTTGTCCGTCTTCACCCCCGCCCTACCTATACTGCTGACCTTTCATCTTTTCGCTCCCCCGACAGCGGCCCTCCGAGGACGATTTATTCATCTCCGAAGCGTGACCAATAGGCCATTCATTTTTTTAACGAAGAATACTCGTTCTAACGATAGGAAAGCGCGTCGGCTGACTGACAAAGCGTGTTGAAAGCGAGCCAACAAACTCGCAATATAAAAATCCATATTGAAACCGAGACGGCGGAGGGTGCGGCCTAGAATTGTGGTGTGCCACAAACACGTCCGACATCGCTCGCATCCAGAAATTTCAGTCGAAAGTCCTTCCTTAATGCTGCCTGCTGTGTATCGAATCGCATCGTTCACCACGACCTCTACATGCCGACAGTTGATGAATTAATATGATCATTTTATCCATATCGATCTCATATTTGTACCAATCCAGTTCGTCATTGGCGACCGATGAATACCTGCAACCGGTGAATATAATCGGAATTCGTTCCTTTATTAATTTCACCGTTGAGGGTCGACCTTTCCGACAATTCGTCCAAAGCAGGGCGTGTTGTTGCGGATCAAAAGCTTATCGGTTATCGTGCCCGATGTTAATTGTCCAATAATTAATATCGCGCCCACGCAGCGATTTCATTAAACCGATAGGATGAGCCCCGATCGTACCGGTAAATTGTCTACCGGCGGTATTTCATTAGGCCTAAAAAAATATTCCAAGCATTCCGTTTAAATGGTTTCTTCCTGTTTACACGACAAATGGACCGTCGCCGACATTATCATCGACAAAGGACGTCCTAAATCTGTACGCAAATGTATTGGTAATCAGAGCCTGTTATTTGTTTTACTATTCGTTTTAATGCATATTTTGTATGCATTTCGCCGCGTTTTGGCCCAGAGCAGATCAAAAGCCGAAGTCCCCGCAAATTCCTTCCCGAGTAATTGTCCCGACGGGAACTTCCATGAGGAGCTTTATCCCTAATTACTCTACTATTATTACGCCTAAATACGTCTTCTATCAGAGTAAATATTTTCGTAGCCAAATTCCAGTTACCGGAGCTCTCGTAACTGTAGGACTCATTTTATTGTACGCTCAGCTATAATATTACTGTATATTACTATACAGTGAAAACTAACGAATGATATCGCAATAATTATTCCGTCGTTTATAAATGATGTTACCACTGGATTCGTGATTTGTTCGCTAAAACTTCTATTTCTTTGTATTTCTTGTTCTCTCACGCGGTAACGTGAAGAACCTGATTAACTGGGGTTTTTTATTCTAAAAATATCTTCAGAAAACGCCTTCCGATTACGGTAGGATTTTTAAGTATCGACCTGTTATATTACATAAAACTGTATTCACAGTAACTTATATAGAGTAGTTGAAGTATAGTGCATGCTTCCTTTCTACTCGTGCTTTTACTCAGACGCCCGCTGTCTTTGGCCGACGGATTGATTATCGAATAGTTATTAACAGACGATCCACATAACAAAGAATGAAACTTCGACCTTATTAATTAGACTTTCGAATTTTCTATTTTGAACTTATAAAATTTTTAGGACCGTTTTTCAGCCGGCCTTCCGAGCAGCGTTTTGTATTTTTAAATAAACCGATCCGTAATTGCGTTTGTTTCGGATGAATTGTTGGAAACAAAACGAGAAATCCTTTTGAACAACCGGCTGAAAACGATTGTCCCGTTATCTTACGGTCGGATCGACGTTCGTTTATCTCGCCGGATACGTTTCAAGCCCTACCATTTTGGCTTTTGCCATTTTTAAATTTGTCGGTTGCGATTACGTTTAGCTGCGAATTCTATATTTGTTTTTGCTCTTTCGCTGTATATTATTGTCAGTCGCGTGCGGTCCCGACATTCTACGTTATATTTTGGGACGCATTCAGGCAAAATGGTATAAATAACCGAAACCGTTATTACCAAAATACGATAAACGGTGAGCTGAAATTGAGACGCGTCCGATTTCATCGCCAAATTATAATTACGGTTTTGTAGAAGCGATTCGTCGAGTCGTTATTGACTTTAAAATATCCCCACCACTAATCAGAAAATAATGTATCTTCAACAACGCGGTTCGTAACCCTGTAACAAAGTATGGGACGAACGACAACCTCAGTGTTCACGAAAGCATTATACATCGGTACCTAATAATACCGTTCCGGTGTTTTCCGACAGAGTAATTGGCCATGTTAAGTAGTGTTTGGGCTTGCTTCCATTTAAAAATGAACCGAGAGTGTTCCGATTGGGATGCTCCTCTTCTGGTCGTGTTCGGAAGTGTTGTCGAGGGGCCGGCGATGCCTATAACATAGTAGGGCCGTTTGATTGATGGCCGACTGCCGCTATTAAACTTGAACTTTCCCCGGTATAAATATGACGCCGGTCAAACCGGCTTCTCTCCGGGGTCGAACGAGCGACCCCCATTTCAGGACCCACCTTGAAAAATTTATATGAAATTCCTACGGGGGATGAGGGGCGAGTGCTAAATGCCCTTTATTCTTGAAGGGAATTCATCGACAGAAATCGTGTACGTTTCGAATCGGTTAACTTCGAAACGGGGACTCGAAGAGTTGTCTCTCACTCTACTACCTGTCGATCGATGGGATATTTTATATTTTAGACCCTGACCGTTCGTGGTGACATTTGGGAGTGATTCTTAGCAGCTAAAAAGCAGTCGGCTATGTTGGAATTTTTCTTCCATTGCTCCTAACCTATTCTCATTACGCATTGACATCTCGGACTAACATAATAAGATTGGCTTATGACTCATTACACATATGTTTCGCGTACTGTTGTGTAATGTATTGAAATATTTAGTTTTCTCGGTCTTCAGTCTCCTCTCGCTAGGTTGGGGTTTTGCTAGACCCGATTCTGTGACTCGCCATCTTCGGTTACAGTGTGAGTCGTTTTGGCACATGGGATGCATGTGGGGCATCCCGTTCGCAATGTCTCATACTTCAGGAGTTTGTCCTATGAAACCTAGAGAAACCGGTCTAGCATAAGACCAAACCGGAGCGAGGGGACAGAAGACTACAGTATACCAATACCCAGAAAAGAGATATTGCAAAGTAGTATTGGAATATGCAACACGATTTGATCGCTATATATCATTTATATTCTCTTTCTATGTGTGGTCTGCCGGACCTCAGGGGCCATGAACGAAGACATCCAGAAAAGACATATCGAATGATTTAAAACTGATTACGGTCTTAAAATTATAATTACACGTTGGCGTGCGATTGTTAGTTGGGGCCGCTTAAAATTAATTTGTTCGGAATAAACTATTTCTGTTTTCGATTCCCATACATTATACCGACAATTTGCGCAAAGGCTAAGTTAGGTAACTTGGAGGGAGCTGCATTGTTGCATAAACCGGAGCAACAGATACCGCCCCATATTTTTTACCCCGCACGTCGATTATATTACAGATCGTGTGTGCCACCACGGCCAGCAGCCTGTAGTCAACGGTGTTAACATTTTCGGCAGCACGAAAATTAATTTTTTTATCTCTCCCGAGATCTCGTGTCCTAAAAAAAAATAATGGATTAAAACTGTCCTCCTTTTTTTACCGAAGAAAAATTATTCCTGCAATTATCGAGCTTCTCGTCAGAATATCAATCCCCATATTTTTCGCAAACTACGGGTTATTTCCCAATGTACGGTCCCACTGAACCTTAACCCCACAACAATCGGTCGACTGTACCGCCCGCGTTATTTTACATAGCTATTGGTGAACATATATCCATATATGAAGAAAACTCGATAGTGGGACGGTGCATTGGGATTTACCAACTTGTGTATTATTTACTGGAAGGTGGTTCCACTCAATCCGACGTTTTTGGAAATTAGGTACAGAACATACAGTATGGTATGCTGTACATGACCGTAAGCGATTATGAAATCTCTGGAGAAACATTTCTCTGTCTCCGACTAATCCGTTGAAAGGTCGAGTCGAGGTCATAAACCTTGTAATGGGCTCACAGATGTAATTAGTTTTTATGCCCGTATCGGCGTTATATACACCGGCCTTATTGCAGAAGTCATTACCGGCTCGGAAATCGCATTAAGTTATTACCGGCCGCGGTTTATGCGGCAGTAAAGCTGGAAGAGAGAAAGGGGACGCGGCGTGTATTATTGGGCACCCAGGTTTACGGCCTAACCGGTCCGGAGACTTAACCGACAGAAAGGGTCCAGAATCATCGTCGGCAATAGAAATTAACCCCCCACATCGCCGGAAATTATGCCAGAAAGCATTTTCACTTAAGTTTCTTCAGAATGACATTCCGGAATTACAATATCCTTGTGGCATTTTAACCCTTTCGCTACTACGGGTGACTATAGTCACACGCCAGAAAACGCCGCTTATACACGAACGCCGCGTCTCTTACAGAAATGGAGCCGAAAATCAAGGCAGATGCTGTCAACTCGATTTTTTCAGTTCGCAAACAATTGCAAGCGCTATTGCAATGTTTATTTCTTTCGACAGTGCTTTGTCATTGGCCTCTGGCACTCGAATTTATAATAACAGTTAGTCGTAATTTGAATGCGTCAGACGATAGGAACGAAACCTATACGCGATAAAACTGCATTAAATTTATATAAATATTGTAAATTGTGGTATAATCATTTTAAATTACAAAGTAAAATTATAATGTTAGAAAGTCGTTTTTGAGACAAAAGTCTCGGCTCCGAATGTTAAAGACTGTGCGCGCTTAATGTTCGCACTTTCGGCACGGTGCTCCGTTCCACGCAAGCCACTCCGCGGCGGGCGAAAGGGTTAATAAGGGGGAGTGTACACTGAGATTGAGGCCTGTTAATAGTTCTAACCTTCTACGTTCTTCTCACTACTTTAGATAAGTACAACAGGAAAATCGTGGTATTCGTTGTTCGCCTTAATTCCCAGCTAATATGGGCTCTGATTATTTAATCTACTGAATTAAGGCGAAGCGTAAGGAACCGGAATTAGGTTCAGAATTTTCCTTTCACGGCCGTTCCGAATATTTCACTGTATAAGGTCAATAAGATTTACCTGTACAGAAACGAAAGTCAATACATATCGGCATATCGGTTGAATATGTTCCACGTTATCACACTTGATCGCTGTGTCTTCAAATTACATATGCGAGTATGGCGTTCCCGACATATCATTGAATTTGATATGCCAACAAACGTATTCTATTCCATGATACCTTTGTACATTTTGATCTCGGAAATAGAAGTAGTATTCAAGCTTAAAAAAAACAAAACATGAAATCTTAACTTTACTGAATCCAGTAAAATGTGAATAAGTGATGTGTGTATAAGTGATACAGTGGTATATTTCAGTAGTATAACAGAGTTATAATATTTGTTAAGTGTTATCAGCGTTGTTGAGTTCATATTCAATGCTATAACTAGTAAACCATTTAGTTGTGACTGTGTAAAGTATGACTTCAAAGGATAAACACCAGGTGTATAAGTGCGTAAATAATTGCGCGTACAAAAAAAAAGATAAAACATCGATTGGAATGGTTTTGTTTAAGGCATTACTGAATCAATTTAAATATTAAGAACTGGTCCGCCCCAAAATACTCGATGAGGTTGAATTATTGGAATTCATTTATAAGGGGAATAAATTGGAAAAATATTATTGATATTTATTTCGGTATAAAAATAAATATGGAGGACAGCGACTGGAAATTTAATGTTTCCAATTAACTTCTTATAAAGTCCATGTTTCTGGGAGAACTAATTTTCCCCGATTCGAAATATTTCTTATCTCAGAACTAACTTATAAAATAAAAGGTCGAAAATTAAAGCGCCCAATTTTCGAACTCAGTGCAATCGTCGTCTCTTATTAACTTTCAAATAACACTAAATTTATATCGTCCGAAACGAATTGGTTTACCTTTGCAACCGAAGTTATTTTATTGGTAGTTTTCGCATTTCCCGTTAAATAAATAACGACCTCGTAAGTGTTCAAAGGGTAAATGTTTGCTCCGAATTGCTAAATATCAATTGTTAGTCTTTTTAGCTTCAATAAACGAAATTAAATTCTTGTTAGTTTTACTAATTCACATCGTCGTTCAGAACGATAACGTACGACTGATATCGCAACTAAATATCTGACGGTTACTAAGATCAGCCAATCATTGATACGAGAGTTAACTTCATTTACACACCGCTCGCAATAGTTTAACTTGTCAATATTTAAACTGCATATAGACAGTTCAGTGGTGTTTAAATTTATGTTAAGTAGTTTATTAATAGTGTAAACCATATTAAACGCATTAAAAATGATTAACATGACAATTAACACGCATAAGCTTCTTATACAGAAAATCACTCGTAAGTTACGATTATAAGTATATTGCAGTGTTTCATCGGCTGGAAATTTAAATTTTTGAAAAACCCTTTTCTCGTAGAAGTCGCGTCCTAATATACTCCCACTAATATACCTAATATAAAGTTGCCAGTGAAAAACATTGTGGTAAACGTCTTCCTTTTCCTGAGTGCCTTCCCTCGGTCTACACTTTCGAGCATCCCTAAGGTGACGTTCCCTGCTCTCTCGCGTTCTTAAGATATTTTTCCATATTCCATTATATATTTTTCATATATCTTTTCCTTACATTTCCTATTTTATCTGACTCGGGCTCCAACATTAGACTCGTTTTCTCGCTTCCGACGCTACGGCCCCGAGTGGTTTTTGTAAAAATTAGCTATACGAAGTCTGGCGGCTCACCAAATAAATAATGGGACTCCATTTAGGGTCTAGGCGCGGCGAATATTCTCCGAACAGTCCGTATCGTCCTAGCACTAGCGTGGAATAGAAACTGAATAGCCGTCATAAAAAGAAAGGGTTTACGGCGAGACCCCAAATGACTAGGTAGTGATGCGGGCTTTGCCTAGGATTTACCGGAGCCTACTTATTTATAGTATGCGCTAGGGGACGATTGAAAGGTGCTCGGCTCCAACACTGTATCTAATGGTCCAATGGTGATCCGGTAGGGAAGGGGATAAAGTTTATGCGGGCAATTAAACCATTCGGGCCACTCCTGAAAAGAAATTATTCCGCGACGGATCAATAACTAGAGTACTGAAAGTTTACAAAAGAACTCGGTCAAATTTAGTCTTGCCTAAAGTGGAGAATTATTCGCAATCTGTTCTACTTTGACTGTTCTCTCTCTTCGTTATATCGATATGTTTCGTTATTTTCATTTCGTAATATTGAAATACATATTATTTATTTATAATAAATCAGGAATTAATTGCAACGCCCTTCCTGGAAATTCCGCTTTAAGTAAAGAAAGCGACTTGTGTTCCTGTCATTTTTAATTTAAGCCCTTTTGTTCCCGAGTCGGTTTTAGCATTCGTTAATTTCATATTTCCTAAAAGTGCCGTCATTGGACGGCTTCTTTTATCATGTCATTCAGGCGAGAAACATACACTCAACACTTGTACACATAATTATGATATAATTGATTGTACAAAAAATAAAAGAAAAAAAACCTCCTCAGAGGCGGTCGGGTCACCTATTTTTATTTTCCTATTAATTTTCCATCGTTGAGGATTATTGGATATTACAAAACGGGAGGTCGACAATGAAAAAGAAAAAATAATTGGGTCGTAGTGTCATAGGCGGAGGTGAAAAACTTGGATTGTTCGTTAATATTTCCGGCATTTTAATGAATTAAATATCGGAAAAAAATAATAATTACAAATTATTTTTAGCTGGGTAAATTCCACAGTTATCTGAGCAATTTTTTTTTTAAATAACAGTTGTTTAACCTTTTTTGGGGCATTTTAACATTAACCTATAACCGTTGAGATGCCTGGCTACTTGCCCTTAATTAATTAATAACATTTAAATGTACATCGCCAGTTACTCTGTTTTAATTCAGGTACAGCCTAAAGTGGTTGCGCAGTGAACTTCAGTATTTCAGAGCGAATATTATTATTCGAACCTGAAACTATATTTTCTAGTGAAAAGAATCAAGAAACGGATACTCCTCTTCGAAATTAAGTTCTTTCCTAGTTTTCTTTATCTCCGTATTTGTTATTCGGAAATTTCAAAGGTAGCTTGCCCAATTTATTCAGAATTCAACAAACCTTCACTATTTGAATTCTACAGACTGGAGTCTATCCGTTCTTAATTGAACCGAACGCGATATCATTCAGGGGCTGTATATTTCCTCTTTTTCAGTCTCTATCAATTATCCATGGGCTCGTCGGGCGGATTTATTCATTTTCGGATCACCGGTTAGCTAACAGGTTACAAAGATTCCCGGGAACACTTTTCCGAGTTTTTTTTTCATTTATTTACAGTCACAACTACAATCCTTTATTATACCAAGCGATAGCGTGTTATGAATCCCCCTGATTCACCCAATGATGGTCACCGGTAGTTACTCAGAGGGTAAGGAAATCGCGTGGGCGTCTCCTCAACGAGAGAGTCTTCTGTGCGGGTTCCGTCTCAATCTTCTGTCCAAGTGCAGTCCCGAATAGCGCACTAGAGTTTTCAATAGGAAGTTTTCCGAGTTTGACACGAATTTCTGTTTCGCGGACCGCAGGTCTCGCAGGCTGCCCGTCTGCAATTTAACCGATCGATGGGTCCCCATCATCTGTCAATCTAAAAACAGGATGTCGGCCCGTGTCCCCTTAAGCCAACCGGTGCACCCGGGTTCGATTCCCGCCGACACCACTCTCGTTATACCGTATTTCAGTCTCTCTTCAATTACTTTTTCTCCTTTAAATTAAATTCCAGCTTTATTTAATTTCGCGTCCGCTTTGAAGTATATCGGATTTTGTCAGACTTCTAGCGTCTTTACGAAAGAATGACCAGAAACTACAAAATTCTTAGGGAGTTAATTTTTCTCGGCGTACACGTGGCAACGGACGAAATTAAAATATAAAATATTTTAAATGTAATCTTTGACCTTATTCTTTTTCCCTGTCTCGTAGCGGACTTTTTATTAAGGGCAATTTCAACTCTTCTTTCATTGCATTTGTTTTCTATCCCTAAGTAACAAAATCGCTAGATTTTCGACTCTGCTTTCGTCGTGCAGGCTCTTCCCGATTATAATATTTGAGGAGACAACGCAAAATTACATTTATAAATCCATAGAAAATGAGAGAGAGAGAGAGAGGAGAGAGAGACAGTGAGAGGGGGGGGGCAATAAGCAGAAAGTGGGAACTAGAGCTCGACTGGGAATTGGAACCGCACTTGAATAAAGCGGAGAACAGTGACGGGCGTCGCTAATTGTGCTTACCCGACAGAATCCCCACCTTGGAACAAGCACTATTGGAGGTTCCTGTTTTCTGAATGCGGATCTCGCCCGCAGATGAAACCCGGCGCACAAACGCTGGATAGGATATTTTCAGTACCGTCAAGTGAACCGCCGTCTCCGGGCCTGTGATTGATATGAGCCCGATAATAATAACCGACTGCCAGTTCGATTTTTGTGAGGATTTTCAATATTCGATTCGTCGTCGAAAGCTCGTCCCATCCATTGGCATTAGGAGCGAGTGTGCCGATACATTTTGTAAATGTTTAATCTTTACTGTAACTCTTTAGAAAAAATTACTTCGCAGACGTTTATTTGCTATTTTATAAACCACAAACCAATAGTGTCCGATATCGAATCAGAATATAATACGCATACTGATATTTGAATTCGTAATAAATTGTTAAAAATCGAAAGGAATTTTATTACATTTTAAATTCCAGAAACTTCAATTCGGATTCGGTATTTTCTTCATTTAATACTCTCTTTGTAACCTTCGGTGTTTCCTTTTATTCCTCGTGTCAATCGTAATTAATGTTGTAATTCGATAAAATCACCAAGCTATAAACTCCAGTTCCTTTTCAAACTTCTGTATCACTTCGGTGGCGTATGGGTTTCACTTATTTGTTTTATCTCAAATTTACGACCGAGTGAAACTACCTGAAATTCTTCCACTCCTCTATTTTTTACATATTGGCATGTATAGTCACTCGTATTGGATGCGACAACATTATTATCCGCAATTTTCCGTTCAGAAACATTTTATTAAGTATAGCGGGGATTCTTTTGCGCGCTCGTTTCTTTTGTTCTTCAAGTTCAAGCCGCGGTCTTACCGGTTAATACGAATTAACCCCACCTTGGAGTGGGAACGTTTGCTTGGGCTTCCCACTGCGGAAGGGATTTTAATGGGAAGAAAATGAATTGGTGGCGGTGAATGCTGTCGTAAGCCCGAGCGGAAATTGACCATTTCTGTCTGTGCTTGCAGGGGCCGAAGACGTGGACAGGTTTACCGGCAATACCACGAGCGTTGATTACTTCCGATTGGTCGTCAGAGAAGGCAACTACATCCTACTTGGAGCCAGGTAAATGATCAACTATTATAACCGATTATGGTGCGGGTCATTAGAACCCACCGCTCTGAAAATAGACGCTGTTCATTGACGGTGGCCGCTTTATTTGCATGTTTCCTAATGAAAATGTAAATCGCCTTCAACCGATTTCGAATATTGTTTCGTGAATTAAAACTTAAGATCAACATTTGTTTCCACATTGATTGCACAAAATCATATTCAGCAAAAAACCATAATGCGTCACGTCTAGTTAGTAATAGTAGCAATTTACAAAAATATCTTGTATTTCTTTAAAGTATCCTCGAGTTATTTGAGTTCCACTCTTAAAAGTATACGCGTTCCCGTTTTTTTACATTCTTTTATTTTTGTACAATTGCGGTATGTTTATTTCTAGGGATGTAATCCAAGGGTAAATGTAGACGATATTTTATGTAAACACTTATAAAACCTAATATTCCTCTATTTACAGTTTTTATAGTCCTACGAATAGAATTTAGATCGCGATAAATTCAAATTTACAACTATCGCCATCAATTTTTCTAAACTTCATTTAGTCTAAAATAGGCGTGTAAGGCTGTACTACGGCGTAGCGCGTAGTGATTTACAGTGTTTTTAAACACCGACAGTAATATTTTCCTACCGTATCTACCTCATATAATTGAAAAAATACTGGTAACTCATTAAGGTAGCCCGAGGTAATGAGACCCCGACCGTCCTTGGTGGAATTCACGACTAATATAAACAACCCAGCGCGATTTAATTGGATAAAAAAAATGTAATAATTTCCTAAATATTTAATATTAGACTATTTTTGTGATTTCGGGAATAACGATTTATACCGAATATGAACAGATGCGGACAATCGGAGTAACTAATGTAAATCAAAGACTAATTGCCAGTTTAATTGAGTGTAATAATAATAATAATAATAATAATCCTTTTCGCGCCCCCTTCGCTTTGTAACGTAACATGAACCGCTAATAATGGCTTTCGGTTAAAATGAACAAATATACAGTCACAATAACACATCTTCTTTCCGTCGGAATTTTCTTGGGGATATATCTGAGCTCTATCCCCCAAATTATGGGGCGTACATGTAAAAATTTACACGTTGGGTACATGTACCCACCCAGTATCGTTTCCGACGGAAACTGCGAAATTGTTTAGCCTTTTTTTATTAAGGTAAAATACAAAACTGGAAACCGGCGTTTGTGGGAGGGAGGGTGGTGTGGGTTTGTGTTTCAAATAGTAGACTGCCGCGATCGGCAACGCGTTCACACTTGATTGAATTCGGTTTGCTTTGTTTTTCAATTTTATTTTCATTATCCTGGCAATCTACTTTTCATCCCTGTATAAACAAAGGGATCGCTTTTGAGCCGGGAAAATCCGTGACACTTTTACATGTTTTTTTTTATACATACTCCCTTTTCATTCAATCGTCTGGTGTCCACGTTCCATTCAGAACCTAGGTACCCGAAAAATTGACCGATTCCAAAAGTGTTCGTATGTAAAAACTAATGCAAAAACTGAAATGCGATAGATGAAAATTTGACGGGGGTGGGTTCGCCCCCGAACTTCTCCTATTATCGTAACTGCATTTGTAAGTAGGCGGAGACAATGAGAATATCCCTGTGGTAATATTGGCCTACATTATTTGCGGAAGAACCTTCAGGAGCCGGTTTGGGATGAGGATTAGGACGGGTGATCGGATTACTTTTTTCCATTTATATATTTGGAAACGGGCGGGAATAATACCGGATTAGCGGCATAAAATTTAAGCATCTGTAGGTTAATATTCCTGATGAAAAAAAATTCCAGCCCCAGTTGGACAAACGTATTTTTAGTTTAGTATGATGCCACGTATAAGCGTTCAAACTATAACTTAGGTTTTTCGTGGTAGCGAATAAGAAACGGTTTAAAAAAAAGAAAGGAATTGTCTTTATTCAATAGATAAATACGCAAAAGAAGCGCGCAGAGAACAAGATGTTACACCACTCACCGGTTACACTCGACTGCCTGGTGTTTAGGTTTAAAGAAAGGGGAAAAAGGGGTTATTCGATCTCCAGCTTTATGGCTGGGTGAAAAGGGTCATAATACCCTAGCGGAAACAGGGGCCTGGTGTAACTTTTATATATATATATATATATATATATATATATATATATATATATATATATAATTTGATTCTCTCTGCTGTTGGGATGCTGTTCTGCTCTGGAGGCTACCCGGTGACCGGTTCATTAACCTTCCTTTCTGAATTTAATCGTTCCTCCTCAACGTTAGCCCATGGCCACCGTCAATTGCTCCCCGCCAATCTTCCTCTTCTCCTCTCTACCTCGCAAGGCCGACTATCAAACTGTAGATATCTTCTTCAGTCGGAAAACTGAATTAGATATCTCCCATAAATTACTCAATTTTCAGTCCGACTCCTTCCCGCCTTTACCGCGGTAAATATGCGAGAGCTAACTTCCGAAATCGCGTACGGAGAAACCCGACCATTGCTACGTAGCGACACGGCCGGGGGTACATTGAATTCGTGATGTTGGTTGTGTAATTGTGCCGTGATGGGTATTTAACCGAGCTCGGGGACAGGAGTCACGAAGGTACGGACGTCACCGTCAGCGAACAGTGTACCGGTACCGCTATCGATCAGTCCCTACCGCGAATAGGGCTTCCCGGCACGCTACTCCTATTCCCCGAATCTCGTAGAACTCGGAAAACATAAAAGAACATTTTCCGGGAATTTTATTCCGGACATCTCGTACCGCGGTCTTCGAGTCGTGTCTATTCCGTTAGTTGGGAATGATTTTCATTAACGCTTATCGTGCGGAATAAAATTTACGGGGAAATTATCGAGAGTTCGGGCGTTTCTTAATATTGACAACGAGCGCCACCTAATTTATTTTATATATATTTTTTAAAGCGATAAAAGTTGTATTTATTTGCGATATTTACCGTGGCCCCGATAAAGTAATGGATGGGGGCACCACCCGGTGTTTGTATTGGCTGCCGTTATTGGTTTCTCGTTCGTCGGCCGCACTTTCGCCCCCTAAAAGAAAAACGTTTCTTTTTCGGAGCGTCTCCTTTCTATTTTCCGTCTCACTTTATGTGGACAGATAAAACTGTAAATCGAAAGGGAGTGCGCCCCGCTCTCCTCTGAATGAACCCTACTCTGGGAAACGGTACTTCAGAAAAATATACTATTTCGGTTTTTAATAATAATTCTGTTAGCGCTCCCGCATCTTCCTACGAACCGTATTCGATTATTATTATTCGAAAATTATTTTCACGATATCTATTTTAGGATCTTCATAATCTATTCGTGGCATCATGACTTTTTTTGGTTGCCTGTCGGTCCATTTTATGTAGGTTTGTTCTCCTAAACTGAATTGAGCTGAACGTCGGTGCTAATCTGGTCCGGTAATTTCCGGATGAAACTGTTCTATGCCATCCGAGAGAAACAATGTTTTATTAGTCTTTACTAAATAATGTTTTATTAGTCTTTACTAAATACGAAAGTAAAAAGCCTATTGTTTCGAACCGTTCAGCGGCCCTGGAGGCTGACTTTATTCATAAATTCCACTGGGGAATTACGAGGGTTCTTAGAGCCGTCAAAAAGAGGTATTGTCGCCGGGTAAGATCCTTAACTTAATTGTGGAAGGTCGCGACTATTCTCGCAAATACTTCTCCCGTTTCCATTGAAAGCTGCGCCTTAGTTCGCCACAAAAGGCAGCCTTATTAAAGTAAGATAGGTTAACTTCTCGTACAATAATGTACAGCGATGCCTGTCATTGTACTGTTAGCTGACGTTATTTACTTAATGAAATGTTTCACACTTGTGGAGGGTTTATGATTATGTTTTTACATGGGGATGGTTCTTATAGAAACTGATTGTTGGACACCGGTATTAATTGTTGAATGGGGACTGTTATACTTGAGACTCTTTAATCCTCGAAGAAGCGCATAAAATATAAATTCGAAACGAATTCTAATCGTGAAAGTGAATGCCAACATGTGGATCGGCGTAAATATATTTTCGTACGCATAATAGAATGTACGGTCGACCGTTTTGTTTTCGAGGAAGTAGTGAAATCCAATTTGTTCTACCGTTAAGCGCTTTTAATATTGCCATAATACGGGCGACTATTTCTTAAGAAATTAAAAAAACGACTGGACAGATATCTACGCATTAATACTGTCCCGAGAGGAGAATTCTCATGCTGCTTGTACAATTCAATGACGCGATTAAACTTTTGGCTGCCATGATGTACCGGTATTAAATATGAAAAGGGTGAAAAATGGGAGGGGGGAGTAAATAGCCCAATTAATTTTGGTTGTATCTTGTGTGTGTATTAGGCGGTATGTGTCAGTGCCTTCTATATTTCGACGTCGTGGCGGACACACCGGCTCTCGGGTTATCCGGAATAATCCGGGCGTGGAGCTCGATCGGAACGTTTTTGCATCTGAATAGTGGGGCTCGTGAACGCCCTCCCTCCACATTTCCCCCTCCTTAAAATTCACGAGGGCCCTCTTTATTCATAATCTCATTGCCGGCCGGGTTTCCCCCCCTTCCTCGCCAATTATTTACTCAGAGCGGTCCAAATTGTTTAACGAGTGTCCATCGGTCCTTCCTCAACGTTAAACTATTAAGCGCCGCGTTTTACGAGCGGAATGCTACTGAGGATGCCGAGACCGGTCTAGCATTGGGGCGTATCGTTATTAAAATTCCGGGCTCAGGAGCGAAGCAGAGTTCCCTAATTCCGAACCTACTGTCATTACACGTGATACGTACTTTCTGTAGTTATTCGGGTCATAAATTCAAATTCTGGAAAATCGTGACCCTCCTAGGACCAGTTGAAGTACGGCGATCCCGGTATCGGGATTCGGAGAATAGTTTAGATTTGTTTTAAAAGATTATAAAGGTTTATTTTCTATCTTAAAAATGTCCGGAATAAAATCCTCCACGTACGGAATAAAGCCGTTTGCCGGATGGGCGGCGGCTAAACCGAAACACGGGTGCGGTGACACGAAAGGAAGGATAGACCGCAAATAACCGGGGGAGGAAAAAAAGAAAAGATAAAAGAAATAAAAGAAAAATAAAATAAAATAGGAAAACTGAAACTAGCCCTGGCAGCAAAAAAAAAATAAAAAAGGGCGTGTAAAAAGTGGAAGGGGGCTGTCATAGAGCCGGGTCGGAAATGCCGGGCTTTTTATTCTGGCCTGCGTTTGAAAATTGGCGACGGGCGAAATGAAAACCCCAACACGGTGGAAGGGAACGTTTGTACCCGACCGCTATGTCACTCTTAGCCCATTATAAATAGTTGCCGGCAAAGGGCAACTGACAACTGGAAATCACACCTGGTCGGTGCAACTCTCTGCCCTCTATTTTTATAAATAACCAGCGTTTATTACATTATTAATAAGGGTTGCATTAAAAAAAAAATGAGCGCGCGACACACACGCAACCGAACTGAAAGGTCTCAAGTTTTTGCATTGTAGTTTATCGAATTATTACATTATTAACACGAGGAGTGAATGGGAAAATTGGAGTTTACGAAGGTGGAGAAACTGCCGAAACCAAATTAAAGTTTGAATAAACAAATTAGAATTATTCTGTAAATTACCTTCTAATTCAAATATCGGCGAGAGTATTATAATCCGGTTCAATAACGGACACTATTGGTCGGTGGTAGCTTAAAATATGAAACAAACGTCTGCGTCTTAATTTTTTTCTAAGGAACTACCGAAAACGGCATCAATCGTGGTACCGAATCGTGCTACTGACAGTGGGTGAGAAACCGCAACTAACAATGCTCTTGACAATGTCTCGCATATTGAGATGCACGAGGAAAATACCGACGGACCGGGAAATAAACCGGGAAATTTATTTCTTAAAACGTTTATATTAGAGTTATTTATATTTGAAAGCGATAGGTGGAGTCTAGACGGCTTTTGTTTATCGGCCTTGAGTAATTGGGGGGCGAGCGCCGGTCCTATGTTACTGAGGACGGGGAAAAGCCGAAGCCGGGCTGTCGAACGAGCGAGGGGTTGACACTTTTAGGACGGGCGATGCGATTAAGCCGGCGTGTATCGGCATGTGTCGGATCAACGCTGTCCTGGAGCTGACAGAGATTCGCGACACGACTGGTTTTGTACCTCCCGCCTCCAATAATATTCCCCGTTGTATTATTTCAAATTGCTTCCTTTCATTCTCCCCGGCGGACAGATGTCGTTCGTTATCTGTTCTTTGAATGTTGCGTTGGAAATTTAATTTTTTTCTACCGTTATTCGTTTTTAATACTGCCGTATAATATGCGAGACGATTTTTTGAGGGCCGGGAACGGCTTCTCGTCCAATCTCATTCCTCCTTTACCCATCCACTATTCTGATCTCTGTCCAGGAAGTGTCACCGGAGGGTGATTTCTTCATCCTGTGAATCATATCAGAACAGTACATGAGATCACTTGCACCCGTAACATGTAAACGATGTTGATTGTTCAATAAAAAAAGTTAAAAAAAACGGCTGTCGCGATTTACCGTTATTAAATATGAAAAACGTTCTTTCAAAAGGGGATTGTCCGCTGAATAGTGTACGTTCATTTCTTTCAGTTTGTCAAATTTCTGTCAGTTTTGTATTTTGGTCGTACTGGTTTTGTACGTGCCCATTGTTCAATAATATTCCCCTTTGTATTTCAACTATTTCAACTAGTTTCTGTTCTTTAAAGTGTACGGTGGAAATGTAAAAATGTATTATGATTGACTGATTCATCTCATTGATTAGATTCAAAGCTCTGAAAATGTTTCAATTTTGTATTTCTGCTCCCCGAATTCACTCTTGTTAGTTCCTATGGTAGCTCCTCTAGCGTACGTACCGAGGGAGATTATTTCCTGTAAAGTAAAATATTAGTGTGGCCTTTTCCTCCGCTCCTATGGGCGCGCCCTTCGAACCGCCACTTTCTAGTTCGATTACCGGAAACCACGCCGAATCGATGTGCCTGAATAAAACAGAGTATTTGCGCTTCCTAATTGGCCGACATAATGCCTCGTGTCGGGCTAGTGTCCTTACATCCGCATTCCAATTCCAAGAAAATATCGGATGCTTGTGAGGAAAACTTATCAACCTATCTAACTTAACTTAACTAAAATCTTTGCCTGAAATATGCCTTAAATTGGGTTTATTATTCCGTATTTAATTTTCATATTAAATCTGTTTTATTAAAACCACGTATTTCTGTGAATCGGAATATTTTTTTTGGAAGTATACACAACTAATTCTATGTAACTGTATGTCAAACGCTAAGAATTTTACATTGACAGAAAATTACGAGCTGTTATATTAATATATTATATTATATATATTATATTATTATTATTATATATATTATATATATTATATTATATTATATTATATTAGCTGTGATATTAATATGATATTGTCCCGAAATAAGAAATTATTAAGTGGGTTTACTAATCCCCAATATCTTCGGCTTTGGAAAGAAACCGTCCCATTATTTACCCTAAATTATTCTATCGTTTTAATTAATTCGTGTGAAAAGAAGCACCGAATGCTTTAAGAGTATTAACCACCGCTTGTGCGCTAATGCCTCGTGATCTGCAGAAATTGGACTAATTATTTATTTTCGTTTAATTAAAATATTTTACCTCTTATTCTCATACCGGTATAGAACGATGCCTTTTCGCGGGTATGTTAGCGGTAGCTCGGTTTAACCATTTCATTGTTGCTCTACAACAGACTGTTTATTCAATAACACGATTCTGACAATAATAATAATAATAATAACATTATCGACTTATGTGTACATAAACTCAGTATATTAGTAATTAACAGGGCCGACACCACGGGTTCTATCGAAGAAATTACAGACTCCTCCCCCCTTCCACCTCCTCCCCTAACCGTTCCATTTACTGCGGGTTCCCCGCTGAGGGAAAATTGAGATCCGAAGGTCGGAGGGTAGAAGCCGCTATTAATTATCGAAGCGAGACGGAAGCTGGGCAGCGTAAACTGGGCGTCGTCTTTGCTTTTATCGGATAAAAATAGGGAATATTATCCGGTTTCAGGTCGGTGTCCTAAGCCCTAACAGCGCCCGTCCTATAAATTCTTAACGCGATATAATTATAAGCAATGTTCGCATTTCAAAGGAACAAAGCGTTGTCAGTGCCCGAAGGGTGGACCGACCCGCTCCCAAAAATTGGCGTAACGCTTTTTTAACAGTTTTTCAAAATTGAAATCTTAATTGGACGTCTGAATTTCGTCCCAACACGGAACCCCGTCCGTTAAACCGGCGCCGGCCTTTTGTGTATCCGGGGTTTGTTTCAAGAAATTTACATTTACGAGATCAAAGTAAAAATGTAATAGCCAATATAGTGGAAGGGGTGGGGGAGCGAGGAAAAACGTCGGGCTAAAGCTCTTTAACTCTAAAGGGTGCTTTGATGAAGCGGATACTTTGTATCGGATGTCGGAGGTCAGGAGGACGGTGAACTGAGGACGAACGGTTGGGGGGAGGGAATCGATGCTCTGGAAAATAATTTGATCCGTTTTGTGCCGGAAACAGGAAAATCTTTCAATTACCGGTTGGGCCGGAGTCTCGTTTTTCCGGTTTGTTTTCGAATAAAAACGGAAAACCAGAAATAATGCGGTTTTATTCTCGAGTGCGCTTTGCGGGTCTCGAAAATAATTCGTGACGGTACAGTATATAGTGGCGCGCTCCTCTTGACTACGATTTTCAACCAAGTTCAGTTTAGTGGACAGATTATAACTTCTCGATGATCTCGGAATCGAAATCGTTCCGAAAAGCTTCGAATGGAAGACGAGACTCACCAAAAGCAAAGTTTCTTGTCGTTAAGTATTTTGGTTCCGAATTTAATTATATTATTACAGAATACGTTTAAGCATTATTAAAGTAATTTTTACATTCTTTCCAAGGTAAGGAATTCCTTACATCCTGAGGTAAGGAATTTCTGGAATAAATTTAAAGCTCTATCGGTGATAGTTGCTTAAGAAGTAAAACAACTTATTACAGTATTTTTGTAGATTTTGGGTAAGAAGGTAATGAAATTGGAAATCGAATATCGCTTATGTGTGTTAGAAAATGTTCTAGTTTTCCTTAAATGTATAGTGCTCTCTACTTTTTGTAATTATAGTAGTTCATAAAATTATATATATGTTATTGACTGTTTTATTGTCACAATTATAAATTGAATCGGCGAGCACTAGTAGTTGTTACAACTAGTAGCGCTAGTATCAAATTGAGCATAATGGAGGTGAACACCGCTGGCTTTCCCCCTTGTTACATTTTATTTATTTTCCCCGTATTTTTAAATCACTTCCTTTTCAGGCGTCTGTAAGGGCAGTTTAGGAAGGCGGATATGTAAGTAGGGTTTGGACCGTAGGATGAAAATTACATTTAACAAAATAAAACAAAGTAATAGCTTAGTAAAGGCCGGGGGATGCGTCGCCTGGGAGAAGTGCTGTTTTCTGTGGGGGCTTCGTTCCACTTACTGAACTACGCGGGCAACTAAAAAGCTGCCCCGCCATCCCGCCCAAAATATCTAAACCACTCATCACCAGTGAACAGACAAACTTGGTTGAAACGTTAAAGAGGACCTTTTCCTTACCCAAATATATATAATTTGGGACTTTTAAACGATTGTCATTAATCTCTGGAATAATCACGAGCGTATATATTCTAACATACTAATTCACTTCGAAACTAATTAAAATATTTGTAGAAACTTTGAAATAGGGGAAAAAAAGAGAAACAGGACTTTAGAACGGGGTGTTATCTATAATTAAGCGCTAATGTAGAATCAGTACAAAAGCTAATGTTAACTAACGTCCCAACTACCGAAATTGGGCGGATTTGTGTAGTCATTTGGAGTCTGCAGGTTTAATCAATCGCTTTATTGGTCATAAATGAACATATTGTCGGTCCGATGGCTTCCCGGATGTTGGTTGGCGTGTGATTATAATATCGCGAAAATTATGTTATACGTTCGAATTGATTTCGTTGGTAATTCCTGAAATATACGTAATATTTTCTTCGTTATATATGCTGGTTCTCTCATAGGTCAGTAAAATCCGTCAATATGAGTTACAGGTTTTGCACTGTTACTCCTCGAGTCTGTTATTCCGAGACCTCTAGAACGGATATTTTCCCCTTCGGTACGGATCTATCAATAGGTTTTATGCCCATGGAACTGATTTTATTTGTCGATGTATGGATCAGACAGTGGGTAGAAGTAATAGATTTCATGTAAATATCCATTTATCGTAGCCATATAGAAGTTTAACAAGATTTCTGTTACAAAACCAAAATAAAATCTCACTCCCCATTTCCCTTCCGTACGATCTACAGGGAGGCGTTAATTCGAATGACGAGTCAGACTCGAACATATGCATAACGAGTGTCAGTCGACAAATGCACCCAAAGGTTTAGCAGCAGTCCTCATTCCAAAGAAATTTTGTAATAATAGCGGTATTTAAAAATATTATTTCCATTTCTGTGACCCCCAACTGAGATAGATAGGGGCGTACAGGAGGGCCGTACCAGACCGGCGAATGTACGCCAATTAGGGTGTAAAACCGGTCTAGATTTATGGGGGCCGAGATAAGGATCTAATCGGGGAAGGTTGGCACCGACCTTATCACACACTCATTAATTCGAAGCCGCGGCCTTCGTAACCCTCATTAATGGGCTAACCATTGTCTCCTATCCGGCCGGCATTTAAGGAAGAAACTGCACCTATTAGTGTTGGTTTTTAGTTCCAGGTGAATATTGCGGCGAATACATTTCCACTTATGAATACTTCGGTAAAAATATTTGCCATTTTAACTGACTCTTGGGTTTCTTAGGAAATGTTATGCGCTTTTCCTTTCACCTGTTGTACAAATCGTACTTTCAATGTATACCATAAATATATTTGTTAAAAATATTCGAAACAATAAATTTGAATACCAGTAAAATAATAAAAACAACTCGTAATACCTATTTGAGGCAGAGAATTCATTTGATTTTAATTCGCAATAAATGCCGATCATAACATTTTCTTTGGATTTTTAATCTATATATTCCTGAATTGTAAGAAAGATGTAATGTAATGTGGGTACATACTTACTATTATATTTGTGTAAATGTAACACTCAGTTAACTATTCTCGATAGAAAGCCTTAATAATCGATTTTATTCATCTTTGAGATCTAGCACAATAGAGCACTCGATTCTGAGGCTGTGAGGCCGATTCGGAAAATATTAAAAAGGACCGGAGTACTGGTAAAATTCAAGGTAAGAAATATTTCCCGGGCCTGTAAGAAAAATGACAGAATTTCACGCTAGGGTGGCGCCCCCCTTTCTCTACGCCTCGTATCGCAAATTACCTTTCAAAATAAATACAAAAGTACTACAACGGTATTACTAAGTAACCGGTTCATCGAGTTAGTCTTCTTCTTCGAACTACCTAGTTCTTTGAACTTTCGACAAAACACGTTAATCCACTTAGACTCGAAGCGTGAATAAATAAACTTAGTTTGCCCTTTCTCTCCGACGGTCTCACAAGGACAGTTATAACAAGGAATCCCTCCCGCTAGAGAGAAAAAGACCTTTGCCTTTTGCCTAGAAATGTAAGCCCATAAACACCGTCTCTCCCTCCTCGCCGGAATTAAAACTCTTTATTTCTTTTATTCGTTCGGCATTTAATTTATTCGTAAGTATACCCGAAGTCCTTATAAGATTCACGTCCTTCAGTGAACTACGAAATATGTATTATTATACATTTAAAATTCAGTGTACAGTGCTCAACAGTGATATCGGAGTCCGATATATTTTATTTCACATTTTCACATATTTATTTTTTCGTAACGCGAAATACCGAGGATAATTTGTATGTTTTCCCTCGGTCAGCGAAAAGTTTAAACTGGCTCCGGCGGTAAACTGCACCCCCCTCAGGGGATACTTAAACGGCGGTTACGGCTTTCGCGCCTGGACCGAAAATAAAAAAATTATGCCGATCTAGTTTCCAGAATATTCTTGCCTCGTCTGGGGTTTACGCAACCCCCCCCCCCCCGGTTATACGGATATAAAAATCGGTGGGTGGTGGTGGTGGTGTCGCTTTTACGGGAGGTCAGTTTCGCCGATTTTATTTTCGCCCACTACGCCGTTATGGATTACTTACTAAAAGGCGGGGGATGAGGAGGAGGGGGAGATAAAGGTTTTAAAGCCGGCCCAGCACCGATAAAAGATCCGGCCGATAAAGACGGACCGCCGATACCGAAAATGGATTTACGGCCTTGGAGACGTGTCACACTTTAATAATAGCCTCGGTCCATCCGTTCAGGGCCCGTTTAGAGGGGCATACCGGCTTCTGCTTTTTACAACCCGCAGCGGCCCTATTTAAACTTCGGCCGGTAGAATCGGAACGGCCGATATTACGGGCGCCAAAGGGGGATTGAGCGAACGCTCGGGTAAAAGATCTCACTACCGTCTACTATGAGCTTTATGCGGGCCGAAGGCTTAGCTTAGAATCGAGCTCAGTACTCGAAAGGTTTATTCGAATTTCCCTTTCGGTCCTGTCACCGTCTAAAGGCCGACAGACCGGGAACGATTTCTATATCTCTCTGTCGCACCGAACAACAAAATGTCGCCGGGACTCGAGGTAAAATTACCCTCGCTAGGTTCACCGGTACAAATATTTATTATTAACTGTGGACTTGTGTCCTCCCGAACCCGACGGAACCGTAGAGCCATATGTATGTACGTACGGTGCATAAAACTGTATAGGATAATAAGTATTCCGGTAGAACTATAAAAGATAATCCAATATCCTTTCAGATCTGTAGTTTTAAATTTTTATTTAATATGACCTGTGTACTCTGAGATGCCTCTTGTCTTGACGGTAACGAACCGAATATATATTATTTTAGAAGAAAATCAAAAGAGATGTGTCGGTTGGATAAGGCGGCCGGGAACTACGAGCGCTTAATTAAAAAGTCGGAAGACGTGTCGATGACGGCTACCGAGTAAACTAAGCCCAGAAGTCGGCGCAAATCGTGGCCGACTCGCGTTTTAGTTTTCGATACACTTCCCGACGTTTAATTTCAAGAGCTTCGTGACCCCGAAGAGCAGCGGAATTTTACTTCGTTCCCGCAATTTGTGCTCGTCGGTCCGCGATATTGGCCCGCGAATGTAAATAATGTTTTGCGCCCGGTATTTGACGCGGTTAAGCGAAGTTTTCATTAGCCGAATCGGCTCGTCAAATGAATTCCACTCGGCGTATTCGTGTTTTGAAATAGGACGGGATTCCTTGACGGGTGGGGTGGGATTAATTAAAAGCGCGGCAATATCGGTGTAGCGCTAAGAATTCGTGGGCCACTCATTTCATAATGGACAGGGGCCCGCTCCGGTAACGACTTTATGCGGTCGGGGCGAAAAAAAAAATTTCACCCTTTTACGACCAATTTGAGGTCTCTCGGTTCAAATTGAAATAAAAATTGCCCGGTCGGAGTTTATGGGCGGCAGGTTCAGGGGAGAAGGGGGCGGGGCGAACATTATTTACACTTTAATTAAAACTCCCAGGGCCAATTTTTCAAAGCGGGGTCGTGTAGCTATACAGGCGACCGAAGCTGCATTTGCCCCCTCCCCCTTCACAACTTTGTTTGTTTGTTTGGCCAATTTTGTGAGGGATGTTCGGACCCCGGTTTAAAGCATACCGATCGCCCCGAACACACCTATATATATATATATATATATATATATATATATATATATATATATATATATATATATATATATACCCGTCCGCCCACACTACCTTCCTAATAAAAGTGGTATTAATTCCGGTGGTCGCAGTTTTCATCGGGACGGAAGAAGAAGGGAGGCGCTTACCTCTGCAATTAAATTGAAATCCGTCTGCTCTCGTGTCAATGACCCGCCTCGATGTTTACACCGCTTTCTATCGAAAAACATATTCAATTTTCAATTTGAAACTTTCGACTCGTCGCTTTATTCTTGCGCGCAGCATTGCTAAATACAATTTGATCGTAAAATTAAAGGAAACAAATATATATTAACGACCCGCCCGATTACATTTGTAGAAATGCACACGCGCTTTCATTCTTGTTGACTTTTATCGGTAATATGGTTAAAGGCAGTAGACAGCGGTATCGAATAATATTTATTCTATTTTCCATTATTTGAAAATAAACCTTTTTTCGTTCGAAATTGACTACTAAGTATAAAAATTTAATGGAACGTCTAAAAATAAACACGTGCGACGAACAACAATCGCGCTAATTTTTACATAAAAATCCATCGACTATCGACCTACTTCATCAAAAATTGTAGCATAAAAATATGTTTGAGGCGTTTCATCCATAACATATATATATAAGCGGTTTGGAATAAATTTCTCGATTAAATGTTTAAGCTCCTTCCCGATTTTTGTCCCCCGATTCGCGATACCCCGATACAAGGAGGGGAGGGTTTAAAAAGGATCGGGGACAGTATTACACGATGAAAAATTGGGAAACCGAGTCTAGAAAAGTTGAAGGCGGGCTGCGGGCGGGAGAGCGGCGGTCGGCAGGCCGGGAATTAGGCATTCGGGCGTCGTCTGGAAACGCCCCCGTCGTTAAGTAAAGGAGAAATAAAAATCGGCCGGGGTTTCGGGCGGTCGAAAAAAGTTGGAAGCGAAAGTCCATTTGGCCTCAACTTCCAGTTTACACCGGGAGTTAAAAAGTTTCGAGCGGCGCCGCGATTTAGACTTTTACCGAGCCCTAACCCGGTACCACCGACGCCACTGTTTGCGCGTTAGGGTCTCGCCTAAATATCCGTTTCGGTTTCCGGACTGGGCCCCTAGCGAAATCGAACCTCGGGCCCCTCTCCACCACTCCGCCTTTATTTCTCTCTTTTCGCCTCCACGCCATTCCACAATTTGCCCGATCCCTCTTTCGGAATCCTCTCGGTTTCGGTTGCCCGCCGTCGTCAAAACTAGGTTAGGTCGCAGTATATCTCCAAACGAACGATCTAGAGGAAATTATATACTATTATTTATATACTTTTTTCTTTCAACGTCGCGTATTTGCATCCCCCGTCACCGGAGGGTAAAATGGAGTGAGATATAGGACGGGAGCGTTTATTGATAGTTTTTTTAATAACGAAGGGGCGTGTACGCTCGCTGCCGGTTTTCGGAAACGGACGATCGGACGTATCCGTCGCGTTATGGAAAATGCGTTGGTCGTCCCGCATCCGGAATTGGGGCTGACGTCTGGCGTTCCCCCCGTTCGCTTTGATCCGGCCAAACCGAATTTTCCCGGCCTTCTCCGCGGAACAGAACCACTCGGAAAAGTGCTTTCGGATAATCCGGCCGCTGTGGGCATTTTTGAACAAGATTTTCGGCCGACCTCAGCGCTCCTTAAGTCCGGCCGATACCGCAAATCGGTTTAGTATATGTTTCTGCCATTACATCGTTAACCTAGTGTCTACTGACACTAAAGAATAGTTCGTAAACCTGGTGTTAATTAAACGTCATAGCATTTGGTTAAACGGTGAAAGTTACGGTATAAAGACTGGGTTTTGTGTTACGTGCGACTACTTTTAACCACTCGATGAATGAAATCACTCTTTAAAGTTGGCGGAGGACGTATTTTAAACTCGATCTAAACGGTCCCTGGAGTGGCCGGCGTTGTAAATGTCAGGCACGATTTATGGGGTGTTGTGACGATGAGGGAGGGGCAACTGAGCTTTAAGAATCTCGAACGTACAACCGCTTTAACCGTAGGAATATCTGAGTTCTTTATACTTTGGATTAACTTTGGAGGGCATAGTGTACTCCGGCGGACAATATTCCATTTTCTTCCAGCTCGAACTTTGTTAGCTTTCAGTTTACAGAAGATACTCTTGCAGCCGGCGTAACTGAAATGCCCGATATGGGAATATATTTTTTATTTATTTCCATTTCTTCGGGGGAGGTATATAGCGTTTTTTGTATTAATAATTGTATACTCCGGGACGAAGCGGACCGGGTCGTCCTTTAAATTTATAATAGAATCCAGATCTGGGGTCCGGCTCTCAATTATTCACGGCAGCCCCTCTATACCGGACCCACCGCTCTCTCCCCTCGGAGTTAACAAGTCGCCCGAAATTTTTTTCCCTCCGTAATCCGGCATACACCGCGGGAAACGAGATTTCCGGTTTTAACGCTTTAATTAAAGGTAAAATCGGCCCTTTAATGGTCCCATGTTTTGAAGTAACAAAGGACAAGCGGTAGGATATGGCAAGCAGAAATCCGAATGTCGGCCCTCGAACACGAATTACTCGAAATTATAATTGAAATCATGATAATGACTAATTAAATTGCCTTGAAATATAAAAAATAGATCCTCGAAGTATAAGCACAAAAAATATAGACGAAAGCCAATAGTATAATCATATTTGTTAATTATTAAATGAAATTTAATTAATCATTAAATGAAATTTGTTTTTACAAAAATTGATGTCGGAGAACAATTTTAGGGGGAAAACGATGCGCGGAATATTAATGTTCACCCAACAATTCGCGGCATTGTCGAACCTGTGTTTCTCTAACCACTGCTCCTCGCTGTGGCTTGTTTACTCGACGCTCCACAACTCGTATCTAGTATTAGAGCTTTGAACGCTGATTAAAAATGACTCGTTGTTCGTTGGAAATATTTGAGCCGAATTTCAATATAAAATTGTTAGATTCGACTGTCGGTTCTTATCGGAGCTACAATAATTAGATTGTAAACTGAAAATCAAGTACGGAAAGCTCGTTGGGAATGCAGTGTGCTTCTCCTCTGCAGCGGTCTGATAAGCCATATTCTATATTGCAGTGGTCAGTTTTCGTGTATGAAGGCATAGGCGAGTCGGGGTCGGGGTATAAAACTATCCCGAGTATTCTTCGGACTCAGTCGAACCCCGATGGTGGGAAACAGTGAGTTCCCGAACGTCGGAAGCGGACACAACACCCGAGAGGGTCCCAGAAAGAAAAGGCAAAAACACTTCCAATGGAGCCCACTCCAGTGGTTTCTAAACACAGGAAAAATCCCGGAATAGCGGGGGGTCAATCCCTGCCCACAACATGAAGCGATCCTGCCGGATGCCCGTCAGTGACAAAATAAATGATTTTATTTATTGATAGGAATTACAGATTTCGCCTTTCGAACTATTAGACCGTCGTATTTCGGTTTGTACACTGGATGTAAAGAATGATACTCCTCAGTCTATAGTAATCGCGTATAGTAACACCTTGTGCCTCGGGACAAGGGCCAAAAAATTGTTTCCACCGATTGACGCCTCGTCGTGAGTTGGGCGAGCGGTTTTAATTAAAACGTAATTCCGAAAATCCGTATCGGCGCCGCCGTCCGTTTCGCCAATTCGAAACCAACGCCTCCACCCCTCACCGGCCGCGGCCCCATTTTACGAAGGTATCTGTAAAAGTGGGGTATTTTCGAGGTATAAAAATTCGCGAAAAATTAATTTTCCCCCGAATTAAAAAAGGAAACTTTCAGCGTCGACGTAACCGGCGAGGACTAAAAAGGAGGAGTATAAAGGTATCTGGAACAAGTGAATCGTCGGATCGGTCCTCTCTTCGGTTTAAAAATAAAAGCCTTGCTGAAATACCGGTGGTATAGAGACGGAGAGAGCAGCATTTAAATAGCAGAACCGAAGAGGAATTATTATTTAGGGTTTACCGTTTAATTAATCGCTTTAAGTGGCATCAACCACCGGTATCCTCGACTCGGCGTCTTAACCGGGCTCCCCCTTCCTCCTAACACTTATAAGGACTTAGTACAATGAGAGTTGCTAAAGGGAAGATTAGCTTCTCAATTTTGAAATGTAGCGCTCGATCTTTATATAAATAGATTCAATTCTAGGAGATGGATTTTTGGTTTTAACTCGGGGATTTAAATCGCCCTAATTAACCCTGCTTTAACGTTTCGACCTAGTTTGAGTATTTAAAGTTATTACCGTCTTTTAAATTTTCCGCTTAATTACTTTGGAAATATCTCTATAAGAATAAGAGAGATTACATTTTTTAATGAAAGTCATACACTTCTAACTTAAGACTAAATAGGCGAGTGGATGCGGACGATCTTACGAATATTGTATGCATTCCTTCCGAGATCACATAATATGGGCATTTTCTACCTTATCTGCTATTCCAATATTTGTTTATCTTTACTTATTTCGGAGCGGTTTCAATTGCTTTCTGGACGCATTAATGTTGCGCTTATTTTTAAATTAAATATATATTACAATACTAAAAGCAAAAGGCGTATAACTCGTCGGTAGTAATTTACCTTTAGCTCTAATAGTAGACCATTGGCGGAGGGGTTATTTGCCGAGTGTCTGAGCTTCTAGAATTCCGTCCCGGAAAGGGCCGATTAATTAAACCGGTATCGAAAAACGATAGTGAGTGTTGGGAGGGCAGAATGGAGGTCCATAAAATAATTACCTACCGGCCTATTTACCTTACGGGTCTAACCTAATGAGATCGACCGAGCGATCGGAGTCAGAAAATCGCGCTTTTATCGGATCGTCCCGATGTTCGCTTACGAAGTCTTACTTCGGTTTGACGGAACGCCGCTTAACCGTCCTAGAGCACCTAGAGTCGGACCTCGAATCGGGCTAATAATTTTAGTTTAATAGGTTTCAGTTACGCGAGAATAAAATTTCATCCTTGCCGTCTGAACGAGAAAACTATAGTCGTCCTTTGTGCCGATACACGAGTTTATAATCGAATACCAACCCCCCTTTGCGGAAGTTGGGACGAGGCTCAGTATTATTTGACTGCGAGGTGGTGCCAGAAATCAGGGTTGTCAGATCTGACTTGCTCTACTTTCAGTGTAATAGGTTTTAGTTCTAATAGAACAGAATTTCATTGCGGGTACCTAATGAGAAAACTAGTCCCTACTAGCAACAACAAAAGGTCTGTTGTTTATGATCGCTTACAAATATTCCATTGTCCTAATTTTAATGTCCGCCGTTCCGCAGTCTCATAAAAAAACGTTTTCCCGTCCGTACTCAGAACAACTTTTATATTCGACTCTTAAAAACGAAAGGCCTAACTAAATTATAACGTTTCATCATCGTGAGCTCATTCTTGCCTATGCAGGCCTATACTTCGAGCAAAACCATTCTTTGCGGTCTGTCCACTAGGAGGCCACGTTTAATTCCCACTTGTATCCGAAGTGTTACAATCTTAAACCGGAGAGCCCAGGCAAGAGAAATGTGAAATGAAAATAATCGTAACAGTCGGAACCTCGGGTCATTTTCAATGTTTTCCCTGTTCTGTCAGTTCTGCGGTGAGTTCGGGAGTTTTAATCGGAACAAATGGCATGAGAGAACTATGTTTCTTTTCCGCGGCCGCGATTTCAGGAGTGCAAAGGTAATATTGGTACTATCAAATAAACAATACTGACGCGTAGCATTTGTCCCGCGCTCGAGCACAGGGGTCTAAGCCCTCGGGCTTGCTCTATCGTCTGAGCTGCGGGACTTTACAAATTGTTAGAGAACCTTATGTAAACTCATCAGCGCCCCCGCATCGTTCCAACCTCTCTGACCGGTTCGGGCCCCCGTAACTTTTCTCGCTTTTCCGTCGCCGGGGAAAATTCCATTCTACTCCCGTTCCATTCGAGATCCATTAGTGAAAAACTTTTCCGGCATAACCCCCCTTCAGTATAATCCTCGCAGAAGATTGAAAAGCCGATAGCGATGCGACCGTTTCTCTCTCCTACACCTCGTGTAATCTCTTCGGACGGAACTAAAATAGTAAGCCGATATTAGAAATCATTTTAATGCACGTTTCCCCCCGTGTTGGCTGAATGACTCTTTCCGTCCATTATAAAAAGTAATCACTTCCGCCATATTAAGATCGTCTAACTGCAGTCCGGCTTGCAATCGTTTTCCATATATTTCTCTATTTCATATATCGTTACGAGATCTTATTTTTAATAATAGTCTCGTATAATAAAATATTTCTGGCTCCTCACGCTCTTTGTGTACAGTTTGTGGAGCGATATCGTACATCGTATAGCGATAAAGGCTATCAAGTTAGCAACAGTTGGTTTCCGGTGATTGGACGATTGTTAGTTAATAAAGAGGCGGGTTGGCAGTCGTATAAAGAAGACCCGTGATAAAAACATGGAAGTTTTTTTAATGCCTAAAATTCTCACGCGTTCTCAGCCCCCGCTTGTAGTTTTGCCGTTCGGATCATTTTTGAAATTGTCTTTTCTATTTTAGTCCCGTTCTTTGAGTAAAATCTTTCGTCTCCGTCTCACGGTTCGGTCTATCGCTAGATCGGATTCGGTAGAGTGGTCGTTTGAACGGTCGAAATTCGTAATTGAACGAAAATCAGCGGCCGGGAGTCGCGGGAAGCCAATAAACTCAACTGCACTCGATATAAATGGAAATTAATTTCGATAGTTATAAAGCCGCCGCTCACAAAGCACTAAGTGGCCTTGTATAACACGAGCGGGTTCTGGGCAAAGGACTAATTGAAAGGTTTATTCCTAAGTGATAGGAGATTGGGGTCCGGTGCAGAGTGTAAAAATGTAAAACTGATATCGATTTAAATTTTATCTCGACATTTCCTTTACGATTGTTCTGTAAACTTGAGATACTACAATAGCAAGTAAATAAAAATATGACGTTAAATCGAAAGTTATTATTTAAGCTATACACCCTCCAGGAAAGTGGTATTCACTCTAGTGAAACGTTCCGATTCACTCTAGAGTAGGGGCCGGCCGGAATATTTCCCTTATCGCCGCTTCCCTTTTCCGATTCCAATTAACGGAGCCCTTTCTTTTCATTTGTTTTGTTTCTTTGGGGGGGGGGGCAAAAGAAGGCCAGTCTGAACAAGTAATAATCGATATGGATGTCCCCGGTGACATTCCCCGAGCTCGTTAACGCCGACCTGCCGACGACCCCTTAATGAACCGGTGTAACTGGAGACCGTTTGAAATACGCTTTCTTTTCAACTCCGCCCCACCCTTCTATACCTACGTCGGCTTTTACCCAGCCCAGTAATTATAGACTCGGCAAATTATCGCCAGAAATTGCTCCAGGATAACGCGGTCGAGTAGTGTGTGTGTGCGCGTGCGTGCGTGTGCGTGTATATATATATATATATATATATATATATATATATCAGTAAATTAGTGAAGCATGTCGGTTGGAGATTAATATGAATGGTGGTAATGATGATGTACACAGGGTCATCCAGTAATTAAGGAGACAGACCGTCGTCGCTGTAATAATGATTAATTCGACGCGTATAGCAATTTGAAATAATAGCCCCCGCTAAATGTGTACACATGTCCTCTGGTCAACGGACGTCTACATTGTTTTCTATGTTGTAAGAGAACTGGTTTTCGCGATATACCCGAACCGGTTTCGGACGGTTTTTCGGCCCCTCAGTCTTTGTGAGGGGAAAGGGCAAAGTCTCGCCGGCCTATCGACGGTTTCGATTGCGCGCAATATTCGGCAGAGCGCTATACCGGCGAAGGGGCGGCGTCTCTTTTCTCTATAAACCGTTACCCCCAACCGCTCTCGGATCGCATTCTTGGCCGTATTGCCGGGCATGTCTCTCTTTGTTGGCGGGGGCCGGCCATTGATGTTGGACCCCTCCCGAAAATAACACCAAATTGGGTCTCGGGCGTCCCCAAAGACTTTACCCGTCGGGGTATTGAATTTTCTCTTGTTGCCAGAACTGGGGCGCTTTCCGGCCGACATTGCGGCTGATAATGATAGAGATATGTTATCACCGTTCCTCGAAATTGCAATTGGTCGAGAGGATGTTATACGGGTTTGATAAGCACCTCTTTTTATTCAGAGTTAAGAAAATTGATAGCAGAGACGCCAACTTATGATTAAGACGTCTATGTGTCTGCTTATTAAAGAATCCCTGCAGTTAATACCGTCCGCGTCTGTTATTATATCTGCCGACCTGGTGGTGTTTATATTCGCAATTATATCTCTTTACTTATACCCATTTACGTGTACACCGTGATTTACGTTATACGAAAATTTGGAAAAGAACGTTAGTAATAATGAGTGTAATCTTTGGATATTGACAGCGGTGCAAAGCCGTAATCGAAAATTCGGACACGCGATGATATTCGAGAGCTGGTAAATTACCGTAGTATTCGTTACGTGTTCACGCCGATTTGTAGAATACGGTGCTATCTCCCGAACACATTTTTAACTATAATGTTAGAACGCGATATTATTGGACCCTGCACGATGGGACTATAACCTCGTTTTATTCCAGCCTATCATACCGGAGTGGATACTTCTTTAGCAACATTATGCACTCAAAATTGTGAGGGCTTCGCCATCGTTATGTCGGAAGGACAATGAGGGACAATATAAGCAGGAATTCGTTTGTGTATATTTAATACTCTGTGTATATTTAATAATTCTCTACCCAGTCGCAAAATTCGGCATGTTGTTTTATAATTATCTTGGTTTTCCAGTATTAAGGTCTCAACGGGACCTAAATTCTCTTTTACATTAGAACTACGCTTCGAATAATCATCTGCAGTCGAACTCCAAAAATCAGAGCCATTGCTTCGCCTTTCAAACTTAACCATAAAAAAAAAATTTGTTTCTGTTAAACAATATTAAACCCCATTGGCAACCTCCGTCATATTCCGCACTTTCGAACAGTGAGTGCAAAAACCAGTTCCGGGCAAGCTTTATTAAGAACCTTATATAATGTGTGGATGGATTCCAATTTTGAAAATGAGCTAGTTTAATTAACTAAAATTTTCCCATCGACGGGAAAACCCCAACCCTGTTGTCCTTTAGTCCCTACTTAAAACAGTGGTACATACAATAATGTAACATAATGGCTTTTTTGTTTATATTGTGCCAAGCATTTATGTTATATCGGCATTCGATGTACTCCGTGGATAGAATTTAATTAGCAAACGCTATGGATGCTGAGGGCAATATTTATGAATATTCCGCGACTGACCCCATTTTAATGGTGCAAAATGGAGTCAATTGGTCAATTGGTATTTTATTCGAACAAAGATAATCGGATATATTGGTGTTCGATT
This sequence comes from Lethocerus indicus, assembly GCA_019843655.1. Lineage (NCBI taxonomy): Eukaryota > Metazoa > Arthropoda > Insecta > Hemiptera > Belostomatidae > Lethocerus > Lethocerus indicus. Next base: position 24,652,743 of record JACDQD010000001.1, read on the forward strand.
TGAAAGTCCCGGTTGTCCATAAATTTGCAGCTTCCCGATATAAATCCTTCCATTCAAATCTCAGCTTTCCTCGCATCACCTTCCTGGAAACACCGAGCGCCACCTTAAGGGGAAATGGCCACGTGTTACCTCACCATTCAGTAAGGACTGGAGCAGGTGTACCGTCGATGGGTGGATTCTCCGACAAAAGGGCATCTCATCGCTCTGTCACTAAATATAATTATGAAAATTGTAGTTGCGACATAAAAATAAAAGAAAACAAGAAAAGGATATATTGATGGGAGACTATTCTCCACACTACGTTTAGGGGCTCCATTTCGAATATCAGTAGGAAAATTACCGTTCGCATTTTTTCATCCATTTAACGAGGGGAATACATCTACATCAAAGTTTTTTTAAAAATATTTTATGTTGTATACCTATCTTTATGGGCCATACTGTCACGTAAGAAACGTCAGTAAACCAGTGTTTTCAGGACTTGGTTTAACCCTCTATGGGCCCTTGTAACTTTCGGGCCACATTTCAATTTATCGAGATTTTACCAAATAATTATAGCTTTTTTCGTGAGATGGCGCATAAATATTAATCCTGCAATAAAATTGTTTAAACGGAAATTTTTTTTCATTTGCATATATAGGTTTATAATTGCTGATTTTTCGTTCCCCCAATTTTTTTTGGATTTAAAATAAAAATTCGGCCCGTAGAGGGTAAAGTCCCGGTTCGTTTTTAGCGGGAAGGGGCTTTGGCTTTGGCGCCAGAAAACCGATCGTAGTGCCACCTATCGGACTCGTTGAATACTATTTGTATCGGCCGGCGGTGTACACAAACCGGGTTGTCCGGACAACCCGCACTCGTACCGGCCGTTCGAAGTGGCGCAGATGTTCGGGTAAAATTGAATCGTCCGGGCACAACCGTCTGATTCTAATCGATCGTTTCAATTGCGAACAGACCAAATTAAATTCTCATTAATCTTTTCCATTTGTAATAGCTAGTTTAAATTGTTATATAATGTACGTAAAGGCGGTGTTCGGGTTAAGCGTGTTTATCGTTATCAATCTCATTTGCTTATGTTAGACCTGATCGGTTCGTATTACAGTGCAATTATAAAAATGGGTCATAATAAGTCAAAATAAGGCGTTTCGAATTTTAAAGGAAAATCACAAAAGACTTTTTGTCTTAAAAAAATCAATTTTTAAGACATGTGCTGACTTTCATTAATTTAACAAGTTTTTGTTATTCAAAGGTTTTGTAATTTTGAAATTCTTTATTTGGTATTGTCTATCTTCTCATTTATTGTTATAGTCACAACTACAATTTTTTTTTAGATTGTATCTAGTGACAGTGCTCTAACTTAACACTCACTCACTGAACTCTCGAAGGAGAAGCCACCCAATGATGGTACTCCCGCTCCTGCCCTTACTCAGGTCGTAAGGAAATCGCGTGGCCATTTCCGCTTTAGGCGACGCACGGGATTTTCCGGAAGGTGAAGCGAGGAAAGTTGTTGAATTAAGGGATTGGGATGAAGGGATAGTTTGGAATGGAAGGAATTCTCTATCTCTACGATATACGTTAAACTGACACATAAGAAACGCCCGTAAACCTAGTGTTAAAAACCTGCACCTTCTAATAGGCATTGAACTGTTTTTAGGACGATTTCATTCAGATTTAAGGGTCCGAAAGAAACAACGTTGACGAGACTTTCCGATGCGATTATTAGAAAATATGAATGAATCGTCCTAAAAATGGCGTAATAAAATGAACGCAGTCGCTATAATAATGCCGGTAGGATTTTTGCGTTTATTTAGCCGGTTTAGGCCGTGCCGGATATTGTTACACGCTCGGTTATCGCTATTCAAATCTATTTAACTTGGTTTCGTGTCATTTTGAATTCAGCGTTGCGCATACCGCGCTCGGCCTCTCTGCTAATCTGCGGCGTTCTGATGTGCGTGGTGTTGCGAGGAGGAGGAGGAGGAGTAGGAGGAGTAGTAGGAGTAGTAGGCGGAGGAGGAGGCGCCGCGAAATATTAAACTCCGCCAACGATCGCGTTCCCATGCATAATTCATGCCCCCGACCGGGCTAGAACATTCGGCACAGGATCATTATTCCGTTTAATACGTTTATAACCGACCTACCGTGCGACTCCCTGAGTCGCCCGCCCTTCACCCAACCCTCGATCTCTTTGTTACGCCGCCAACCTCCAAGAAAGGACTGAAACCGGCAAATTAATTTTGCTTTAACCCTCATTTATTTACACTCGACTTCACTGCCCGGTTCTAGATAAGGTTGTTGGGAATTACACGCATTAAATGTAATACAAAATGGTTGACTAAAATTTTCGAATTCAATTCAGTTAGTGTTAATTTGTTGATAACATCGGAATTTTGTTTTTTCAAAGATTTTCCCCGATTTGTCTCTTAATCTTTCACCAGTCCAGGGGACGTTTTTAATTAATACAAATTAAAATAAATTTAATTACACTTTTATTTTATAATTATTATTAGGTGTGCCCAAAAGTAATCAACAATTTGATAAGATGTATTTTGGTCTTGAGGAGTTCATCAAGAGGGGAATTGTAAATTTGCCGGAAAAGTGGCAGAGAGTTGTTGATAATATTGGTGAATATATAGTAAATTAATAATTAAAGTTTCTTTTTTAGCAAAATAAAATGAATTCCAAAGTCAAAATGTTGATTACTTTTGGGTACCCCTAATATTTTACTTTTATTTAAACGATTATTGTAAATATTTTATATTTAATCTTAAGGTATTTTACATATTTTGTGCGATGAAAGAATGAATTTAAATATTTTCAATACGAAATACAGCTTTCCACTTCCGGCTTTCCCGAAAGCATCGGCCTTAACAATGTTTTTAAACGTTTTAATTTACGGAGAAACCTCGTTTTACGGCCACGTTGACGGATTTGCCGGAAAGTCAATTTAACATCGGGAAAAATTATACGCTTAGAGAAAGAGAGCGCTGTCCCTTATTTCTCTTCCTTTGAGAAGAACTCCGTTCCAGCGTAGCGTCCGAAAATCAAATTCGCGAATACCTTTAATTTTAACTACGCCCGCGTCGGCGTTTTGTTTCCCGGCACCGCTGTATCGAGCTCAAATCAATTAAGCGTCGCTTCCGGAAATTTGTATTCCGAAATATTCGTAAAATTAAATGAACGATAGTTTCCGGAAAAAGAAAAAACAACCTCGATGAAGGGATGCTATCCGAAACCGGTTTGGATCGAAACAAAGTAGGTGAGAAGAACGCTTTTCCTATATAACGACTGGAATTATTTACATATAATTGTCAATAATACGGAGATATTTATTCGGAATAAAAAAAACAGCTCAGAACGAACATTTTCCTGTCATATTCGATCCGATCAAATATCTCGGAATTGTAATACCGGGAGTTAGGCGCGCCCAACGTGGCGGAAGCCTTCCTGTATTCTGGCCGTTATGTAAATGTAACGGGTGGGGTAATTGGAACGAATTAAATTTGTTCGCCACCTTCCGAAAATAATACGGCCTCTCCCGTCTCGGTTTGGGGGATATTACATTATCATAAGCGGCGACGGCCCCCGGTTTCCTTTTTCACCCCTTTCCTCGGGACCCGGGGTACTGTCGGTTGATTAAATTTTAAATCGAATTAAAAAGAAAAGAAAAAAAGGGGCGAAATTTCGAGTATCCGACCGGTTACCGGTTAATAAGGGAACGCTTCGCCTCTAATTGTTTCCGACCGGAGGTCGTAGATCATGGGCGGAGACGTTACAAAATTGGCAGTTTCAACTGGCTCCAGTTTATTGCGCACCTCTGTCTTACGTTTGGCCCGTTTTTACACACAGTAGCAATAAGAAGGTTTATATTTCAATTAACAAAAAAATAATCTCGCGGGCCTTAATCGTTGAATTTCACCCAACGATTTATAGGCTCGTCGAATGGTCAATTACTTATCGGCCTGAGGACTTAGCACTACTGTTTTCATCTCTCAACAAGCGTTATTCTACTATATTAGTACGAAGCTCAGAGATAAGGAACAGACAAATTTTTTAAGCTTCCCGATCATACGGAAAGTGTGTTTACGGATAGATCTAATAAGCCCTTTTATACGGCTTCCTTTATACCGCTAAATAACGATTTCCTTTTTTGTATGATAAAGGAGAAAATACAAAATAGGGAGATGTTTTGTGGTAGTTTAGAAGTAATTTTCTGAACGTCGCCGAGGATTGAATTTTGATGGGCGAAGTCATCTAATTATCGCTGTTATTATATCGCGAGCGGCGACCGTACGTATTTCCTCCCTTCATCCGCGAGCATTTCGGCCAATCTCCCGACTGAATTGTGTACGGTGCTCTAGGTCGACTCGAATCAAATTCAAAATAGAACGAAGATTTGAATATAATGCCAGTTGATCTCAAATAATTACAGAACGCCGAATAGAATTAAAAAATAATACTACATTACAAGGTAAACTTTCGGTGTTTCCAATATTTTATATAAACCTTAAATAAGTCTTAAGTCGAAATAATTCGTTTAAAATAATTGTTATTTGAAAGACGGAGTCATTCTAGTGAAGTACCCTTCCTATTTAAGGGTACTTAAATGAACTTAAATCGTTTGTCAGTGCGGCTACTAATACGGGGGCGGGCAATTAAGCGTTGAACTGCTCATTATAGGGTAAGGGGTTGTGGGGTATATGAGGCGATGTACACAACGATACTCCTACCTCACCCACTCGGCGGCCCTATTAAAGATATCGATTGGTTCGACGAGACCTAATGAAAACCTTAATAACATTATCCAAAACTTAAAGCCGCTTTCCGGCCAAAGATCGCTCAATCCTAGCTTTCCCTGCCTCCTAATTCCCGCCTAATTGCCATGGAAGAATTTCGCCTTAAATTAATTTTTTTTAAAGGAGTTTTTAATCCTCACTCGCGTTCAAAATTTGGAAAGAGAGATTTTAATTGTACGCCCGCCGGAACATACTTTGTTCCCAGATTTCAACATCAACACTGTCATTACAACTCCGGTAATTAAAGTGGAACTTATCAACTTTTTCTTCTACCGAATCGTATGTTTTCACTCTTTTCTTTTGACTTTTCACATTAGTCCTTTCATTTTAGGTGTTATCTCCCTCGCCACCTAGTGTCTCATTTAAATTATACGCAATACCACCTTTTGGAACGTATTTCTTGGAGCTAGTGTTCGTCATGGAGCATTAGTATCTGAGAGCAATTTTCTTTAACACCTAATTTAATATAAAATCAGCTAAGCCTGTCATCAATTTATTAGTATTGGGCAGTAGTAATTCAAAATCACTACTTATATTTCAATGTTTATTAGCGAAATCGTTGAGACAGAAAAAATTACATAAATAACTTTAATGGGAAACGTGTCCCCGATGTTTTTCCTTATATATTTCGTCTACGTCGGAACTTCTTTCGGTCCGTTATTGTGGAATACTTTTGAAATGCTTACAGTACACCAGTGCTTCGCGGAACACGGCTCCACGCTGTAGATTTTCGTTTTCTATTCATAAATGAACACATTTGGTAAGAATTCGGCTCCAGGTTAGAGTCCAGTAATATTCGAACGGTTCTAAAATATATATTTACCGCATGACCGTCGGAAATCAATTCGAGAGTCATCCGTCGGGCATTATTATTATTACTAATACTAATATATCGGGTATCCCGATCGGTTTGAGGAGTTCAAAGTGTCAGTTTGGCGTCGTGCTCGCGGCTCGTCTCAAATCTGCGTTATAAGCCCGCCTGCGGGTTTATCCGGCCGGAAATGGGATTGATTGCGCTAATCCTCCCCGGCCTCTAACCGTCTTCAGGATCTAATTCACGCTCGGTCGTCAAACGCTTTTCATTGGGGCTTAGCGCGGCTTCCGTTTAAGACGGACGCGATACGGGACTTTATAGACGCCGCCGCCGCTGCACCCCCTCATATAATTTATTCTCCAGTATCAAAAACTCTCCCAGTTTCAATTATTACTAACAATATGAATGTACATTACGAAACTATGACACGTATATTTCGAGAAGAGGCTCAGTTCTCAGTGCATCTGTTTTGTTTATTTCATTCAAATAAAGATGGTTTTGTTTCAATATGCAATAAGGGAGTTTAATATTTTACTTATTTTTGATAATTTTTTTGGTTTTCGAAAATTCAGGAGCTCACTTCTTAATTTTTTGTCGGCGTATTAATTTAATATTATTATCGGATTAATAATAATCCGCGCAGAATTTGTACTAATGAACATCCTAAATCGGCTCCTGTTTTACTTTAAATGAGATTCGACAGTCGAATAAAAGGGGAATGAAAAAAAACAGCCTGAGGGGAACAATTCACCAAATCTACGATGATTCGATTAAGTGCGACCGAATAAAACACTCGTCCCTCCGTTGAATTCCCCGAACGGTTTTCACACTACAATTTGCAACACCTTCCTATTGTACAGAGAATTTAAAGCTTTGTACTAAAAAATTTAAATAAAAAATTAATTATCTCATTATTCTTCCTATTAATTCAATTTGTATTTGGATTTATGCATGAAATTCCGTGGCCTCCGTTCGTTTAATATAGTTCGGAGAGGGAGTGGGAAGGGGAAAGGGAGAGAGGGATGTCTCGCTTTCACTTTCATCTCCCATTCTCGGAGTTTGGATACTTTGGGAAATAAAGGTGGGACTCGCTAATAATTAATTACGGCTGAAAGTATCGGCTATTTGTACCGATCGCTTTTTGTCCCATAATTATCTTCGAAAGGTGAATTGAAGCGGAATCGAACTTCGCCTCGCTATAAACTTCTGTCGCCGAGTCCCGTTTTAATCCGGTGCCAATACAATATGAGAGAGAAAAAAGGAGAATTTTCTAGCCCGGATGGCCGAATTAATCTCAGCTCGCGAAACAGTACGAACTCGAAAATCGCCTTTAAAATATATTAAGTAGGACGGGAATTCCACGCGATACCAATCTGTGTACTTCAATCTGGAGTGTTGTCACGTTTAGTCGTTTAGGAGTTAATATCCCGTCTGTGGGTGGGCTTTAAAATTATCTATAAATCCCCCACTCGTCGCCGGTGCCCCCACTATATAAACCGAGTAATAAAAATTTTATTGTCCGCCGAGGTCGTGCACCTACCTAGAGCAGAGTGCTTTTTATTAAGTGGGCGGGCTTACACCTTCCCCGCTTTGGCCCTTAGATCCGAAATTATTTTTTGAGTAAATAAAACGGTCTATCCCACCGACCGCATCCGGGTTTATGTTTACGATATTCGTAAAATAACATTCGCTAAAAAATAAGAGACAAATCGCTACGGATAGGCTTTTTTTTAATTTTGTACGATCAACATGGATAGGTCAGTTTAAATTTAAAAAATTGACAATCGTGGACTCGGGAAGGCTAACGTTTTATAAATTATAGCCGTCGGGGCGAGGGTTTATAATATCGTCAATCTCGGCGAACGCGGTAATTTAAATTCGGCCGATGATAGAATGGCGGAAGAACGCCCCGTTGAAAACGATTTAGGGAGAAAAGTGGAGGGCCGGCGGGAGGGAAAGAAAGGGGCATTTGAAGTCGGGGCCGTATGCGGTTCAAAAATTGTTTTGAGGAGCGGAGGCAGGGGATTTCTCCTAATGCGATGGGATTCTATTTACATACAAAATTGCATTGACCCTTCGGCCGGGCCACCCGGGCTCGGCCAAAACCAATTTCGGGATCGATTTATAAGGACGCCCTCCCGTCGTTCGTTTATCCCGAAGGCTGGCAACAACCGCCCCTTCGCCATTTATAAATTAACCCGCCGGTTTCACTTAAACGCTTCTAATTAGTTACGGCCATTTTAAATTATGGCGGGATTTCGGTGCCCGGATTGGTGGATTTAAATTCTTATTATTACTCGGCATTGGGGCCTCTGTGGAACCAGAGCTCGGCGGTTCTGGCTACTGATGATAAACCTGAGGTTCGCTATGGATGTCAGCTTGTAAACTAGTCTATAAGTCGGGATACTGATAGTAAGCCGCTCCCGAAATCGCGAATAGGGCTCATATTGGCGTCAGCCACAATTGCGCGGCGAATAAATGCTGTTGAAAAAAAATATCCGGCTATAATCGAATATCGCGGTTTACGGCCGATCGGCAAATTGATATCGCTAAACCGTAGTTGCCGTAATTCGCCCCGGGACAATAAATCATAATTATTTTACGTCGGACGCTCATCCGGAAAGTTACGGGCGGGGCGGGGATGATATAAATTCAAATTTGGGATATCGTTAAGGGGGAAACGCGAAACGCCCGCTCTCTAGCGGCCGCTGTCGAATATACCTTCCTGCCGGGTCGGTTGGAAACTCAAATTGGATTGCGTCACTCTCCCGACCACGTGCTCTCTCGAGACGACGCCGAAGAAAGTTAAGAAAATACTTTTAACGCTTAGCGATCTAGCCCAGTTCTATTCGAGGAAACTTTATTTGTTTATATTGTGCAATATATTAAGGGTTTATCGACATTCGCTGTGCGTTAATATTCCCCGAATATGCCCAATTTTTAATGCTGGAAAATGAACACACTAAAAGTTCGATTTTATTCATAAAATTAACCCGTTCTTATTAGTCGTAATATAGTCACTCATGAAATACTGTATGAAATATACAGTGCCGTTACACCGTAATTATCGAGTAATATCAAACTGGAAACAATATTTGTATCCCGATTGAACTTGAAAAGAAGGCGCTCGTAATACTAACCCCAATCGCTGCAGTGTATTGCGGGTCAAGTATCTACTTCGGTACCTTGAAGTGGCCGGCGCAACGTAAAATTCAGTCTTCGTTGTTTTTATATAATATATATTACACGCATAATATATTATACGTATATAATGTTTGTATAAAATATAGTAAGTAATAATTTTTCACTCTTTTAGTCTGTCGATAAAAGAGCGGAAAGAGTGGGGAGGCCCCTAAATGTCTAGAGGTGGCCGACAGTAAGAGAGGTTATTGTCACCGGATGACGTAGCACGGTCACCGAGTCATATTCGAAAGGTGACTCGGTCGGAAGCGCGTCAAAGCGCTTTGAGGGGGCTTCCGATATATTTGCCGGCAACAGGAATTCCTCAATTTCATTCGAGCCGATGAAGCGATGGCCGGGCAAACTTCCCTCCGCGCAATATTTTTTGGGGCGCGAAATTTTAAATTTTCCCCCATCTTTGGGACGCCCGTTTACTGATACTCAACTCTTTTTGTTTCAGAAATTTGGTGTTCAACGTTAGCATAGCCGACTTCTCGGAAGTTCAAGTAAGTAGAATCGTTCGTATTATTATCATTTTTTTTGACTCTCGGTTTACGGACGTTTCTTGTGTGTCCAGTTGACGCTTACCTTAGAGATGGCTATACAACGCAGAGAATTTAAAAAATACAAAATCTTTTGAAAAAATAAACTTCGATATATATTTCCCTCGTTGAATAGATCGAAATCGACCGAGTGGTTAAAAATGCAAACGGTTTTCGTAATTTTCCTACTGAAATAAGAAATGCTTCAGTTTGACGCGCCCCGTAAACGGGACCTAGTGTGACATCGATCCTGTCCATTGAGCCTGTCTCAAATTTGAAATCGACGGAAAGAACAAATTTGAGATCTGACGTTTCGGCGGGGCTGGTTTCGGAAGGATTTTTCTGTTTAGTCCACCCTAAAATAATGTTCTGAAGCCGCAAAGTCCTCCATTAATTTTCATATTTATATATTTTGTTGTCCTCTTCCGATTTCCGCAAAAAGTCACTAATTTAGAATTAAATGTACGTTAGCCGTTATGCCTGTTTAGGCTCCCCTGGCAAAGTTAGCTTGTTAAACGTTAATACCTACATATCCGTGAGTTCATTTCGCTCGTTGTTGCTAAACTGGTTTCGGGTTTCAGCCAGTGGGGCTTTGTTTCTCTAATAGGGATACTCGTGTTACCGTGAGAGCACAATATTGCCGTTTTCGCATTGTCGCTACCCGTTGTGCATAAGCACGGCCCTGGAGCCGAAGGCCCGAAACTTATAAGGACACTGTATAAGAACCGAATGAAAGCCCCGGTTTAATAATATTCCTTTTCCCCTTTTAACGTTCAAATTATAAAATCGGGCCGAGCGGAGGTCTATATATAAGGCGGGCGATTAAAATACGGTATTTTATCTAAGGAATTATTCCGCCGAATATTGGGAGTCCGGGATATAAATTAATTCGCATATTTTATGCCGATGACCCCTTAGCCCCATTTCCGGTGAGAATTCGATGGGAATAATTCGGCAAACTGAACGGATCCAGTTTCAATAAAGTCCTTCTTTGCAGATAAAATGTAACGAATTGCCGGCAACGATGAGGTGCTTCGCAATTTCATTTATCTTCTTAACCTCGAGCGAACTTCTATATAGAAGTTAAAGATTTACGTTCGATTAGAATTTTTAATTGATTAACGATGGGGACTCAAAAACTATCATAGTTTTTGTGAAAAAGTGAAACTTCTTTTTGGAGGATACCGACAATTAGCATGCGACCCGAGAAGTTGAAAGATTTTCCACTTGGTGTAATTTACGTAATACTTCATTTCATTCCACGTGTTAATCGTTATTAATGTAATAATTCAATAAAATAGCCAATATACAATAAAACCGTAAGGAGTTTTAGTTCGGTTATGTGTCGGTTTCTAGCGCTCAGTTTTTTACGTTAGTAGAACCAATAACTGACATAGAATAAACGAAAATGTTTCTATAGTTAGTTACTACTAACAAAAATGTAAAACCGGCCTACCTTAGGTATCGATTGTCTACAACTGTTTGTATAAACAAAGATGGAGGTGGAAGGAGTTCTTAAAATAGAGTACGAGTATTGTTTAAAGAATAATCTCGGATTAACCTGGCTCGGGGTGGAAGGAGTAAGACTTCGCAGAGCTGCTATCGCGCGGTCGATGAGCAATTTGGCAGCCACCGACCGCCGAGGGCCTTCCCGATGGTGCCTAATTTTTTGGAGGAAGCGATTTAAAAACATGGCCGAGACAAAGGAGCCGCCGATGGGAATCGTATTTGTATCCGCTATCGAAGGGGGAGCTGTTTAGTCAATTATGAAAATTAAATTAATTTGGATCTCTCTAATAACGGCGACTATCGTCGCGGTGGTTATATCGAACGAAGGAACAATATCCGTAAAATAGGCCAAAAATTCTGGTCGTTATAGGTTTCATACGTGTATACCGTACATACCTGACCATATAAAAAAAGGGCGCGTGAAACCTCTTGTTTTTTTATTGGTGATTTTACTGAATTATTACATAATAACGATTATGAATGGAAGGAAACATTGAAGGTTACAAAGGTTGTATTGAATGAATGAAGAAAATGTCAAATCATCCGATTCGGTGTCGGACACTATTGGTTTGTGGTAGCTAAACTATGAAACAAACGTCTGCTAAGTATTTTTTTTAAAGATCTACTGAAAACAGCACCAATCGTGGTACCAAATCTTGTAGTTTTCATCACTAGTAAGTGTTGATTAGAATTTTAGTCCGCGATAGCAGTTTCGGTTACGCGGTTTGTTTTAATCCGACCTTTTAAGAGATGGAGAGAGAATATAGAGGGCGGGCGGGAAGCTATTTTTTAAATTATAGATTTGGAGTAATATAGGTCAGAATAATGGGCTGGGCCGTGTCGGTACGACCGGGAATTAGAACGGTTTATATATCTGGCCATTAATTTGCATCCATTACCGGCGGTCCACGTGCCACGGCCGGAGTAACGTAATTTCGCGTAGAGCGGGCTTTCATGAATATTAATCCCTCCCTTATTGAGGACTTAGGCTCCGACTATTGCACTCCGACTGCTGCCCCGGCCACCCGCTTCCGTCGTATTTTTAACGTTCGCTCAAATATCGTTCGTGTCGTTTTTTAGTTCGATTCTTCGACTCTTTCTTCGAATCCATTAAAAATCTAGCCGTGATGCGCCTAGTAAGGTCTGGATTTCCGTTAGCGACGAAATGAACCCCGGGCGAAACTATTTGAATCAAAAATTATGCCAAAAGTTAGCCGTAACGGGTAGGGAGCATTCTTGACAGCCTCCACGATAACGTGGTTAACGACACTCATCTATTCGCTACGGCCTTTATCTCGGGCTGAATAAATGTAAAAAATAGTGGTCGGAAATTTATATCTTATCCACCCTCCCGTTAAAAAGTGTTAGGGGCTCGATGTCGGGTGGACGACACTGCGGATTCGGGTCGATTAGGATGCGGGGGCTCCCCAATCGCGAGAGGATCTCGCTCGGGCGGATTTTAAAGGGACGGGTAATCGCGTTAGCGACCGCCGCTTTGCCCCTCACGGAGTCCCGTATATAATAAATGCCGACTTCGCCTTTCCCTTTTTTTTCCACCGCTCGAAATTCTCCCCGGATAAAAAAAATTAATAGATACGAAGTCGACGGCGAGACGATTCGCATTTACCGGAAACGTTATAGATGCAAACTCGTCTGGTCACTGTACCATATTTTCCTGCGTCTTACCGTAAAGATGCAGTCTTTAAAAAACATAATTGTGTGGGGCCCGCTTATATGAATCGGATCCGAAGCCTACAATCGGAAGCGGTTAGGGGCTGTCAAGAATGGTCCCTACTTTCTGGAAGTAAGTATTGCCCCAATCGTCCGTCCGGTTAGGCATCGTACACTTCGAAGAATAAAGCCCGGGATCTATTGAATTAATATATCGCGTTCCAGCGAACGGTGTTACCGACGGTTATTTTCTCAAATAACTAAAGGGATAGAAACGAGCGACCCGATTCGATCCATTAACTCGATCTCGTAATGCAGTTAGCGGAAGGGGAAAAATTGAATCCGACCGGCCTTGTACGCCGACTCGAAACTGGAGGTTTGGGCGGAAATCGGGAAGAATAAAAGGCGAAGGTTGGAGAGAATTTGAGAATAACCGGGCTTGTCAAATTCCGGCCTCCATTTACTGGAGCGAAAGCCCAGATACCGAATGAGTAACTAGCGGCCGAACTCGGGACGCCGTTTGAATTTCTAATTTCGAGCAGTCGCCCCTGCCACGTTATAAGCCGAGTAAATAGGCAATGATTGGTAGCTATTCACCGACCGACTTTATTTCCTATCTCAGTTCCCATTATCGGGCTCCGCGCCCCTAAATTAAATTCCCCCTTGAATCGACACCTAAGTCTCTCTATGCGCCTTAGGTTTTGTCCTAGCTCCTATTATTACTGATGCAGTAATGATAATGACAGATTATACTGCCAAATAATCGCTCGGGTCGGGAATCGTTAAAGGGTTATCGAAGCTATTTCTACTCGATCAGAATATTATCCGGCATAAATACATAACGTCAATTATAAAACACTTAAAAATACCCAAGTCCAACATTGTGGACATAAATATCACCTCCTTAATATTTTATATATATATATATATATATATATATATATATATATATATATATATATATATATTTGTAGTTAGTGCTTGTATCAATGTTGCTTATTGTATCATATTACAGTTGCAACAATAAAAGAGAGAGGAAAAAAAAATATATATATATATATATATATATATAGAAATACTATACACTTTATGTTTAGTAACTAGATTAAATTTCTTAATTGAGTTTTTCCTTTTTATAAAATTTTAATTAATATTTTTACTTTATTATTATTTAGTGCAGTGCTTTAAAATTAAAAAAAAGAAATTTTAAGTAGCATTTAATCTACTACCAAAGTTTGTTTGAATGTTTTCTCAATTGTCCTTATACTATAGACCAATTTATTGTAATATACAGGAAACTGTTTACCTTACATTAATGCATATCTATTTTATTGCAGAGGCTCCAATGGTACTCGCCTGATGATGTTGTCAAAATGTGTGCAGTTAAAGGAAAAGATGAGGTATGACTAAACGGCATATTATAATTCAGTATTATACACATTGCTTGTTATTTTTATACTTTACTAACTATATTTAATTTGATATGTCCATTATTGAAAACCTGTTATTTATTATTTTCCAGGATAGTTGCCAAAATTACATAAGGATTTTGGCAAAAACAGAACAGGGCACACTTCTTGTATGTGGTACAAATTCATTCAAACCATATTGCAGAGAATATGCTATCGCTGTGAGTTTGATTCCATACTGTTAACAAATTTGCGTACATAATAACAAATAATAGTATCTAATAGAATAATAGAATTATAAAGTAATAACTGAAACTTCGTGTACATTTCTTATTTGGTCTCATAAATATGAAGGATGAAATACAAATTCAGTTATATGCTTTGCAAATTTTCGAATATATTTTCTACCATTACTTTATTTCAGGCTGGCTCATACACTTTTATGAATGAAACCCCTGCACAAGCTTTATGCCCATATGATCCTCTTCATAATAGCACTGCTGTTTATGTTGGTATGTATCCACCTAGAAAATATATCTTTCTTATCTATATCATCCTGGTCTCATTAAGTACAAATATTTCTTATGTATCAATTGAATAACAGAGAATGTAAGCAATATTAGCAGTATAAAATATGTTTATGGCCTTGAATTGAATCTTATTTGAAACTTGGATTTGATATAAAATTACCTCATCCCTTCAGTCTGAAGAAGAATGAGTCTCTTCCATATTGTAAAGAAAACATTTTTCAGTAATAAGTATTTCAATTAATTTATCCATTTCGCATTGTTTCTTTAAGATTAAAAGTATTCCTAATTTTTTTGGACTAGCCTTTCAGATCCTTTATGTATGGGAAAATATGGGACAATGACAGTATTATTTAGATACAATTTTTAGATCTGTTTTTATTAGAATTACTTTCTTGCAGATGGTGATTTGTATACTGGAACAGTTTCCGATTTCTCAGGATTAAATCCAATCATATATCGAGAAAATTTACAAACTGAGCAATATAATTCCATGAGTCTCAATGGTAACAAACTTATTATTTAATATTATTGAATTAAATAATTATATTTGATATATTTATATTATTTAATAATTAGTCACATTAAGGATTTTTAATTTTCCTAATCAACATAATTGAATTTACATTTTGTAATATGCAGAGAAGCTCTAACTTTCAATAATAATAAATTATGGTTACTTATTAATTATAATTATAATTGTTTTAATTTATAAACATTGTGCCTTTTATTAGTGCATGCTTATTAGGGAATAAGCACTACATCTTAAATTAGAGTCTACATTCATTATTTGTTTTATTAACAATATATTATTTTGTTTTCAGCACCCAATTTTGTGAATTCTATGGCTCAAGGAGACTTTGTATATTTCTTCTTCCGTGAAACTGCAGTTGAATACATTAATTGTGGAAAGGTAAAACAAAATCTACAAAACATGCTTTTTATTTTAAAGAATACAAATGTAGTTTTAATAATAATTAATTTTATTAGTAGAGTGCACAAAATGTAATTTTTCACATTCATTCTTAATAAGTTGGTGTAATATTAGGGGTAACCAAAAGTATACATCAACATTTTAACATTTCAGATTTATTTATTTTTTTAAAAACATTTAAATTTATTAATCTACAGTTTCTTCCCCATTACTATCAGCAACACTTTTCTTGCAAATTTTCAATTTATGTTATCATACACAATGCATTTCTTCCACCCATGACTCACTGATAGTTCCTCAATGCGTAACCTCCGATCGTATTCCACTAGTGACTTTGAGAGACTTCCACTTCGAGGCTTGTCATTGAGGTAAAAATCACCCTCACACACACACACACACACACAATAAACATCGCGTATTTTTTGTGTCGAAACTGTCGCGTCAAATCCTGCATAACAAAAAAGCGTACAATGACGAATATACTCTTCCGAAGGTACGAACGCCGCCATTTTATATCGGGGCGCTAAACGAGTTGATACCGAATTCTCACCAGTATTACTGACTCTGGCTTCGGGTGAGATGGCGTCTTGGTGTGGGAAAAACATCGGTTTGCCGGTCTTTTTCCGGTCCGTGTTCCGGGATTTTTCCTGTTCTTGGAAACCGCCCGAACGGGCTCCGTTGAGAAAAAAATCCCGGAACGGCGGGGGCAGTCAACACCGGCAAACCGATGTTTTTCCCACGCCAAGACGCCATCTCACCCGAAGCCAGAGTCAGTAATACTAGCAACAATTCAAGTTCTGATCGCGGAATCCTTCACTGACGTAAATTTGCATTGAAATGTTGAGCTTATTTATTGACAAATGTAAAGGTATGCTTGTTTACTTTACTTGTTTACTACTTTGTTGTTAGGTAATATTGGCACAGTACTAAGACCAAAATACCTGTTATAAAATCGTGGATTACTTATGGGTACCCCTAATAATTAAAGCAATTTGGAACTGTGAATTGAAATGAGTCTCAAAATGACTAATTTCACCAAAATATTACCAATGATCTATATTTTTCCTGTTACTATTATTATTTTCAAGTGAATAGAATATCATCCACGAATGATTAAATTAATATAATTTGTGCTTACGCTTTCAGGCTGTCTTTTCTCGAGTTGCCAGAGTATGCAAATATGATCAAGGTGGCCCTCATCGATTCCGGAAAAGCTGGACATCATTCCTTAAATCAAGGCTTAATTGTTCTGTCCAAGGAGATTTCCCATTTTATTTCAATGAAATACGTTAGTAAAAGCGATTTCAATACAATAATTACTTTTATTTAATTTTATTAAATGTGCGTTTGTGGATTGTTCACCTCTATGTAACATTAGCTAGTGATTATTATGGGAAATTAGTAGAACAGTTAGTTATCCTTGGCAACTGTTACTAGTCCTTTAAATTAAATTTGGTATTTATAAATTACAATTATTCTGTTGTGTCATTTGCAGAATCTACAACTGAATTAGTGGAAGGCACCTATGGGTCAGTAACTACTCATTTGTTGTATGCTGTTTTTACCACACCAGTTAATAGCATTGGTGGTTCAGCTGTCTGCGCTTTTGCCCTCCAAGACATTACTGACACTTTTGAAGGAAATTTTAAAGAACAAGCAGAAATTAATTCAAATTGGTTACCTGTCCAAAGTGTGAAGGTTAGTTTAATTTATCTTCGAAAATATTGTTCTTTTAAAATATTTTGAAGTGATTTGATTTAATTTTTAATTGGATATGGAATATTGAAATGTGTGCTTTTTCACATCATTGGTATTGGTAAATATTATTAAGTTAGTTTATGTTGTTTAAGTCATGTTTTTTGTTGAATTTTTTATTATAATATATGGGGTATTATTTTTCAGGTTCCTGATCCTAGGCCTGGGCAATGTGTAAATGATTCACGGACATTACCAGATTTGACGTTAAATTTCATAAAAACTCATGCTCTTATGGATGAATCTGTTCCTTCTTACTTCGGACAACCTATTCTTGTTCGAACAAGTTTCCAGTAAGTTTATTTTAAAGATGTTAATTCACAAATGTAAAAACATAAGAAAGCACACACAGAATCGATACACAATAAACTTTATTGCCCAATAATACAAAGAAATTATTTA
This sequence comes from Lethocerus indicus, assembly GCA_019843655.1. NCBI lineage: Eukaryota > Metazoa > Arthropoda > Insecta > Hemiptera > Belostomatidae > Lethocerus > Lethocerus indicus. The sequence continues at coordinate 24,670,273 of JACDQD010000001.1, forward strand.
ACAAGAAAATCCCATATCTATGTATGAGATAATTCACAAATTTAACTGAGTACTGGCAAACTATACAAAGAAAGCAGATATAATTTATATAAAAAGACAAAATATGTACATGATATACACATAGACATATTAAATAGATAAGTGAATGATGCTGTGATAAATACACAACAAACTCTACAGAATAAAACCTATTACCGAAAACCAATAATACTTTTTTATTCCCTTTGAAGAATATTTCATCATATTTCAATTTTTTTTTCCAGCTATCGATTTACACAAATTGCAGTAGATGCCCAAATTAAGACTCCAGGAGGAAAATCTTATGATGTTCTTTTTATAGGAACTGGTAAGGAATAAAAAAATATATTGCAACAATCAATATTTCTTATGTGACTGATTAAAATTTTCTTGTTTAAATATATAAATTAAAACTTTTTTAATTGTGTATAAAAGAGAACCTATAAGTAAGTAGTGATATTATTTTCTAACTTATGCTGTTCATTTATTTTTTTTTTTTAATAACAGATAATGGGAAAGTTCTTAAGACTGTAAATGCTGAATCAGCTGATTCCATTCAACGTGTTAGCCCAGTGGTTATTGAGGAACTTCAAGTTTTTCCTCAAAATGTGAGTGTCCGTACATTGAAAATTGTGAGGACAGATGCTCAACCTGAAGGTCGACTAATTGTTGTTTCTGACCATGAAGTCCTTTCTTTACGTCTACATAGATGTGACAAAGTCAATTCAGGTTGCAGGTAGGCACATTACTATGGTTAGTTTTATTAGATATAATTTTCAAACTTCTTTAAATAACTATTTGTCATGTATTTTATTTCTTTGTACATATCCGTTATAAATGTGATTTGTTTTGTTCATTCTTTAATATTGTATTCTGCTATAATTATTGCAGATTATATTTTACAGAATATATATCTTATATTTAAATTTATGCTTTATGATTTTTCGCGGCACACATGACTGCATGAACAATCATAGTAAAAAGGATTATATTATAATTAATAATTTTGCTCACCTCTAGAATCCTAATGGATTTTCATGAATGGATTCTCAAAATAAATAAGTTTTCAATTGTTTATAATTACATTATTCAATTTATAATTGAAATACCCATGATTTAATTTCCATACAATAATATTTCATTTTTTTAATGAGTACTGATAATACATAATATAAAATTTGCCTTTCTATTTATATTACCTTTTCATGTTTCAGTGAGTGTGTAGCTCTCCAGGATCCATATTGTGCTTGGGATAAACTGAGTGGAAAATGTAAAGCTGTGGGAGCTGCTAGATGGAGTGATGACAAAATATTTTACCAGAATATACAACATGGGGTCCATACTTCCTGTCCATCCAGTGAGCACCCAAGTATTAGATTTTTTTTATACTTTTGCTTTCTTGTCTTTCATTTTCCTATTTTAAAAGTAGTTGCTAAATATTTATTTATAAAATAAGTATATGTATATATGTTTACAGTGTGTAGATACACAATTTGGAAGAAATAAATGATTAATAGAATAGTCTACCATTGTTTCATGTTAGTACAGTAATTAAAGATAAAAATATGATTTCTGATGAATTCATATGCTCTCCATGTATGTGCTCTTGCTATATTTTTAAACTAATTGTGTATTTGCTGAATTGCATCATAACAATATTGTTCTAAAAGAATAATATTTATCATTATCCTTTTTCTTTCTATGACACTTTTTATTTTAATATTGGAAAAAATGAAAGCCAGTTCAAGAAACCCAATTGAGCTAGATTATATTATTTGGAAAACTTATTTTTAAAAAAATAGATTTTATTCATTTTTTAAATATTTTTGCTCTATAAAAATAAGGAACAAAATACATTGAATGTAATAATACATGTTAACATTTTTCTCTCATAATGTAGTCACTTTTTTTATACATCCTCCTATAAATATTTTATAGACTTGTAATATTTTATATATCTTGTTTAAAAAACATTTAGTCCAAAAACTTTATTTTAGATATCTGAACCTTAATGTGTGTATATAGTTGCTTATTATTGCATTCTCATTAGATTCAATTTTACTAATAATTATCGACAATTATAATTGAGTTATTTTGTTTATTGAAATAATAATACAAAATGTTTCTCTATTTAGCGGGAAAGATGCAAGGTAAAGATGCTAGCAGTGTTGGAGGCCTTTCTGCTAATATACCAAAAACTGATTCAGAAAGAAACAAGGATATTGGAGATGGAGAAGTAATCAATATTGTGCAAGAGGATGATAACCATTATAATGGTAAGTAAATAGTTGATACATTTATTTATAATATGTAATCTTTGAATCTGAAATAGTATATATCTTCTACATATATCTCAATATCTATTCTGGGCAAAATTTGGAAACATTTTTAATTATAAATTGAATATAATTAATTAATTATATCATAAATGTTGAAAATCAAATGATGATATTAATGTTTGTGAGTGTGTGCATATTTTATTATGTTTATTAGCTATATATTTTGAATCAATAATATATTTCATGAATTTGCATTGTTTTTTGTAATAATAGGGCCTGAAGTTAGTGCAGCTGATAGTTCTGCTCTGCATTACACAGTGGAAACAATGGCAATGTCAGTTGTTGCTGCATCTTTGGCAGCCTTATTTGTTGGCTTTGTTTCTGGTTATTTGTGTGGTAGAAAATGCCACAAAGATGATGATGATAACTTACCATACCCCGATACTGAATATGAATATTTTGAACAACGCCAAAATGTTAATATGTAAGTATTAATTTGTTCGCTTTAATTATTTTTTATTAATATTTTACATACACTTTTCAGTCATGTGTTTAATTCAATCGTGCGTTAAACTTATGTGTTTCAATTATAATTAGAATATGTGTAGTCAGTTTTGTAAAATTGATATATTAAGTTTTGATTATATTATTGAAAAATATTTAATACAAATATAATAAAAGAATTATATATAAAATTATAATTCAACATTAATTAATTATATTAAACCCAAATGTTGTACTGTAGGTTTGTGATGTTTCTGTCTCCTCTCGCTGGTTTGGTCTTTTCTAGACTGGTTTCGGCTGCTCGATAAATAAATATAATAATAAATATAATAATAACAAACATTATAACAATAATAACAAAAAATAATAAATATAATAATAAAATAAATGTTTCATTTATATTATTACACAATACTAGTTTGTATTAAACATTAATACAAACATATTAATTATTATAAAATAATAACAAACATTATATATTTTAGGCGAATGCCAGCAGAACCAAAACTGCTTCCACAAGAAGAAGTCACTTACGCAGAACCTGTGCTTGTTCCTCCGAACAAAACAATGAATTCACCGAAGACAACTCTGCGCAAGAATGAGAATCTTTTCCAGTTCAATGACAACTATAACCCGCCTTATGCCAGACCCAACCGTGATCACTTTGGCACTTTGCGGTCACAGAGAGATGCTGCTAAGGTATGGCATTGAAGGAATTTGTCAAACAACTCATTTCAATTACTATCCAGTGTTTATGCGCAGAAAACTTACTTAGGACTATATTTTAATATGGATTCTTCATATATATTTAGTAGTGTAGAAAGTGGAATTGTATGCTATTTTTATTAGTTGTAAAAAAAGCATATAATTTATTCAAATACGATGTATAATATATGTATTATACATATACAATTATGAGGGTAAAATAAATTTATTTTATTATACACGGTACTGCTTTTTATATTAAATATAAAGTTAAAACACTAGAATAAAGAAATGAATAGGAAATCTGTAGGAGTTCAATTAATTAAAATTTAAAAAATGTAACATTTTATTTAACATTCCGAGTCATTCTATATCAAAATTGTCCATTAAATTTATTCACCTAATATCCTCATAATCTGCTTTTTTAGTAACTCCTTCAATATAATATAGTAGGTTATATACATACAAGTTTTTTCTTAAATTAGTTTTTAGTTAAGTATGTAGTTTTGTTCTGTAAAAATAGTCAAATATAAAATTATTTTCTGAAATATTGTTGAATCAGTTTGACGCATTAACATTACAAAATTGGAACAATTTAATGATAAAACTTTTCTGCCTACTTTATTTTTTATATATATTTATATTTATGAATATTTACAGAAAATTAATTATTTGCATTTTTATTTTATTTTGATTATTGTATAACAGTTTAAATTTGTCAAGAAACCAAATAATTTATAAGTAAATACATACATAAAATATTAAATCACATTTTTCTTTCATTAACTTTTAGCCATTGTAGCATGTTTTTAGCTTGACATTTAATTTATCCTTACCGTTAAATAGTTTTTATATACTAAAATGTATCATATTATTTAGTTCTAAATTTATTGCACTAGTAAATCTGAACTAGTCAGATATGCCATTAAGCATACAATTTAGTATTGTCACTTCAGTCCTTAAAAATCACTGAATGTTCATAATTTCATGACACTGATATCTTATACATGTACATTAATAGTTGCTTCATTTATACCATCAACATTTATGCAATATTACAATATAAAGTTTCTTGAATACATTTCCTGGAAGAATCGAAACTTTGAGATCTCTTTACTGCAGACTGATCTTATTTATAATTTTTAATACACTAAGGTTAGTTATCATGTAACTTGTCTGCAAACTAGTTGCAGCATAAGAAATTAATATTAACATACATGAAATATGCCGCATGACAAATAGTGAATGCTTCTTATAGAGCCTATTTACAATTTGCTTTGCACATTTAATAAATATAAAAATTTAATAGCTTGCCATTTTAAAACAAATAAAGAAGTCTTTGATGGTGTGAAACAAACTCTATTGCAGAGATCAGTAGCAAATATAACATTTTGATAGTATAAAGAGCATATTAAGAAACCAATGTAATGTGCTCATGAATCTTAAAAAATTGAACATGCATCTTTTGTTTAGACTGAGGAAAAGAAATGGTAATAGTCAATAAAATTTAAAATATACATACCTATCTCTGCCACAATTTATTCAGTCATTTTTTCTCTTTTCAATGTTTTTAACCTGTGACTTTTATTGTCAGTTAACTGAACCAGTTTATGGCCAGTTAATTGCATATTTTATTGTGTTACAGAATATTATCTTTGCAATAGTAGTTGGTCAATAGTTTACAACTATTTTTTACTATATCATTCCTATAACTGTAAGACTGTGTTAACTCAACTTGATATTGTTTGAAGACAATTATGAATGTCTGAATTAGATTATAGTTATACATGTACACAAATTATTAAGCATAAAATAAAAGTAATTTCATAGTTTGCTCATTTGTGGTCTCAATTATTTATTAGTTCAACAGAATCCACTCTATTTTGGATATCGTTATGTTCCTCGATTATTAAAAAATTGGAACAGATTCAGTTCTAGTCAGAAAACGAGAAATATATATCTCTAAGTTACTTTTTATTATACTTTGTAATAATAAAAATTATTATAATTATAGTATCAACCGGTAAATATAGCTTACATAGGTTTCGCTTAGATTTAACTTTCTTTATAATATTTTACTTTTTATTCGTCTATACCCTCTAATAATAACTTAGGCACTTTGAAAAAAAAATAACTAACTTACCTTACATATTTTTTACATATAGAAATCATCTAATTTCTTTTATGAAAATCTGCAAACAGTGATTTCTGAGCATTAAACATTTTGCTCGTACAAACATAACGGACCGGTACCAAGAGCGAATGAAGGTTATTCTCATGTAGTGTCATTAAAAAATGCTTCCACGGCCGGTAAGGAAAGCTAGAGATGAGGCTGCAAATTTTGAGAAAGAAGAAGAGCGTAATTTAGTTAGAATAATAAATGATCCAGCTAGCGCGTATTTAGTGTAAGGTGAATGTAAATGTATTTATTTTTCAGAATGAATGTTCTGGAATGGGGTACCGCGACGGTTTCGGTACGACAAGGTCCGTGAAGAAGGTCTACCTCTGAGAGACAGGTGGGGAGGGTGGTAGAAGCCTGCCGGGGCGTGCCAGGGGAGGGAGGAGGCACCCTCTGGCGAGCTCGCCTCCCTCCAGCTCTTCGCCCTCTCCGCCGTCTTCGAGCCCGTCGCCGCCCGACACCCCCCCGCATCCCCCCCCGCACCCCCCTCCACCTTGCAGCTATATATACAGGGCGTGAACACCGGACCAGACGTCAAGTGCCAAACTAGTTTGTCTCCCAATATACACACACTTTATGCTATATAGTTCCATCTTCTGGTCCACTCGGCGAAACCGCTCTTCGACAAAATCTTTATACCGACTTTTATTAACGACCGCTCTACTAGCGCTACCTGTTTAGATTTGAGATAACTGCGACATTATTAACACTACAATAGCGCTTCTGAAATTAATACTTACAATTTACCGAAATAATAGTCTTGCGAGAGATCAGCGAATGGAACGATGTACATAGTTCTTAAATCTGTTGAAATTACGTTTGTGTATATTTCTAGACAATCACCCGTGGAAGACTTAGTTGTCAGCTGACCGCATGTAGTGAGTCGCAATGCCTTCTTGTTGAATTTGACAGTTAGTATATAACTAGATTTGTGGTGAGCCTTGTACGGCTTTGTTATTTTTCCTCTGTTTGCTACATTTTATTAACTGCCTTTATTATGGTATTTTAGAACCCGTGCAGTTAATACGATACCGATCTATTTACTGACATAGAATATATATAGTTACACAAATATACACTTGGAAGTACGACACATAAACAAATAAATACTAAATAACCTCCCCCCTACTCTCTCTTTCTCTTTCTTCCTCTCTTTCTTACACACAAACATACACATACATACACAAACAAACATATATACACATTGCTGTGATGATTGTTTTTCTTTCGTACAATTCTGAAATCTTGACAGAACATTTCATTGACATGTAGTTTACTGATGGAGCATGGTCTTTATTGTGGGGGTTCTATAGAAGAATCCGTGTGATTCGAGATGTTTGTTGTAAATAAACTATGTTACAGATATTATTATGGGGCATTCTGCTCATTTCTGATGAGGGTTGATAGTTTATAATACCGACTTTTATTAGGCGCTGCTGCATATTTTGACAGAAATGAATAAATATGTGCTGTATTTTTCTTCAAAAACTCGTATTTTTTCAGACTATATATAATTTTCCACTGACTTAAACATAAAAATTTATTTTCAAAAATTAATTATAGAACTACCACACTAGGGCAGTTGCAGGTATTGAAAGACATGACAAGAAAGCAATTAGTAGCAGGGTAAATACTTTCATCGAGATAATTTATATTTTCATTTTATCAGTATTATTTGTTATAAATTTTATTTTTCTTACAAATAAATGAAAATTACATAATTATTACTTAAATTAAAATTGATCTTGGAAATTTGTTTACATTAATAATACTTTTATATTCTTGCCTCTTGTGATGCCTTTTTGTGCCTGTTAGACATGCCTTATAAAACCAGTTATGGTCCAGTGTTTGTATGGGGTTACTAAAGGTATAAAACGTACCATATATGTGCTGTATAATAAAGCAAACTATGCGGAGTAATATTTTTAGAGGTTTCTTTTCATATATATTATCATCCAAAATTTTATGTAAATGCACATTTCTGTACATAGAAATTTTTATCAAGATGATAATTAAAGTTTAAATATTTCTTTATAATACATTTTCGCTTGACCGCTTTTGTTGTGTGCATCTCGTCCAGTAGGAACATCAATTCTATTATTACAACTATTTATACTATTTTAGTGATATGTCAAATGTATATATAGAAAATTATATATTTACATAATTGTTAAATTATAGTTATTTGGAAGCAGTGCTATTTGATTGATAGCTCTCTGTCATGTGATAAGCACTGGTGTCAACCATGATATTCAAAATTAAATTAGAATGCTTTTGATTATTTTATTGCATAGAAATTGTTTAAAAAAATAACAGGGCGGTTATAGATATGTTATCTTTTTTGCAAATAGCATTTAATGATAGTTAATAGGGATATATAAAATATTTATAATGAATATTATTATTTAATTATTATTCTTAATTATTAATATTATTACCCTCCCAATAGGTTATAAAATTAGGTGGTAAAGAAGACTGATAAGTTCTTATTATTTCAGTCCCATGACATTACTTTTAAAATTTTAACAGTATTTATTTTATCTTGAAAAATGCTTTTATTATATAAATGTTACCAAAGTGAAATAAAAGCAACGGGGGTGTTGCACTTTTATAGCTTTTTAATAACCCAGTAAGTGTAATGTATATTAAGTACTTGTGATAATCAAAATGCATATAAGTGTTAAAAATTAATAATTCCTTTTTTTACACATTTTGTTATAAAATAATTGATTTTTGGTATAATGAGATTTTTAACTAATTATTCCTCTAATGAGAAAACTTATGTAAGTTTTAAGTAAAACAAATGTGTACAAAACACTTTCAAGAAAAATTGCTTATCCAATGAAATTTTGCCATTCCTAATGGTTCATGAATTTTATTTTGATGAAGGTGAATAAAGCACTCAAATATGATATATTCAAATAGGTGATTGCCACATGCATAAATTTTGCAGGTTACATTGATTATCATTTGAAACTTAATCTAATAACTGAAGAATAATTCAATTATACTAGCAGGTTAATTTAAAATTGCTTAGTTTATCTACTAAACTATAATTAATCAATCTTATATGAACATACTCTTATTTGTTTAACCTATTCAGCTTTGCTTCCAATATAAAATAGCTAATTACAAAACGTAAGAATATACTTCTGTTTTATAGTAAACATTAATAGTTATTTTAAAGGCTTGTTTCAGATTAACTGCAATTCCCCTTGCACCAATGATTATAGCTTTATATCATTTTATATCTAGTCATTTAGGATTGGCATTGTCTAATGACTTCATGAATATATATATATATATATATATATATATATATATATATATATATATATATGACAGTCATTGAATTTTCATTGTATAATACATAAATACTCTACATAAATTGTTTAATGATTTATACAATACTGGTAGTTCTATACAGTTAGTTTAAAAATTTAGACTACATAGTACAACATTTTACCTTTCCCACCTCTTTTACCATAGTTAATACTCATATTTAGAATTTAGTTTGTATTATGTTTAGTTGTTCTATTTCTGTAGTCACTTATGCCCTTAGATTTATTTTAATATATCTATAATAAGATTATCAGATGTATACTGTTGCCTTTAAGTTTGTTTGATTTTTGAATGCTCTTTAGGGACATTAGATTAAGTATAACTAAGGAATTGTAAATAATTAATTACTCTCACTACTAATTTATTACATATATGTGAGTACTATATATTATATCGTAAATGCTTCTTCCAAAATTCAGTGCCGGCTAAATACTGTTTTTTATCTTAAATAGTCTAGTTTTTTTGTAATAATTATAAGAAAGTAAAGGGAGAACAAGAATAGATTAGGTTATTGTATTTGCTAAATTAGCATTGTATTAGATTTGAAATATACACTTTATCTAGTTTTTGGCTTATAAGATGTAGGGCTGGCAAGTTTTTATTACACATCTTAAGAGATTGGAATTAGGATAAGAAAACTGTTGGAGTTGGGTTTGAATAGATTCATAAATGGGTAAGCTTTACATTTTTATAAATTATTGATTCATTTCAAAATATATTTAATATTCTGTAAGTTTTGTATACCAAAATGTGAAATCCTCTGATAGATTTTTCACAAATGGATTGAAAACTTATTTGAGGATCATTAGGTTGTAGGTATTAATTTTATTTGCATATTACAAGAAATACTCCTAGAATACTATGTGTGAATAACTTCTGATTCATTACCTTTACTGGCAATGATTATTCGTACAATATTATTCTTACATAATTTTCCAGTTAAGGATTTGTCACAAATAAAACTGTATAGTGACTTGCACTAGAGATGTGAATATATAAATGCTTTGAAAATATTGTAATTTAATCAATCAATTAACATTCAAGCACTAACCAACATAACTATTACACGTAATAATATGCATAACTTCTTTACACAAAACTGTTTATGTATGTAATAACTACATATATATTGAGTGATTAAATAAGTATTTAGTATTGTTAAGTGTGCAGCTAATGTTCTCAGAGATACACTCACACAAATATTAGATATGTGTTTGTGTATAATTAATAGCTTTAATATGTATATGAAAACTATGAGCTATGATTAAACAATTAATATATTAACAAAGAGACTATATGAAAAATAGAGCATATACTTTTATTCTCTTAACAATCACTCTTCTATATGCCTAGTTTTGTGAAAAGGGAAGTTATGTTGGTCGCATTTCATTGTACATCAAAACATTGTCGAGACTGTAAAAATACCTACATCCTATTTAATATTGTAGATATATATGCCATCATGTTCTTAATTGTTAGTTATACATTTTTTACACATTGTATCCTGTATCTCAGCAGTAGATTTATCTCCATTAATTTAAAAGATAACTATTTATTAAAAAAACTATTAGTGATTAAATACGTGTTTACTATAGGTTATTTTTTTACGACATGTCCATCAACATTGTTAGTATGCTTTCAACATTGAGACATTTCAATTGTCAACTATATACTTAGTTAAATATAGTAGAATGTACTGATTAGTATATGTAGAAAATTATAACATGAATTGTTAGAATTTTAAAATAGAATTTGTTACATCTTAACATTCCATGTTTATATAAATATATTATATAAAATATATAAAAACATTCATTATATACATACATGTGCTTACATACTGAGTGCACACAGCTGGCTATTTGATTGAGCCAGTAGAACTTTTCATGTGCATATTATAACACATGCACTGATAACAGTTTTACTTTCTGTTTCATTATATTTCTAAAAATAGAAGAGTATAAGCTAAATTAAGAGGTAATATTTTTGGCATAGTCTGTATATGTGAACAAATTGCTTTCGTTCTAGTCTGTATTTATGTGCCATTATTTTTAAACCTTTGATTTGAAGAGATTAATAGATTGGTATTCCAGAAATGAAAGGACAATACACATCTGTATAAATCAGAATTGTATACAATGAACCAAGGTTTGAAATTCACACTGAAGAAGCCCAACTTCAAAGAAATGGTGTTTTGGATATTCTATTGAAAAATTAAGATCTCTACCTACTTCAGTTAAATCACAGTCATAATTTTCTATTTGTGAACTTGTAATGAACCAATGTAACAATTATTAAAAGGAGTCTTTAGATAAAGAGTGTTGTTATTATATCTGAAAAAACCCTTATTTTACAACTCTTGATGGTGTGCTTTTTGTTATTGTGCGCTTTAAGTATTATTTCAATTCCAATATATAATACTTAACTGTCGGTATGAAAAATTTCAATTGTACAATTTCTATTTGACATCAATTAATACACCTCGTCATAGGATGAAAGATGAAAAGGAAATGTTGTAAGCAGAAATTCTAAAACTAAAAAAAGGGTGCTATCCCAAAATAATTCTATAATTAAAAATAATACTTTAAAATAAATAATATCTAATATTATAATAAAGTTAAATATTAAATATCATTAAAAATATAAATAATTAATCTAAAGAGTCTTAGACATAAATTTCAATAGTATTTACAAAAAAATAAATACAATGATATATTTGATTCCTACTAATTCCATTAATTGATGTAAAATGTTTATTATAATTCCTGTAAGATAGAGCAAGAATGAATGATCTGAAAATAGTAATTTTCTATTTGAGTACAAATAGTATAATACAGAGATATTATAAAAACTTAGTTTACCTATTTAAAAAGTATAAAAATAAGTAAGTATAAAAATTAGGTTGGCCTAACTTCGGGAATCTATTTTTCAATGAAACAGCTTAATAAAAATAAAGGCTCAATAAATTTAATTATTAAGTAGTAGTAATGCAAAATCCAAAACCAGTCTAGTTAAGGGGCAAATTGGTGAGTGGAAAAAGATGATTGCAAAAGTGATGTAATAGATATTTAACATAACTATTGTCCTCTAAACTTTTATACGAGATGACTTTTATTTTTAAAACTTGTAAAACTTGTTAATGTAATCAAATCAGAATAATAATCAAAATTGCTGTACTCTAATAACATTTATTTATCACTGCGTATATATTATTCAGCCATGAAAGTTTTATATACAAAAGGGGAGCATCATTTCATACACTGTATATGTATGTGTCATGAGTATTCGTAAGTTATTAACAGTTTATTTGTAAGAAACATGCTTTTTTTTAGTTAATTGGGGCAGCAATATTATTAGTAATGTTTGAAACGTTTAAAATTGTGTAACGCCTAGTGACGCCGCCTCGCGGCCGTCATCCACACTACGCATACCCGACAAGACTCATTCATGAAAACATCATAAAAACCGAAGATAGTACAATGAATTAAACTTTCCGTAATAGCTAAATAAAACACATTTGTCGATTTATGATTATCATCATTTTCTGAAACTGGACTAGTTCTTGTAGACCGATTATAATATTATTTTACTAATATCGCTACCCGAGTAACAAGAGACTCCGGCAACTGGAAAAATCAACGGACGACCGAATTTGAGGAAATCAGGATGCGAGTGAGGACAATACGATAGAATCATCGGGGAGAGCATTAAAATAAAATTATATTATTTTATTAAAGCGGAGATTAAAAAACTAGGGATATAGGTTGTCAATTCAACAATATTCGGTGATCGGACGGTTGTCAGTGAATGAAGAAGCTGGGGATGGAAACGAGGCATGTCCCCTGTTCGGAGGGCTCAGGTTGGAATCGGGGTGTCCCACTCGAGTCCCAGTGTCAGGCGATGTACGAGACGAAACACGAAGTCGGACGTAGATCTTGATCTTACACGTAATCATTCACCTTGCGGGTTTTTTCGGAAAGGGAAAAATTTAATTCCCTATGTCCACGGATAATCGGGTTGAAAGCACGAATCGGCGGGCCTATATTATATTTTAATTAACATATAATTTTTACGTGTTGAACAGTAAATGAAATGAACGAAATTCAGAGTTATACAATTACGAGAATTATACGCGGAGAAATGCCCTCAAGAATATGAAGGGGTTTTCGACCCTCGTTTATGTTTCGGGGGTTTGAGAGGGTTCAAAATTGAGTTCAAATTTATGTGGCTCGAGGCCTCTGGAAATCTTCATAATCCTGAGAACTCCAACGATACTTAATATAGAGGGAAACCATTCGATCGCGTCGTTATGTAGTTCTTCAATATGTTCAGAAAACTGTCCTATTCGTTACGCCTCTTGTCAGTAGGCCAACTGCGAATCAAATTGCATACAGAAAACTGTGGCCTGGATGGCACTAAAACTAATTCAGACATTATGTTATGCGCGAGGAGGTGCTTCGGTCTATCTTCGGTAAATCTAAACTCAATGATTCCGATTATATTGATTTCGAGGATGGTGGAGTGTAGGACGCGCGGCTATGTCTAGGAATGAATCTTATTATCTGCAACCGTAGCGAGGGGGTCTGCCAGTGGAAGCCGGTCGATTTAGGGATCTGAGAGGGCGGAAGGATAAACGGTTATCCGTAGCTGGATGTGAGGGCCGCCCGGGTCCGGGGGCAATTAGCCAGACTGTCCTCGATCGGAGGAATACTGTCGGACCTCTCTCTCTCTCTCTCTCTCTCTCTCTCTCTCTCTCTCTCTCTCTCTCTCTCTCTGTCTCTCTGTTTCTCTCTAGCTCTCTCGTCCCCCTTCCCCTCGTTTCCCCCCCCCTCACTCTCTCTCTGTTCCCACTCTGCTCTCTCTCTCTCTCTCTCTCTCTCTCTCTCTCTCTCTCTCTCTCTCTCTCTCTCTCTCTCTCTCTCTCTCTCTCTCTCTCTCTCTCTCTCTCTCTGTTCCATTCATCGTAGGCCCCAGTCCGACGACCTAACCTTATCAAATAACTCGTTAAAGCCAATAACTAGTCGACCGCGGGCACAAAGCCCTCCCCGGTTAATTACTTGCTAGGCTTTTTAATCACTCCCCGGGCTACATTGTCGGCTCCGGAGTGTGCAGATGACATGATCTTGTAACAATGGCTCCCGGTCGGGCTAATCAATTCCCCGACAATATGCCCTTGCCCCCGCCCCGATTCCGACCTCCGGGACCTCTATTATTTAACTTTATCCATTAGTGGATTTTAATATGAATGTCGGAATTAACCGGCCGTTGGAAAGGCTCCCGTGTTACCAATCCGGCGGTCTGTCCTCCGACGACGCCGACTAATTTCGCGTTCACCAATTACCGCGCTCTGTAGAGGCCTATTTGCTCCAATAAATACCCATTCCGGATTCCATTCGCTAGCCCCAACTCGCAGGTCTACACCAATAAAAGACGGCGAAACTAATTTCGAGTCGCTAATTATTGCGCAATAATAAGATCTCATTATCGCCCGATAGCCTACGTCAATAAAGAAATTATTTTATTACGCTTCATACGATGCTACTCTGTTATTACACGCTTTATTCGCGATACATTAAATATAAATGTTATAAGACTAGGTATTAAAACTTACAGTCGTTGAAACTATAAATATAGCCTCGTTAAGTTTCAAAATTATGTACGAAATCCTCGTTTTAAATATTGCGCCCACCGGACAGAATCGAACGTCAGTTACCCACCGCGCACAGATTTATATCAATCGTCGGGCGCTTGTAATTGTAATAATTTAGGAATCTTATTATGTCGGGGCGGATTTAGAAAGGGTGGAAGACTGGTAGTTGAGCGTGGGAGCCGATTGGGCGAGCGGGCTGCTCCCTCCGCTCAATTAGATATCGGGGAAGGCCCAATTAAAAAAGCGGTTTAGCGACACGTGTCCCGGGGAACGGCAAGACTAATAAAACTAGTAGTGGCTACTCGAAAAGATTAGTCCTTCCACTCCCCCACGATGATGCTCTCAAATTGGCGGGCCCCCCACCGAAATCAGACGGCGCCCACTTCACCGTTTGGCGCCCGTTCATAGCGTTCCGCCCCGGAGATGATTCGATTTTAGGACCCTCGAACAGGTTTCGGCCATAGTCCCGGTTATTAAATATGAAAAATAATTGTTTCGATAGGTAAAGTCGGACTCCAGGAGCGTGCTGCTGAATTGCAGTGGCTGGAAATTACAGTTCCGATGTTATTTTTACATTACGCGCTATCGCGGGATGTAATCGTCCCGTGCGAGAAGAGCCGTTGTCGGCGGGCTACGATTATTGACCGAGATTCGGTTGCCGGCGACCGGTACAGAAGACACAGAGGACCTCGAAACCACCGTCGGGTCTTCAGGTAAATGAACTTCCGAGTCGATTCAGTTTTTAATTGGAATTAACTCCGCCATGGATGTTAATCCATGAGTTAGTCATAAGTTAGGGGCAGTGATCGGAGAAATAAACGCTTCCTCGGATCATGAAAACCGCGCATATCGGCATCACAGCACAATTGCCCCGCAAATAAACAACATGTATAAAAGAAAGAATTGGAATTAAATCGCGTATGTTTTGTTTCTACCGGGTTTTGGCCTTACACCGGGCGATAAAATATTTTAACAGTTCCCTAGTATTTGAACACAGTAATGCCCAAACTGAGCACCGCAGCGCCCCGGGATGCCCCGAACATTTTCCTATAAAAAATATTATTAATAGTGCTCCTTTATAAAATATTACCAGGGCCAACGTAAATTTGATTGCGGTTCCAGCTGCCATTGCGTATTTTATATTATCGCCGAAGGAAAAAAATTGCAGACAACATCAGTGGTGGGTAATAGATGTACCAATGCTTTTCTGAACAGGAAATGAAGAAAAACTACTATTAACAACATAAAGTTCGCCCTGAGATATACCTGAGATAGAGAATGTTTTGATTTAAGGCGCCGCGGGAAAATTCCGATATATAAAGGCGCCGGAAAGCGAAGAATTTTGGGAAGCGCTGAACTAATTAATTATTCGAGCCCCGTGTAAGGTCGCCAGCCAGTATCGAGCGTAAATTCACAAATGCAACCCGGCAAAAAGTGGAAAATAAAAAGACTACCTTAAAGCCGTAAAATACGCACCGTTCAATATCTGTATTTGCCCATTTTTGCAGAAGTGGAACTTCGCTGTTACGGTTCCTTAATCTTACGATACCGCGAGACGAGACAAAAAAAAATAAGTTTTAATTCGGGTTAATCGAATTAACCTAATTTTTTAATTTCAGTTTTCAAATTCCTCCGATGCACGTATTTAACAAAAATAATATAATTACCCAGAGAGGACTTAATTACGAAATTACCCCCAGTCCAACTTTCGGAACTGGTCTGAAAGGGTAAAATCCGATCCGGTGCCAACTTTTCAGGGTGCCCTTTGAAATGTGTCCTAATTTAATTCCTCGTAAAATGTCTGCCGGCCGACGACTACCTTCGATTAACGAAGAGCCCCGAAAATATTTTCCACGTCTAGCGATTATTATATCCCCTGTACAGACTAATTGTTAGCGACGGTGCCGGTGACGCCTATTCCCGGACCCTAGTCTAGCGTTTTAAATCGAACATCGCTACTTTTTATTTCGGTATAATATCTTATTATTTCGTATGAAGGGTTAAAAATTAAGAACACTCCGTTTCGGAAATATTTATTGAAAGTGTGCCCTACGAGAGAAAGGGGCCGCGATTACAGGAAATACCGTACCGTAGTTTCTTACTATGAACCGCCCAACAGATTTTTCTACGCTCATCCAACGATTTTTCCGGCTTTTTAACTTTTTCTTTGTTGTTAACTCGCATCTATGTTTCTAATAGATGGCTCTAGTAGTCCAGTAGACGTGGGACTGCCAAACTTAATTACACCGGTTTTATTATCCGGCAGAAAAAACAAAATGTGGAGGGTTTAAAGAACTAAATAAGTAGTGTACTACTTGTATAGTTTTGAAACGGAATAATCGGTTCTTCGGTTTCGTGGTAGCGTTTCGTTCGATCGCCGGAAGCACATTTTGGTATTTTCTCGTCGATATTTTTCAGACACATTTTAAAGTGAGAGGTGGTGAAGAGGCGGTATGGGGGCGGCCGAGGAGGGCGGTTAGGAAACACAACGGGGTGGCGAGCCCTGGTGGGCGGTGCGGGCCGAGATCGGAAGATGGAAGTGGTCCGGGTCTGTCAGGGGAAAATAGGTTGGGGTCGGGGTGGTGTGTAATAGACTCAATTATGTATAGGCAGGAGGATAGAGCCTTCAGCGTAGCGAGTAATACGCTCCGGAACGGGGCGATTAGGCTGGCAATCACGTCCGCTCTTTGCCGGCGAGGAGGAACTTGCCCATTAGATCACAAAGCCGGGGACCACCCCCCGGAACATCTGCATTTTGACAGCAACCGTCAATTATCTCTTTGATGTCAAACATCTAACGAGCACTTTGCAACAATTATACCCGGGCACCGGTAAGATATGCGCCTATAAAAGGCGCGTAGGAAATTCGGGGGCCCCCAACCTCCCCTTTTATAACGAGGATTTCTTATCCGCGGTATCGATTCGTCTCGGAACTTATCCGTTTGTCGATTCTAGACCCTACCTCTGTATCTCTTCACTAGTCTCAAAAAACTGGACGTTTCGCTATCGCCGATTCGGGGATAAAATTCGTCGACGAAAAAATGAACCGCCGTTCGCGGAATCGTGCCCACAATTATCGAGCGTAACGCGTTTAATTATAAAAACTTAATAATTTTAGATAAAAAAAACCGAAATAGTAGAAGGCAGGTATCATACCTTTCCATACATCGGAGTTGGTGATCCGGTTGTGTGTATTCGATTAACAATTATTCCCCTGTATATAATGGGATTGCATAATGAATACCCCTCACCACTAGTTTCTTTTAATAATTTTAGTGAATTATAGTTTATAGAACAATTGTTTTTTATCTTCGAGGTTTGATACCTATTATTTGTTTCATACATTGTTGTTTCATACTTTCGTATTAGACTAGTCGCCTTTAATTGCCATACTTTTTCTGCATTCTCGTAGTATGTCATTGAATGTTGTTTTTTAACACTAAACGTATCGGCATTTTTCTATACCTAATCTTACCATAGGGGGTCATTCGACCCCTTATGAAATAAACGTTGATTTTTCGTAAAAAATTCTTTACTTATTAAAGGAAATAATTTGCAACATCATTTCTAATATCGTATAAAATAATTAAACGCGTAATTTATTGCTATAAACAAAACAATCAACTAATTACATCTTTTACATGTAATGGGTTTCTCCTTCGTACATTTCCCGCAAACAAATTTTTTAGAAATTATGCAAGTTTGTGTTTTATTGCCTGCGCAAAATCGTATTTAATATTCTATCTCGTTGGTTTTCCTTTTCTTCTTCACAAAATTCGGGGTACTCTGTAACAAGCTCGTCTGCTAATTGTAACAGGAACCGTTGCCTTGATAGCTTCAACCCAGTTGTTTCCTGATAGAGTATCCACGAATTGATTCCAGCGAAATCCAAAATATTGAAAAATATCTGCACAGGCCATCTGTTCCACTTCGATTTGACGCTATACTTTCGCGCCATTTGGTCAACTATATCGACGCCAAATTGGCGTCCAGTTGGAGAACTGCCGAAATATACGAAAATGTATATATATAAACCGAAATATATAAACTTCGTACGGGGTCAAATGACTGCGTGAGTGAATGTGTGCGTCTGTGCGAGTGAATGTAGTGAGTGTAGCTTAAGTTCTCGGGTTTTTATTGTATATTTTCCCGATTATCAATACAAAATTGTTAAATATTCACGACCAATGTACCATAATATTTAAGTATATATATGTAGTAAGGCCGGTATGCATGTAGGAATCACCATTTGTATATTGTCTCATCGATGTATTATACGTATTTAATGAAATAAACTTGTTTGAAATTTGCCGGTGTGGGCGGAGGCGCGGAGCGGGTGGACGGAGCGAACGAGGACATCGGTTCGAATCCCGGCGGGAGAGCGAGTTTTCCTTCCGTTCAAAATGTCAGCCTCTCACGGTTGTTTATCGTTCGTCCAGTAACCAAAACCGAACCCCAATCAAGAGTAGAATAAGAGAAAGGGGAGAATAGCCGGGTAACAGCTTAGTGGAAATGGCAAGAGGATCGTCCTGCTTTGTATTGTCCTGCCCGACATTGCAAAATCGGCGCGATACGTTCCCGGAATTTCGAAACTATTTTCAGGCACAAATTTTGGATTAGGGCATAGGGCAGGAATTAGGTGAGGGGGACGAGTTCGGGAAGAAGCGAGCGCGGATAGAAAGGGAACCGGGTAAGACGCGGCGTAATTAAGGTATAGTGTAAAACAATTAGTGGGGGTGGTGGTGGGCCGAGGGCGGTGGCGGTGGCGGTGGGGGTAGTGGAGGGGTTGTGGAAGTTAATAGCCGGGTTATTAGGTTGATGTCGGGCGGGCGGGTGTTTGCAATAAGGACTAAACCCGAGGCCCCCTAAACGAGACAACAATAGGAAGGGAATAGCCCTGGAATAGCCCTTAGCCACTACCCCATATATCCGCACGCTCTGTTTGCTTTCTCCTCGGCCGACTCCAATTTTCTACCGAATAAAAGATGAAGAAGTTTTAATAAACCAATGGTTTAAGGGTTTATAGAGGGTGAAACGGGGATGGAAAAACCACGGTGGTGGTAGGTTTTGATTAAAGTTTACACGAGCGCTACTCCCTCTGTCAACAAGCCCAGATTCAATAAGTCGGCCCGTTTTATTAACTCCTCCTTTATTGGCCCGACCGCACGCTTCCCCAATAACATTATTCGGTTGGTCTTCTACATTATTGGACACTAACTTACTTCCATTCGATCATTTGCCCGCCTAGAGAGTCCCTAGCTCGATCCTACCGATTAGAACCTAGAAGCTCCACTCCCCTCCCATCGATTGCCGATACGCCCTCCCTGATACTCACATCTATACCTAAATTTATCCTATTTCGTAGGCAGATTATTGAGACTAGTATGGCGGAATCGTAAGACGAGATTGGACATGTAAATATTTCCGTTAGTATTAAATCGCCTTAATATGACGCGGTATTAAATCACCACGATTATTAATTTTCCGGGCCTAATAATTTGCGATAGCATTTATTATTACAACCGAAATGGAATTTCGACTGAAATTTCCTCAACGTAGACGGTCCCGATGAACTAGTGCGTATACGAACGTACGCGTTTCTCTACGTATTTGATTATCCGTTATATTTAATGGGGTGTTATAGGAGTAATATTATAACAATTGAAATAAAGGAGGCGGTTTAGAATACTGATTGCGCCATTGATCTCGGCTCGGGTGGAAGGACATACTCCTCCCGCAAGTATCCATTAAGATACAAGCAGTCGTCAACTTACCAATGCTAAATATGGACACGCTAAAAGTGTTTATTTCTCAATGGTGTAGATGATTACCCCAGATCTCCGTACAAATGTGATTTGAGGTGAAAACGAAGATAACTCAAACAGCCAACGCTACTTCCTATGCATTATCTTTACAAGGAAACGATTTATGTATACCTTAGTATGTCGAATTTCTAACGAACGTAGCGATATAACGGCAATAATTCCAAGTCAAAACCCCAATAGTCCTACGGCGACGGTGTCACCAAAAATAATAATAACCACTATTTATCACGTATACAATACTGTACAGTGACACGTAGGCGGCAAATAAATAACAATTAAAGACATTTAATTTTACATTACATTTTACATTAAAGAAAGAGTGCCCGAGGAAAGCTACAATGTAGACCGGCGGTTATTAAAATCGAATCTTGAAAAGTATAAAACAATGCAACTCCATTTATGGAGTGTATATAATGTATACATCAGACAACTTCTCGCTATCAAAATAACAAACGAGTGTTCTTTTTTTTTATTATTTTTATATCTGGTACGAATACAAATGCGATGGTACTTTGACGAAACCGGAGGAATTAACGAGAGAATCCTATTTTCGGAATATATAGGGTGTATAGCGGAATACAGAATAGAGTGTAGGGCCGGTTGCGGGGGGGGGGTGGACGGAGGGTTTAAGTCTTGGGGGAATTAAAGAACCGAGAGTGAAGTTAAGGGGGAGGACTCAATATAACAGGGTAATGGAGCTGGCCTAGGGGAGAATAATCGATGAGCCGACCGCTATTGTCTCCATTCCGAGGCTCGACTACCCGCTCCCGCTTCCTTATTAAACGTGTAAGACCAGGACCAACTCTCATATCATCAAATTATCGGACTCGCTGTCCGATCGACAATAATCCGATTGGCTACGCCCGTCGATACATACTCTACGGAGACATATCCGCAAACGAATTTCCATTCAGATTTGACAAAAAAATATCGGGATACTTAATGCAAATGCGTTAAATAATTTTCCTATAGTTCTCCACCGATTAGACGCAAACGAGCTTATTATTATATATTGAATTAAAATACTTTATATTTGATTTCCGATTTGTCGACTATAGTCCTCCAGTGTGTCGACGGACTAATAATAAACGTATGCAAAATATAATGTTTCACGTTGTTTACTTTTATTCGGTTAGTTTATTAGTTAATATTTATACCGCGAGGGTTCGCGACGGTTCGGAATATAACCGACTCGCACATGCCTGCGGTGATGGTCTCGGTTCTTGTAAACCTTTGTACACGTCTCGGTCTACTCCTGATTTTTTTTAATTCGAGATTCGAGAGAGGAAGCTGATGGCTGGAATAGGCCAGTTCTGAGCATTGAGAGCAGATCTCTCCCAAATGCCGACCAGAATGGAGAATCAATTATTACTATTATAAGTACAATTGTGGAATGTTATTTTGTCGGGGTTTTTTTCCTCTCCCGACAAAGGAGCCACCCTGCGGCGGCGTGACGCACGCTGTCGCGGATGTCGTATAGAGATATAATTAAATAAAGATCGTCGTAAACTCCCCTAACGGCTAGCGAAGGGGACGACTTTGTGAACTGTGGGTGGAAATGAAGCTGTAGGCGCACGCAGACAGCTCCTCCGGAGACACCCCCCGCCCCTCTCACAATCTGGATACCGCCATTTTCATTACTCGCCTACCTCGTCAAATTACTACGCCCCCCAAAGTATACTTTCCACGAAGCCGGAAAATTCTTGCCGAGTCTTTAAAAACAGAATTATGCAAACTCTCGAGGGCTGTACACAGAATAAGATACGGGTTTTCCCAATCCAAAAACAGTGACAATAAGGCGAATTATTTATGTAAAAAACGCTAAAATAAAAAATAAGCCTTTATAATGTAAATATAAATTTTTCCGTTTCGAACATCAATATTACATTTCAAATTAATTGACCGAAATTAGCCCACGATAACGAGAAGCGAAAACCGGGTGAGCTATGCCACGCTGCAAATCTATTAAGCGCACCTTCAGAGCGTTTCTCCGCAGAGAAATCCGTAAATAATATAATATAAGAAAGGGGAGATATTTATGCGTTTAAATTGGCTAAGGGATAGGGGATTGTGGGTCAGTTAAATTGATCCGGTAACGTTCCGTGGAATTATATGAAACTCCTCGTTATCGGATCGAGTTCTTCAAAAAGTACCGAGGATGAATACAAGAAAGGATCCGTTTTTTCTCGTCGATTGGGGACGATGTATTGTGTATTATAAAAATTAAAGCCGTAACTGCGACTCGAGGCTCAGTCAAACGCGGGAAGTATTAGAGCGCAAAACGTACTATGCCCGTCCGTTACCAGGAATAAAAATTAAACTTCGGTTGACCCGAAACAATGAGATTTCGATTTGTGTTCGGCCTCTTCCCTTTCGGGAAGAGAAGCAATCGGGCTTTATTACTTTACAGCGGTGCTTCCTGAACTTTCGAGCACGTTCATAACACGCCCCTTTCTTAAAACTTCTTTTTTTTACAAAATATCAACCTCCGCAAACTTCATATGTGAGTTTCCCGGCTGGGAACGTTATTATATTTTGCGCCGTCAAATCAACTGATATCCCTCCTCCTTTATGCGCGGCGACTATGGCAATATTTCCGATATACGATACAATGTCGTATCGATTCCATTTCCATCAACTTGATATTGGCCGATAAGTCCAGGAAAATAAGGATAGGGATTCAATGTTGAAGTATAAGGGACACGGATTCGGAGAATTAATAGACCTGGAATTGCGTATCGAGCGCTTGGCCTCGATTCAAGTTTTAAGCCCGATGAAAGAAAGAGCTAACCGGATCGAATTCGTTCCGGCCGTAAATACCGGAATAAACATGTTGCTGATAAAATCTGAGTATTATTGCTTCTAATGGTAACGCTACAATGAAACTGTCCTCGTCGATATTTGACATTTGAGGCTGAAACCGGAGCGGGCATATCGCGAGAGGGTGGCGAGGGGCCTCGCTCAGAGGGCCTATATTGAATACTCTAATTCTAATAGGAACCGCCCTTGGTATACTTTCCCCGTCGGGGAGCTTTGGGGCTTCCCGTTGGAGCGCGGATTTTCCAAATTGTAGTACCAGGGGAACATAATGCCGGGGTAATTGCCTCTAATTAGCATAAACCGTTTATAGGCGTTCACTCTCTATCGGGTTCACTGACTGGGTCCACTTTTGAACTACCCCTGAGGCCGAAAGGACAATAGAAAGGAGCTGCCATTATCAAAGAGTTGACCGCCCCAGATTATCGATCCCCCTATTGCTCCCGTCTAATTCTGTTTTAACATTTACCATTCCTGTCCAAATTTAGAAACGTAAATAGGTCTTTCGGATTCCTTAATAACTGCGATGTACGATGCAATATTGTACTACAGAAGCAATTATTATATAACTACTATATATATATATATATATATTGATATAATAAATAAATATATACCTATGTCTGAAATATAAACGTGATGTAACACGCGAAAACAGTTCGATTTATTCCCTCGCGTGTTTTTTTACCTTCTGAGCCTTTAGCTTTTTTACCTTTACCTTTGGGCTCTCTGAGAGTACCGTGTCAGCGTACGCACGCCCAACAATATCTATAATTACGAATACGCCTAACTACGTTTATTATATGTGCACTGTCATTGTCCCGTTCGTCATATTCGTAGGTACGTATTCCGGGATCAGAAAAGCTGGCCTCGCGGCTACTCGATCGAATCGTTCGATTCTAACAAATTGGATCTAAAGCATAGCCTTCAATAATAATTCAATTAACATGTTGGCGCGCTCCGCCCGTTACTCAAATCCTCCAGTTGGAGGCGGCTCCAATTTTGAATTAAAAGAAAAAGCACTGAAGGGGCTCTCTCCTCGGGCGGGTTAATTGTGGCTTATTGAAAAGCAAGAAATCTTGATCCCGCTCCGTCTTTTTAATGTGCATCGGTTGAAAGAAAACTCTGAAGCTTGGCACAGTCAAGAAAAAAAAAAGGAAAATGAGTTTAATTTTGTGTGCTCTTTAGCTGCTTTAGTGAATAATTAGACTCTAAATTAAGTTTTCTAACTCCCGAGTTTTTCTCTGGAAAGTGAAAGTTAATTAAACCTTTTTTCTTTTAATGGAGGCACTGAGTAAGGATTAAAAGTTGTCTTTCAGATACAACTTGATTAGAGCCAGGCAACAATACGTAATTACTCTACCTGTCCCATATTATTTTAGACTGAATAACTTAAAGAGATCGACTTTATCGCATTATTGCTTTATTAATTATTTTATCACGCGATGTATAATAAATTACGACTTTTAATTGGATTCTAAGGTTAAATTGCTTGATATTATTGACGTGTATTTAATAACACGAAACGCGTTTAATTATTCTTAAATACCGGTGGATACTGTCGAATTATACCGGTTAATCTCAATCTCTTTTAATATTCTTACGATGTTCTACCACTTATGTAATATATTCGATTAATGCGGTTAATCGTTTGAAATTTGTTTCCAACGTTCATTTATTTATTTCCAGTTTTATGTTTTATTCGTGTAATATCTACGATTACTGCGTGGCGGCGCTCATTTATTATACATATTTCTAATTATAATCATTGTTGGAGCCCAATAAAACCTACTAATAAATTATATAAGAGGGGAGGTATTTTTTATGATTATTTTTCGAGTATTTATGGTTATCGCTTATTGGGCGATTAAATCACGTAACTCTTATGTAGCTTCATCTGTGACAGTGCCTCGGCGTTTACATATTATTATTAATATTTATTAACCCTACAATTAGTATCATTCGCCGAACGGTAACCCACGTAAGCTAAATTCGAAACTTCACCCATATGATTAACACTCATTATAAACGATTTTAATGATCACAGGGGGACCGCCTACAATAAACATCGAGCATTATAAACGTATACTTTCGATTTTTTTACTTTTTCGCGGTTTACATTTCAGCTATTAGAGATAGCGAAATAAATATGAAATATCCTTCGGTATAGTCCCTGATTCAATTTTATTCGTTTAAGAATTGAAATGAGGAGTCTCCGGGCAAGAGAAGATGGAAGGAAACGAAAACTTACTCCAGTAATAACTGAAACGGGAGGGCAAAGGAACGGCGTCGGCCGAACATCAGAGGGCTCTCGCGGTTATTGCCTTAGGGGTTGTGATGATGATGATCATAATCATCATGATGGGGCCGCCGATGATAATAAAACAATATAAAGAGAATAAGGGACAGGGCCCCTTCACGTGTCAACAATGGTATGCAAATGGCGCTATTTCCCAATCCGGTAATGAACCAAACCACTGTCGCATATCGAGCACCCTGAGCCCGCTAACTCTACTGCTGAATGTTCTTATCTTTAATTCCATTTAATTTATATTAGCCCTGTTTTTGGGCAATAAAGAAAATGTGTGAATACTGACGACATTCTAAAAAGTTGTCGGAGCGTTGAATTTTAATCATAACTCCTGAGGTTTTTTCTCCGCTCTCTGTATCGCGGTTTCTAAAAGGCCGTAACCCGCCCTGTTTAGGATTGTATACGGAGACTGAAAATAACAACATTGATATTATCCCGGAAAAATTACCTTACATTTACAATACGTGTTTTGTGGTCTGCGAGGGGTTGTAATACCGTAGAATTTCCTGTGTTTCTGCCTCCTCTTGCTGGTTTGGTCTTTTGCTAGACCGGTTTCCGAAACCTAGTTTCACAAACATCGTTCGTTGAGTTCACTTGCACCGATAAACTAGCGCCCCCTGAGGGTGGTGCGGAAATGTACTTAACTGAAGTTCGTTGGGTGCACTTGCACCGATTAACTAGATTACAAAAAATAAACGTTTTTCAATAAATTTTGGATCCACGTGAAAACTTTTATGATCGTAAACACACAATACCAGACAGGTTTCCTGTCATATATTTGGAAGCTGGAACCTAATAGTTGTGACCAGTTGTTTGATCAAATATATATTTGAACAAACACAATTACAAGACACATATATATGCACAGGACAAGCAGACAACCACCACAGTACAAGTGACAGTGACAGTGCAGTGAGGATGGCCAAAACATCCAAAGTGTCAAAGTGTCCTTAGCAAAAGACCAAACCAATAGAAACACACGAAATCTACGGTACCTTACATTTCATATAAATCTATAATATATACCTAATAAGTGTGTTGTGCGTGTCTGGAGGGGTGTGGGTTTGGAGGAATAATAAAATAAATCTTATTAGTAATTTATTCGTATTTGTAATTGAAAGACATTTCGATCCTCCTATTCGAACCCAAAGCATAGTCTATAAGGTGGTGACCTAAAATTTCATGTTTGTATAAATGCGTAATTCGGGACTTATTAAACTACCGTCAGATGAGTTACACTTGCCCCATAAAGGAATGTTTAAAAATAGAAAATTTGTGAAATATTATTATATTCTTAAGTAGAATACTCTTGTATCTAAAAACGTACGGGCATAGGCGGATTGCTAATCGAATTTAACAATTAAATTTGACAGGAATCAGATGCTTATTTTCAGATATAATAAAATAAAAATTAAATGGGCGTGTGTGAAAACAGATATATATATATATATATATATATATATATATATATATATATATGTTTAAGTAAAAGCGGTGTATCGCTTAAATGGCAGAAACTGGGCGCACGTATCATAATATCGTAATGTAGAGAATAAATGTAGGCGGATGTCCCATAATTGCCGAGCACTCTGGTAACAAATTAATACGCCAGGCATTAGACTTTTTATAGAGAATTTCGACGGCGGTAAATAAAAAAATAGCAGCGCCGCGTTTTTAATTAATGAAATTGCTGAGTTTTGACTGGACGGGGCCCCGGAATAGAAGGCCGGTACGAGGGGGCGGGGGTAAACAGTTATTAGGATTTTTAATACGGGCGCTCTCGGCAGAGCGGCAAGGTGAAAAGAGGCGTGGGCGGTGGCGGCTCCGATATGAAACCCGGAGGGATGTTAAATAACGCCGGCTAATAAATGTCCTGATTTTTGCCCTTTAAATTATTGCTGACTCCCTTTTCACGAAGTGTTAGCATGGAGACGGCGGAAAGGGGGGCTCGCAGGCCCAAATTCAAAAGGTAATTCCTTTCAAATTAAACTGCCGGGGTTCTCATATCTATAGCTTTCCTGTTATTTCGTGCCCCTTAAGTTTTCGATTAGCGGGATTATTCCGCCCTACTCCTTCGACCCCTCGAAAATTTCCATTTTCCTCCGTCTCGCTAAGAAGATTATTATGACAGAACTACTAGAGGGGCGGTGGGGCAGGGACGGAGCCCATTCAGTCGCTTCTTCCTTCGGTCGCTTAACTATAATAATTGCCGTAATATCCGGGCTTATTTCATTTCTTACTTCATCTTCGGATCCGATGTCGATTGTCGGCGTTGGAACGGGCATAGGCCGTAGCGTACGGGCCAACGACACGCTTTCAACCAGCGATTTACGTGGTTCGGAATAATTAAAATCCTAAATTCGATTTCTCGTGTCTATCGACACGAATAATTCTCTAAACTTGTTTGTTGAGTATATCGCACATTTACGTACAGGACCGATGGAAAAAATGGATTCCATTCTACTATAATAGTATCCGTTAAATAATCCTCGTATCGTGATAATAAATAATGTGCCTCTTACACATCTTATGTGCCATTAGAATTCCAGAACTGATATATTGTTTTATATTTATGTATAAATTCTGTCGGTTCATTCGTTAGGCACTTAAGCGTAATAAATGCGACAAAATAGAAAATCGTTAACTTCTATCTAACCTTTGTAAGTTTTATAAAATTACCAACTTTTCAAACAAAAACTGAAAAGAAGATAATTTCTTTTTTAGATTCCGAAAGATGATCTGACAATATAGCGAGTAATACAAATAAATAATATAAACATCATCCTTAGAAATTTATTAAATATAAAAAATATTACCGTATATTATCGTTGTTATGTAGTGAAAATTAGGAATATTTTCATTTGGTACGTCAACAAATTTATTTTTCTTTTGTTTTAAAACGGATTTATTAATTGGCCGTTGTAGGTAAGTCGTAGCGGTGATAAATGCGAAATAATTCTAAAACAGCTGTCGATTATTTGACGCATCCAGCGTTTGACTAATTTTCCGAATCCAATTATTAGGTACTGTCGCGCTTCGGATCGTGATTTTAGTTTTGTCTGATTATAACGACTCGGCTAACGTGACGGACGGTTTAATTCTCTCGAACCCATCGGACAGCCCACAGTCGATTAATTGGTACAATCACCATAATACCCCGTATATCAGGAGTCAATCTGATTTTGCTTCCCATCTAGTCCGCCCGACTATCCCATTAAAGATTGGTGGTCGGTGTTTAAACAAGGAAATCGAACAGCGATTTAACGGCTGAGTTAATTTTAAAATAAATTAATATTTCTTATTCCTAAAATATTATATATAAATTATACGAAATTAAATTTCACCTAAATTCTAGTAAATTAGTACTCTTTAAATTAATTAGTAATTTAAAATTTCTTTACAGCGTTAATTATTTAATTAATCATTTCTAAATACTAAATATTAACATATTGTTTCAGCGGGAGAATAAAATCAGGGAGATAAGAATTACATTTGTGAAGTACGGCGCAGCGGGTATGCAAGACCGGCAATGTCGAGTATTTAGTATCTGAAGCCGCGCCGAACGCCGCGGAAGGCGTTTATTTCTAATACATTTTATTCCTGGACTGTCCAAAATATTTCAAAAGCAGCAGATATATCGCGTGTAAGTATTTATAAAGAACTACGAAAAATGAGATATAATCTCTGTGTCGTCTAAAAATGTTATGTCTCTATATATACTATGTACGATTTTAAGGTTAGTAAGCCGGCGTCAACAAAACGGGTACGTCCCTAATCCCTTTTATAATCCCGGCGAAATATTCCTCTTGGGGCGAGCGGCGTGTACAAAACGGTAAAGAGAAACGGAGCTCATAAGTTGCCGGCGACAATATAGCGCCGAGTTCCGGAAATGACAAATTAACCGGATCGGAATATCCCCGGCAAGGGCGGGCATATAATCGTCCCAGACGTTCTCATTGGGAATGCTCGTCTCGGAATTAGATTTCTGGTGTAAATGGCTGGGAGAGAGGTTGCCAATTGAAGCGCGAGACGTCGGACAATTATAGGGGGGGGGGGGCGCTAGAAGTTTATTGTGGAGCGTCCTAACCGTTAGCGTTGACAAGATACCGGCGCCCCAAGCCTGACTCTCGCTAATAGGCAGTTAACTCGGGGGCACAATACGAATATTAATAAAGTTAGCGGCGGGATAAAGTTGGGGGCCCCGTCTCGCTCCACAATCGGAAACTGATCCTCCATTCGAATGGCGAAACCGACTCCCACCCCACGACGCTCGCTATCGTTTGATGCCCTACAAACCGATCCCCTCCTATTTTTAACCCCTCGGATACGCCCATTTATCGGCAGATTTTATGCCCGTGGAATAGAATTTATATCTAGTTCGGAATACCCTTTATTCACGTTCGCCCGTCTCCTCTCGCCGGTTCGCTCTTTCGTTACACCGCAGAGATACGAATACCGCGTAGAGAATTGAAAAATTACAAATCTTTTGAAAAAATAAACCCGGATATATGTTTCCCTCGTTACGTGATGATGAAAGTCAGCACTGGAGGTAAAAGAAAATGCTCTCGTGTCACAAATAAACGTACCGCGATTGCGCTTATAACTATAAATTGAGTGTACAAAAACAAAAGGACAAAAACTTTCAAATCTAACGTTCAGGTAAGATAATGCACTTGGAAGCGAAACAGTTTTATTATAACTCCGTTAATACGGTACAGTCCCGGTAATAATTATATAATTAGTTCGTTCGAATTCACTAATTAAAATGTATAGTGCAAGTGGTGGTGATGCCCGTACGGATAAGAGTAACGGTCGGATAAGACGGGCAGTTATTAGTAAAAGGAGGCCCGAGGGGGGAGGGGCCGTGGCCCACCACCGATATTTTTAAAAGCCCCCCCGAAAAACCGGGAAAATTAAATTCACATTACCTGGGGGGGGGGCGACGTTAAAGCCGGCTCTCAGCGGCTAGAAAGCCGCGGCATTACCGCCCTTGATCAAAGTTGTAAGAGCTCCATCTGGACCATTTACATTGCTGATCGATAAAACTTGCCGTTTAGAAGCATTAGACGGGCACTCTATTTGCATCCGTCCCCCCATACCCCCCTCCTCCACCTCCTCCACCTCCTCCTCCTCCTCCTCCTCCTCCTCCGCAACCGACGCCGCCCCCATTCTATTCCAGAGGAGATTAACAATTCCCGAACGGTCGAATTTAGACAAGGTTTGCAGAAAGGAAAAAAGACCGTATTTTCTGCCGAACGTCGATCTCTATTTCTAATTATTTCTACAATGATATTACTTATCCTTACTCGTAACAGCGATAATAAGGTATACATCTAATTTTCACTTGTACATTTGCGGGCTTTATATAAAGCGGTATACTGTAGGTTCGTGATGTTTCTGTCTCCTCTCGCTGGTTCGGTCTTTCGCTAGACTGTACTGCGGTGGTTGTCTGTCTGTCATGTGCATATATATAAGTGTCTCGTTTTGGAGGATATGGTTTTTATCTTGGACAGTACAAGTGACAGTGACAGTGCAGTGAGGACGCCCAAAAACATCCAAAGTGCTAACAGTGACTAACACCGCTACTGAAGATGGCGAGCGGCCGAAACCGGTCCGGCAAAAGACCAAACCAGCGAGAGGAGACAGAAACAGCACGAACCTGCAGTATTCCAACCCCTCGCAGACCACAAAACAGGTGTATTAAAGCGGTATACTTTCATCTTGGGAGAATCCGAATATTGGACAAAACCGCCGCTGAAACCGGTCCGAACGCTCCGCCGACATTTCGTACGTTGAACCGATCGGGAAATTTGCGGCCGGCGTCGTTGCGTTGTAGGGCCCGAACGAAAGAACGCCGGGGAAGGGAAAAAAAGTCGGATACGATAAAGCGTCGAACCCACGAAATGATCGATTATAATTCAGGTTACAAATGCGGGAATAAGGGGGGGGGGGAGCGGCCAACAATCAAGAGCCGGAAGGTCGAGTGGAATCGGCACCCCGTTTATTGTACCCGGTATTAGAGTCCGCACGCCACTCCACTCTCAAATCTATTAATAATAGTAGCGGCCACGTGGCCCCAGTTAATGCCTTCCTATATTTTCCATAGTCGAATTTTAACAGATCGCCGGGTTTAATGTGAGTAAGCGCGATTATACTATGAATCGGAATTATAGTTTTTTTTAGTTCATTCTCTTTTCTGGTAAAACAAAAAATGACGTTATATATTATTATAATTCGCGTTAAACATAATAATAAATAAAGCGATAAGAATATATTGACCTGGCGATTCCGTAAAATAGAGTGCTCGTGGTATATCGGTCTATTCGATGTCATTAGATCTCTAGTATTGTTTATTTTACTTTCGTGATTTGCCATAAACTTTGGAGTGCACCTCCGAGTATTTATTTTATCAGGGTTCAGTTTAGGCAAGTACATTGTCCGGCGTCCGGTTTGTTTCACCACCCTATATCCCGGTCCCGAGATAGCGCGTTCGCGTACAAAGTGAGAATAATTAGGCGTATTTTTCGTTTCGGAATAAATGAATGGCCGCCGAATGGAAAGGTTTGGCAGCGTCTAGAAATGGGGGCGCGAGGCGGAGAGAGTTGTTGGAAACTTTTATTTTGTTTAATAAGTCGACGCTAATAACGGAAATGTGGGGGTGGGTGGAGGGCCGTCGATTAGAGTATATTAGAGCGTGTGGAAGGTGGCGGAGGTGTCCCGTCTCCCGGATTACATAGACTATTTACTTGTATTGCGTTACATGGGGAGTCGGCCGCGGTTTTTAATATAAACGGATTGTGCCCGGGGACGGAGGCACGAGCTGAACAAACAGGGGCCCCCCCGTCAGCCCGACCGGCGGAGAGTAATATAGGCCACACGACTCCCACTGTACACACATCGAGCCCCCCAATAAATATTATTACTTTCAGTGGGTCTCAAAGACGCGGTGGGGCGGGGGCGGGCGGTGAGAGGAGAGGGATGACACGGTTTAAGCTGCCGGCTAAAAGGCCCTTTATTGCCCGAATCAACCGATATTCCCTTATTCAACCGGCCGTACAATCCGAATTTGTATCCCGCTCCGAGGACCCGGCACAGATCCGTTTTTAATGAAAATTAAATACCCGTCTCGCTTACCCGCCCCCCCGGAATCCGAAAACCGCCGACCGCAAACTGACTTCCGACTTCTCGCCTAGAAAATTTTAATTATTTAATAACCGTATTCCCAATTTTAAACTTTATAACTCGATAAATTAACGGTAACCCGAGGCTACTCGGGCCGCTATATTATAAAACTGGATAATTATATAGGGAAAATTATCGACTGCGTAAATTCTAACTTACGCAATAAAATAAATTCCACGAAAACGGGCGGTTCGTGTTTCCTTCCGCGAACAGTGATATCGGATGTATAGTGTCTATATCTAAGTTATATGAAATTTGCTCACGTTTTGTCGTATCCATCGCATCAATTGGACAGCGAAACGTTTTGCTCGGTCTTTATTAAAATAACACCGTTTTTTCGTGGTTACCGGTCGAACTTTTCAGTGAGCTTCGGGTCCACTTTCGGTGATGTTGGGCTGACCGTAAGTGTGGTAAAATGTCACCGGTGTACGGAGGCATCCGATCCGGAGGTCGAGCCAATTTTGATTCGAGTGGAATTCTATTAGGGGGTCGGTGTAAACACGAGACCGCTACCCCCCTCCTCCCGATACGCTAATGCGTTTTAGTTTCGACAAAAACACGCATCGGTCTCTACAGAGCCTCTTCTCGATTTGCAATTATACTTTTTAAAATTCCACGGAATTTCCGTGGAACACCACGGTTCGAGTCCGTATGTTCAGATCGGTTTAAGTAGCCCAGAATATAAAATAATAAACTGTACCGCAGTTCCGCCCTCATCTTCGCGACCGACTGCACCGTTTTTAAAATAGTAACCTTATTTTAGTTAATTCAAACACATTTAAAATTTTAACTAGGTTAATTTAAAGAGTTACATGCGTATCACTTCCTAATGTTCGATTCGGCGCCATTTTCTTTTTTTCAAAATTGACTATTTTCATTTATCTTCGTTGCTCCGGTGTGGTCATCTTTCAATGTTGACCTATTATACTTTTTCAACTCTCTTTGTTGGCAAATTGTTACGAAACTACACACGACATCGCTACTGTGTTGGAACCAGCAATACAGCGCGATACTCTGTTTATGATCAGTTTCCTAGTTGCACGGGAAGCAGTCCCGCCCGTATTATGCCTTCACAGATGCCAAGCGTCGAGAAGGAAGAGTCATGGAATGATGTATATATGTATTTTTTTTTTTTTGGATAGGGTGAGAGGTGCCTATATGAGGGAATTCCTGGAAGGGAAGTAGGTCGGGTGTTCCCCCAGGGGCACAACAATGGGGACGGTGGCGGCAATTAGCCCCGGTTATTGTTGCCCATTCGCTAGCCGGATCCGTTACACCGCTGGGACCGCCCCCACTCCCTATTTGGTCCACCCACACAAACGATACGTCTCAATTCTTTAAGTTCCGACTGTTGGAACTATTTACGGCCGATATGTCATAAATCGTTACGACTAGTCATTAACACTAGGTTTATGGGACGCGTCAAAAGGACGCATTTCGGTAGGAAAATTTCAGTAACCGTTTGCATTTTTTTACCACTTATGCTGACATTCATCAATTTAACGAGGGAATATATATATATATATATATATATATATATATATATATATATATGTTTATTTCTTCAAAAGTTTTGTAATTTTGAAATTCTTTATCTGGTATACCTATATCTACGGTGTGCGTCCTGACATATAAGAAACGTCCGTAAACCTTAATTACAAGGTTATCACCTCTTCAAAAACGTGTTGGTCCCAATGAAGATTATACCTGGATTATTCGAATTTGAATTTGATTTTTGTTTTGGAATATCGTCGCCCAGTTTCCAATCCCCGATAGCGTTTCAATTCAGTAGCTCTCATTTTTAAGATTCCGACCGTTCAACTCCTGATGTCCTCACAAAACAGATAGTGTGGGAATGTAGTAACAATTGGCTGTACAATTTGTTCGAATATTACTAGCGTCGAATATTATGCGTCGGTGAATAGTTGCATACAGCACCATTAGAACTCGAAGCATGTTAAATTAAACTGATCTGCGGCTGATTCTCTCAATATTTTCTACATTATCGGAAGAACTATTTGTCGTATTTATTCCGACGTGTGTCCCGATAAGTA
The DNA here is from genome assembly GCA_019843655.1 of Lethocerus indicus. NCBI lineage: Eukaryota > Metazoa > Arthropoda > Insecta > Hemiptera > Belostomatidae > Lethocerus > Lethocerus indicus. The sequence continues at coordinate 24,705,139 of JACDQD010000001.1, forward strand.
AAATCTATTTCGAGAGATTTCAGTTTGGGTTTTGAATATCGCTCGAGTTATTTTAAGAATATTGGGAGACAGTATACATAGTGTATATATATATATATATATATATATATATATATATATACAGAATATATGGGATATAGTAGTTATACGAGCTGAAGAAATGACCTAAAAGTGCAATTTGTAATAAATGCGCTGTTTACAAAACGAAATTGTATCCGAGTTAAGAATTGTCGCAAAGTTTTGCACGTTCGGAATTGATTTTCTTTTTTTTAAAATATCGCGACATTCGACCCCCCGCAAAAGGCCCATTAACTCGGGAGTGAGCCGTTAGGTGTTATTCATAAGCTGGGTGCCTTCTTGGATCTCAAATGGAAGCGGTACTCGAGGGCATTAACAAAGCGTCGCTAACACCCATTAACAAAGCGTCTAATTCCTTCCCTAAGTGTTCGGATTGGAAGCCCGGGGCTTAAAAAGCCAAGCGCCGGTCGCAGTTTTATCATCGAGCCGGGCTCCGCCAAATTTACGGCCGGGTTTTAATTTCGGGCGAAAAATTCTACTTAAATCCTTCTTCCTTAAAGAAGGCGGTGGCCATACCGCCTATTTTCACTATAGGCGGATAACTTTTTGAGTCGGGGGATTCGGAATAATATTTGAATTAGCTGACCGATGCAACTATTATAGCGTAAATTTCTCGTACTCGAGAAATTAAAAATTGAAAACTCTCAGTTATAGGTTGTTCCCATTGCGACGTCCCGCCCTCCACAAACGATATGTCTTGTACCGCCCTTTATTCTTGGCCGTCGACAGTAGATAACACCTCCGTGTGGCAGTACACTCTGCTTTGCTCGGAATTGAGGAAAATAAAATGAAAATTAAGGTACGAATTTAAGGTTAGTGAAACATCGCCAGGCATTATTGAGATCAAAACTTTCAGAAATGCCAAAACGGCAAAAGAGAATAGACTGAAGAAAACTGTCTTCGATCACCATATTTTTAACTGTCGTTAATAACCAACAAGTTTATATACCGTTTATCGCCGTGTACTCAAAGGACAACGTTTGTTGACCATTTTCTACTCCAGAAAAGGAGTTCGAGAGCAAAACGTTCAGAGGTGCCACTCAGAAGAGAGAATTGAAATGAAGAAAACTGAAGATGTTAGGTGCGGTTGCGTAAAGCGTGATCGGAGGTGGGAAAAGTGTGTGAGGCGGGCTTCCCCACAGGGCCCGGGATAACCCCGGACCCTCCCCACATTCAGGACCGAGCTTTCATATAAACCGATACCAAATCCGATTTAACTATTATCCGATTTGTTTTCTCCAAGAAAATTAGACGGGGGTATCTCGGTCGCGCTTCCACCCTTTTGGCTCTATCGCTACAACGGAGGGGCCGTTCATTATAAACGCAAAAAAAGACTCAATTCGGAACTCCTACTGGATTCCGTCCGTTCTCTCGGACATATCCTTAAGAAAATTAAACGTAAGGACACAAACTTTCGGGATCCTTCAGTGGGATTCTCAGTTTCCACTCACCTATTCGGGCTTATCTATATCGGGTTCGGTTACACACCAGTAGCATTCGTGGAAGCATCCTTCCAGCACTCTCGCTAGCCGTTACGGTAAGTACGTACTTCTAACTTCACGCACCGGCCGGAAGTCAACTATCAAAGTCGAGAGCGTAACTTTTTAAATAGTACCCAATATTTTTTATTTCTTATTAGCACTAAATAAGATTAGACAATAAGAACATTTCGTGTAAGAAATGTTGATTGAAAATGACTGTATCTAGAAATTAGGGGCTGTGAGTACGGAAAGTACTTTTACCAAATTTTTATAACTAGCTATTAATTGTGGAATAATACGTAATACGAGAGTCGTCTCAATAGTTGCGTGGAAGCGCAATATAAAAAAAATGCGTAATTCCCAAGTATTTTTTTCGTTAATATTTCTCATCTAAGAGTGCAGAATAATCTGAAACCTATCTAAACCGTGCGATCGAAGAAATAAAACATTCGTACAGATATTTCAGTTGAATTTTTGCTACCGAGCATATTGTCACTCCAACTATCCGCGCCACGATTTTTTTCAATTTATTGAACGTCAAAGAGATTCTCCGGAATTTATTTTCAAATGACATCAATACTGCCTATCCACCAGTGAGCTCCAGAAGGGACAAGTTTTTTCCAAAATATGTCACACTCCTTTGTCCTAAACTATGACAATGCATTTTGCGCGCATTCCGAACGGAAAAGGTACAGTATCTATTACAAGCTTTCGGTTCTCTCATACGTTTTTCGTAATTTTCGAGCAGTAAAAGGAAGATGGAGGGCTCGCTCATTAAAGTAGACGTTTCGTCGTAATCGCCGGCTGCAATACCAGCCACTATTTTCAGCATTTATGTACTGTGGCGTGGAAGATGTAATTTAGAAATACAAAATAATGTTAATACGTTGGTGAAAAGATTTTACTTACTCCGCGTAAAATGTATAAATTGTTTGTTTGTATCTAAGTAAGAGCTCAGAATCGTTCCTCGACATTCTAATTGCTCATTATTTTCCTGACAGGACAATATGGGATATACATTATTTCGCGCGAGTGGGAAAACAGATACCGTTCAATAATAATTTAAAAAAAGTATCCGTACAATTTTAACCTTCCAATTAACCCTGGGTTAAATAAGAATATAATTTAATTATGTTTAATTTATAGATAATAAACCGTAATGTAGAATAAATTCTGTGTTTACAGGCGGGATATAGTTAATCATTAATTTTTTCTTACTTAAATGGTTTAGTTTATTGTTTAGAAAACGGCAACACATGGCGGAATATATGTTACCTATTGTTAATTATAGTTTCTTATTGTAATGACGTTCTTATCCTACCGATATTTTATCGATAAAAATAATGTACAAACTTGCTACAGTGAAAATGTCGTATTAATTGATCTCGAAAATAAAACCCAAGGAAAATAATACCTTTTCCAGGTTTAACTTTTCGTTAATTGGGAAGTTGGGTTCTCGCCACCTTCATTAGCGTCCGGCCAGTAGATTAGGCCCTATAATTCTTTTGACCGGCACATTAAGATAGAGGAAACGGGCGGAAGCTATAGCACATCGATGGTCTGGAGTCAGTTTCAAACTTTCTAATAGATAATGAATTACCGAAGGGCACGGAATAGGGAAATTCTTTATTTATTGGGAAATTTGAGATATGGGCTTAAGACGCGACCGAGGCGAAGCCTAGATTAAGGTGGTCTCCTGCTCCGCCGTTTTCAGTTACCGTAATTTTCTTTGTGTTCGTTACGCCCACGGCGCCCCCTCGCATTTAAGCAGTTTTTCGGGAAATAACGAGACCCTTAAAGGAGAAAGAAACTTGTAGGAATTTATTTTATCATTTATTGCCCCCCCCCCCCACCGGGAAGGAAAAAGTTGCCCGACGGCAATTCAAGTGGCATTAAAATATGTGTCCTCCCTGTTTAAATTGATATTCGAATTACCATTTCATCCGTCATAATTGGCCGTTTTCAAGTATTTCCAATTGGTTTTTTGTGCCATTTTTAGTTTATTCTCTCTTCAGGATGTCATGTATGAAAGTTTTTCTCTCGATACTGTCTGGCTGGTTCCAGTAGCTGGATAGGATAGACAATCATATTTATTCTGTCTGTTATTAAAACCTCAAAGGATCCAAGCCATCCAGACGACAGGCGCCGTTATAACGTAGGGTATTTGTATTGACTTGTTATATTAAATGTTTCGCCTAGTTATTTTCCACGCCCAGTACTTAATTATGTTTCTGTAGAACAATCAATTTCATTTTTATACGAATAAATACACGTAGGTATTTTTATTTTTTTTTTGACTTTATTATCGTTATAATTTATAAAAACTGATAAGAAAATTACGAAAAATAACTGCCAAACTGAATCGACCAAAGTTAACTCTTCGCCAAAACGTTTTCACTAAAATTCCAACATATATTGCACTGATATTCTGACTTCGATAAAACATTGAGCCCGCATTGGCGTAAAGTACACACTGTATAAGGGCTAACAAATATTAATAAACGGAATCTCTTTTGACGTACTGCCAAAATTTTCCTTCGTTATATTGTGGCCGACACAGAGAGACCACGTGATTTCAAGAAAACACTATTCCCAGTCAATCAGAGGCATTCGTTCGAATGGCACCGGGGTTCGGAATATCATCATTCTCGCCGTCTGAAAAAAGAACTAGAGAAATAAAGTGAACTGCGACGGGATTATTTTCTATTTGCCACGGCAATAAAATAAACGTGTACTCTACGATCAATGTAATTACGAACACGACAAATTAAGAAGAATAAAAATAATAAAAAACAATTAAATAAAATTATTTAACTCTTAATTAACCGTATCTGTTCTCCATGTACATATAAGCTTCTTCATAGTAACTTTTAGATTATATATTCCTTCGGTCATGGCCGTCGCATAGAAACGCAATACGGATAGATCGGCCTAATTTATTTTCCGAGCGTATTGACGGTGTCGCTCGTACGGTAACCATCAATTATTTGTAGGCTGTGGCAAACTGTGAAAAGGGTTTCTCTGTCGGGGGCCGCCGGTAATTGGGCCCCGCTCTCGGTCGGAAGACCCGTTCTTCTCTAACTTCCCCAGATAGAATAGGTTAGCCGTTGTCGCGGGCTGTCGAACCTATGAAATAATCATTTTCCATTTCCCCTCGCCTATTTCTATTCAAATTCCCGCCAGTGTCGTTATCGTTTGCGCAATTTGAATCCCTCGAGCTCCGCCGAGTCGTTAAAACATAAATCGATTAGGGTTAATTTAATCGGCATCATTTTTTTTTTGCCAATACGTGACAAAGTTTCTTCCGCGCCTCTTTCATCTCGAACAAAACCGGGAAAAGTACGGCGTCGGCGGGAATTGTGTTGTTGTTCCGGTTACTTTTTAAGTTCCGTCATTAAGTTTCGGGGCCATTAGTAAGACGGACATCGAATTGATTTCAGACGAACAAACTCTGTTAGCCTACTTGGAAATACCCCCGTCCAACTACGGGGTTCTACCCGCCTAACCGTAGGTTAGGCCTATGGTTGGCCGATATTCCAATCGGAATTCCTATTTCTAATCGCCGCGTCATTAACATTCCGACAGTGGGCGAAACTCATACAATTCCGGTTCCTGTAGTTTCATTACCGTACCACTCCTGCTCCCAATTTACTCGTCGAATTCCTCCGTTACCACGTGCGCTCGTTTGAACGCCGCCGGCCTAGAGACGATCTCCTCGGTCCGCAGCTCGGACACGCGTCGATAAAACGGTGTTTAACTATAAAGGTAGATTGTAGAATAGATATTATTTTAAAACTGCATTTATTTGCCGCACAACTGTGACTGATGCCGATAAACGCGGGTTCCCGCGCTTTCCTTCATAGTCTACTTATCATATTCGTATTTTTTATCAAATTTAAGATTTTGCGACATTTTCGTTTTTGTTGGCTAAGATTTAACAAATTGAGATGTAACACTCATGGACGTGCTTCACTGTCGGTAATTTATTGGTTTGTACGTTGGCGCGCCCAAACAGCAGGTACGAATGTGTCAATGTCCCGTCAATCTGTTCCACGCGAGCTCTTCTTTTCTCGTTATTATTTTGTTAGTGCTCAATATATCTACGTTTCTTTTTTATTACGTTTACTTTTTTTCGCATCGTTTTGTTCAAGCCTATCGGTAGATAGCGTTACGCGTGTCGTTGTTTCTGTCAATCGTTCTACCCGTTCGATCCCTTCGATGTTTGCGCTCTAAGTGCCCTTAGATAAGGTGCCCCGTATTAGTGGAAGCTTAAATAAAAAAAATAAATGAAACGTTTCGGCGGCGGAGGTTCGATCGGCGGCCGAAGAAGCGGGTAGTGATTTTCGGGTAGCCGAGAGTAATAAAGATGCGGGGGTGGGGCGTAGCGGCGTCTCAGAAAGGGGGGCCGCTTTAAAAACCCGAGTGTAAACAAGGAATTAGGGAGTGTGTAAAGTGCGGCTGGGAGTGTTTCTGGGAGGCGAGTGGCGGGAGAGAGAGAGGGCGGGATTGGGCTTTGATTGGGCGAGAAGAAGAGGGTGGGGGGGGGTGCGCGCGCGCATCCATCACAGGAGGGCTACCCTCGCCACCGACAACCACCACCGATCATTCCCGCATTAACGGTCGGACAGTCGCTGCCTAAGCGTCCCCGATCGGATAGAGAAATCACATGGATCACGCCGGTGTCACCATGAGCACGAGGCCCAGGAACCTCCACACCATCGAGCAGATACTCGGCACTCCCAAAAAGGAACTTTCGAAAAAAGGTAGGTTTTTATATTTTTTCCGCGATCACGCTTCCGATAGCCCTCCCCGCCTTGTCGGCGATTTGAATTCAACGGCCGAAAGGTTCCGGCCTCTCGCCGGTACAAAAGTGACAGTCGAATCTTTCGCACCCTCCGGACTGATGATAACAGTTTAAATTGCCTTCGACACTTACTGACGGACGCTACTCACTTGCGGGAGAAGACTGACATTAACTAGCGGTCGTTTGTCTTCCGGGTCCGGGCATCGCGTACGTTGAAGTAGATTCCGCGTGCATTTAAAAATACGGCGGCAAAACCCGATCGAGCAGTTGAACCTTGTTATCGTATGTTTCGCCAGAGGATTTGTCACGTGTTAATGGATACGAATAAATGAAGGAAGCGAAGCCGGAAAAGTTAATTACGATTTCTGTTACGGATGGAGGTGCGGTCGCCGTTTCCTATATTCCGGGTTTAAATTTCGGAAGGCGTTAATAATTTAATTCTGCGGTCGGAGTCGGGGGTGACTGGAGGGGAATGCGGACGGGCGAGGCTAAATTCGTGCTCCGGTGAACGCGATTCCGGATTTGCGCTAACGACATTTCCAATTAGCAGCGGGCTAATGGCTATGGTAAGCGTAGGAAATCTATTCCGGTAGGCGGTCGGGTTAATATGCGCCCCGGAGTGTCTCTTGCCCGTTCTTCGGCGGTCCCCCGCGGCAGCTGCTTCCCTCATAATATCTCATCTCGACTGAATTATTCCCCTTGGACTTCCTATGACACGACTCGTTTACTCGGAGGGAGCGGACCGATATCAATCTCGACCGGCTTTAATTATTTTTAAAGCGCCGCGACATCTAGCGGTTCCGGCTACGCGGGCAATGCGTTCGAAAGCTCTTTCTAGCGATATTGAGTGTGTCGATACGACACAAATATACATATTTGTTCCCTACCCTCAGTTTATATGAGGGAATGTAAAGCGATGGTTAATAAAGCAATGGCTTGTTATTTTATGTTGTTATGACAGAAATTAATGTTTATGAAAAACATGCACCCATAAGCACTATGACTAGGTCGATTAATTTGATATGTTGAGGAGTTGAAGGTGTGTTTACAGGGCGATTTTAAAATGGAACACTTTCAGAAATACCACGTAGCATCCCAATTTTATTATTCGGGCAGCATGCCTGACAAAGGAGGGTTCATTGAAAACATAATATTCCGCTATATTTTTGGATAAAATAGTTCCCCCTACCCCTCCTAAGATAGAGGCTCGGTCGACCCCGAAATGCCTCCGACGCAACTTGGATCGGTTAACGAGCGGAGGGTACTTCATTAACCCCGGTTAAGAACACTCAATGTACGCAATTAAGCCGCGTCGAAATACCCATATCCCAGGAACGACAATCTGTTTTCTGCGATACTGCTACTAATCTTTTTTAGGCTGCTCAGTAACCTTATCTCGCGTGTAAAACGATGAACCGGATGGTCTCCGAACGGTAAACACTTAGCACGAACTCATCGACAATATTTCCCGGAACATTGTTTGGAACCCCTAAATTAACGTTCTTCCTCTCTGTGCCACCCCGAAGATGTCTAAGGCAATAAAGGTCTCGTTTCTATAAAAGAATCCGAATAACTCGTACACTCTATCATCCCTCTAGCCAGCTCACTAATTTGGTCCTGTACTACCCAATAAATTAGACACCGAAGAGAGAATCCTGCACTGTTATTGTCTTAACAATAATAGTCCGCTTCAAATGTACCCTATCTTATAATATTATAAACCTAGTGATATTATTAATATAAGCTCCTCGGCATGCAACATCCAAAGGTATATCCGGTGTGTGCGGTAGTATCCACATCGTACGGTTTGTGTCGATTAAAACCAGTACACGGGCTATTTCCGATTCGGGAATAATGATGAGATACTACCTCGGGATCTGCGGTAGAGGAAAGTGAAGTCGGACAGGCTGGAAAAGCCCGCACAGAAATACCCGGGGCTTACCCCCCCCCCCCCCTTAAAGCTTCCATCGGTTTCCTATTTAATGCCCTAAACCCGCTCCCAAAGATAATCGACCGTGTACCGATAACATTCTTGTAGAGCGCGGTCTTTTCCAAACCCAGCCACTCCTGGAAATTGTAGGACAGTAAGTGTAAATACGGATTTAAGAAACTATTCTCGGAATATTATGTGTATGTGTGTGTGTGTGTGTGTGTGTGGGGATTATTCCCATTATCTTCAGGCAAACTAACGTATATTTATAATCACCGTTTAATGTGTGCAAATATATAGTCCACAATGGGCTGAATTGTAAAATTCCGGATGAACAGTATATATACGAACTAATTCTTTGTATCGTATTTGACTGTAGAAACGGGAATACATTTTTGAGCATTGAATTATATCGTCGAGCCATTGCAACCTAAAATATTCGATCATTTATTGAAATAAATAAATGATCGCGCATAAATTTATTACGCGAATTGAACTTTCTTCCAAAGTTAGGGGGCCGAAAGACGGACGAAAATGAAATAAGACTGTCGGTATTAAATGAAAGGTTGTCTCTGGGTAAGTGCGAAGGGAGGGAGGCACATAGGAGGCTGGATGTGGGGTTCTTAACTGTCGGCAGGAGCCCTTCTAATAACCGCTACGGTCAAATTGTATTTACCCAAGTCGCTACCGCGGTTATTACGTCCGCAGGGGCGGGGGCCGTATTACCCGGCTTCTAACCCGCCTCCAGATATCCAGCGAGAGTAGTCCGAATTTGTATAAACGATAAAAGTTTTTTTCCGGACTAAAACTTTGACTGTGGACGACTCTCCCTCGCCCCGGAGGGGAGGGAGAATGGCCGATTCTCAGTTGAGGACAAATTGGACATCCTAAAGAAGATAAAACTTTAAAATGTTAATTATTCGAGTAACGTAAAACTTAAATGTCTCCGCGAGCTACCGGTAGCTCGACGGTTTTCCGACCCCCGGTTTAAAATAACATCCGTTGAATTTTACGTTGCATCGTTATTATTTTTTCGGCGATAAATCATTCATGTAAATGAGTCATTAGATATTTGAGGCGAGATTGAATTGATATTCTCGGGTGTTCCGCATAAAAATTTCCAATTAAGAATATATTTAAATTCTACATTTTTCATAATTAGCGTCGGTAATAAATAGCGCGCGATAGTGTTCGGAATGGAGGAGAGCATTCAATTTGTTATTAGCATTTTAAAAGGGAATTTAAAAATGTTCGTATCCTTCCAGAATGTTATTTGCAAAACTGGAAAGTATTGTTACGGGTCCAGTGGCTGCGGATGACGCTCAGGCCGATTTGTATTGAGCGGCCTCCCAGTAATTAATTTTCGCATACCAGATCCCGTTACCGCGCTAATTTCTTTTAACCGTTTAATTAATTTTCCGCCCTCGATATTTCATTCGCATTTTGTCCGGTATTGTTTTCGGCTTTGCCGCATCGTCTAAATTGATTACGCTTAGCGGTGTAAATCGAGTTAATCCGTACGATTTGTCGTAGAAGCGGAATTGTGGCCGGTTAGATTACGAGTCGTTTAGAGGCGTCCGCTTCCTTTATTCATAAGCTGCCTTCATTCATTAGTCGGGTTTATTCGTAAACCCGATCGGCCCGCGAATTATCATAATGCCGGTATGAAGCCGCTCCGAACGTCGGGAGGTCCGAAGATAATTTTAATTTTTCCGACGTAAAACGTTTAATATCCATAGGACTACCCCGGGAGTGGGCCCACGCGAATAATTAAATTGGGATAAAGCCGCCCATGAGACCGCTTTTGATGAGCCCGGTACAATGATACATCAATCGAGCCGCCTCGTACCAAAAATGTACTCTGTATGTAACCGAAGTACTAAAAAATGCCTACGATAAATACGAACATCCTTATATTTGAAATTATTCCAGACAAAAAACTTACTTTTTTACGCGATACACAATGAACAGATACTTAGGAACAGTTTGAGTACGATAGTGACGAATATATTGAAATTTAGTAGGAGTAGAGTAAACAGCAACGACGGTAGTAGTTTTTGTAATAATATTAGATATTAATTATTTTTTAAATATATCATTCGTTAATAGGGAAATTTATTATTTTTCCATAATAAATACTCCCCGATATTTCGAGCGTATTTCAACGCCAAATACTAATCATAAAATACTCTTCAATGACTTATGGGTTATCTTTTTTGCCAATAGCGATTGGGCGTGGTAATAGTAGGACAATGGGCAACAGGTGTCCACGGGACGTTTTGCGACCACCGCTCTAGGAGCAACCGGCATCCCATAACTCGTAATTTTGTAATAACATGTAATTCTCTTTGGAACTCTGCCCCAATACAGAAAATAATAAGTCCGTTTCTATTGTACGCTGAATATAATGTTTCCTGGAAAAAAAGGAAACTGTAAATATATATATATATATATATATATATATATATATATATATATATATATATATATATATATATATATATACCTCTGGCCGACCACACCGGACAAATGAAGAACAGGACACACGAGACGTACATACAACGGAATTAAACATATTCCCATATTGTCATACATTCACGAAGAACAAAAGAAGCTATTTCCACAACAGACCCTACAAGCAAATAATACAACATCCTGGACTCGATAAACTAACTTTTATAACGAAAAACTAATCGGACATTATAAAATATAATTTATAAATATTTGTAATAGTGAATAGTAGTAACTGGATGTGGATTGGATGTCCTACCAAACAATTTGTTCGTCCCTCACAACAAATTTGTATTTGGAATCTCGTTAAGACATTTTAATTATATTATTCCGATTTCATCGGTTTGTTTTCACCGAATGTTTCGCTTGTAGTATTCAGATGGATTGTAATATTCAGTACGTTTTTGTTGAAGTCTCGTAGGCAGAAATAACTGTTCGTTACTTTTATTTTTTTGTTCTTATCGTAACAAGAAATTAGTAGTATATCATTTTATTACTTATTTAAAATTAAGTATATTATTTATATTATTATTTAGTATATACGTATATGGACTCTTTCGGTACGTTTTTTTTCACAATACAAATAGCACCGGTCTCGGTATGGTTTACATATAATAAATGGACTTTGAAACGTTAAGTTTGTTTTGTCATTATGAGAAGTGAACTCTGTTATTCCGGTACACCAATAATTCAATGTTTGCCCGACGGGCGACATACGTCAGGGCTACAAAAATAATCGCGTCCGTTTTAATGAATTCCTACTTTCGCAAACGTTTCAAGCGGGCCACAAAATTCAAAATAATACTGTTGGGGATGCCCACCCTCCGTCCTTTAGAGAGGACGCGAATAACGCAAATAAAAACCTCGATTTAAAATTTAATTTCGGGGCCCCCCACGGGCGGTTCATTAATTGCCGATCGGCCGGGGCTCCGCAGCCCGGTTTATACGCGTTTCTTCGATATGGCGACGGTGAAGAGGAGGGGGGGGGGCGGTAATCGATCCGATTTTAATATGGAAAATTGAAACTCGAAATTCGGGCAGGGAATTTCTCGGAGGATTTTTCGTAGACGGCCGCCATCGCGGACCACCGGGCCGGAGGAAAACGAAACGATAGGCTCCGATAAAATTGAATCCGGCCGACAACAAATATCATGCGTAACTCCGTCACGATCCACGTTTATGGCACCACGCTGTAAACATCGATACTCCCGGGGGTAAATTATGTCAATCAATTAGGTGCTGTCGGTACCTAGGTGTACCATCCAATGGGAGTTATCGAAGGGGGGCTTGCAGGGTTTTCATTTCCCGGGTTTGGAAACTACACGAGTGGAAGGGTTTTTGCGCGATCTTACCGAAAACAAGTTAGTGACAATTCAAGTTGTTGATTATATTAACGAAGAAAATACTTTAAATTGTAGTAGGTACGTTTCGTAACATAAAAATATACATGTGGAGTTAAGGAAATCGCCCCTATTACTGAAGTTAAAGGAATTTAGACTACGCGCGTTAAAATTTGTAGGGAAAATTCACCCGCCGGAATCGGTTGTTAATAGATAATATAAATGATAATAAAATTATAAATATTTTCGGAAAGTCGTCCGTATTAAAAATTCGTTGTTATATTGCGGCGAAACTGTTCAAGTGTTCGGGAGGAGGGTACCGGCGATAATTGTGGCAGTCTGCAGTGTCCCTCCCGGGGAGTGTCCTATATTAGAGAATGTAAATTCGGCGGCCAAATTCGCTTAGAGGGGCGTCGGAGCGAAACCGAGTGGCGGTCGGGACACAATGGGTGCCTGCGTACAGAGGAAAGGATTTGTTGTGACGTACTGTCGAGACGAAGCCCCCCCGCCAAGTTATTTTAGCCGGGCTTTACCTCGCCGTCCTACCGCTCGAGAGGGCTTACCGACAGTTGGCGCTCGAGTGGCCCAACGGATGTTTACCGCGGCCATCCTTTTTTTCTGCCCATCGGCCGTATTTCTTTTATGCGCCCGTATGTATACAAATATTTCTTACGGACCACCATTCCCAGACCCTCTTTTCCGATCTTAACGCGATCCGACATCATGGCTTTCCACCACGTACCGTCAGTAGTAGTATTCGGTCGGCACCTACCAGTCACACTTGTTCCTCCACACAATTTTTAGCGATATGAGAGTATATCAGTTACTTTTATTTTTGTACCTCTGTACGCTATAAGGAAAGTTTGATAAGTTAATCGGCTTATGCAAGAAAACGCTTTAGCTAGAGAGAAATTTTATTTAAAGAAAAAGTGAACACACGGCTCGAGTTCCATGCGACTATTGAGCCACATTTGTATTATATTTTCCTTCGTTAATAATAAGCATACACTCGTACTGCATACTTGTTGGAGACATTTGCGATATTTTTTTAAAACCTGTATACGGAATCTAATTTGAAAACCGACGTTTCATAACTTTGACTGTAATTGCGCATTTTAAGCGTCTTAGGTCAGTGTCCGGAATTACGATAGGATCGTAATTACCGAAGGTACAGACCGGTCGAAATATTAGGGAGTTTTATTGGTTGGATCCGGTTCGAGTGTTTTGACTTTAGGACTTGAAACGATGCTGTGGTGTATATCGGCCGAGGGATGGGGCTGGGGGAGAGCAAGAGCTAATTTGCCGGAGGCGGACATGCGGCCTCGGAGCTCAATTAAGAAACAATTAAAGTGACTTTAATAACAATCCGCAAGAATTTTAATGCTTGGGCCGTGTTAGGGGGCGGTGGTGGTGGTGGGGGGTCCTTTAATAACTTCTCCCTCGACACACGTTTCCTCATTTAACTCAACCTGCCCGATTTCCCTCCGGATGCCGGCTCCGGGGATATGAGATTGTTAAACCGATACGCCGTTTAGCCTTCGCATTATTCCCTTATTCGAATGCGAGGTAAATCATTAGCCGAGATAAACCTCGCGGCACTTTTATCGACCCTGAGTGTAATCTGAGGGAATTTAGAATCCGCTATTGACGGTAGAAATTTATTGCGCGTATGAAACGATTCGAGTGTGAGGTAAAATAAATAATTTCAATTTACGTATAAAAGTATGCTTTTCGAATTATTTTATCCCTTCTACATAATCGCGATAATTCTACATACTAACGTTTGACGGAAATTAGTAGTGTCTCATTTTTAAGAATTAAAACCGAAGAACGGTCGCATTATCACACTATGTATTCACTACCTTCTACCCATCCACTATCCCCACCACGACGGCTTAAACGCCACTGGCCCAGAGATCACCTCGGGCAGTAGTTAAAACATGTCAAAAGCGCCATCACCGGGTGGTTTCTTTGTCGGGACTAACACGCCGAAATAAATACATGTATCAATTGCACCCATAACTGTATAGGTTGATTGTGCAAAAATAAAACAGTTAAAAAAAAAATGTATTCACTACGCTATACACGATAAGCGGTGTTTCCGGATAAGGTGCAGGCCTGCCGACAGTGATTGGATCGCGGAGCGGAATAGTCCCCGAAAGGTCTATTCCGGACATCATAAGGGGGAATATCAGAGGAGTGGTAGATCGACGCGCTAAATTAAATGCGCCGTTAGCGGCCGAGTTTTCCCTTCTGAAGATGAAAGAATCCGAGCAGGATGTAAACCCCGGGCTTAAAGATATCATTAGGCGGGCAAAGAAGATTAAACCATTTTATCCGACCGCCCCTTATTCAAAACAAATTGACTCATACGGCGCTATAATCTAACCTTTCATGAGATATTAGCTTAGCGAACATTGGGAAGCCGGGTCGCCAAAGTGTTTTTATTAGACCGCCGTTTGAAAACAGACAGTCATTATGGGGAGATCCCGTTTGGCGTGCCGTAATCAGCGCGCTACCCGTTCAATTACCCGGCCCCCGGGCCGTTTATCCCGCCCGACCCAATTATCCGGTTACCGCCACACTCCAAGTTGGCGCCGGTGAAACCGAAGGTGTCGGCTAATATATTTTCCCTTGTCCCCACTTTATTAACTCTTAGGATACCAATTTATTTGAACCGATTCCGATCGGGCAGTAAAACGCCAGTTTTCACTCCTTTCAACTTCAGTGAAGCAAGCATCTTTGGCGTATTTACGTTTTTCGAATGGTTCCATCACAGCGTACAATCCGTACCGAATACAAATACTTTCTGTTTCTATAACTATACGCCGTAGACGATACAAAAATTTTGATTCATGCATTTTGTTACATGCATTCCTGCCTTTCTACATTAATGTACTTCATTATTAAGACTAGGAGTACTCGAATTTTGTACAATGTTAATATGGTAATACGGGAAGTTATACCATAAAAAGCGGAGGACTAAAGCTACACTCCTTTCGATCACTCGCAAGAACACACTCACTCACTTTGCACCCCACTTGTTCACGGTACGAGGCACTGGCGACAGTATACCACTGGTGATGTACCGTCGTTAGCACTGTAACACTTAAGAACGTAGAAATTAAATAACTGAAATCGAGGTACGTTAATAGTCCTTCCGAAGAAATAATTCACGGATCGAACGCGTTTTTTCAGAAGAAACGGATCAGGAGGCTGGAGGCTCGTCTATTGGCAAGCGGGAGGAGAGCGGTGGTGGGGGCGGTGGGGGTTTAGACCCCGAAGAAGAGGCAAAGCCGAGGAAAGTTCGTCGGAGCAGAACGACGTTTACCACTTACCAACTGCACCAGCTCGAGAGGGCATTCGACAAGACACAGTATCCCGATGTTTTCACCAGGGAAGAGCTCGCCATGCGCCTCGACCTGTCCGAAGCCAGGGTCCAGGTCGGTAGTTTTACTTACTTTTATTACCCTTTAACCGGGTCGTACTGCCATGCCGTAGTTCAAATTGCGTAAACATTTCCGATCGGTGGTTGGAAGTATATTTCTTCTCTGAAGTGATACCAAAATAATAATCTTTTTTTTAACTTCAATTCCAAATCAAGTATTACACATGTTATAAGTGCAATCGATTAAAGTATCGTCCTGACATGGTTTTCATGATAAATAAATCACCCATTGGTGACACTTTCCTGACTTTTTATTTTAGACCACTAGGACTAGTGTAGAGGATCTCTGGGCCGGTGGCGTTTAAGCCGCCAAGGATGAAGGGTGGGAACAATTGACGAAAGGCTCACGATGACCGGAATATAAATGTGGGAAACTTGGAAAATTCCGGTTGACTTTAGGTATGTTAAGGTCATGGTGAAGTGTATCATTGGAAACGTAGGAGGGAGCCTTGAGGAAGGACTTTCTATTGGGCTCTCTAGGATTCGAACAGCGTTGGACGTCTCGGTGTAGTTCGATGCCGTATCTCCATGTCGGTTTCAGTGTAGCAATTGATATATTGACAATTTGTCTTCTATAGTTAATTTTCAAATCCTTTTTAATGGATGTTTCAGTAGTCCAAATTTGCGGTTTAAATCTACTCTTTTCAAATGGGTATGGGGATTCCACGTACTTATATGATTTGATGCTTGTAGCTAAGGGAAGAATTTCGTCTAAAATTATTTTCCTAAGCGCTAATTTCTCCTATCCGACCTGTATCTTCGAATTGGGCGGTACCTTGTGTAAATTATGGAATCCCCGATATTTATTTGTTATTTTCGTTTTTTTTGGAGGATATAAATAAAACGAATGTAATATCATCACTGATAATATTACGACAGAGCTGTAATCCATCGTATTTATCCATTGTTGTATTGTATATAAAACAATTAAAAGTACGGAAAAATGTTTTATCCGTCGATCGTTCCAGTCACAACTGTGTCCAATTAGGTAAATGTATTTGGATGGAAAATAATCCAGAGCTTACTGATTTGGATGCGCTTATAGAAGAACAAAAAAAATATGACTCTATAATATTTTCGGGAATAAGTTCTTTTTGTATGTTTTACGTTTTATCTTTCTAAATATACCTGGAATCGAGACTACGTTTATGTACAACAATATGGCGGTTCATACGATACATAATGTTACTTCGAATTACAGTAAAATACGTAGTGTAGGAATGTTATCGAACAGTGAAACTAATTCGAGTTTTATTTAGTCGCTAATTTTTATTTGGATGCGATCGAAACGATAAAAATGTCTTTTATCCGTAACATTTATCCGCGCTTTTAAGTTTTTGAGCTGGCGAATTAAACCGCACTAATCGAGTCAATTGCTGGATTGCCGGGGGAACTTTGAATTATATCTTAATTAAATAACTTTTTTTTAATTTTTGCCCACCGCCCAGGGAGCGGCCTCTCCTCGAGTGGGCCCCACTCGTAAGCTGGATATTGCATCCGTCCAGTATAGCTCGTTATTACAGACCCTCCCCAAACCAACCGAATATTCCCTGGACTCAATTAAAAACTTGAATCGGGAGACAGCGTTTTTATTACCGCCTCTTTACCAATTGCATATCGTTTACATTTTGCCTCTCCCACTGTCCCTGGCCAGCGCAATTATTTTTAAATTTCACCGGCGTTTAAGAATATCACAGCATGTAAACTTTTCCATCGCACATGCTTGCGGTCGACGCCGTTTTCGTTTTAAACTCCAAGTTTCCGTTGAATTGCACGAACGCAGAAAGCAACGAGAGCGTAGCGTGCATTTTGAAGGAGAGTTCAGTTAATTTCAAGTTCCTCGGGCGCTCGTAATTTGTAACGGATTACAGTATACGTCTAGATCCGATCGTAAACAATTTAGCATCCTCCCCGAATTCGGATATATTTCCGAATAGTCGAATCGTACATTACCTAAAGAATTAAAAATGTCCAGGCAAACTCGAATTAGCGCAAAACTGGAAGATAGTAATACTTAATTGTTATCATAACTGTAATCTTCAGTGCGCAATAACAGAAACGCATTTCCTTAGTGAACTCGGTTTTATCTGATTTATGAAATTATCTTTCGACCAACTCTGTCGGCCGGCTGAAACTGAGAGTACGGCTTAGTGAACAGTTATTATAAAATGTAGAAAGTAGCGTAGGCAAAGTAACATCACGAATTAAAAATGACAACAAATAATAACAAGAAATGGTAATTTCTAACTGTAAAATTTTATCCGCTACCGGAGAGTCGAACTCCAGGTTCAAAGCTTTTACTGAATCTACCGCCAGCGATTTCGCCATTTTCTGTCCATTATTTCTCAATGGGGGTTCGGAATATCGTCATTCGGTCGCCTTTCAATCTCTCTTTATCTTTGGTCTAAGGCGACACCGGTTTCGGCCTCCCGCCAATCTCAGTAGTATTTCGTCAGTAGATATATTAGCCATGTCGGTCGTAAGGTGTACCTTTCGGGCTCTTCATTTCTATTGATTAAAAAGCGTTTTTACAATATTATTGAATATAGATTGTATCGATATATCAAATATTTCTGGCGGATAAATTGCGTACAATTCTCGCCTAATTTGAAGGGATTTACATTAAAACTAAACAGGGGTATATTTACACTCAACGTCGATTCACAACTATCTGCGTTGGTACGAATGTACGATCTGCGACCTATTCGAAGGTACGAGGACGGAATAAATCACTCGTGAGGCTTTAGGTCTTTTCTCACTGGTTCGATTTCATCGATACTTTGAGTTTCTTCAGTTTGACCCGATTCTCCTGTGTCGTGCACTTTGGCTAGGTGAAAATCGTACGAAACCAAATCCCAAAAATTAAAATACCGAAAACACTAATTGGCCCGCGCGATTGTTATTTCTTTTGGCTCATCGTTAGACCGGTATTGACGAATGTAACAATTTCAGTCCGACCTATACTAACATGTTGTATGGTGGGGGGGAGGGGGAGAGGAGTCGATATAGAGCATCGGACAATACATAGGTGGCTTATGCGACCGGTCCAATAAACTGGCATTAGGGCCGGAAAATATCAATTAAATACAGATTTGGGCCTTTTTATCGGACTTATTCACGATACATTACACGTTTTTAATTGCTCCGCTCAGGGCCGTACAATGCGAGATTAGGGAGGAGCAGATAATGGTGCGGCGGGTGGTCGATGTTTGCAGTTCCCATGTCGGTACAAAAGCCGGCAAGCCAATTAGGGGCGACACCACAGGGCCGGCCCTTCGTTAGGGGAGGGTCTGATACCCCGACAAAGATATTGGGAGATCGTAATTGCAGGGGCCACGGCCAGCTTTGTCGCCACCCTTACATAACGACGTTTACCCGGCCCGCCGACCTTTCACCGTACGAATAAAACAATCGTGAGAAACGGATACGCTCGCGTAAGGGGTTACACTGTATACGGCAGGGTCTGTTGTCAGCCCCAGGGCTCGCAATTGTGTCCCTGTGTGTGTGGGGGGAGGTGGAGTAACGATAATTGGTACCGACCGGATACCTTCGGCGACGGGTCGCTAATTCTCTGAAGTTGCCGAGACGCCGAATCCGGCTTATAATGATCCTCCACATCGGGGGTCCGATAGGAGGAGGAAATATGCGGTGGGCTACCGGGGATAGAATAAAAATCGTTTCATAAATTTATTGGTTCCGTTGAAAGGAGAGAAAACTTTAAAATATAGTAGGTAGGTCAAATCGCGATCGGCTTGACGACCCCTGCTCTATGTAGACAACGGCCAAAATTATACCCAAGTGATAGGAACTGCGGTCATAATATAGGCGATTATTTTAATCCTATTATAAGTTTTATACTAGGCATTTTATATCGCAACTCGTGCTATCTCATCACAGACGCAGTGTTTGGCCCGTCGGGCGATCGGTTTTACGCATTATAAATATAAACACGTAAAGTACCGTTCAATTTAATTTTTAATAATTATTTCTTATTTATAGTACGGACTGGCGGGGTATTTTACGCTACATCGCCTCGGATTTTGTTCTAGAAGAACAAGGACGCCTTCGAGCGGGGTCTTTATCCAGTCAACAGAGTACAAATCGGTCGGTCGGCTTACAGTCAGTGAGCATATAAGGGGGTGCGCTCTCCCCATTACCGAAATGAATACACGCTCCCTATTTTCTACTTGGGCACTATAGGCATTGTTCGCTAAGCGTGGGGATCACGCTCCTAGCTGGAAACAATAATCGGTGCCCGAGGTCGGCCTAGCTCGGGGCCAAACCGCAGAATTGGCTTTTTGGCGTCGTCCGAGTAGAAAGTCGATATAATTCAACCTCTCCGGCGTCCTTTTAACAACCGGCTTCGGACAGTTAATAAAAGAGTCCAACGGATCGGAGGAATACTGGCGATTAGTATGGGAAACTTAATCCCTCTAAAATGAAAAAACCGAAAGGGGCCCTAAAATGATGATGTAATGACCGACGATCGACAATAACCGTTGTCCCAGATCCGAATTTGCAAGATAGGATGTTGTTCTTGCCGTGGAATAAATATTCCTTTTGGGAGTAGTTTCACTTACAAGTTTCCGACGTGCTTTCATCGATAAGTCTCAAATAAAATGTTATGCCGATAATAGAACCGATACGCGATAAGTGAGATTTAATTTTTTAGGAGTTACTATCGATATTAGGTTTTTTAAACTTTTATTTTCGAAATTTTCCTTCCTACGAAGGAAGGAAAAATTTCAGGAGAATAGTTCAAGAGCTATAGAAAGTTTCGAACTATTCATCCGTTGATAAGTTAAACTGCCGGACTGAAACTAAGAATAATAACGCAATCAGTTCGGCTCCACGACCGTTCTCGATTTCAATAGTATCGAAGAAATAGGGGACACGGAGAGGCAACGGCGGGAAGAGTCTGACGGGAATATTAACTCGGTTATTAACGCGGAACAGTTAAAAAATATCGGGGAGGCCCCCCCCCCGGCCCCGGTAAAATGGCGTAAAATACTGGTGGGCATGCCGGCGGGGTATAGAGCGGCGAGGGGGACTATTTGGGCATGTGATTAGGGCCTTTGTTCGGGTGCCGGCCCGACCCCCAACAATAGTGCCAATTGTAGGGAACAATGGAGTAAATGACGCCGGATTAGGCGAAGGGGGCAGGGCCGCCGCTCCCAACACAGATTAATGCACTTCAAATTGGCCGCCAATTAACGTGTAATTCGGTCTAATTCGCAGACCCCCCCCCCCCTACCACCTCTCCCCGCCCCCGTATCACGGCGCTCGCCCCGCCATATTTCCGTAACAAAAGATTAATTACATCGAAGTGAGTGGCCGGTCCGACACTCGTGGAAAAATGTGTAATGTAACGAAATGCGATTTATTTCTATTGTTGTACGATAATTAGTATAATGGGCCTCTTTAGAGCACTCGGGCTCTACTCCCGCCAATTTCGGGGGCCGCCATTATCCTCCCATTGTCGTGGTTATACAAGGAGAACTCTCCCGGCCTACACTTACTTCCCTTTATATATCCAGAATTGTGTCTGTAATTTTAGTCCCCGATTCTGTTCGCGATATTTAAAAAGAAATTCCAAGGCGGGGGGAGATCTCGTTATTTTTTGTCGATTTGCCTCTTGTATAATACTGTAACGAGATACTCTATAGATATTTTAAACCGTAAAGAAGGAATTTTATTTGAGTACTGGTCGGTTTTCTGAAGAATCTCGTTTTTATAGCGGGCCTCTAATAATAAATCGTATTCCGTGGTGTAGAAATTTTATACAATACCGGTTTTTCCTACGAAACTGTTTTAATTTTATTCTTATTCTTTTAGACGATTTAATTGCGTCTATAAATATATGATTTTCGAAAGAGTGTTTTTATATAATTGAACCAAGGTTTCAACCGCAACCAGAACTTGAATTGAATATTCAATAAGTACCAATGGCCAATATCAGTAAGTGGCTTCCTGTAAGATCGCGTTGTGGGAAGAACCTCGGTTGGCAGACCCCCCGCTTGGACTTTTCCTCTGTTCGGAAACCACCAGAGCGGACTTTATTGGAAGAGTGTTTGCCCTTTCCTTCTGGGGCTCTCTCGGGTGTTGTCTGCACACGACGGATACGTCGAACGTTCCAACGAAACGAACTCTTACTTGTTCCATCATCAGGGTCCGACCAAACCGATCGGAAAAATCCCTGAACGGCAGGGGGTCACCCCTGCCAACCGAGCTCCTCCTTCCCACGACGCCATCATACCGGAAGCCAATTAGTGATAGCGCTTTTATATATTAATAAATTTAAGGTTTTAGCACGCGTACTTGCTGTTTACGCACGTTTTATCCTGTTTTTATTTGGTCGGCAGGTCTGGTTTCAAAATCGCAGAGCAAAATGGCGAAAACGCGAGAAGGCGATGGGGAGAGAAACCACGAGCTACATACAGGCGGAACATCCCACCGGTAAGTTGAGACGTTGGAATTATTATTTTTGTATTTTCTATTTTAATTAACGTATCTCGGTAAATGTTCCTACAGAGGAGACGGCGACAACTCCGATGGGGCGTTTAACGAATACCGGCTAATTCCATTCCATAGGCCCGATTTTTGGATAATTGGACGAGAGCGTAACACGTCGCGTTGGAACAGAAACAAAAAAGTCTTGTATCTAATTTATATCCGCTTTTAGAACGCCTATTTCATCGAGTTTCAGATGTAATCCTTACTATTTTTGGATATCGGGTGAAATCAGTATTTGAATCGTGGAGCCGTATTGTTAAGAGTTCAGTGGGGCTAGGCTTTTAAATGCGCGTAGCCTTTCGGTCGATTCTCTCTCGGATTTAGAAAGGCGACGACTATTCGACGAAATCTTTCATTATTCGACTTCCTTCGCCGACAATCGATCAAATCGTCGATAAATGTCCGTGCGGTTTAAATAATTTACTGTTTGGCGCGAACTGAGGGAAGGAGGAAGCTTCGTTTCGGATTTTTTCGCGGGGACATCGCGTTAAATTTGACGTATCGGGAAGTGTCAGTGAACCTATAATTCCTGTAAAGGCTAGAAGGTGGCATTGTGATTTTTCGAGAAAAGCACCGAGATTAACCCTATGTAGCGGGTGGTTTGAGAAAATTGCAACAACCGGGGTGAAGTAAAATCGCTAAATATTTCATTATTATTTGTTTATGTTTTTAAAAGAAACGGCTCGTGAACCTCGGTCGGCATGGGTCGAATCGCCGCTGTTCCCGAATTTGTCGTCTGGTTTTGGGCGTATAGGTATTTACACGTAGAGAAAAATAGATTCGGGCTCAGGAACAAATTAAGGGTCTGTCTACTTTTTTCCCACCGATAATCGCGAACGGGTAGAGTCGGAAGAGCCGTTAATCGTCTCAATTATAAAGGCGTACCGAAAGGCGAAGAAACGGGTTATCGCGGAGATTAGGGAATCGGGCCGGAATGGAAATTAAGGAGCCGCGGGAAGGAGTGAGCGGAAATAAGAAAGGTCTCTCATATCCGAGGTCGATATCCGGGCGACTAACGGGTGCGTATTGTTTCAGGTTACGGTCTGGAGATGGGAGAGCCGGTCTGGCAGGGGCTCTGCCTGCCCGGGGCGGCCGGCATGCTGTGGGGCCCGAGCAAGGCGCCGCCCCACCTCCACGCCCTGCTCACCCACTATATGATGGCCGGCGCCCTGCCGCCCCCATCCCCATACTCTCGCCGACCCCTCGGCCTCCTCCACGCCGCCCCACAGCCCGACGCCCGCCGGCCCCAGCCCCACGAGCCCCCTATTCCCGAGGCCCGCCTTCCACCCCAAGCCCCCGGCCTCGCCCGACCAGTAGACCCGCCGCAGCCCCACCGACCCTCCCGGGCGCCGACACCCCCATACCCCTCACCGAGTTTTCCGAACCGAGCCGCCTATTTGTTAACGCTGGGTTTACGGGACGCCTCGAAGTAGTTCTAGCTAGCGCTCTACAATAACGATTAGGAACCGCATCGGGACGATACATTATCAATTACACTTATAACGTATAAGT
Organism: Lethocerus indicus; assembly: GCA_019843655.1. NCBI lineage: Eukaryota > Metazoa > Arthropoda > Insecta > Hemiptera > Belostomatidae > Lethocerus > Lethocerus indicus. Next base: position 24,728,756 of record JACDQD010000001.1, read on the forward strand.
AAGATTATTTTGTTATAACAAGTGTTAAGGTAAAAGTTTACGTCACGTTTTAAAATGACACGTTTCGAATGTCAGTAGAAAATTACAAAAACCGTTTGCATTTTTTTACTACACGTTCTGACTTTCATCAGTTTAGTAGGGAAATACATATCGGAGTTTATTGTTTTCTCCGTTAATTTTGAATTCTCCATGCGGTATGCCCATGTCGAATTGACACATATGAAACGTCCGTAAACCTAGTGTTAACCCTTCATCCCCCTATTCGGTTCAAGACCGGCTTCGGCTTTTCGCTGGTCCCGATCCACACGAAAACACTTGCGATAATATTTAAAGGTTTATAGAAAAACAACTTTTTGGATTACCTCGCTTATATTAGGGACATAATGTACTGTCGATCAATCGAAGTCGTAGTGTCTTGAGACCGATGGGGCGAAAGAGTGCTCTTCAGATGTAGTGACTTCAATACTGGCATTATTGAAACTGGCCCATATACTTTAGGTTATTTTTTGAAAAATGATACTTATTATTATTGACCGTTAAAAGATTCGAAATTATAATTCGAATTTAAATGAATGTAAATATTAAAATGGCTGGGATAATGGCATCCGGCGGTGCCGACACAAGGTTGATTAACGACGATACCGAGAACGGGCGAGAACGTCCCGTTAAAATTATATTCCGGGTGCGCCATTTTATATACCCTTTCAACTTTCTCTAGAGATAATTCTTCGAAATATGATGAGAAACAATCCCAGACCTGGACAGGCGTTCGACGGCACACCGAGTGCCCGCCCATCTTTCGGGGTCGAGTCGAACGTCCGGGGCACACGAGTATATTACAAAATATTTCATATCGTTTGATCTTTCCGGTTTATAATTTCAAGTAAAGTTCATTAGGCGGTAGACAATTTTTGTAGGACGTTTTTCATAGGAAAATGCTGCACCAGTCGTCAGTATTCATTAGCCGGAGGAATAATAGACGAGATCTGTATACCGAGAGCTGATTTTCATTCCTATAATTATCCGAACATTCCATTTGCGTTCGATTTGTATTGTTTTTACGGGTATATAATACGAGTGAAACTTTGGGAGGGGCGTTGTCTTAACTGGACAATTCACAGTTCGAATTCTGCAAGTAGTCGTTTGGGAGTTGATATAAGGACGATGTGTTGATTTTTATTTGTATCGAATTAGAGTTGTTATATTTGAGGAACGTGGACGGCCGCGATGACTTTCGGTCGTAAACGTTTCAGAGTCATTCGACTGTGATTTTAGCGTAATAATCGCATAATTTTTTTATTATTATTTGTATAACCTAGTTTTTTCTTTAGTACCCGAAAATTTGCCGCGAAAGATAAAACCGATCGGCCTTACTCTCCAACAATATTACGTTCTATTGATAATTCCGAGGATGGTCCTTTATATTTTAGTTCCGAAGTACAGATCGTTCGAGCAGGTTTAGTTCAAGATATATAATACGAAAGTGTTTGTTATTGGATGTATAGAAGTAGGATCTAGAGTTCAGTTATTACTATAGGGATTAAATTAATATTTTTTTTATATTACCGTACTTAAGACATAAAAAAAGAAATATATGGTACGAGATTGTTTAAAAGGTAAACTTAATGATTACATCCATTAACATCTTTAGCAGCCTATCTAATCTCGTGATGCTTGTATATAAATGCAGAATGTTTAACAATACCTATGTATAATAGATTCAAAAACAGTGTACCAAAATAGTAAAAGTTTGAATAGAGTTAATGGAATGTTAAAAAAAGGATGATTAATCCCAAAAAATAAATACGAATATATTGTATATATTTCTGTGATTTTTATTTATACCCTGTATCATTTTCCCTGCGGAAGTACCACGGCGCTGGGTTTTTACTAGCCAAATAATATAGGTGAAGTATATCAGCGACTGGTCATTTTAATCTGACAAAGATAACTGTGAGTGTCCGTGCTATGCAGGCTATAATCAAAAAAGAAAATGAAGCCTACATTAAAAAAAATAGTGGCATAAACCGAGTTAAACAAAATTATTAATATAACGTTCCACCCGGCTAACAAAATAAATATTACTACCTGACTTGCGATAAGATCGTGTTCTACTGCGAGAAGCACCTCTGTCAGCAGGTGTAGAACCCATATTATTCGAAATTGTTCCCGTTTTGGAGAACACTCGAGTGAGAGCGCCAGCCTGTCGTCTGCTTCCGACGTTTACCATCTCTTACCGGTCCCATCGTCAGAGTCCTGCGATGAAATAAGATATCGGCGATCGTGCAATTTATAAAACAGTTTATAAATTCCGGTTCGTCCCTAACCGGCTTTCTTATTTTTTCCCAAGTACAGACTCGCTGACATTGGAAACCACTAATCTATTCTAAAAATAGACCGGGATGACAACAAGATAAAATATGTCTAGATTATATACGGGGGAAGAATAGCAGCTTATACCAGTATCGTACCAGAGAGTACAGAGCGGGGGCTCTTATACAAATGGAAGGTTAGAGCAGGTGAATTCCTTATCGGGAATTAGGTGGCGCGTGTCAACAATATCTATATATATTAGTTAATTATCTCGCGAGTTTGATAAGCTCTAAGCTCCCTGACAGATGTTTTCACTGTTCACAATTATAAAATGCGATAAGCTACCGACGGTACTCGACACGAAATTGCTCTCATGATCCATCAATAAATCGTTCGCGGAACTTTCGACAGGCGTTTAACGGAAAAATAGTAGCCAATTTATAGTTTCGGTTTCTTTAAACTATTCATTCCCAGCGTTTCCGGTAGGATGGCAATATTGCGAACTTTCTGTAGCTGCGAAATAAAATAAATCTCACGAGATGGTGGATCGATGGCAGAAAACACTTCCCGCAAATCAGGGGTCGTCAAACCGTCGAGCTGCTTGTATCTCGCGAGGATATTTTTATTTGAAAATTAAATCTTGCCCACTACATTTCAAACTTCTGCTTTCTTTAAATTACTCCAATAAATTTAACGCACAATTCGCATTCTATCTTCGGAAGCTCACCGGATATTTTTATATTTGGAAAGTAGCTCAATGAGTCGGGCAGTGTTCTCACAGCCGGCATAGGACGGCCTGTCTATACAGGGTGCTTCGAGAAATAAGTAATACACCGTTTGACCTAGGAGTCGGCCCTCTTCGAAACTTGGACCTACAAAAATGAAGATCGGACGCTGTTCGTTCGGTCATGTTAGCGCCAAGGCGGTTCGAGTCTCTCGGCTCTGGCTTCCGTATAATAACTTCATAAATATAAATATAACCTTCGCCGTTTGTATCTCGGAACGTAAATCTGATTCCGGTAGCATCGTTTTTGTCATATGACCGGAGAACAATCGATGATTAGCAAAAGTTAGCAAAAGACGTAATTAAATTAGTAGAATCATATCTACATAGATATGATTTTATTTTTAACATGTTTTCAATTTTATTGACGATCCTGCCCCCATTGGCCATTTTATTTGAATTGGAAATATATTCGTTAAATTTGTATTTGAGTTCTTTCGGAGGCGGTCGCGACGAATGTAATGGCTGGGAAAGGCCGATTTTCAAAACGCGATTTACCGTCATTTTTAAGTTAATTTCACGATGCATTGAATGTAGTGTGTGAAATATAGCTAATGAAAGTAGTCGTTCGTAACATAGTTTCTTTTAACGGAGATTCCTCCTAACATAACAATAGTAACAGTTCAGTATTTATAGTTTAATCTATCCTCCGGATGGAATATATGATGTAATTAGACAACAAAATAAACTTTAAGGGAGGCGAGTAGAAGATTTACATCCCGAGTTAACCGTACAAAATGTACACTTTAGAATTAATTTGTGGCACGATAAAAAATAAACTTTGTCAGTTGACAAAAGTTATCTAGGGTACAACGACGCGTCAACATATAACCTTATCGCGAGGTAATTGATCGCAATATAAATCGACGTGTGAACGAGCTGACGGGGCTTTTTAAGCGCGGTTATAATGTACGAATTATGGAATGATACCGGCACTAGCTTACGTCCAACACTGCAAAAAAATTAGATGCAAACGGTACTTATTGTAACATCAACCGACGGCAATATGACCACTATAATTTTCTTAAACTGAAGTTATTTGCAACCATTCCCGATTATTTAATCTAACGTGCCTCCCCGGTGATGCGCAAACGCCCCACTAATTTATAGACGCGACGCTACTGAGGATGGCGTGTAACCGAAACCGCGTAACGTACATCGTCCGCATTTGTTAAATATGAATTATATAAGCCGTGTAAATCACCAATAAGATGTGTAGTATGGGAGGCGAAGAGGGCACATTTAACTTGTTAGCAGTTTTTTCCAAGTTTAGCTGAATATAGGAAAAAGCTGGAACCAAATAGGACTTTAAATAGTATTATTTATTATTTATAATTAAAATTTAATCGCTCTTCTCAGGGCCAACGAATATCGTTTGTTAATGAAAAAAGAAAAAGGTATTAATACCTTCATTTTTTGCAACATAAGCCATTATTATTATTACTGTTTATCAGTATTGAAGAAGAACCAAGACCACAACTATAAAAGTGCAGTGACTTGGCAGACCGGATGCCACAAAATCTGGCGGAAAGCTATCGAAGATGGCGGAAAACCTGTCTAGAACCCAGCGAGCGGTGACAGAACAGAAGAACCACTGCATTCCAAACTTCGTTTTACCGTTATTTGATATTGCCGGCTTGCACTTCTATTTTATACTATTTTAGTTATACATAGGATTTGATTTGTGCCTAGGCGTAGTGACAGGTACTCTGGAAGTATTGCGACGGATCTTTTCAGATCGAACGAGGATTTCGTATAAATATTATTTAACGCGATTAATATCGCAATAAGGTTTATAATGTTTATTACGAATCTCCAAACGTTGATGTACCCGGAAATGAAAGGAGTCTTGCTTACGCGTGGAGGCAATTTAGATTTTTTATTTTTTTTTGTTTATTAGGGGCGCACTCGGCGCGACCCTAGAGGAGACGCCAAAGGTTCACCGGGCTAAGATTCCGGGAGGGGTTTTTAAGCCTGAGAAGTCCGAGAGTCAAAAGGAATCGCCTCCCCCGACAACCACCTAAAAGCAAATCGCACTACTTTTATAGTTACGGCAATGTGCGGGTACGGAGGACGAATGGGGTGGGCGGGGAGCGAACGCTAGCATTTGGCATTTACCAAAGGGACCGATTAACGGAGCCAAATATGAAAGCGGTGTAAATGATCCGGGGATAAAACGAGGGGTGTGCTCCGAGCACTTGAAAATTGAAGCGGTTTGATTCATTGAAATGGCGCCTCCATTAAGGGAGACGATTGTGTATGACAATGAGCGGCATAAGTGTGAAGGGGCCTATGTATTACAACTGCGCTTTAAAACCTCTAAGTGTCCATTTGGCCGCCGTAATAATAGATATTACGGTCCTTGTTGTGAAACAATGGCTCCAGATTCTTGCTCCATTCATCAGCCGGGAATACCTCGAATCTGAATCTGTCAACCCTCCGGATTTCTTTTCGATCCTCGAGCTCCCCACCAGATGTCAATTTTGCACAATAATAACTTCCTACCGGCCTCTATCGATTCGCCCTCCGTACTCTCACTCCGCGTTATTTCCATTTTTAAAAACTATACCTATCTTCGCGTCTTCATTAAAAATCGGTCGTCGGACCAAAAGCGATTGTTAGAAATCGGTCTGTCAAGAAACTTTCGAATTAGTGTATATTTTGGAGTAAACGTTTTTAGAAAAAAGAATTTGTTAATGGAAGTATGAAAAAGGCTACATTTATACTTCCGGACTAAAAATCCCGGGTCGAATTTCGGCGCGGTCATTTTTTTTATTTTTAAATCGCAATCCAGTAAATTGACGAGATAATGTATACGTTATTTGTCTTCCAGTAACAAAGGAGATGGTAAAGGTTATAGGCCAGGAAGCATAAGTAGTATATACATATATGTGCACATATTGGAAACTACTCCGGTCCCCTCTACGTCCGTATCGGATATTGCCTTAATTATTTAACAAATGTTTATGAAAATTCGTATCGAGTCCGGCCCCTTTAATTTGTAATTCGTTTCGAAAAGAAATGCCGGCCAACCTTACGTTCCGTGCCGATAAAGAATGGCCGTGCAGCTGTCTGGTACAGGCCGATTTCGGTGACAGGCAATTGTAGGTTATATTAGCGGAATCGTGGGGGTAATTTGCGGCCCCCCGGACGTTATTACTTGTCTCCGGTCTCCCGATAATTGATCGGGGCACGTCCCGGGAATCGGGCGGCGTCATCTCCACGCGCCCCGACCGCATTCATTGTTGGTACCGTCAAAACCAGGAAACCCCCCCAATTCACAGTTTCTCTCGGTCGGCCCGAATAAACGGAAAATTCCGGTTATTCGGATACGCGAAGGGATAACGCCGACAACTTACCTAATTATCATGAAAAAATCATCCTCGACACTTATAACCCCTCGGCGGTTTCTTTTCTTTTCTTTTCCGCCGTCGTGTACGCGCGTTCTGCCACTAGAGCCGTCTGTTGGAAGCGTTGAAAAGCCGGGCGAATCGTTGGATCGGCGTCGAAAAATGGGCGCTCGGGCGGTGTTCGGGTAAATCTGTTAACGGGTCGAACATAATAAATATATTTCTTACTACATACATTGAAACTTTTTTGGGGCGTGAAACAGAAAGATTACTATGGACTAATCCATAAAAGGGGGCGCATAACGCTCGCACCCTACTTGCGCCCCGAACAAAATATAAATAAATAAAGAAAAACCCATTAAACGTGTGACTGGAATAAATTAATTAAAACCTAAACCTTATAAATTACAGAGCTCCATTAGAATCCTGAGGTCTATACATTTTTCCCGCTATTTTTAATCGGCTTTAGTTTCAGTTCTTTTGATGAATTTACATGTTGTTCAATTTGTGGCCGATTGATTAATGTATATTTCATTTTGTAATCAAATTTAAATCTGTGTCATAACACTTAACAAAGCTCCCATGTTCATGAGTCAAACGGGGTTAAACTGTCGACCGGTATTTTTCCGATAGGCTTAACTTGTACTCTCGTAACCGATTTATAAAATATAAAAATAAATAAAAATTTAGCGGTAATATGTAAAGTGTGTAAATATTAATTGATTGTGGGTCTGGCGGTTCTTTAAAATTAACATAGGTACTAATTTATTTTCTCTTCACCGTGGGCTCCGTCGGTTATGGACGATTAGTCCAGTTACCTAGTAGAACACCCTGTTCTACCTTAGCTCATTTCTCCGGGATTTCTCCCTTGTATATTTTAAGAAAAATAAACTATTTATATCTAGTGTATTGCTCTGTGAATTTTTCCAGTGTTGTTGGAAAAGGGTGTCGCGATAATAGAACGGCGGAGAATGGCCGAATCTCAGTTTCGGACGAAATTTTAATTAAAATATTAGCAATCGCAGAGTAAGACGACTTATACATATAAATACACGTGACCATAACTCCTGAATATAGTTCCTCCTCATAATCATACCTCAAACTACTATAGTTAATGCACCCAATTCGGCGTTTACTTGCACAGGGAACCACAATTCAACATTCTGGTAATATAATACCGTACAATATTGACTACAGGATTGCGTTGGATATTGGACAATGGTTGTATTGCACCGCTGTATTACATAGCTCAGGAATTGTCGACATTGGTGCAATCAATATTGCACGTGGAACGCACGATAATTCTATAATTATATTTATTAAATCTATTATGCTCAAATAACTTAAACAATATACAATTTAATTAATATATTGTGTATATATTATTATTATATATATTATATAGCGATGGAAAAAATGTTAACCTCCCAGTTCGAATTTCAGTGATGCACCGAGGTTTAGAAAATTTCATCTTATGTAATTTTTCGCCAACAAGACGGGAATACCAACAACGTTCGCAGAAATGTTCAAAATTCAATCGACATAAAAATAAAAATATAATAAATAAACATAACAATTTTCCTCCGTCAACAGTCGTTCTCAGGTGAGTTAGATTTAAAGGTAAGTGGGATAAATCGAAAATTGTTGATACATTGTCCCGAACTCTGTTTGCAGCGGTCTTCCTGGATTTTCTATTTATATGTTACGGTTTTTGGATTTTGCTCCGTCCCCGTATGAATAATTTTGGAACGCTTTATGTTTTCAAAAACAATATCCATCGATTCGATCATACTTATATCTTATATCTTATACTTGTATCTTATAGATTATAACATTTAATAAATAAAAATGTGGGTAGTAACATTTTTCAGAGGAAGACACCCAGCTAGAACCCGAGGCTGAAAATATTACCGAGGACGGGGCGGACGCATATCGAAAATTTAAGCAGTTAATTGTCTTGGAGGAATAGGAATATTGTATTGAATTAATAGTGGAGCGGCGGTAAATTCGAATGAGTGGCCCCCATTATTGTACGGCTAGGAAATATTAGGGATTAATTATAAAAGGGCCACTCACGGAAGGACAATGGGAGCCGGCCCTCGACGGCCAAATCTCAATCAGCCGGGGATTAACAGCATTTCATAGGGAGAGAGGCTAATAATCAAATATTGGGAGCCTAGTTGAGCCAATAAACGGCCACCCCCTCCGATATTAATTGCTCAAATGGAGCAGTAAACCAGGTAGTGACCCACCCCCGCAGCAACGTCCCCAATCCGGATTATTCCCTCTTGGGAGCTCGCCTTCCTACAATATCTACGGCCTAACCTTGCCCTACCCTGCTGTTGTGCCGAAAAACGGCCAAGATTCACAACACGAAATACATTTTAATAACCGGTATTATTAATCCGTATCGGTTCGGCCAAACCAACAAATATCGACAAAATGCAAACTTAACGATCGAAATTATTAAGGAAAATAACCGAAGCATTCTTCTATGTCTCCAGCCTCACCCTACATACAAATCCCAAGCTTCCTTTTATCCCTGCTATACGAAAATATAACGAATTACCAAACCCTACTATCTCTCGACATCTCGAACGTACCTTACAGACGCCCGAAAACGAAGTAGCCACGGGATCTAAATATGACAGAGAAATTGAAAAATAAATAAATAAAGTTTAAAAAAAGCGGGACATCTAGTTGGTTTCTCCTCCGTTATTGTGAACTCATTAATAGTGCTACTCAAACACCAATGTCGCTTATTGTATTTTACAGTTGTGACAATAAAACAGTTAAGAGAGTAAATCATAAAAGTGTGACTGAAATAAATAAACTAAAATTCGTATAAATTACAGAGCTGTATTGGAATATTTGGTCTTTCCTGTATATATTCTTACTAGTTAAGTTCTTTTTAGGACAGACGAATTTAGAAGTGCTTTTCAATTTCTAGCCGATTGATTACTGTATATTTAATTTTGAAATTAAATTCAAATCTGTTGCGACACTTAACAAAGCTTACATGTGTCGCTAAGCGACGGTAGCAATGATTATTCCAAATTCCCTCACCCCCTATCCGATTAATTGTAATTCTAATTGTAACGACAAAGGGTGGGAGGAATTTATAATGAAGAACGTTTTGATGAATGATGAATAGTGATGCGGGGGCCAGACTCGGCGATATAAATGAAACATTCCAAACTGTTTTAAACTCTGTTATTAGAGGAGATTAAAGCTCTGTTGGACAACAACTGGCCTTCCCCCGCGGATAAAATAACTAACAATGTAAAGAAAATATTTTTTCCGCTATGAACCGGATATTAATTCCGATGTAAGCTCATCGATGCCCTTCACAGTGTATCCACCTTTATTATACGTCGGGGTAAAAATACTAGGACGGATATATTATTAGCCCATTATATTGGAGCGCTTTATTAGGTGTATTTTAAGATACACCCGGCGGTATTGAGGGAAAAAAATTAACATATGCCACCCAGAGGAGTGAATGGACTTCTCATTCTGTCTTCTGGGTGGTATTTATGAAAGTCCAGAGAGAACGCGATTAAGACGACAGGAAAGCCTATTAGCGAATATACCGATCGAATAATACTGACGACAGCGCAAACCCGATATCGGTCCGACGAAAAATCGGGCGAGTTATAGAGTAGGTTTTTTTCACCTCGGAAGGCCGGTTAAAAGGTGGATACGGGGCAAAAAGGTGTTCTAATCGCTTCATCACAAATAATGCCGGAGCGGCGTTCAATTTAGCGTTCAGCCGTGCGTTCGGCATTTTGCGATAGCGAATATTCCTGCCCGGAAAAAAACTCTCCCTAGCGGGGGATAGGTAGGAGAGGGAGCTAGGGGGACCTAGGTTTAGGTTTAGGAGCGTTGCCGGGAAGAAAGGCGGCGGAAAATGGGACGTCTTTCCCTTAGAGGTGGGAAATTAGGCGGCGCCGGTGAAAGGGGACCTAGTTAGGTGTAAATTTCTGAGTCCGAGCCGTGAGCGGGATTAGAGGCGGCCCGGGCCCCTAATGCAATAAGGGGCCTTCCAGTAACACTAATTATCCGGCTTTGTGCACCGATGCCTTTGCCCGGGGATCCGTTTCTGTCCTCGCGATTAAAATGGCCGCAATTAACGGTAAATTCGCCAGCAGTGGGGACTTCCATTTCACAAAATCGCAGGCCTCGAACGGGTTCATCCATTAACGATTATTAGATCCCACAAGGGAGGCCAGAGGTGTACTGTTGTATGGTTTTAGCGCACCCACGGTCATAGCTCACGTTAACTACACTCACTTAACTAAGCAGTACTCTGGACACCGAGGCATTACGGTACATGGGTCAGGGTGACCGTTCCTGGCTATCACATTTCACCATTCTTCCTACATTCTTGGGGAACATTATCGGAGACTACACCTTATTGTTATTTCCTTTTTGCCATCCTCGTTGTTTCGTTTTTTGGAGTTCTTTGCTGTCTGTTTTCGGAATCTTACATGTTTTTATCTCATTATCGTTTGACTCATTGTTGCTTGTCCCATTATCTTTTCTCTTGTGTCTTTCTCGGTCTTGGCTTCAGTTTCTGGGGTTCTTTGGTTTGTGGGTGTTTGTCTCTGGGGTTTCCTATTTTTAGAGATTTAAAGCTGTTCATTTATAAGCAGTTATGAAGCGAGCAGCTTTGAAGAGTTAGAACAAGATAAATCGGCGAGTGGGAGCAGATTTGAGTGTTTGAATCGGCACGTGCGAGTGGATGTCAGTGTCTTGTTTTAACTGAATGGATGTGAGATGGTTGGAGTTTGTAAAGGCAAGAATTGGCTGATGCAGGCTAGGGGTGTTTTCCTGGAGGTTCCGGCCTTGCGATGAGAAGTTTCCTCCTGCATAAAGGAAAGAAGATATCATTTAGATAAATGCGAGCGCCTCCACGAGGCGGGACAGGGTCGCCTGCGCTCAATAGAGCACGTGGGTCTCTGGCTAAGACTCCCAGGTTCAATGACATTTAATAAGCCAGATATTATAAATCAGATACAAATGACTGGAACAAGGCAGATATGAGGGCAAACCACTTCATTGCTGAAAAAAGAACAGTGGTTAAGAACTAAAAAAACAATAATAATGATGTGGTCTGGATGCTTAATTTTTCAACAACGGATTTATCCCGAGGCCTTTGGGGCTAGCCGTGTATTCCAGATCACAGATTTTATTTTCTCCTGACTAAGTACCGGCTATCGATATTACCCTGTCCTTTTGACCTCCCGAAAGCATCGTCTAACCTTTTTTTAGACCACTCCAGTGATCGGGACGAATAATATTTCAAACGCCCGTATGTAAAGCAACGTCATAAACTGTGATAGAAGAACAGACTCTCATATTCGAAAATTCCCCGCAACATTATTTTAATACGATAACGCAAATTACAAATTGGACCTTTGACATTGACACTGTACGAATAGTGTCTTGTCAGTTTTTTCACTCTTGAGTAAGTGCCACTCCTTTCAGCAGCCAAGGCTCCATATTCGACATTTCGTCTATCCCCTAATAATTTTTATTTCGATCAAATTTTACTTATTTCGTAACAGCGCATCGACCTCTAAGTGAAACGCCTACTAATTAATTTATGTTCTTATCCTCGCGAACATTAAAAAGGTTCAGGTTCAGTCAGCAGTACGATTTACAAGGTACCTTCCTCGAATCTTGACGAAGAACTAATGCGATACTAACGACTCAGCGGGTAAACACTATAATCGTGTTTACAGTTCCGAGTTTTGCCTATTAAGTGCTAATTGACGATGAGAACGGTCATTGAGGATGAGACCATATATACATCTCGCGGTGGTGCCAAGATATAAAAAGGCGTACCATATTTACAATTATATGTATTGTGAAAAACAATTTATATAAACTTAACATACTGTAAGTGACACCTTAGATCAATAATGATTTCATTATAAAATACATTGTTTTATTCACCGCAGAAAAGATCGATGGCAAAAAGTATTTTTAGAAACCTAGTTACGGTTTATTTAATATTTTAAATAGGCTAACTGGTCATCTCGACTGTTTACAGCAGCATCCTCATCGTCAGTAGCATTCTGTCAGTTACATATAAATAAACTGTACTGTTGGCCTATGAGATATCGATGAAGCATGTAATCAACGCTATAAATTTTACACGCTTTACTTAAAAAATACAATCGCACTTTGAATATTCGCTGTATTGTCACTGTCACTTATTAAAATAGTGCTGGTGCGATTAATATATCATTTTAATACGCTATTTATAACATTTATTTATATTATTTTAAGAGTTCAACAGGGAAAACAATGTATCGCCATTCCTAAAATGCATTAGGACGAGACGAGGGGCCGAAAGCTGTTATAACGGACACGTTATTGTTAATGAGGAGTAAGCCGCAGGCGCATTTGGAGTGAAATAAGGGCTATCAACAAATAATTTCTCCCCACATAATTATGGTCAGAGGGTCCCATAGAACCGGTCCCCTTTTTAAACCGCTTCCTCTAATCCTTTTGTTTCCTAATCCTTACCCCCCCCCCCCTCCCACAGTGCCAAATAAAGTGCGGCCCTTAACAGAATTTCACTGTAAAATCTCGTCATTACCCGGTCCCTGTTGCAAATTAATTTCATTAAACCGGGTCGGGCGTTTTCGGAAAAGCGTCTACGAGAAAACGGCGTTTGAAGACATCGCAGTTAAATGAATTAAAAGAAGGTTCGTTTTAAATTATAATTTAAGAGTTTTAATGTTGCATCGCTGTATTCAAAGTATACACCCTAGTGGAACGTTTAGATACCATACGCGCGCGTCTGTGTGTATTTATAGTGAAATAATTTAATTGCCGGTACGGCAGTGCATGATAACCAGCAAGGTAATACAACTGTGAAATACCTAATGCGCCTGAAATACATTTCAAGTATTTACGAAAAGGGTACGAAGACGCGGTAGATGACGACTGGTGGGCAAAACAGGTTTTCAATTTGTGTTTCACTGGGCTCGGACCTAAATTAATCCATCATTATTCATTGATTCATTATGCTGTATTATTACTGTTATTTATTAAAATAGTGCTGGCACGATTAGTATATCATTTTAATGCGCTATTTATAACATTTATTTATACTATTTTAAGAGTTCTACAGGAAAAACAATGTATCGGGATTCCCAGAATGCATTAGGACGCGACGAGGGGCCGAAAGCTGTTGCAGCGGACACGTTATTGTTTACGAGGAATAAAGCCGATATAATTTAGTTGCCGTATAGTATCACTAGTAAGGTGATATAAGTGTTAATGGGCCCGAATACATTTCACGTATCGACCGGAAAGAGATGCTGTGTCCCTCATCCACCACTGAGGTGGGGTGAGAACGCATTATAAATGTTTCCATTTAAATCCGGGCGAAACGGGTTTTCGGCTTGTGTAACTTTCACTGGGCTCGGGCCCAAATTAATCCTTCATCGGGCAAGCATCCGAGTACTACTTATTGGGCCGTAAGTCGGTCAACAGTGCCGACCTGTAGAGTTAGACTGGCCACGTTAATATTGCCACTGGCGGCTTATCGCCTAGCACGCGCTCCTCCCGCCGCCACAAATCCACTCCCTTGACTAGGTAAATAAAGATTAATAAAAGGGGTGTTAGCCTTATCGTGTTTGCTTTTTCTAAGGTGGGGACGCCGGTTTTCGGCCTCTGTCATACTGTGCCCACCCTCCGTTTCCTTTGTTTGGGCCTCTTGTCCTTCAGGTATGGTCGTACGATGACGATATTTCCAATCCTATGACCTATTCGGTGATAAGATTTGATTTTAAGCAGCGACACACCGAAATGTATAATTTTCTTTCGCTGTGTTCAGAACGCCCAACCTGTGTCGGCGGACGCCTCTCTCGGTCGCATTGAATATATTGTCGTTTGGAGTAAAATATATTTCCAATATTACCGTAAAACGAATATTATCGCGAAGTGTTAAATTTAACGAGTTCCTAATTTTTTCTCAACGGCGCCAAAATACAGAGAATGATTTCGTTACCGCAGTACCTATTCATGTCATCTCGGAAACGAACGTACTAAAATTTTAAAAAAATGTAAGATAACTAGATAAATGAATATAGAGCCTATAATCTAGAGCCTATAATCCGAAATATTAAAATTAGGGGAGTTATAATTGATGTTCCGCAACGTCGGGGAACCGTAGCAGTAACTGCTTGGGTTGGCGCGTGTTTCCTCGTCGTTATAAAATAAAATAAACCCCGGGCCATGTCGAAAGCGATCGGCGGGGCTCCCAGAATTGGAGTTTTATTAAAAATCCCCCCATTGTACGAATTGGGCCCGAAACGGGTATTTGGTTTATTGAACCCGGGGGATATGGGATTCGCTTAAAAGAATTAAAGTCCGGTGCCTGGGAGACAATGGAAATAATGAAAAGGAATGAAAAGCGGCCGATAATTGGTCGTGGTTAATTCGTTGTGAAATGGAATTAATGCCTCTCAAGCGGGCAGCGTGGGACCGAGCGTACGCTCCCTCTTGCCCCGTCGCCCCTTCAACCTCTTATAGGGCCCTCTTCCAATTTTTATCATTTTCAACCCTTCTTCGACTATCGCCAGTCATATAACCACGAGTGGCTCCAACTCGGAATATTGTCATTTATTTAATTGTGAAGTACTTTCGACCTTCTGTCTCCGGTTTAGTATTACGTTAGACCGGTTTCGGCTGCTATATGGGCCTGTATATGGACGGCACTAGACTGATTTGCTCTAGAGGCAGTATGAGAGCAAAACTTTCACTGCTACCAGAGGAGAGCGTGGACTAAAATAAAAAAATTAGGTCGGTATCGAAAACCACCGTATGCCCCACTTTCAAATTTCAACTCCGGATTCATAAATCTCGCTCGCGTGAAATTTAGCTTGTCAGAAAAATGGTTATTTGAAAACGGCCTTAAGTAAAATCCGAAGTCCGACAACAAGACAGAAGTTAGGTAAGAGCAAAAATACTATATTGCGAATTCGGGTTAGATAGTTTAAAGTTAGATCATTTAAACGGTTATTTAATGTTTATAATGTTCGCGTTAAAAAGTACGTATCGCGGGTCTACCTTCGAAATAAAAATTACTCCCAGAACACAAAAAATCCCTGGGGGCACATCGAAAACGAAACAATGGCACCTTCATACAGGTCAATATAAATCGGCATTAAGTGGCAATTTTTCTTAAGTAACTATTTGTCCGCGACACATGTACCGTTCTAAGGGACGTTACACTGGCGGACGAATAAGTGGATTTAATATTTAATTTAATTCGGAGTGTTCCTCAAAGAGCGGCGTGAACGGCCCTGGCTCGGGTACTCGGCCCCATTCAACAGCCGGCTTTGTTCTGACACTAGAGGTGTATCCTTCGTCCTCCTACAATCAATATGCAGTCTCGAAAACCGTGTAGCCTTTTGCAATCCCTTATATTATAAGATTTTTTCATATTTGTCTAATTCAATTGATAATAGTTATTCAAAATACTGTCGCAATTGCTGTAATTTGCTTGTAAGTAATCGGAACTGTCGGTATAGATTTCACACCTCACGTGTCGCAAATGGACGAACGTCAAGTAGGTATATTATACGGATCGGTTATTGCCTACGGCCAGGTGGATTTCAAAATGCAGCCGTTAATTATTAATTTGTCGGTAAGTAATAGTTGCGAATTCAGAATTCAGTATGAAATGTGGTGAGGGGGGGGGGAGATGAAAGCAAAGTGGGGCGATAGTGTTGCGGGTAAGTAAGAACGGACTCTCGGGAGCGTAACTGATGGGATAAGGAGTGTAGGACGGGGGCTCAAGGCTCATAATTAGCCGGCGGGTCTAAAGGGGAATGAAGGGCGTGGGGGGCAGGTGGTCGAGAGGGACGCCCTCCAGAGCCGGATTTTCTCCCCAGCCGCTCCGTTTTCACCCGAGAGCCGAGTAATGGCATTAAATTACCGAACACCTTGGGGCATCGGTCGGCCATTATAGCCTGTAAATGACCAGAAAGCCGGGCCAGCGGTGGACGGCACAATAGGTGTAGACGGTCTCGTCTCTACCGCTTCGCTGAAAGGGGGCACCCCGACACGGCACCGCCTATAGATACCGGCCCGTATTGAGATGTACTTGTAGCCCCCTTCAGATTTGCGGCCGCCGAGAAAGCGGGATACACGAGCCTGGGCAGGGCCAAACGGAATAAAAATGACGTCCGGGGTAATCAGCGCGTAATCGATTCGGTTTATTGCCGAGTATGAAAACGTTTAGGATGTTCGGAGGGCTTGTTTACGCCGCATCCCTACATTACTGACCTCGTTTTCTTCTGCTTTACCCATCGTCGGTAGAATTAGGAAGGTAGGTGTGAAAGTTTTGCTCTCAAGACTGCCCGGTGACTGGTTCATCAACCTTTCATTTAGCATTGAATACAGTCTCTTTGATTTGAATTCGGATCTGCGATATCCCTATTACAAATAATAATATTGAACTTTGTTATCTCACTGCACTGGAGCCAATTTTATTACTTCTTAGAATTTTCTTTAGATATATTTTTTGTGAGTTTGAGAGCTTCCAAGTAGATATATGGCTGAATCAAATCAATAATAAGAACGAGCTTCATTCGCTTTTCTACACATGAGTCCTTCGTAGAACTCATAAATACGTCGAAGTTTTAGAAAATCTGAGTACGGACGTGTAACAGGAATTTATAAATTCTTGACAAATACCAAAGTCCAAATATTACAGCTCGAGAGAAGAAAGACGAAAGATATTAGCTTTAAATAAGGTCGATTTTATGAATCTCCGAATCTCACAGTTCCGAATTTTGTAAAAAAAGGGAAAAATAATTTATCCGTTTATTTGAGAGAATATATAGATTTCAATAAGTTTCAAATTTCAGGTTTAAATTTAGAAACTAGTTAAATTTCGAAATTAGCTACCCCAAATATAGAACCCGGTATTGATTTGCAAACAATATCGAACATCACATTGAAATTGATTTTGAGGAACGGCACAGTTTCTATCTCTTTTTTTTAATTTTATTTATTTTATTGGTAAGTTTTCTATGATATCTTCGTTAAAAAATTAACATAATACATCTCCCGTGTGTATCTGTAATTCTTAATAAGTGCATTATGTTTAAAGAAAGGGATTATTACAGTCTCCAGTTATAACAAAAAGTCCTCGAGACTACAAAATTCTAATTTTCCCCCACTGCATTATTATTATTATTCCCCATACCCGTCTGACTCGGTATGTTTCCAATCACACTCTTCAGTCGACCAAGTCATAAAATCCGGCATTTCCAAATTTCATTTTCGTCCGTGGACTCTATTTCCTCCGTTACCCAACTATTATCCCCCCCCCCTCGGCGGCCACTCGCTCAGAGATCTCCATTAGTCCTAGTGGCTAGAATAACAGGCCAAGAAAATGTCAACAGCGGGTGATTTCTTTATCACGAGAACTTGTCGGGACGATACTTAAAGCAACTGCACTTATAACATGTATAATAGTTGATTGTGCAATAAAAAACATTTTAACAAAAACGATTATTATTATTGTCTCTCTTCAGAGAAGAAAGATACTCCTAAGAACGGCTATGAAAAGAAAATCGGAAATGCTTACGCATGTCAGTATAACGACCACATCGCAGTATAACCCGGTTATAGGGTAAAACTCTTGTATTTGAGTCAATCTCAAATTTCAAGTGTGCTCAATAGCACCCAATCATGGGGCGAAAAATGGTGGCAGGGTTTGAGTAGGGCGGGTACTTAGCGTGTTGTGACATCCGAATAAGAAAGCCACCCGAGGAGGGTGAGATGAAAGGGGCCTGCCCGCCGCGGGGTGTCCCCCATCTGCCCCACCGGCCCTATTCCCTTTCGACGGTAACGAGAGACCATAATATTTGTGGGATGCCTTACCGATACCAGACTGTTTCCCTCGGTTTTATTTCCCGCCAATGGTCCGTTTCCGATCCTTTTTTCGGCGGTTGTGGGTGGGTGGGTGGGGGGACATCCGCTATCTGCGCTATGGAGGAAAGCGCGATCCGAACAATTTTTCGAGTTTACGATTAGCCCATCTCCGGCTTTCGGAATTTCTATGTGCGACACTCGTTAGGAAAATCGTAAGTAGGATATAAGTAAGGGGATGGTCCCCTTTATCGACGAAACCGCGCTAGATCGCTCTTTGCCTAACGATCAAAACTTATCGCTTTATAGCTTTAAAGTAACTCATTGGCCCAATTGAACGAGCACAGAAACGGAACCTTTTTTCGAATGATTTTAGTCGAATACTCCAATAGTATATTGCACAGCGTTCGCCAGAGACAGTTCTTGCGTCTCGGAGACGTCTGGGTCATGGGGTTGATAAATTATTATTTCCTCGTCGATGTACTTTATTTATTGTGTACCGGCCGGAAACGGAACGCTTACTGAAGTTGGCAAGACGCCGGAACCGGCTTATGTCTCGGCCAGTTAATTTATATCTTGGCCACCGAGTCCCAGGCCCGGATAAAATAAACGATTTAACGTTTTAATAGAAGATAAAATTGACAGTGTCGCAGAACGCTATTCATCTTTTACCCGTCGGCTATACAAACAAAATCAATTCGCCCGGGTGATGAATTATGATAATTGAGCTCTCCTCCGTGAAGCTAGAAAAAACTTCAACACCCAACAACGAAACAAACATCATCAGAGCGGAGTATACAAAATGACATGCGGAACACGCGATGGAGTATACATCGGCCGAACCGGGCAAAAAATAGAAGACATGTACAGGCAGCACATAAAAGCAATAAAATCTTAAACGACTAATACGAATCTCTAAAATTAATACACCCAGGCAAGCAAGGAAAAGAGATATAAGTGATGGAGAACAAGGAAATTTTCTAGAAGAAACAAAAGGATAATCCAAGACCGGTAATCCAAGAAAAACTTAAGCCGATTAACAAAATAGACAAATAACATTTTCCCAAAACAAAAAGAAGACATTTATATACACAAGACAAACAGAAACCACAACATTACTAACTTGAGATGCGTAGGTAGCGCCCCGATAATATTTCATTCTTCTATTCGTCAAAATTGCCCATTTCCGACCCGGTTTTAGTTAACAATGGAAAGACCGCCGATTCGAAGACAAGGTAAGTTTTTACGGAGGAGTTTGAGACTGTTACAGATTATCGAATGGTGGAAACATTAAACTGAGTGTTTGGGGCTAAGCTGGAGCGCCTGTACAAAAGGAAACGGGATACCTGCCCTACCGCATCCGAACGGCCCGATAAAGAAAACAAACAGGCGACGACAATAGCGTAAACATTATATACGTACACCTATACACGAGCCTAATAGACCGGAACAACAATGTTAATCCTGAAATATAGACTGTTCCAAGGGCAATCCTGAAACCGTGCCACGAAGGTAGATTACAATTCAGCGGTCATACAGTTATTCAAGAGTGGTGGCACAGATATTCGCTATGATTACTGTCGTTTTAAAATTAATGTGTGGAATGTAGGCTCAATTAAATAGCCCCTTTATCTATTCCTTCCTTCGGACAAGGAGATACCGGATCCGAACAGCCTGGAGGTCAGAAAATCGAGATTTACAAATATTTTAATGGAAACTGGGGCCCGATTGAGATAGAGGCGGCAGCGCGGGCGATACTAGGACTGACTTTTGCACCGCTGTTTCTTTCTGTCCAACTCAATCACGAATGCAATCGACTATGGAAAGCGTGAATAATGGCGGGGGTTCGGGGAAGCGTGGGAGAGAGCGGAGGTATCGGGCTCACAATGGAACCCCCGCCCGGTTAAGCACCGCTATTAAGCCCCCGAGTCCAACCACCATCACCTTTTGGACGCATCTTGTTGCTCCTCTAAAACCAGATTTGAAAATTTGTTCCCCCACAGCTTCGAGCCTGTCCCGATGTATACCCGTCAATATACCTATGTTACACTAGTAAAACTTTTTATTTACCCAACGCCACTCGAATTTAATTATATTTTTAATTTAAAGTCTTGTTCAAACCTCAAATTTGGACAGTTGAGACCAAACTCTATTGAAAGGACTTGAAAACTTACAACAAATTGACGATGATTGACACATCACATTTTTTTTTTATATCGCCTGTTTTTTGAAGTCACCCAGGGCCCGGGAAGAGTACTCGAAAAAGAGTGGTTGGAATCTCCAGAGGCTTAAATTTGACGAAGTTTATTTCCCATCTTGATAAAATGTCTCCAGCCAGTTTTTCACTTGCTGAATTAACCCAGAAATTAAAAACTGGAAAAACCTTACCCTTCAATAATCGCAAATTTTTAGTTAAGGAAATACCACCTTTTAGAGTGAAAACAAAAAAATCAGTTTGCAATGTAAATATTTTTCCCTACCTGATACTTATATTGAAAATCGTCAAGAGCAATTAACGCACGGTTTATTTCAAAATATTCACCGGATGATGTACATTTCCTTCGCTGTAGAAGCGAGTGCCGCGTTAACTCGTGTCGGATCGCTCCGACAAAACCTGATATCTGTCTTTTACTTAAATGCCGTTCGGTTTAACAATACGGATCGGACAAGAAGTCCTACATCGGGAGATATAGTATAAATAAAAAAAAGAAATTGAAAGACGGAGTATGTGGATTACCACGTTGTCTTTTCATAGGCCCTTCGAGTTCACAGTGTAAATGATGAATGCGTATTGCAAATTGTAAAGAACAATTACAGCGGGATTTATTTCAAAATAATGATCAGGTGATGTAGAGAATTCCAGCGCACTGAACAAAAGACGCCGTAAGCTATATGGAATTATTACAACCCTAATATCAGTCTTTCGCTTAAAACGAGTTTTGAGAGTTAAGAATGCGGGCCCTGCATCAAGTCCTACCTTGCGGGATACGATATAAATTTAAAAAGAATAAAAAGAAAGATCAATTTTGTTCGGCTCAGGTAGCGTCGAAAGATATCGGGAGTATCAGGAGCGCTGAAGTAGCGGGGGGGTTCAGACGGTTTATTTTCGACCCCGCCAACGTTTTTCCATTACGCATAACAGATTTAACAAATCACACATATAACGCATACAACACATTTTTATTACATCGTACGCGCATAATACAAATGCAACTATTTATATCAATTACAATTACAAGGGAAAACGTAGTATATAACTTTTATTTGCGATGTAGGACAGGTTCCTGAAGCTCACACTCGTAGCTTTTATTAAAATATGATTATAATATGACAATAGTTAAGATACAATGGTGAATACAATAATAAAGTCTTAGTTTAGATACAATTATGGAGTGAATAATGCAGTTCGATACAATGGGATACAATAATCTGATAAAATATATAGTTATCTAAAAGAATATTATAGTATGTTAGGATGGTGGCGGAGAGGTGTATCTGGGCGTGCGAGGGTCTTGGCTAAGGTCTTCGGACGTTGAATCCAGGAGGCCGAGCAGTTAGCCAGAACGTGCCACTTAATTTGCTCTTCCCCCCGTTTAGGACATGTTATATTAATGTTTATATTACATTCGCCTTATATTACATCCCAAATCTTCCTTACAGACGCCTGAAAAGGAAGTGGCCACGCGACCTAAATGATTAAATAAAATGTTAATAATAATAAATAAATTAAATTAAATTAAAAATAAAATAAATAAATAAAAAAAAATAATAAAAAAAGGGGAAACTAGTGGGTTTCTCCTCTAATTGTAGACTATTGTAGCTAGTAATTTCATCAATGTTGCTTATTGTATAATTTTACGGTTGTAACAATAAAAGAGACAAAAAAAAATATTACATTCGGTGACATCAGATTCATGTTCGGTTCTGTCGAACCACCGACGAGGTCAACCCTAGTAACTGTGTCATGTTTGTACATATGTCACTGTCCATGCGATGTTTTATGTGTTTATGCATATTAATAGTAGAAAAAATTAACCAAAAAGCAACCAATCGACTGTTGATTGATATCATTATTTACAATCTGCGAGGGGCAGTTTGGGCCGTTCGCCGTCTTCACTAGACTTTGCCCGTGGGGCATTCCGTACACTCTTTTACTGCTATCCTCCCGCCAATCAAACCGCGGACTCGCCTCGTGAAAACTGCCGAAGACGCCGTTCCAAGTACGATCCCTTTCGAGCGCCCCGGAATTTCGAACTGAGCCGGTTATATCTCGAGTCCGAAAATTCATAAATAATGATGTACGCTAAAGGGCCCCGTCGACGGTCGTTTGTAGTGAAATCGATCGGATAATTGGGAAGAGAAAAGCCGGGGAAGGGGGACGGCGAGGGGTCGGGGGCGGATCCGCCTTCCGAATAACCGTTTAATTTATCCCCCGCGGAAAGCTGTTATTTGTCGTGATTTAATATACTCCAAATTAGTTTTCTATCTTTGATGTGAGTGATGAAATAAGCTATTAGGGGAGGATTTGCGAGGGAGGCGGTCCCCCCTCCCTTATTTAGGGACGCTTTGCATGTGACAAGGCCCCCCCTCTCAATGGGCTCTGTTTAAGTCAATTGTCCGAACTCCGTTGTGAGAGCCCACTCGTCCGGAATCGTATATTGTGCCTAAGCACTTTTAATAACCCGTTAATAGCCCCGTCCCCTCTCCCCCGACTCCTCCCTTTTTATCGATACGGGGGAGGGGTATACGCCCGTCTTAACGACCCTTATTCGTTTTTCACGTTTATCGCATTACCCGTCGGCCGATCCGCCGATAAGAGGTATTCGTACGGCATTTGCTGACTTTACGTTGTAACGGCTTTGACGATAACCATTGACGATCATTATCGTTTAATCCGATTTTTTATCTTCCCTCGCTTAAAATATCATTATATTATTATACTGGGGGGGGGGCGAGTAATATTAACACGTTTTTAAAAGGCTTTTCGCGATATATTAAACAATTATATTTGTGGTCGTTGTTCGCTCGGGATCAAAGGAGAATGTTATAATTCAACCGTTATTCGAATACAAGCAGATTTCGTAAGAACTGTTTAATCGGAAATTCGTTTATTTCGTCGTTTGACATAAAAGATTATCGGGGTATCCCGAAAATCAAATAAAACGTTTTCCGTCACGTCTTTCTCTCAAACTACCCGGCGACTAGTTCGTTGAAATTAAGGTCTGAACTAATTTATCGGGCTCATTCTTGACGTCGGTATCTCCCCGCGAATCTTCTTTAAGGAGGAATTTTCCTCGGTCCCCGCCACGTCGAGGCACTCGCGTTGTCCACCGACGGTCAGAGAGAAATTTCGCGAAGGGAAAACCTTATACGACTAGACAATTCCTTATAATGTCGTCGTCGGCGGTAAGACCGGGTAAATGGCCCTGCCTGGACGGGACTCGAGAAGAACAATACAATAGGACCTGAGTAGCCCCACCGGTGGGCCCAATTTTCGCAAACGTTTAACCCGAATAAGTTTTATTCCCAATGTCATTTTGCACAATTTATAAGCCGTCGAACCGTCGGAAATGTTACTAGCCTTTTATCGATATCATTGTGGAAACAATATCCCAGGCGGGATAACGTATCGAAGTACCCTGGCGACCTAAATTGGGTTACATGCTCAAAATTAATTTCCACGTTATTATTAGGAAAAACGTTATTATTACGAATTCTCGTTTACATACGGCGTTCCGTGCACCGTCTATTTGATTGACGGCCGGCACGCTAGCACCCCCCAACACACGTGCAAACAATGAAATCCCGAGGTATTTCCTTTCTTTCCTTTTTAACCCCGCAGAATTTACATTCACGTATGCCTTTTCCCTACTGTTAACACGAGCGACCCTGGGGGGACACGGCTATTAACCCGCACAAGCGTGTAATGCAGGGCTATTTGCCGACAAAATTGCGGGATTTTCACCGAAATAAGGAAGGTTTCTTTACTTCTCGTATCCGCTCGCTTTAAAATACGACCCCCGGGGAATTTCTGAATACGGTTAAATTCTTTGCGGTCCGCGTCCGCTTGTCGATTTCGTCTTTTGCTAGACCGGTTTCGGCCGCTCCCAATCTTCAGCAGCCAATAGGTTGGTGAGTCATGTAGTGGAGCGTATCTACTGTCATATATTTATACGTTATATATATATATATATATATATATATATATATATATATATATATATATATATATATAAGTTATGCGTTTCCGCCCGAAAAAGAGGTTTTAAGAACAATTTATACGTATATATACGAATTTATACTTGAATATATTTATATTCAAGAAACTCATCCATTAACCGTTGGAAGGTCGCTGGGGCATTCTTTAATCCGAACGGCATCCGTAAAAACTCATAGTGTCCGCGCTCGAAACTAAAGGCTGTTTTCTCTATATCCTCCGGATGCATTCGTATCTGGTGATACCCGGACTTTAGGTCGAGCGTACTGAACACCCGAGCTCCCGCCATTCTGTCCAGCATCTCTTCCAAGCGGGGCAGTGGGTACCTTTCCAGCCTAGTCCTACTGTTCAATTCTCTGTAGTCAACCACGACTCTATACTTTTGTACTCCATCTGCACTCAGTTTCTTGGGGACTACCCACACCGGGCTACAAAATGACGACGTTGATCGTCGAACAATGCCCTGTTCTAGCATTTCTTTAATATGTTGCGCAATAATTTCTTTCATCGCTTGTGGGTATCTACGCGGTTTCACATATACCGGTTTTGTACCCTCTAAATCTATGTTGTGCCGGACTCTACCTGTTGCCGTCAACGGTTCCACATCTTTGTAAAATACATCACCATACCGGTCTTTTATTTCCGCTATAAGCTTTTCTTCCGCGGTTCGAGCGCTCTTAACCGCGGTGACCGCGACATGTCCGCGCCCGTTAGTCCCACGCTTCGCGCTGTACTGTCAGTTACCCAGAGTTATAGTCCAACTCCCGTTAGTTAATTTCTGTTCCCCATTTACTCGTTCTATGATATCACACCCGATAATTATGTCATATTTCTTGCTGGGTAACCTCGCGACGTGTACCGCGGCCGTTCCTGATTTCCCGGTCAATTTCCGGACTGAAATTTTGTTCCCCCGTGCAAACTTTCTACACGGGCCACGGTCCTAACTGTACAGCTACACGGGTCCCCGACGTGGTTCCCCGGAATGTCCTGCACGCTGCAGGCGATATCAATGTGGAATCGGACCCCGCATCAAGGAGGGCCCACAATCCCCAGGACTTAATATATATCACGGGCAGCAAGCCTGGTTTCGAACATCCCCGTCACCCCGGTATCCGCTGCCCGTCTGCCGAGACCACTCACCTCAGCTGGAGTGTCTCTTGTCGCCCGACGCCGCCGTCTGCTGCCCGTCGAGCTGTCTCCCCCACTGGAGCTGGATGATATCGATGAGGGCCCCTGTGAACCTCGACCCGTCTGTCGTCGCGGCTTCTGCTCCCACTCTGCTTCGCTGGAAGACCCTGTAAAAGAGGACTTTACAGTCTTTAATTCACACGTCAAGTCTGCCCGCCGTTTCCAACGTTTCATGGACGAACAGTCCGCGGGTTCTGCCCGCGCGGCCGCCGCGTAAGAGGTCGGCTGCCGGAATCGGGAGCGCATCATGTAGGGGCATTCTCTGGCGAAATGCCCTTCTTCTCTGCACTGCCAGCATGCCTGGGGCCGTTGTCTCCTCTCGAGTCGATCCTGCGCCCGGAAGCCGGGGTTCCTGCGTGGTTTCGGGGCCTTCGGAAGCGGTCGCTGTTCCTCGTGAGCTGGGGCGTGAGCAGGTCCGTCTCTCGAACCTCGCCGGCTTAGTCTTTTCCTTCTGCCCAAGCCGGTGCTGTCGGTCCCTCCTGGACGTAACCTCCGTCCAGCACCTCCTTTCTTCATTATCCGCCCTTATGGCTTCCAGAGCATCATTAAACCCTGTCCGTCCTGACGGAGTTGCTCTAATCGCTTTGGCCAGATTGTGACCCATCCTAACATTTGTTTCGTTAATTCGAGGATGTTTCCCGGGTTTCGGCACCAGTTATGCGTTTCCGCCCGAAAAAGAGGTTTTTAAAAACAATTTATATTTAACACAAAAAGAAATATCGAATACAATGAATGGCTACGGTTCACAAATTAGACTGAATAAGAATACAACGCAAACTTACATCGACCGCGGCTCGAGATCGACTGCCGGGCCTCTGCTCGGCTTACAATATATAGGGTATTTCTAACAAAGGGCTTTGTCGAATTTCTATGTTTATGTTTACATTCATAATACCTCGGAGACTTTCCGGGTCTATTCATGACTTATATATAAAAACTTAAGCGGGTTGAGTCCGTCTGGGTGAATGATGAAAAATCCGACATCTGCAACGGATGTTAACTTGTAAGCTACTACATAAATAAGGACATTGATCGGAGATATGCGCTTGCATCTCATGCGAAACCCGCGCGTATCCTCATCGGGCAAATAAATAGAGTTCGCAACAATATCATATCACGCTTGCTTTATGACTAGCCGAGATATGTTAATTCTTCTCTATATCTGGTGTACTATTATATTAATCGTGTCATTGGTACGCCTTTAAAACTACATTATTATCTCGTTTTTGCATGTAGTACATTCTTTTTTACTGTATAAAACGAATATCTAATAATGTTGCTGTCGAGTTCCATATTTTAATGTTTAATGTGAATGAGAATGCGGTCGTGGAAGAAATCAGTTCCCTTTTATCTTGTATAAAGTCGAATCGAGGCATTTTGAGGCCACATCGCGCGATTAAAAAACCGGCGAAATTCCGGGAAAATCGGAGTTCGAAAAAAGTTTGAACACTGCCCTCCCGCCCCACAACACGACCGGTGCTCGAATGGTGAGTAGTAAGCGGAGCGGTCGAGGCGGGTAGCTTAATTTCGGTAAACTCGCATCTCCATGTCGGGGTTTCTCAAACCCCGCCCCCCGGGAGACGGTTTAATATCCTATTGACAATGGGTTTATGGAAGTTAACAAGTGAGCCTTTGAGTGGGGGGCCGCCCGGGGCCAAGTTAGGTGTTGACTCTGAGCCAATACGCCGGCATTTCCTCGGATACAACCAATCATTCTCCGACTACACATTCTCCTCAATCCCAACCGACTTTAACCACCCCCGGGGCAGTCTGACAGCACTTTTTGAGCACATCCCCTCCGCCCCCACTCCGCTCTCTTTAATTACTGCCCGCTGGAATTCCCGTCTAAAGCGTCCCAGTCTCGGAGTAGTCTGCCGCCGACGGCCGAGTCCACCGGGGTCGGTAAATATTGTAAATTAATCCATTTCTTGTGCCGGCACGGACATCGAGATATACGTTCGTAAAAGCTCTAAACGTGATTTATTTATGTAAATATAAACGCGCCCGCGGACGGGAATATATACGGTTTGCTCGGAAGCGAGGAAAAGTGTCATTAACACTCGCTGAGTGAAGACTACGGCGAGATGAAGAGGAATAAATTAGTCCGGAAGTAAAGGTTAAATAAAGATCCTGTCGACAAGAAGAAAGGATGAAATACAAAAAATTATAATTAAATGTCCGAGGGTTGTCGAGAGTTAGAAATATTATCTGAGAGGAGAATGATACTAACAATGGCTGGAGGCTGAAAACCAGTTTTGGCGAAATTTATATTTAGGTTGAACGCAAGAAGTGAACTAGTAAAAAACTGTTGTTTGTATTATGTATATTTTTCTTATGGTAACCCACGCTTATTATTTAGCCACGCCGTCAATCACTTTCCCGAAATCGGATGTTGAACTGTCAAGATCTCTGTGTTTTACGATTAATCTTTTTTCTATTATATTCTTGCTTAATACAATGGGACCATAATACCAGAACCGTACCAATGGACATTAAACATTTTAGAATTATTTTGTTAATATAACAAAACTATACTATTTCTCGTATAGTGTAGTGTTTTCCTCGAAAACAGACGGTAAAATCAGGATGCGTCTACTGAAATTAATGTCCACCGTAATTAGAACGAATATTGTAGGAAGTGTAACGGGCCTGACGTTATGAAAAGTCAAGATGGCTTTCTGAAAAGACTGAAACGAAAGGAATTAAACTTGGAAACTTTTATTGAGTCTCACCGCTCTGACTAAGGACCGGCCTCGAAACAGAAGTGTCATCGATCTCCAACTGTCTCTTACTCCCGTCGTTCATCTGAAATTCTTATGCAGTTATCCAAGGCGTATTCAAATAGTCCGAATTCGATATTAAGATTCATTTCGCAAATTTTACCTCAAAACCCGGAGATTGCTACTAGGCGTTTGACTGTTCTTTATAGCATCGTTAGACCGGTTTCGGCCAGAAGAATTCCGGTCAAAAACAAGCGAAGTGTTTGTTGAACCTTTCAAACTGTCTATAGGAATGTTAAAATATCATAGCCCTCGAATGCAGTTCAATTACTAGGTGCCTCAACCAACGTACTGGGAGGAGGCTACTGCAGATCGCGAGCAGCCAAAACCATCCGGCGGAGACGAATGATAGTAGAACAAAGGTATTGTTACAATAGTAACACGAGTTTTTAATTGTATTTTACAATAAAGGGCTTTCATATCTTGACTCTTTAGTATTTTATTTTTTATACTTCACTAACTGTTTTCATTAGCCATTCCTTTGTGATACAGTCTGAAAGGTTGGAAACGAAACACTCTCATGGAAATTATCTCTCTTGAGGTCTTCCTACTCCACTCGATTATTTGGACCAAAATTAGAAACCGGTTTTGGCTTTTGATCATCAACAATCTACTAAAAACTAGGTCTAATAATAACATTAATAGAATAATATTCGTATTCGCGATAAGACAATTTCTGAGAAGAAACAGTTGAACTCTTCCGATTCTTAAGTGGTTGTAATTATTGACTGAGCCCCTATTCAAGTGATGTAAAACGCTGCCACTCAAGACAACGCATTAGCGAACAACGGGGACGCATCAGATCCACCGTCAAAGAATCTAAAGCTCGAATATGTCTAAAACTTAGCTCCCGCCGTGAATTCTCCCTATAATAAAGAACAGTAATCCGGCTGCAATCCCCTTTAATAGAATCTCCCGAGATCGTGTATGTCGAAAAATAACTTGGGTTTAATTTTAATGTTTTCCAGGTACTCATTCGAGGCCGGGAATAATATATTTCAAAACCTTTTATCAACTCTTAATGTACAAAAACCTCTTCCCTAAATTACCATAATAACCTGTCAAATATTCAATATGTTCGCGTTGTAGGGCGGTTTTTTGATAACACTGTCTTTAAGGCGCTAAATTGGATTCTGACTACCGGTCAGCATACGTTTATTTCTCATTCACAAATCTTTCTAACAATATTCTGTAGATACTGAAAAATTATAACTAATGCAAATTGAAAATTTAAATTTGGGAATTGTATTCTGCGAGCGGGTATGTATTTAAAAATGTTAAATAGGTATGTCTTAAAAAATATTATAGAAGGATCCCCGATTTCGGCTTCAGTAATCTTCAGTATCAATTCTGGCAGATCGCCTGACGGACATTAAAAGCGAAAACGTCTATTAATAGGGAAATAACAGAGGAATATTCATCATATATATATCATGTTCTCTAGAACACCATAAAAATAAATAATAAGTATTAATTAAAATTATAATATTAGCGTTTAGATTGTTTTTTGTTTAATGTAAAACGTCCTCCAAAGAGATAAATAAATGTTGAACACGGTGACGCGAGAACAGTAGAAAGGAAATTGTATATCTTAAATTGCTAATCTGAGGGTATATTTCATGGACAATTATTAATGGAGAAGTAAAAACGTACTCGTTTGAAATACCGTATTTTAATATGTTCATTTTGGTGCGATTCAGTTTTGCCTCTCGGGCATTACACCGATAATTTATAAATGTTAATAGAAAATAATATATTTCACCGTCACCTCATTTCCGATACCCGGAGAAGTCACTACAATTCGGAGGTACTTACGTACGTCCGGGTGAGCAATTGGAATTTGTCATGACGAAACCAATCGCAGAATAACAATCACCAAATGTAATGAGAATTACTCGCTCGATCTATATAAATTTACGGGTTATCGTTTTCAGTCTAATTGGCACAATCGCAGGGCAAGTTGTAGCCCGGTGGGCGGTTTCGATTAAACTGGACGGGCTTAATAATAATAGGCTGGCGGTACTTGGAAATTGCCCTAGTGATAAAATTATTATCCTCCTGGAATCCTAATGTCAAAATGGGGCAGAATGGTAGAATTAACGGACAGAAGCGCAAGGTCCGAGCAGTCGTACGAGGATTTATCGAAAGCCCGGAGCTTATTCAACGGCCCTGCACAATATTTCCACTTCACCGTACATCGGTAAATATAAAAATTAATAAAATTCCCTCCAACCCGTCTATATTTCTTAAATCAGTAGACGATAATTAGGCTATCTCGATTATCCGGCCCTTAAATATTCAATACCCGAATAGACTGTAGTTTCGTTTGTCCTTGTTATAGCGACGTACAACATGGTAAAACCATTCGAATGGAGTGGAAAAACCGTAATTCTGGGATGGAGAGATTAGTCGCGCATATTCTTTTTACTTTCACAACTACAATTTTTAAAAATTACATTTGGCGACAGAGCGATTAGATAACACCAGTTTACTTTTGACGGAGAATACACCCATGGTGCAGCGTATCCTGCTAGACAGTGCCCATACTAGACAGTGAGGAAATCACGTGGCCGTTGCCCCTTAGCCGGCGCTCGGCTTTGAACTGAAGGCTTTATACCGGGAAGCTGCTAATTCATAAACGAACGGGACTTTCAAATCGGACTGTATCGCGCGCAGTCAGAAATATAGGGAGGGATGTTAACACGATGACGAAGGATGATGGATTGTAATGGTTTTGAAATTTGTAGTTGGACGGCTTGGTTTGTCCCCCACAGCTCAATTCCGTACGCCCAGTTAGCTTTTAAAATAGAGTTGTAAATTAATAATTTGTTCATAAGTAATAGTTGTGATCTATTGTCGAGAAGTCTCGGTAGCAATTTGTAGCGTCGTTCGTTTCTGTACGCTTAAGTCTTTTATGTCGGTTCCATGTCTAAGTGTTCCTTCCGTCTAAGTGCAGTCCAAAGTACCGCACTTGATTTTCAATAGGAAGTCGCATATCTCTGAGCGCTATTTCTATTCAATTTATCCAAACCTCTCTTCATAAGACATCCATAAATAGTGCATTCTTCGTATTTTTTTCTTTATTCTCTCGTCCAGCCATATGCGAAAGCGGATATCGCCGTCATACACTGAGGATATAAGGAATCAGTTATTGTAGGTTCGTGATGTTTCTGTTTCCTCTCGCTGGTTAGGTCTTTTGCTAGACCGGTTTCGGCTGCTCGCCATCTTCAGTAGCGGTGTTAGTCACTGTTAGCACTTTGGATGTTTTTTGGGCATCCTCACTGCACTGTCACTTTCACATGTACTGTAGTGTTTGTCAGTATGTCAGTCGTTTATATATGTGTTTATATATACCGGTCTAGCAAAAGACCTAACCAGCGAGAGGAGACAGAAACATCACGAACCTACAGTATTCCAACCCCTCGCAGACCACAAAACAGGTATATCAAATGAATCAGTTATTCTTCGATCGACCATTCATTATTATTAAACGAACACAAAAGTCGCTCCCACTCCTCACTCCCAAAGCAGCATCTGTTATAGAGGCTAGAAATACAAATACATCATTTTTCTACAAATATACTAGTGCATCGTGGATGATACACATTTACGTAAATAAGTATTATGAGTAAACGATACTTGTATTGTGCAAAATGTTGATATGGCAATCGGGAGAGTAACGTAATAAAAACCCGTGAACTTTGTTACAGAGGAGTCATACAATCAGTTTATATACACAGGCACGCATTGAGAAAACATGTCATGACAAAAGACCTTTTGTAGTGTTACTGGCAACTTGTTCTTGGTAAATGAAGCATCGGTAGAAACGCATTCATAAGACGGTGACCGTTTGCCATAACAATAAGATAAGAAATAATCGAAAATGGGGTTGATGAAAACCTTTTGTTCGATTTGATTTCGGGGTGGGATTACGACTAGTGAGCGTGTGTTAGAATTTCGGGAGGGGCATTAATAATGTCCCCCCCTTCCTCTAAGGAAGTCAGAAAAGTTTATAAATAAACGTAAAATTTTTTCGTGTGTTTAATTTGTAATACCTGTTTGACGGTGCGCGAGGGTTTGGGATAAGGTGGTTCTTTCACATCTTCGCTCGCCCCTTCGGACTTTTGCCCGTGCTCATTTAATTAACGGCAAATAAGAGACATCCGCTGTTTACTTTTACGGGAACGCTTATTTTAGTTATTTCTTATGTAATTTTCCTGGTAGATGCACCACCCTACAGAGGCTATATAAGGAGAATATATACGTAACTTTTGTTTGTGATTCCACATTGTATTCGGATGTATCACACTTTAACATCAATCGTGAAAAACCTAATGTATTTATACGCAGACTAAAAACGCAGAAAAATCGCTCATTAAAAACGCTAGATGTGGGAACATTTCCGATGATGGCGAACGGAGACAGAAGTAATACGTTTTTCCGGATCATTAAAAAATGTTTTTATAAATTTTAATTTTCAAATATCGCTAGAATAATACGTACGCGCGCACCGCGAGTGTTTTCGTCGGGTACTTTGATGTAACTACGCAACTTCCGAATACAGTAAAAAATGACTCCTGCGCGTTTGTTCAACACGAGCGACTCGAATATTTTAATATTT
Organism: Lethocerus indicus; assembly: GCA_019843655.1. Classification (NCBI taxonomy): domain Eukaryota; kingdom Metazoa; phylum Arthropoda; class Insecta; order Hemiptera; family Belostomatidae; genus Lethocerus; species Lethocerus indicus. Next base: position 24,761,913 of record JACDQD010000001.1, read on the forward strand.
AGAGAAAAACTATTACTACGCCGTTTTTATTCAGTTATTCGAGGTCTAATCATTCAAATTCCACAGGCGAAGTTCGAAAAAACTTTTGACGCGGTAAGTAACTAGAGAGGCCTAAGAAAAGGCTAAGAAAAGGTGGCCACATAGTCCGTCTTCCATTTTTTATTTATACTGTATCCCCCTATGTAGGACTTCTTGTCCGCCCCGCATTGTTGACCTAAACAACTTTTAGCGAAAGAATCAGGTTTTATCGGAGTGATCCGACACAAGTTAACGCTGCGCCCGCTTCTACAGCGCGGGAAATCATCTCTGATGAATATTATGAAATAACCTACGCTTTTTAATTCCTCGGTTAATTGGGCAAATGAAAAACTGGCTGGAAACGTTTTACCGAGAAAGCAAAATAAACTTTGTCAAATAATAATAACAAATAAACGTGTCGCTTGAAGAATATTTTATGTTGCTTCTGGAGATTCACTGGAGAATCAATCAAAAATCATAAAAAGCGATTGAAATTTTTTTCTGTACAGTGAAATGTAATGCCATAACAACGCATGATGCCTTAATAATAAATACGAACTTTCCCAAATTTATATATAAGTTAAATGTTGGGGTTACTTACTCATTTGCCACGCAATGGTCTTTAAGCCATTACGCGTGAAAAGTGCTAAGCACGTTGTACGGGGTAAGTAATACTTGGTTTAATAACAATAGTAAATGAGTCGCTTAATTTACAGAAGTAAGAACTGAAGGGTGGAAAAGGCCGAAAATGGTCATGGTGGCGCTACCTCTGAGCGGAAGTGCGAACTTAGGCGCGAAGTCCGGCTAAGTGCCGGCAGAGCGCACCAATCTCAACTCTCGGCCCGGCGCCTCGTTCCTCCGGTTTTTGACCGGTTTCCGGCAAAGGCCGGGAATGTCCGTGCCGGAATTTATGATTCGGGATGGGGACAAACGGTAGAGTGGTGAAGGGGGCCCAAGAGGGGGACGGTGTGTATTGGTTGGAGGGAGGTATCTGCCCCCTCCTCCCAGCTTCAATCTGCAAATGGGATTGAGGCCGAACGCGGTCCTAATCCAATCCGCGGACCCCCATTGTCATTTTGGTTAAACCGAAACGGTCGATGTCCAATGGCGAGACCGGTTGTGTTAAAAAGCGGCGTCTACGCCCCAATAAATTACACCAAATACATTTCCACCGCCGGTAAAAAAAAATCCCGGTTTCGATAACTTATGCGATTACTTTTCGGTCTGTGTCCGGCGCCCGTTTTTCCCGTTATGTGGTTCTTGTTTTTTCTCGCTTTTATCGAAGCCCCGATGCAGGATCGTTAACGCGTATCGGCGATCCGTTCGTATATGTTCAGTTTTTTGTGGACGCGATTTGCTCATGGTTTAATAAATCGCCTCTCTCCCCGAGCTCCAATAAACCCCGTTTTATCTAACTCCGTTTTTTTGACGTATACTCCCTTTTTTAAATGAGCTCGATACACGTTGTTGGATTTCCTATTTTGTACGTACACACATACAACACACACACACTCACACACATTCTGGTCTTAACGTAATCAACTCCAGTTTCGGCTTTTCTCGTCGTCGGTACCCGTACTTATGCAACATAATGAGATACTTACCCATACCGGTATAAGCCATTCTGTTAGAATGGTCCGCAAATCTCCGAGCGGTCTATTTTAAAACCGAATATGCGAGTGGAAATTTAGTAGACAATCGCGAGAGTATTACATGAAACGGAATGCAGGTTGTGGTAACTGAATAATGAAGAACGATATTGTCATTATGAATTAACTCCGCGCTTTCATTTAAAAAAACCGCTATTCCTCTTCGTCAGGGCTATTGTATGACCTATGTTCGATCGTGCGACGAAACAAGAAAAATAAGAAGTGGCCGGGGTTTCAGAAAATAGCTTTTATTACTTAAATGTCCGGAAGAGTGAAATTTTAATTAAAACCTCGTCATTGTTTCCAAAATAGGGCTCTGTTTGAACGGGGAAGTAATCTTGTTTCGGACGACCCGTTTCACGGTTGCTCTCGCTCCGAAAATGTTTCGAGTTATTTTCTCAAAATAGACCCATCCCAATTTACGTTCTTCTTCTTCGTTTAAAAACATTTTATGCCCCGTACAGCGGCGAATATACAAACAAAATGTATCGTCCTTAAAAGTATTATAAACGATTTACCTTTTGTAATCCTATTATTTTATTATATACGCAGTATTTTCCTGGGAAGATTTTATTTACTATGTAATTTTTCTCATTTTCTGACGTCGTACCTTTATTCTGTACCGGTACATTAATATTGTGTCATCGAATATTCCATGTTTCTCTCATTAAGATAATATTAATTAATTTTTAAAAATAACACAAAAAAATCAAATATTCCCCAAAATCGCAGTAGAAACAGATCCCCCGTGAGGGGATAGTAATTATTCAGATCGAGAAAATAGGTCTACGGTATTATTTCCTAGTATTTATAGTGCGAGGTCGTGTAAGAGAACATTATGCGCACAGCGTATTTTCTCCTTGCGTGCGATATAAATAGCTATTCGCCCTCTATATTTAACTAAATCGAAAATGATTTTACACATTCGAACCTATAACGCAAAATTAGATTCAATTTGTAATAATACTATTAAACTGCCATTTGTTAATCTATTTATTAGGGCTTGAGAACGGACGAATTTATTATACTTTTCAGCCCTAAACTCAGGGATGGTATTTTTATTTTAATTTGAAAATTATTAATACATCGATCGATTGGTGGTGGGCCATTTCGGATTGTATTATACATTGAAGCGCGGTGTATTATTATTTCGAAAGAAGGGCTGAAATTCTTCTTGGATCGGATGGCCGGGCAAATTAGGCCGGAATCGAGACCGGGGTCTCTTTTTATCGACCGAAATGTGGGAAACGGTAAACCGTTCGGAAATCGGGTTAAGCCGTCTCTTCCCCGTCGGGGAAACGGATAATACCGTGCGGGTCGCGAACCCTCGGGGTCCCTAATTTATAAAACCTTACCACCGCCCCCCCCGCAAACAAAACAAAACCCGTTATTCTGAAACTCGAAATCGGGGCGTACAGATAAATTATGTTTTATTTGGGACTAAACAAACGGTAAATCTCGGCGATCAGTCCCAAACCGCAGACTACAAATCTTTCAGAAATTGTAACTATAACTGATACTATTTTGGAATAGCTGTGAGGGATTGGAATACTGTAGTTTTCGCGGTGTTCTGTCCCCTCTTGCCCCTATGGCCTTTTGCTTGACCGTTCGCCAGCAGTGCGGATCACTTTGGGGCATCCTATTTGCACTGTCGCTTACTTCACTTTGTACTGTAAATGGCAATGTGCAAACAGGGCGTGCCCCCGATATGAGCATCACGCAGCACACAATCGTTCGTATCGTCGAAAATGCCGCCGAGGGGCTATTGCGACAGGATTATACGGGAGGCGATAGCGATCCGGAAAAACAAAAATAACTTTAATTAGAATATACGGGAAGGAACAAGTCATAATCTCAAGACGATTAACGACACCACACGACCGCCGGGTATGTATAGGACCCCGAGTTGATCTACTCTTCGGTTTGACCGAGAAGACGGGACCGGCGAGGGGTCCGAAACGTCGGAGGAGGACAAGACCCGAGAGGGGGCCCACAAGGAAGGGGCAAAAACCCTTCCTTAGAGGGAGCGCGCTCCGGTAATTTCCGAACGCAGGATAACTCATGCGACAGTATTACGATCTTACGATATTACGATCCTACCGGGAGTTAGTGACAATTATAGATATCACGTCAGTTAATGAAGTTTTGAGTGTTGTAATTTTCCTTTCTATTCAAACTAACTAACTGATTTATATTATTATATATTTATATAAACGTTGAAAAACCTGCGATTTATATGTTTTATGCCGGCGCTCGACTATATCGTAACCAACGTGCTGTAGAAGCTGAAATAAATAAAAAAGGAATTAACGCTTCCACAATTTTGCAATTCGCACACGTCAAACGTTAAAATTAGCCTCTTAAGCTGAATAATGTGCCTTATAAAGCACGAATTTGCCACTATGTTATGAAAAATCCCAAATCTTTAATTGCGTCCGGGGAATTTTTATTTTGAATCGTCTCATTGTGCGTCAATACAGTACTAGTTACAGACATAATTACTTCATTTTCGTGGAAACGAAACAAAAATTCCAACAGCATAATAATTAGCCGCGTCAGGTAGGTCATATTAGAATGATTATTATAGAATGTTATTAGGTTTATATAAAGCATACTCGCTGTCCAAATTCATTTAGCAATTCTGTAAATCGCCAGCACCGCCCTGCTCCAATTCCAATATCGTATAAATGTTCGCAAATATAGTATTTCGTGATTAGTCTAATATAATAGATATTGCCAAAATACATTATTTATTTGCATTTAATTATTTACATAATTGCTTCATAAATTCATAACCCACCGTCCTCACTATCCTCAATAATATTTTCATGCGCTCGCGTTAAATGGTACACATTATCTTCGTCATTATCAATTTTATTTATTGATTGAATTTATTTTTTCAAAGTTATTGCCAAAATAAAACGCGTTAAAATTTGGGAATGCTTTAATTAGAACCGAATAAGATACTTAAACAGTAAAAGAATACTTAAAATCCGCGTTATGTTGTCCAGTAAGAATTTGTTACTGGCATTACACTGCGTAATTGAAAAACGTGAATATTAATTGAAGTCTTAACTGTTTTTTAACAGCGATGAAAATAATTAAATATTCGTTTCAATTTGCGTTTTGATACTCATCAAGGCTACAAAATAAAAAACTCCTAAACCAGGCTATGGAGAAATATATTTCTATATTAAAATTTAAATTAGACTTGAAATGAGCCACATTAGATCTGGAAGTTCTAAAAAATGGAAATTCCAAATTCTGAAAGCTCTTTCTTTTTTGTCGACGAACCCGGCGGCCTTATTTCTTCGGAATTAAAAGAGAAGGCCGCAGGTTACATCCGGTTACATAAGGGACAGGCAACGAAGAGACCGCCGGGGCCGAAGGAATCGATAAAGGAATAAATATCGGGAGGCTGTTTAGGCTTAAGGGTGTAATAGGTGGCAATTAGGTTGTGTGCCCCCAGCGATAAGCCCTAATGGAGTCACCGGCGTGACTCCTTGCCATTACTTGCCGACGCTAACTATCGCGTGACAATAGCGATTTTAAATACGACAATATACATTGTGTATAAAATTAATAGCGGTGAAATACGTAGCCTGCCTCTAAACATGGGTTTTAGTGCCCTCGCTACAATCCCGGCCTTCGTCTTCGGCTCTCTTTTTATTCGGCTTTTATTTTATTACGTACAAGTTTCAATTAAGACCCCCCGCATTACGCCGGACTAACGACCGATTTTCGACGCTGAGGTAAAATCCCCGCATCGGAAAACGCATTGGGCTCCGCTCAAATGAACCTCCAATACGCTCGGATTAATAATGAATTTTATATGAAGTTATATATACTTCGGTGGAAGATTCGGTGGAAGATTCGGTGGAAGATTCGGTGGAAGATTCGGTGGAAGATTCGGTGGAAGATTCGGTGGAAGATTCGGTGGAAGATTCTGTTTTCTGGCTCCTCTCCTTACGCCTATGGTCTATCCGTCTTCTCAGATTCATACGAGGATACATTCAACCGACAATTTGTAACAGGTCTTTCTCTTTACGGTGGTTTTAGCCTTTTGCTTTCAATAGTGAGGCGATGAAGCGAGAGCAGTTGCACCATTTAAATTCACGTTTGATGTATTTATTATCGATTAAGATTCAACGGTGGATTTATACAAATATGACGATATGGAAATAAACGATGCCGCATTAAAAATACAATCGATTATCCTATTTCGTAATGTCGTTTGAAGCAAAGCCCGCGATCGAAGGCCCCGTTAGAAATATCTCACAGTAGGGGGGAGAGTTGAAATTAATTTACCGTTATAAACATCGAAAATTCTAATTAAGATTCGTTTCAACCCCGAGATTAAGTTATTTGACCGCTTATAATCCGGGCCGATATCCAGCTGGCGTTTTAGATTATAGATTATTAATTTAAAAATGTCGTGCGATTACCGTTAAAAATATTTTCCCCTTCAAAATATGGAACAGGTGATTTACCCCCGCTAATTGAACTATATTGGTTAAACGACGGAGTCCGCTACCTCCTATTTTTTTCTTAATCTCATTTCGACGGGGCTTATCCATTAAAAGCGGACATTGTATCGGTTAACGGCATTAACGAAAAACGAACCCCCAGGGCTTTAGTGTAGGGCCACACTACGGCTTAATAGAATTCCCCTTCTTTTTTTTCTTTTCAGTTTATTTTTAATTTTTGCGAATGTCGTGACGGGGAGAAATTAAGAAATATTCGTCGGGTGGACGTTTTTATTTTCGCTTACCTCAGAGCATCCCCGGCATCACCGATCCAAATCGGGTTCTTTTTTCTCGTCTCATTGTAAAAGTTTTGCACCAAATACTGCAAACATTTAAAAAAAGCTTCCCCAATCAAAAATTGACGAAAGTTCCCTCTGCTGGATGGGTCAATTGACACGACCCGGATATTCAGCCGCTGTGACGCCTAATATATATTTTATTTTAGATTTCATTAATAGCGTGTCGGGTAATGACAACAGATATTTTTTCATAAATACTGCGCTAATTAATAAGCGAAAACGTATCGTACATCTCTATAGTTCAGTTATGGATAAAAATTAGTAACATTTAAAAAAACTATTAAAAGTGAAGAAGGGAACTGGACGAAAATCCGGTATAAGTATGAAGTTCCGATGATTGAAATTCATTATCCGAATAATTCCGAAAACTAACTCCTCGGACGCCGATATTTGAAATACGGGATTGGAATGATAAAGGGGCCTAGTTTCTAATAAATCCCGGATCCCTAATAATTCATCGTCTAATAAATTAGTTGGGGTAAATTAAATAACCCTATAGCGGGACGCCGATAAGCCTCCCTTAAATTGGTGGGGGAGGGACAAGTGTCGCGTTCCAAGAGCCTATCAATTAAAAGCGTTTCGGGATCTGGATAATTGAGAAATTGAAGTGGTCCGCTTGATTAACGGCCCGGGGCTGTTTTTTTTTCTGGACGGCCCAGAAAAGCAGGAACGCCTATAAAACTGTCGGAAATCGCTCGTTATTTCTCCTTTCTGTTAGCGTTTGTTTGAATTGTACAAAGAGGTTTTCATTGAATTCAAAGTTAAACTACAGGTTAATTTACTTTTAAATGCGTACACGTACTTGAGAGAAATCCTCTTTATAAAAAAAAATCTAGGTTGGATGAATACTGTTTAAAAGCATTCATCGGGAAGATACATTTATGGAGGATGAGACCTCCTAAATTATACTTAACCTTAAGCCAGTATTTATGTATATTGCTAATTAATATTTATGCAACCACTTTCTGTTACACGTCAGTAATTTAAAATGAACACGTAACTTCTTTCAAATTCGCAAAATACCGTTTCCTTTAAAAAATGTTATTCGAGTTATTAAAATAATTGAAATTCAGTACAGAAGTTGACGGGAAAACGGTTTGTTTGTATTTCAGCTTAAACCAATCCAATATATATTTTTCATATTTTTGGACTATACAGTCGTGTCGCACCCTTAAATATACCATAGTTCGTGAAAGTGCAAATACAATTACACGACTATCGCGTAGTTTTGAAAGATGTAATGGTTTCAATCGAGACCTATTTTTATCTAGGCGCCCAGTTAGAACTATTGCCGTTGCTCGGTTCTAATTTATATATGCCTGCCGTTGTTACATTATTAATCTTCGCTGTATTTGAATACAGGTTTAATATTTACACTTGGGATAAAATCTATAACCCCCTGGCCGCACGCTACACAACTGCGACAGACGGCGATAATAACTGATATTACCGAGGATGGTGGTAAGCAGAAGCCCCTCAGCCCCGGGCTAAACAACCGATAGGAGACAGAACATCAAACGCTCGGTATAATATTCGGAACCCTCGCCGGCCCCCATATCCAACTAATGTTTACCTAGTTTCCCTATCATTTTAATTGATTTCTTTTTATGAAACTCTCAGTTCGGTTACATCAACCTCTGTTATTAAGCCCGGTCCAAAATGAGCCGTAAAGAAAATACGTATCTATTATTTCGTATATTTTATTTCTTCGAGACGCCAAAAGCGGCCTTACTCCTTTTCTCTATTCGAAAAGCCGTTACGAACCGCAGGGGAAAAATAGCGGAGGCAGTTTGGCCAAATTACACCCCTAAAATTCGGGTACGAGTTACCCCCGTACCACCTTCCCACCGTTTAATTGATGCGAAATTAAATTAAATTACACCCGTTCGAGTTTTTATTCGAATGTTCAACGCAGCCCGTAGCGTGGCTCGCAATGACCGGCGTACACAATTATAAACGGGCATTGCCGGAGCCCGGATTTAAGAAAATTGGCCAGCGTTTTCCCGTTTTTTCCAGTCGTAGAAAACCCGTTCGGTGAACATTTTTATTTCATGCGCTAATCGCGCGCACTTACACCGAGGAAAAACAAAATATAAGTCGTTTGAAAAAGTTAAATATGAAAATTATAGTAGGGCGGTCCTATCGTTTTAACTCTGTTTTCGAATAAAGCGGGCGTAATTACGCTGCCGTAGCCACTCCCTCCCACAACACTTTGGGTTTCGACATTTTTTCACGCAGAATACTAAAAGGCAAAACTAAGAAAATTACACACCGCTTTTATTCGTTGTTCATGACGATAAGGTACCTTTGTAAAGCTACACCTATATTTAAATCTGTACAAAATGTATGGGCGATAGATACTCGGATTATTCAATTTCATTTACCTTACTCCTAGGCTACGGGCTAATAACAATTGTACGTGTCTACGTATATATACGTAATTACTGATGTATTGCAGGACGATTTTCGGCTTTTCCATTGTTAATATAATAAGGTAGCTATAGGGTATGTCGGACAAAACAAACCCGATTGGTAAATATTGCCTATCGCAGATATTTAATTATACTCGGCTTAAGCTTAGCTTAACGAGTAAATAGGTCCGGAATTACCGAGGGGTTTCCGACCGCTCTTTGAAATACCTAATAAATTGAATTGCACGACTGCACGCTGGAAAATATCTCTCCAACCCCGAGTCGAGCTCCTGATAGTTCATTAAACGGTGGGGGGCTATTTTAAACGAGCAATTTTATAATTTTCATTAAGTAATAATATTGCTAGATATTTGTTTATATCGGGGAGGAGGATTTGACCCTTCGCGACGGATGTTGTTTGTACTCAATCGCAAAATATACCAGCAATATTAGAACCGATATTCTAGTGAAAAAATTTGAATTTTTTCTTCGGATAAACTATAAAAATTCGATTAGTAGATGGATCAAAAATAACGTAATAGAATTATTATTAAATGTAAATATTAATTTGAAATGTACTTCAGTAAGTTCAAATCGTGCTGAAAATAAACGACAATCGGACAATTTATCCAATTATATATTCTCCACCGGTCGTACTCTTTTTTATTGGGATCACCCTACGTATATGTAGAATGAAATTTAACACTAGGATTGCGGACGTTTCTAATGACGGTTCAATTTGACGCGTAGAGATAGGTATGCCATTGTGAAATTCGAAATTTGTCATTTTGAATGGCATTTAATAGATAGGTATGAGCAACCGTTTTTCTATACTATATAATGATGTTGGATCGGTTCGGTGGTCCTGTCACCGTGGAACGATTCGGTGTTAAAACGGCGATTCGTGGTGGAAGAAAACGGTAGCTGGGGTTTGCTCCGAGGACAGAGACATACGGCCCAATGAGCAGGTTAAAATACGGGCCGCCCTAACAGGTGTCCCTAATCAGATAACAAAACTATATCGAGCTGGAAACACTTCCAATTGGAAAGCGCCCATTACTCAGCGCGCATCTCGGACCTTCATGAGGAAGCCCTTAAATGATTAATTTGGACGGCCGATTTATGCCGTTTTTAAATGGCCGCTATAATTTAAACTGCTGTTTTTTTTTCAAACTGTATTTATTACGAGAAAACCGAACACTTGGAATACATCTTGGGCGTTCTAAACGTTATTTCTCTACGTTAGTGATAAAAGATCGGGCGTACCGAGACAGTACGAAGCCAATTTTGCCCTGATATAGTTTCAAGCATTTAAAATTGCGATTGCGAATTTCGGTGCGTGTCCTAACGTACGGTTTTTCGTTCTGTCTTTAAACTCGTGGACGGAAGTAAATATTAATAATTTCTTCCTCCTCTGATATCAAAGACCTCCATAATAGGAAACTTACATTCGTTATATATTTATATTATCGACGTTACTGTGCAGACATGTTACCTCTCTAATTTAAGCTACCGAAGATAGCGAGAACCCGGAACCAGTCTAGAAATGGACGAAATCAGGAAGACAGAAGAACGAATAGTTGCAGACCAGTATACTTAAATCTTTTATTATATATTATAACTGTAACGAGTGTTTTAAGATGGAAATTAGTTTTTAGGTAATACAAGTGTTCAGTTTGTGATATCGTTTAATTTATTTACATCGAAGGGTGATACGATTGCGAGTCATAGTGCTAGAGTCCCGTAACATTTTTTTCTTAGATTCATAAAAAGCAGACATGGATATACGGCATCGAACTATGGGTTTCTACAAAGACATCCGACATCATTCCGATCGAAAGTCCTTCGAACCATCCTTAATGCCCCCCGGTATGTTTCAAATCACACCGTTTACAATGACCTCAACGTACCGATAGTTGATGAATTAATAAAATCCCGGTTCCTCGAATTTCATGCCCGCCTCACTGCTCGTCCTAATTCACTCGTTGAAGCCCTCTCCTCCTTTACCCATCCATTATCCCCCGCCACTCGCCTAGAGCCCGAGAGAACCAATATATAAACATAAAAAACCTCAATTGTACTTATGACTCTTTGTTGACTATACAATAAATAAACAAAAATAAGATAAAAATAAAAAAAGACTCATACTCTTATTTATTTTTTCTCCCGGCGTGATTGCGATATCATTCAGGTGGTTACCGTGCTCCGGGCTTTAATTGGGGTTCACAGGTCCATTTGAGAGGGACAACCCAAGCTCATGTTAACAAGACGGTTTTCGGGACGTTAACGGAGTGCCGGGGGGCCTCATTAAAGACGCGGCCCATAGGCCTCTCCCGAAGCATTACAGATTTATCGATCATTTGCAAGTCAAATGCCCACTGAACGGCCGGACATTTGTCGGCCTTTTATCGTGATTTCATGTTTAATTAGAATGACGACGTCAGGCCTGTACACGGGCGACTGTCTCCCGGTATTAATTACAGTGGTTGTGATATAAATGAAACTGTATCGGGGCCGAATCTGAACTACGGCTCTTGCGATCCGCCTCCGTTCGGTCGTTCGGTCATTCTCTGGATAGGTTTCGTCTGTTCGTTTTCTTCAATAGGTCGGTGGGCCACTTAGGCATGTGACAACTCAGTGACAGATATGTTTTTTATATTCATTTAACAACAAATGTATTTTTTTCGTCTATTTTTTATTTTCCTAACTGGATATTTTACATATAAATTGTTTTTCATTTTAAAAATATATATCAACATTTAAATTTATTATATATTTTTTTTTAATTCTCGTTACTCATAAATGCTAACAGTCACATAAATCACGGGAATGTATTAACACATATAACGTACAAATCATATATTTTTTAAAATATATACGAGATATGTCGTACGGCCATACATTCGTTATTAAAAGGTATGTATGCATCTGTAAAAAGTGTCACGAAAGTCTGGAGAGCTCTGCCTCTACCGGTATAACCAATACAGTGAAAATTGTAACGCGGAGGGCGTTATGCTAAGTTAATAACGCGTGGAAAAATATCCACCGGGATTTCAAGGTTTGTCCCGGAATAAATGCGCGGGCGATTTAATAGGATATAGTAGTTCAATGTTTGTTATTACCGTGAATTAATGTTATGTAAAAATACTCTACTAGAGATGTTATCGCCCCCCCTCCAGCACGATAATGGCTAGACATCGACATAGGGTCACGTGAGTAATTCCATTATCAAGCTGTCAGAATAAGAAACGCCACAGCCTTTTATAAGACTAATAAGGTTAAGCTAACACACGCAATCGGCCTCTTTTTTTATCTTCATTTTCTTCCAACGCCCGAGAATTCTGTTGTTGAATTTGCTTAATTTATGCCACCCACTTTAATTAAACGGACTGACATCGTTATTAGGGATAGGTTTAATGGTCCGCCGCCCTTATCCGTTATCCCGATCGCGGGAAACCTTAAATTTCTAATATTAATCGAGAATTTATTTACGAGAAGCGGTTAACTCGATTATCCGACGAAAACATCGCTCGGATCGCTTTGTTGTATCGATTTACTTCCGTGTATACTTACAATCGTTCATGCGGTAAATTGATTTGGAGATTCCACTCTGATAGCCATATTACCGCGATGTCGAAATAAATATTAATATTACAGTTATCCATCCCCATACCGGGCTTAAAAGAACAGACTTAATAGAAATTCGAACTACTAAAACCATTACTGAAACGGACATCCAAATTAATATCGGACAACAAACTTACAATTTACAAAAAATCGCAGAAGTCACCACAACAACGTACGAACAGTCGACGAACTCTCAAAATCCCGATTCCATAAGTTCTATTCCAACATTCCTAACATTTCCTCATCCTAATTTTGTGGTTCAATCGCTCTTCTCTATTACCCATTCTTTATCCCCTACACGGCGGTTTAAACGCCACCGGCCCAGATATCTCCTCGTGCTGTAGCCAAGATAAGAATAATAAGAAAGTCACTGGGTGGTTTCTTTTATCACAATAATCGAAGACACGTACCGCCATTTGTTGATTGTACAATAAATAAAGTTAAAAAAAGTAAATAGTAATCCGTTTAGAAAAGGGTGCTCGCATTGTTTTAGCCGCATCCTAAGGCCCGGATGTTTGTCCCCTCGGATCCATAAAGGGAGGGGCGGACCACAAGAAACTTGGTCCCCTACACAGGGGACGGTTATTGGCCGTATAAACATTTCTATTACATAACTCGTAGCCTCTTGTGAAGTGCCTGTTTGCGCTTTCCAGAGCCCCAACAACGATCCACGGTGCGGGACAGAAATCGCCGAATAACTTCTTTCGGGGCATATCCGAAAATATCGTCACTCCCCTGACTTTATAAACATATTTTCGCCGCCGATCTCCTTATTAGTATAGTTTATTTTAATAAACGATTAATCGGCGATAAACGATTAATCGAACTCAGGTATGTATTAATATACGACGGCTCGACGAATAGGCATCACTTCTTAAAAGATCCCTGCTTACTACGAAATTATTCCGCCCTATCGAAATATTAATTATATAGATATGTCGAATATAGAAAGTCCACGTTTCGTATATCGATACCGTTAGCGACATATTGGCTAGGAGTGTGCCGTCTCCCCGGAAATCGAGATAACGCGTCGTATCAGAAACAATCGTAATGTTTCGGCTTGGCCACCCTGCCCACCTGTGTTTCCACCTACCCTGAGATGTTGCCGAGGATGCCGATAAGCCCGTATAGGCGAGTGAACGACGATATTTTGATTTTTCCCGTTTCGAATCTCCACCATCGCTTACTGATCACTTTTTTCTTCGCTTAATCCTAGTCACAACTACAATTCTTTTTATTGTATCTGGTGAGAGTGTGCCATGAATTCAGTCACGGGACACCCGAAGGGAGAAGCCACCCGATGATGGTCCCGACCTTACTCGGACGGTAAGGAAGTCGCGTGGCCGTCTCCGCTTTGGGCGGCGCTCGGCTATTTTCAAAGCGAGAGATCGGACCGATTCGCTAGTTCGGAACGCTAAAATTTATACGGGGGTTCCTAGATTATTGGGCGGCCGGGGGACATACGGTGAGGCGGTAGCGAGTTATCGAAGGGTTATAGATCGCGACGATCGGCTCGTATAATAGCTGGACGGCTCGTCGGACTCCGTGGGGTTTCAGTACGCAGTTGTAAAATAATAATTTGTCGGAGAGTGCCAGTTTCGATCTGCGGACGGGCGGGCATAACTTGGCACTACCGAGCGACAATCGATTTGGACACGGCCGTGCGGGGAGGGGGAGGGAAGTTTATCCGCCGCCAAACTGTTATAGGGTGTAATATTTACCGGCGGATAATGTACAGGCGGTGTAACCGAGAAGGCGGCGGGGAATAATCAATGCGCGAGTCGGCAATCTGGTACAGGCTTTTAATTCGAGGGTGAATGTCGGGGTGGGGAGGGGTCTTTATCAGCGAGGAGATCGCATTTCAGTTGAATGTTTAATGAAATTATTGTTGGGGGCCCTGAGCGGCGGGCATGCGATTACAATTACTGTTGCGTGAGCCTTAATGAGCGGTGGGTGGGGGGACATGCACTGTTAACATATACACTAACTTAGTTAGCCGAGGTAGACCGGGATTTAACGCCGGCCGGACCTGGCCTTCTCCGGCCTGCACTTCTTTTAAATCGATCCTGCCTCTAAACCCAATCCTAACCGCCACCTACGGCCGACCCATAAATCCGACCCTTCCCCCGCTCAAAACTTCCTTTCGGGCCCAAACTACTAGACCGGCCGTTCTCGACCCTTCCCGACACCGCCACCCACCCCTCATACGGCGGTGATAAAACTAATAGATTTCTAGTAAAATTACTAGTATTTACCTAGAATTTTCTACTAAAATTACTAGAATTTTCTAGTAACATTACTAGAATTATTTAGAAGCGGTACTAGAGTTGCTTCTAACCGAAGGTCCACAACTGGCGTTGACTACCTTATTTAGTTATTGCCCAAAAAGATATTTGTCGTCAGTTGGCAATACCTGTTACGTGTTTTTTCTTTCAGTTCATTCTCAAAGTGACTAACGCTGCTGCTGAAGATGGCGAGCAGCCGAAACCGGTCTAGCAAAAGATCGCACCGGAGAGAGGAGACGGAAGAACGCGAAATCTACGGAAAAACGTTTAGCTATATCGAAAAACGACACGGGTTTCTTCGTTTTTAAACCGACGCGAGTGGAACCGAAATTGTGAATAAAACCTAGATTAAGACTAGGACGTCGACGGAGCACGAAGTGGTGTCAAGGCTCTGTTAGTAATGTCGCATTACTCGCGGTGATATTGACCTTTTAATCCTCTTATTGCTGTCCTTATCAGATGCAGTTTTTCATGTCGGTTACTAAACCCTTGTTTCTAACGATGGTTAGAAAAACCCCGGCTGCGTTCGAAAAAGACCTGGATCGGGAAACACGCGAGCGTTGATAGGCCGTCTTCCGGAAGATAAATCGTATATTTGGTTTTTTTGTGGGGGAGAGGAGTTTAAAATGACAAATTCGTTATTATCTACCCTTTTTCTGTACAAACGGAAGTTTTTAGGAATAATTTAATTTCCATCCATCTTGGTGTTCCGTATCTACTCACCGACATGACCCTATGCTAGATAGAGCACCATACTTATTTTTATGTATGTGTATTTATGTATTTTATGTATCCATAGGCATTATGTTCCTCGTGACATTACTGACAGAATGCCACTGTCGATGGTGGGAAGCAGAAACCTGTCTCGCATAGTACCATATAATCCAGTTGAGGCGGAAGGTCGGGAGAATTGTGATATTTCAAACCCCCGCTTACCCTTAAAAGGGGATTTTAATTTAATATTCATCGCTGCGGTGCATACGAGGAATAAATTAGTCGGCCGGACATTCGGGAGATTACAAAGATTAACATATAATTATACGTCACCGTAAACTGAATTTAATTAGACCGGCAAATCGAGAGAAATATAATGGAGCTAAAAATATTTTGAAAATATATTAAAATTTTGTTTCGAAAATTAGTTCCAATAATAACTCCTACTGAAGAGGATTGCGTCGGAGGAGATTCCGACGATGGTAATAAACCGAAACCGTGTATAAATTAAGACCAAATAAGCAAGCGGTGGCGGAAAATCGCAAGATCGTTTTGGAAAAAATACCATTCGAAATACAATTCGGATTAAGGGATTAAAAACCGACTGTAAAAATTAGAGTCACACGTCCAGTCCACCGGGGGATAAGAATGATTTCAGATTATCAAAGAATGGTATCAATTTGTAACGGAGGTTCGAATGGGGATAAGAGTCGGATAGGGGCGGTCGGGAAACAATAGGCCGGAGCCCGGGGTGAATTAATTTCCCTCTCCCCCACCAATGACCAATCACATTAATGGACTCCTAATAGATCTCAATTACACGATTCAGCGTGCCTATATTAAAGGGGCCACACGTTTCCCTTCCCCTTCAGCCCACTTCAATCGCAGTTTACGGCTGACCTCTCCGCTATCTCCTCCCTACTAAAGCATACTTGCCTTTATATATATATATATATATATATATATATATATATATATATATATACATATAAACATTTCGATCTTTCGAACCATTAAATTATTCAAAATCACGGTTCAATACATCGGAAAACATGTATGATGAATCTCTGTTGGCATGGGTCCGACACCGCTCTCTTACTCTTACAGGTCCCATCAACGGGGTCCGACTGATCAACTTGGGGTTCTATATATACTGTACCAGGAATGGAAAAGATAAGGAAACGGCAAAAACCCTGTCAATGCAGTCCACTCTGGTTGTTTTCCGAACACGAGAGAAATCTCGGAACGTCAGCGCTATCGACCCCTGCCAACCGAGGTTCTTACAATACACGATCCCACCGGAAGCTAGTTAGTGATAATTCGGGTAAACGGCGTAATTAACTCGTTACTCTTTAAACAGACGAAACGTTTACCGCGCTCCACAATTAAATTACGAATCAATTACTCCCCTTGACAAATACCAAAAATTAGTTAAACCTATTTTGAGGGCGGGGTAACGAGTCGGAAACAGTGCCGAACGGGGCTGCAGTGGGCGGGAATCGGTAGATTTTCGGACGGGTCCGAATTTCGGAGGAAACGTCTGAGCGCTTAAGTAGTTTTCGGTGTAGTGTCTGGAAGGTAATTGGTCGGAGAGGAAGGAGTGGGTGGGGGGGCCTTACAAATAGAGTCTAGGACGGCAGGCTCCCCACTTCACACTTGATTAGTGCCGACAAACACGAATTACCATTTTATTAGCTTCCACCCTCGGCGGGGCCCCCTCAACCCGAACTGGTATTAAATACTCACGGGGACCCGGTGGGTGTGGGGGCCTTTGATCCCGCCCGCAACTCAACTTTAAATGAAAAAGCTCACTCAACCATTCACACAAACTATCTTTATTATGTTTTACTCTGCCTGCGTATTCTCGACGACCTTTCCCCCGCCTCTCGGACCCACGGTCTAATTTATACACTGACAACGGTTTATGGAAATCGTTATAATGAACCGGATCATTAGGGCCCTCCGAAGTTTGGTCGGCGATAATGACTCGAATAAAATTATCTACGTCATTATATACGTCATTATTATATTTGAATTATGGTCCGATAATCCTAAACCGGTTTACACGGCCGCGTATATACATTTACGTTACCTATAAAACTAATCGGAATAATTGCCAATTACATTAGTTTACGAATGCAGTTTTGTAAAATTACCATTACAGACTTTAGCTACCCTTGTAACTTTTATTCATAGATTACAGATTTATTACCGAAGTTTGTCCTGGTAAATTGGTACTGAAGATGAAGGCTTGATACGCTCGACTACATCCCTCTAGTATATACTTTGAATTAAAATGTCGGCGCTTGGGAATAAAAGATGTAAATCGACGAAAACGAATCCCCCACGTACTCGAGATGTCTCGGCGTTCCTCCAATCACCATTCTCTTCTTACGTGGGCTTCGGTCTCTCATATAACTCAAAATTCGGTCCTCCCTAAGGTTTATTTCGAAATTCAGTTCTTCGAGTATTTAGGTAGTTTAATGAAAGTGATATATGACGAGGGGATTATTTAGACCGAACTAATCTATTCATCCCGGATAGGCGGCATAATTCAAATAAACAAGGTGTAGCGGCTAAAAATTGCGTATCGGGCGATTCTCACACGTGAATCGAGGAAGGGTGCCGCTGGGGGTTATCGAAATAAAATCGGGTTTCAATCAAAACCGGTGGTTTCAATTCGGGTACACTCTGGGCCAGAATTTAATACTTGGAAGTGTGCCCCGGGGGCGAGAGACTTTCGGTGAAAAAAAACACCCCGATTGTGGGCGGGTAATTTGAGCCGCGCCAATTCCCGGTTTCATTAGTCGGCGCCGAAGACAGTGGTGGGCCCAATTGATGTTTGCTTATATTAATTTGAAACTCGTCATCTCGGCGCCCGCCCGCGGCGGCCCCGCCGTATTATTACAATTCCATAATTGCTTTACGTTTTAATAAACCCGCCGAGCTGTTGACTTTATATCATTACGAGGGAAAACCCCAATACCTTCGGTGTAAGTACATAAGCGCGTCGCGTCTCTACCCGGCTTTCATTATTTCCACTGCTCTAGCGGTTATAACGTCCCCTCTCCGCCTAAATTAAAATACGGTATAATTTATACCGAGGTATTTATGCGTAAACCGAGACTACCGAAGCACTCGGTATTATTCGTCATATATCGCGGCGAACGACCTCTTGATCGGCATATTTCAGAATGGAAAACCCAATTCCCTACTGAAGAATTTCATAAGTAAAAAATTTCATATTGCGGCGGCAATGATGGGAGCATTGCGTATGACGGTCAAAACGGTACTTAACGAACCGAATGAGATCCGCAGTAGCATCGGAAAGGTACCCGTCGCACTCTTTCGCGTTTCAGTTTTCCGCCATCGTCACAGAAGAATGGAATGCGTGTTACTGGAAGCGTGACTAATATCGAGACGATATTACCGACGGAATTATTATTTAATCTAAGCGATATGGAAATAAAACTTCTTTTATATTCATTTGCGGGGTCTGTGTGCTACAGGAAACGCCACTCTTTCTGACGTCCATGGTGGAGCCCGTTGCTTCATTTCAATATAATGACAATGGGATGTAATAGCTGTGCCGTGGTTACCTATTTTATATAATACAGTACCAACTCGGTTTTTAATAAGAGTTTATGGATTTAATGGTAATTGTTAAGTACCCCACGATGGACGCCCAATTGAAACTTTATTGATAAACTACCAATTGATAAACTGGCTAGGTTAAGTGGCAAATAATTCTATTTAACGTTCTAATCCACGCTTCTTCAAATAGATTTTGTATCGCACAGATGGCGAGGAAACTACCTGATGTGCGTCTTAATATTTTATTTATTTTTACATATTCTTATATAAATTCCGTCCGGTCATAACAAATTCACAGATCAGAAATAATGGAAATACATTTTTAAATTTCAAGTTTATTCCAATATTTAATTTTTTAAAATTTTGCTCAACAATATCGAACTCATAATACAGAGTGGTCATGCATTAGAAACAAATAATTAAGGTTTTTTGATTTGTAAAAATGACAGACATGTTTAATCTCGCTGTACCATCGGATATAGCCTACGGCCATATAATATATGTACATGAGCCGCTAATAAGAAGGGCAGTTTCCTTCTGACGTTTGTGTTTACGCTGAAGATATATTTTTTACTAATTTTATAGAACACGCTGAAAGGTAATTTAAACAAGAGAACGAATCACTCTAGTCGGAGTTATTTATAACGATTTTAAATATTGTTTAGTTATTAGTTTGAGACAAATTTAAAAAGCAGATCGGATACACTGGGCGGGAATTAACTTTTAAATTCGAGGAGTCAAATTATGTACTAAAAGATAAAAATTATTATTATCGTTAAATAAACTACCGCATTCGCTATTGGAATTGATGAGAACGGAGGAAAACAGCTAATATAAGATTATTATTCAACATATATCGATAAATATTTTACGTTATTAGGGACAATGAAGATAACATCAAGATAACTAGGATGATGGAATCTTTGAGTATTTAAAAACAACATTTCAGTTTTTATGTTGAATTAAAGGAGATGGGAATATAATTAATACTATTAATTATTTGCCAATTATACTGTCTGTATAATTTTATGAAATACAACATAAAATAAACTTAGTATAAGTTTAAAATTATTTCATAATTAAAATATTATAAAAACATTATTTCTAGCGTCTGTCGAATTCACTAGAGTTGTTGCCCATTAATATTTTGTTGATACAACTTAGTGTGCACTATTATGCTCAGTTTAATCAATATAAATTTGCAATTGAATGGACATTCGGCCCATGACCGAAGAATTATCGTTACTGCTACATTCTGGCAATTACTCCTAATTGTTTGCAGCGGATCTTTTATTCTTGTTTCCATGTTTGCAATTTTGCCCGATTAAATAAATCAAGGGCTAGGGGGATTCAAGTCTTGTGCGGGGGAACAGAATTCGTTTTGAATTCAATTGAAGTACAAGGCTTCCTGTGAAAAAAAAACTGTCACACAATATGACATATAATCGTATGTTATTATTATTCAACACCAATTATTTAAAATATTTATTATATATATATATATATATATATATATATATATATATACAAAAGATAAATACTGATATCACGAATTAAGATAGTATTATAATTAGATGATAAGATATTTTCGTGAGGTACAATACGGATGAAGGAATTCAGGAAAACAGGAATAAGTCCAACAACGTTGTTTGAAACACTAATTTATTCGTGTACATTAAACAAATAACTATCGCTATATTTACATAAACGGCAAATATATATATATATATTTATATATGTATATTATTTATTTGTAAAACGGGTAAATTGTGACTGATACAAAAATGTTTAGTATGAAAACGGGGACACAACCGTACGTGAAATAACGTAACGGCGGATTTACAATGAATATTCTGATTACAATCTCTCTAGGGATTTTATATACCTATAAAAGCCTCATTAGAGTTCAACGGGGCAAAGCAAAAACCGAACATTGTTTTAACATCGTTGGTTCTGTAATTCTTAGAAGACATCTTTTTTTTTAAATACGGTAGAAGCTAAATTTTAGTCGCACAACTGTCGATCCCCATTCGGAAATCGTTTTCTCGGATCGATTTTTCCTACGCGACTATCTTTTTAAAATACCACATATTAAATCGAACACGACACTGACTCCTCTATATAATAATATTTGGTTACTACGCTCCATTATAAAACAATAACATTTCGAGTTCACTTATTAAATACTGTATTTACAAACATTTAAGTTATAATTAATTAAATATACAGTCCAATTTACAATTTCTAGGATGGTTCAGTTATATTTATAACGAATTTATTCTCTTTTTTTGACATATTTTTTTGTCTAATTTTAGCGCCTATGACGGGTTTTACGTATACATTTTAGAGAAGTAGCTTAGACGACAAATTGAATTAAATCGACGATACGAAGAACGCGTTTCATTCTATTAGTTCTCCACAATCGAGGAACCAGAAAACATTTTCTAACACATCTTTGGAAGAATTTATATGAAAGTTATCGACGACGGTTCCCTCCAAATTAAGTTTGTTCGGAGCCCTCGTCACCTAGGAAAATGTAATCACTCACTTTTAAGTTCCGCGACGCCCTATAACAAACGTTTATCCATATTCTTAAACCTAACAATTTTAGTAAAATTCACTTAAGTATTTTAATTCGGTAGTAAGGAAAAATTGACCTGTGTTCACATATGGCTACTAAGATATAAAATATAGATATAAAAGAAACGATTGGAGGACGATAATCAACAAATAATGTAGTCAAAATTACAGCTCACAACTTTATACTCCTCGCTCCATTTACAGACTAGATTTGTAAATAAAGATTAATTAACATTTTAAGCGAGCCATTACAGTTACCAATAAATTAGACGGAAGGTGGCATCCCCGAACGGGGAGAGAATTGGAATAGACGTACCGCCGGTTTTTAGAGCGCCCATTTTCTTTCCGTATCAAAGAACGAGGGGCAACTTTAGTCGTCATTCTAGTAGCTACCGATACGTGGTATCTTTTATAGGAAAGGAAGACAAAGCGTCTCGCGTACAGAATTTGTACCTACAATAACAGTACCTAAATTTCCGGGCGGAAATCAATCAACAATCGACGGGCGGAACTTCTAAGTTCGAGAGGGAACCGTCTTTTCTAGGAAAAATATTAAGCCGAGGTCTCGGTCCAGGTTAATAGACACATTATTCGAAAAGTTGAAAAGTACAGGTCAGTCCTTTCCGAGTCAGCACTGGGAGGAAAGGGAAAGGGAAATTTCGACCGCCGCCCCAGTCGGGGAATCTCGAGAGAACTGTTCGCCGAAGTGTCACACTAATTAGGTTCGATTTCCGGTCGATTCCCATCGGCGGGCCGTCCGTTTATAAAAATATTGCAGGCGTCCGGATTTTCGTTTCCGTTCGGCTGGGTGGCGGTCGACGCGTCCCTGGACGTAAACGGACTCGAAAACTGAGAATAAATAAGGGAGGTGGCGTTGTTTGTTAGGGCTGTGGGCGGGGGGGGGGGGCGAAATGGGAAACGCGGGGTGGGCACCACTTCGCGTGCTGGCCCCAATTAACCGAGCACTCCGAGGTCACGAGCCCGACAAAACTTCCAGATTAATAATAATCAAAATAATTATACGCCGACCGGCGTTCGTGCCCTGACACCGGCCGGGCCCCAACCGACCGGTGCTCGATTTTCGACCGCCGGCCGGATCGCTTTTCGGATGAGGCGAATTTTCGAATTTCGGCAGGAAAATTACGAAAACCGTTCGCATTTTTGTTACCGCTCGCGCCGGCTTTTATCCAATCGACGAGGGAAATATATATCGCGGTTTATTTTTTCAAAAGTTGCGTAATTTTCCTACCCGTATTCTCTACGCGGTATCTCTGAATATACGTCAAATTGACACTTAAGAAACGTCCTTCGAGACCTGCATTCGGTTTCCGCTGTACTGCATACAGTAGGGTCGTCTCGCGGCTCTTTAGGTATTTCGTAAAACGGTTATAATAATAAATCGCCGTATTTTAAAATAAACCCGGCGGATCGGTGAGGGGAGCCGGCGGTGTCGGGGTGCCCACCCCGGGGATACGTCGGGGCCGAAACGGAACCGGGGAGTTAATAGAAAAAGGCTTAGGTGATGTGGAGGCCCTTGGTGATGCTCTCGACGTGCTCCTTGGCCTTGAGCCTGAGGGCGGCTATGGAGGTGGTCCTGAGGTCGGGCGGCAGGTGCGGCGAGGGTGGGGCCGGGGGCGTGCCCGGGGGCGGCTTGGCGTCCGCGACCGGCGGCGTCAGGTAGCTGGGGTAGCCGGTCGGCGGGTGGGCTAGGAAGCCCGGCAGTGCGCTCAGGAGGGGAGGCGCCAGCCAAGGGTCGACCGGGAGCGAGAGCGACGGTCCGCCCACCCTACCCACGCCCTGCTGGTACTCGCTCAGACCCAGCCGGGCCGCCTCCATCTTCTCCTGCCGTCTCCACTTCGCTCGCCTGTTCTGGAACCACACCTGAAAAACACCAGTTCTCTATCAGTCCACAGAGTACTCGTTTTCATTCCTCGCTCGGAATACCCGTCCTGCCGTCGCCGAGACTTTCCAATATCGCTTCTAATATTTCACCGTTTCCACTCCTCTTTTCGATCCTGTGATTCCCATCAAAGGTCCTTCCTTAATGCCCCCCGCTACGTTTCACGACCTCGACGTACCTACCCGAGCGAGTCATAAAATACCGGTCCCGACAGTTCGATTCCCGTCGGTCACTATCTCTGACTATCGGCTGACCGCGTTAAATTTATCCGTTCCATTAACGATATTTGAACTTACTCTATTCTATCGCGTTAGACCATCGTTTCGTCGGCAACAATCACTACTTTAGTCTTCGCGTAGAAATCCGAAACGAAGCAAATCTGTTTCGAAAAGTCGGTCGGATTAAATAATCAGATGTCATAGCAAAAAGTCGGGGTTCCGGATTTTGGTCGAAAGGTTACTCGAAAACTGCGATATAAATATTTTACGTCGGTTCTGTATTGTAAGGAGAACGCGAATAAGGAAGTCCCTGATAACGGGAGGGCCTCCTTAGGTTATTCCGAGGGAAACGGCGAGTGAATCGAAACGACACGTATACTACTTGTTAATATTACGCGCCATGAAAACTTTAAAATACCGCGATGGTTATTCACGGTGTTTAAATAACGAAGAACGAATATGAAAAATAAATTAATTGAAACGTCAATTAATAAATAAAGATCGATTATATGACGCGAATTCAATGTTCAAACATTAAACGTAATGAAAATGTTACTGTTACCGTCTCAGTCGTCGTTTCGATATAACCGATTTGGCCACACTAAATTTCCGAAAGATAGAAATATTAGTCAAGGTTGATCCGGGTAACTGATAGACGAAAAGAGCGGACATTTATTTACAAGGCAAATATAAATTGTCGGTTGTACCAAGTGTCTTAGGAAGTTAAATATGTATAACCCGGACTCGGAATAATGAATGAGGGTTTTAATAAATTTAAAAGAAATATTAGGCGCGTCGACGGTAGTGGTGGGGAGGGGGTGCAATTTTAAAAAATGCTCGGCGAATAAACGTTAAGGAGCCGCCTCATACATTTTCATTTTTTCTCCCCCTTTATTCCGGCCTTCCCACGCGAAACTTTTCCCGCCTCGAATTATCGGCCGTTTGCGATTGCGCCGTTCGATTATCGCCGCGTTTTGTCCCAGGGCGGGGCGGTGAAGAGAAAAGAAAATAATCTTATTTGCGCGATGTCAATTCACCGTCAAAACAGAATTGGGATAATTCGTTTACAACTCGATTAAGGCCTTACGCCGTTACATCGACGTACAATAATGGGTTGTTGAAAAAAAAATTAAAAACGACTTCGTCCTAAAACGGGCTTCGACATATTCGTCGGGTCCGCTCCCCGGGAGATAATTTCCGCGTCAAACTGTCAAATATGATTTGGCCACTTCGTAGAATCGGGGAGTGGGCGACGGGTTTAATATCCAGGCCGGATCTGGAAATGACTTAACCTTATTTTATTTTTTGCCCTTCGAATTACCCGAAAACAAAGCGCCGGTAAGAGCCGTACGGGAAGCCCCGGAGGTGGGATGCGTATACCGGCGATATTAAATTTCCGAAGGAAACGAGATGTAAAGGAATCCTCTAGTCCGAATAGAAAAACCTAGTACCGAGAAGTAAGTCCGGATAATAACGATGACTTACGGGGGAATATTTGTTGTAAAAGCAAAATAAATTAAAGCGAGTCTCTAGCGATGACTCGGAATAAATAATAATTTCCTTTAAAATAATCAGACCCACGAATATATGCTTATATTGGCCGAGCATGTGCGGAATGGATGCTCCCCAGGCGACAAACCTACCGACGGAAGGTTATTGAAAGTAGCGATGAGCTTGAAAAAATAAACCACCGGGGAGATTAGAAGGACTATAAATTAAGAGTAACAGCACCGCGAGCCAATAGTGAAAATTACACGCAAAGGCCATCAGTTTATGCTAATTAAGCTGATTTTATAAAACCCTTTTAAAGGAAAATTGTTATCAATTCGAATTTTCCCATTATGTATAATTTTACCGTAGATTTCGTGTGTTTCTGTCTCCTCTCTCTGGTTTGGTGTTTTGCTAGACCGGTTTCGGCCGCTCGCCATCTTCAGTAGCGGTGTTAGTCAAGTTTGGCACTTTGGATGTTTTTCGGGCACCATCACTGCACTGTCACTGTCACTAGTACTGTGGTGGTTGTCTGTGTATATATATAAGTGTCTTGTTATTGTGTATTGTGTTGGAGGATGTGGTTTTTGTCTTGTTTATGTTGAGTGGGGTGTGGGATTTTAATGGGCTCAAGTCTATGTCGGATTGTCGGCCAAAAAGGGTGTGTGGGTGGTGGTGGTGGCGGTTGGGCGGGGCTTTTGATCAGTGGGTGATGATCTCTGCCGAAGCCGGTCTAGCAAGACACCAGCGAGAGGAGACAGAAACACACAAAATCTACGTTATTCCAACCCCTGGCAAGACCACAAAACAGGTATGTTAAACTAATTAAATATTACATTCCTTCAATTCGAGTTAAAATTAATTTAATTTGTTTTTAAATTTCCGAGAAAAGCTGGCAACATATCAGTTTCTCTAACGTTTTTATAAAATGTTATTATTAAAAATTAACTTGCCAGTAGGTAGGAATGGATCAAAAATGGTAATGAAGGGTGGGGAGCGGGCTTCGGGACAAATCGGGCAGGAGAGCAACCGGGATCCAATTTAAGCAATTAAACAGAGTGTGATAAACAGAACAATCATGAGAGCGTGACTAATTGATTCCGCTAATTACGGCTGAGCGTAGCGACAGAGAGTTGCCCATTTATTCGACCAATAATTATTTAGAAAACAAGCCCGTCCGTCCGATTTTAGCCCCCTAATTTAAATGCGTTAAATATGATACCCCGGCCTTTAGATGAATCTCGGTTTATAACCGAGCCCCCCGGGCCTCTTACAATTACTTTTCCAATCCTTTGTGCGGACGGCATTTCGGTTTAAATACCGCGTAGTCGCCCGGGAACCGAAATTGTTTTTCGATGGAAGACGCCCGTAAAAAAAAAACCGAAAAATGTAATTTCTCGTTTATATATTAAATACTTTTTTATTTTAAATTATTATTCGAGTTGACCGTATTCAATTATATTTATTTATTCAGGAATAAATAATTTCCAATTTTTCAGAGGAAAATTGAGAGTATCTACATTTAACCCTTTGAGCACCAATTCATTTGCAAAGGTTCCAATCGGTCAGTAAACCGCAAAAGACAAAAAAAACAGGAGTAGTTATTTGTTCGCTCAATACATACGTAGCTTTGGTTTCTTTAGTTGAGACTTCAAATTCAGAACTCACATGTATCCATCCACCTTTTTACATAAACTTCTTCTATTATTTGTCCGGTATATATATGTAAAATTTAAAAATATACATGTTATACGTCATTCGTAACTGGGGAAAACAAGTGCATAACGGGTGTCAGCTGCAAATGTAGCTAAGGAGTTGAGGACTAACATTTATAATCGCCCAGTAACGGGAGGATAAAGTAAGCATTATGACACTGACTGAATCCACAGCCTTGCTTCCATGGGCAACTAAATTAGCTCCATTGCAGGGCAGTCCCGCCCCCGGCTATAGCTACACTCCGCCCCCAGCATCCACTCCGCCCACCAAACTTTTCCTCCCGCCGTCGCCTTTACTTCACATTCTTCGGCCGCGGTCAACAGCCAAAATATCCCGAGACTGTTTCCACTCTATTACATTAGAATATAGATTCTATTATAGTAGAATCGAAAGCGTCACATTTTACACAAATAGGCTCGAAGATCCGGAGGCACACGCTAAATACGTCATTCTTCCTATTGCGGACTGAGAACACTTCAGACATTTATGTCAACTCAGTGCAATAAAAGGATATTAAAATTATTTTAAAAACAAATTTGCCAACATTAGTAATTCGAACGTCCATTTTTTTTTACTGGTGGCACCAGGGGCTTCCTCAAAGACCGGAATCGGCAAACTGTCGAGCTGCCGGTAGCTCGGGGGATATTTTTATTTTAGTCCTAAATAAAAACCTACCGACTACATTTTAAAATGTTTTCTTCTTTAAACGAATCCAATAGATTTATCAAACAACTTCCATTCCATCTTCGGTATCTCACCAGATATTGGATAGGGAACCAATGTTCTAGAGTATAAAACAGAGTCGATGTAAAGAGACGGGCCCAAGCCTGTAATGCGGGGCACGGTGTCCGGAAAATCCTCGAGTCGTCGATTTCACCCAACCCCACAGGAAAAGCGGAGGTTCGCCGAGTCTCTTCTCCGGCTTTTCAATTGAATAACGGGGACCGGGCAGGTGCCGACGACCGGCAACGAGAGAACGACGGAAATCCAGTTTCCGTCTGTTTTCTGGAACGGTATAAAATTAAACCGTATCCCGACAATCAGAGGGGTGATTTTTATTACCGATTCCCGGGATACCGAGGCCGAAACCGGTACTAAAAAATAAATGATCGAAGCAGCCCAAGTCGCAGCAGGAAATAATTTATTCTAATCAATATTAATTTCAAATTATACGAGGCATATTAATGCCAAGTATTTAACAAGGTAGGAAACCCTATGTAGAGATATTTTTGTGTTTTCCACGAGATACAGCTACAGCTAACCGTTTCGCAGTAAGTATAGCTATCTTAGTATTACACGAAAGAAAAGAATGTATATACAGTACATCAATTTACTGCAACAATTAATGATTGTGAAAGGTTTAAAATCCGCACGAAAATCCGGTTATTTGTCAAACGGATAGATGGGGTGCCCAACGAAGAGGGTCCACAAATCTGATCCCGAGGGAAGATAATTATCGACATAATCGATTATCGAGGCCCCGGGGATGTCGGTGGGGGTCCATCAGACCTATTAAAACTTGTTTGGGTCCTCCTTGGACCCTCCCGCGTCAATAACTAACACTAACACACATTATAACTCTATTACACAATGCCCTCTATTTTCACGCTCTCTACTACGCCCGCTTTAACCCGCCCGGTCCTATACATCCGTCCTCTCCAATGCAGGATAGTGGCCCCCGAATAACTCCAATACTGTCGTCGACATATTCTCGTGGCGTTCTAAAAAGTACGGAGGGCGAAAACGATTTTAAGTCTGAAATAATCTTTTAGAAAGGCTTCGGGTTGAAAGTTTGAACTCGTAGTCACATCTATAACTATGTCCGAACATTTTCCGGTGTATCTAAAGCGCAATAATTATTATTTCTAAACCTGACGTCTTTAATATTCTGGCCGATCAGATATAATTATGTTTCGCTATTTCCAAATTGACGTAACACTCTAGGCGTTGGCCTGAAATTTTCGCATTAAAATTATTAGACTTCCGCGGCCTAGACCGGGCGAAATTCGATTAAACGCGGACGCGGCTCGAAAAAGCGGCAAAGATGGTATTACATCCGTTTTGAAAATTCCCGTCAATGACATTTATACTTTAAAAATTACGAGAGGAATTTGAGGCCTCGATTAGAAGAGAAAGGCCCCGAAATTGTAAACTATAAGATTAAATGGGGTGGAGGAATGAGGAGGGATATAATTAAAACACACAGGCGGTTAGAGAGGATAACCGGTGTCTGAGAGGCTCCTAATCGCATTTGGGGGTTCAATTTGGGAGGAGAATTAGGGCGCGGGCTTGCATTAAATTAACAAACATTATTAAAGACGCACAGTATAAACACTCGGGGCTTAAGCTCATAGGCAACTCATTAAAGGAGTTGGAGACCGGGGGGGGGGAGGGGCCGCGCTAACCGCTTAATCAGAGAGAGGGCGGGGGCAGCTAATAACCCGGCAGAAATCAAGAAACCACACAACTTATCCAATTACTGGGTCTAGCTCGCCTTCCTCCTCACTCCCACCCACCTCCCTCTTACCGCCCCCTACAACACTCCGCCTCCATTCCGCCCTCACGACACGACCCGTTTTTAATACCGATACCCGCCCCTTACATTACGCTCGGATCTAATATTTCGGGATTTGTCCAAATTTATGTCCGCCCGACGATAAAACTTTAACGAGTATTTAGATTAAAATATGAATTCGAACACGCCCGACCCATATTATTGTGTACACAACGAACTACATATACATTTATATATGTATAAGGCGCTCGTTCCGCGGAGTTTATTGGCCGAAACTAGAATCGAGAACGAGTCTTCGACCGTACTTTGAAAGGTCAAAATTTAAATATCGGTTTCCAAGCTAATAGGAGAGGTGTCCCGTCCTTCAATCGGAGTCGACCGAAGGAACGACTTAATTAAAGTGAATTTGCGACTTGGTTACTTAAACAGATCCGGGAGTCTCAAGGTTTTTGCGACCGTAATCACCGCTCCGTTTCAAACTCGGACCGGTGAATATTTTGAGATTGAATTTAAAAGCGTGTTGAGAGCGGTGCGGAATGAACGCGTCCGAAGGATATATGTAAATGCCGAATGCTCCGCTGATTATTGTACCGACGTGTTCCGGGAATAGTCGCATTTATTTCGATTATGTTAGTGTCAATTCGCCGAAAGAACCGATAGATACCATTTTCTTAAACGGACTTCTCAAATTCAGTTAGCCCTTAGGTCTCCAGTATAATAAGTCTATGACATATCATATCATGTTTATTTATATGAAAAACGTCTATTCTTCTTTCGATTTTTTATAGCTCTCCCGTCTGATCGACATCCGTTAAATTCTTCACACATACCGCCTGGCGGCCGGTCTATTAAAATTAAGATCCGAACTAATTTATTTCTTCTTCGTCGTGGTAGCTCATGCCCCTCCGATTTCATTTTACCGATACAACATCGCGGAAAAAACGTATTTATATTTTTGCAAAAATATGATCCAACGAGTATATAATTCATTTACACAGACGACGACGTCGACGGCCACCTTTTCTACCAACCTAATACGGAATTAAAAAATATTGGGTTTTATATTCCCCGACTTTGTTCCCCCATAATTTCATCTGACCGCCACTTTCGGCCTTTATACCTCGTCTAAAAATCTCCCCCCCCCCTTCGCCATCGAAAAAAAATAAATTCGTAATCTGAAAACCATCGATCGGTACGGAGGCGACCGACTCCACCAAGGAGTAATCTAATACGGAGGAAATGGATTTTTAAACTGTCAAAGGGAAATTGTTTGAGTGGCGGTGTCAAAGCGAAATGGGTAGTGGCCGGAGCGAGGGGAGTTCGGTGTTGCCCGGTTTTTTAAATGACAAAACAGTCCCGCGGAGAGTGAGAGAGGGAGAGTGAGAGAGCCAACCCCCCTACCACAACCCAGAAATCTGACAACGCCGTTACTGTGGTTATTCGGTAATTGGCCGGCTCTAACCGGGTCGAAACCTCTTTTTTACCGATAAAATTGAGGCGTGAAATAAACCCAGTTGACGTTTAAAGACTGGTCGTCTATAGCCCCAGTTTGTAGCGTCGGAAAACCGGATGTATACCCAAACCGATTCTGGTATCGATCAACTAAGAATTTTTAATGCAGTCGGTATTCAAAGTGATCTCGACTGTGTTAGCTGAAATTCGTTGTCGTGTATAAATTAATTATATATATATTATAATATATATCATATTATATATATATATATATATATATATATATATATATATATATATATATCTGATGGGGTTCGCTAAATAAACGAAGTGGCGGAAGCATAGGTCAGGTAACGTAGAAATGCCCGCGGCGTAGGGCTAATGCTGTCACCGTCAGATCGTTATCTGGCAAAATGCCCCGAGTACCAGTCGGAGACCCTTCTCATCCCCGGGATGAAAAAAAGAAACGAACGTCTAGAATCTATGGCCTTATATAAATAACATCGTTATTCTATAGTAATTGTACAACCGAGCCGAAGGACGGTACCAGGCACGTGATGAAGGATGAAGCCCCGTGTATTACATTTAATACGGACGTTCCAAAATTATTTCGCGTCGATACAGGAATGTGCTGTTGGCCATCTTCTATTCGGGTGCCTGTAATTATTTAATCCACTATCTTTTCCATTTATCTAAATAAATGAATACGGAATTCGTAGTACCCTTTTCGCGTTCTGTCATAGTTTCGAACACCATACTTGTGATCTCACCTAAGTTTGGTTTTTTGTCAACCCGGTTTCGGCCGCTCGCTGTCTTCAGTAGGCTACTTATTTTGTTCTTTTCTCGCCGGTCATAACTGGGCTCATGTCTCTTGGGACTATTACTGGGTATTTACCCGATCCCGTATTTATTAGATGGCTCCGGGATATTTTTTAAGGAAATAATTGTGTAATTGGAGATTGGAGAATTCAATTCGAGAAGGAAAATGTCGAATATCCCGCAAATCGGTGGAAGCTTAACGAAAATCAGAAAGCGCAGGACCCGAATTGCGTTTATTAATTAATTTCGATAAATTATCCGCTTACGTGTCTAAATTAATTAAATACTTCCGTGACTAATGCACGAGGATGGGGCACCGGCCAAACGCGACAATTGGATTACGAATAATTCCCAGCGTTTAAAATTGCCTCTAATTTGCTTAACTACCGCGCTCAAAATTCTATAAACTGTTCAATTTGTTGGAATTGACGGAGGTTAAATCCCGAGCGGAATCGGAATATTCTGTTAGATGAATTTTGATTACTGTGAGAGAGAGAGAGAGAGAGAGAGAGAGAGAGAGAGAGAGAGAGAGAGAGAGAGATCAGTCACTTTTTCGATGGTATGCAAGACGCATTTTCGTTGTTCTCGCGAAAACAGGTCCACTGCCACGTTAGCGAAACATTTTTAAACGTCTTTTAATACTGAAAACAATTTGAAATTCCCACATAATGCCACACTAAAAACCCGCCTAATTTAATATCAACATTTTTTAAATATTGAAACAGTTTCATTTTGGTACATTTTACCTGGTTACACTCTTCAATTCTATGTTGCAACAAATACCACGCGCCTCTAAAAATGGAAATATGTTTTATCTCTTATTCAGTTACTAAACCTACGGACGAATTAATTATCCAAAAACCATAATTAATTTGACTAAAAAGAAAATAAAAGCGAATCGGTATTCGCCGCTCAACAAATACGACGCGGGACTGGACAATAAATATGAAATAGCTACCAACGAAAAATTTGAAAACAATATTCCGCGTCACTTTTTAAAATAATCGTTAATTTGGATTTAAGAAATTTGAATTATATTTATTTTATATCTTTGAACTACGTGTAAGTATATTTGCCTGTGTTATTATATATTCTTCAATTGTTGAAATTATGTCACTTTTTTTTGTGAAACACGAAAAATGTCCGTTCCGCATTGCCTTCTAAGGAAAATGGCCAAACAATGTCGAGTATATAATTTAGAAGGATAAATAATATTTTAATTTTCGGTTAATATAAACCGACCAAAATTTGTCGATAGGTGTGGAGGGGGGGCATATGTACTCGGCAGTCCTAAATAAACTCCTGGTAATGTGGGTAATCGGTTTTTGATGTCCGATACGGATTGTTCCTGGATGTTTGATCGGTGGGCAATCGACGTTATTAAATTTATTAGCGGCGGCGGGTGGCCGAGAGATATTGCTTCGGTAAATCTACCTTTACCCTACAATCGGCCAGCTTTATGTCAACGCCCCTCCCACTGCCGACTGCCGGCTCCATCCTTACGCGACATCAATCAGAAATTACCGCTAATAACTCCCGTTTACTCCCGTTTATTGGCACCGTCTCACTTTCCGGCCGATTCGATACCTTACGTATAAATTACGAATCCCCATACCCGACGGAAAAGAACAGATCTAAATCATAAATTTGGACTGTTGAGACCTCTTTTGAAAAGGACATCAAAACTTACAATAGCCAACAAACTGACAATATATAAAACTATACTAAAACCGACATGGGCATACGGAATAGAACTGTGGGGTTCCGCCAAGAAATCCAACATCGCTCGAATCCAAACATTCCAGTCGGAAGTCCTTCGTACCATCCTTAATGCTCCCCGGTATGTTTCTAACCGAACAATCCATAATGACCTCAACATACCGACAGTCGACGAAGTCGCAAAATCAGATCTTCCTTAAATTCCATTCCCGCCTCCCTCCACATCCAAATCCACTCGTTCGGTCCCTTTCCTCTTTTACCCACTCATTATCCCCTGCGCCGGCTTAAACGCCACTGGACCAGAGACTGTCTGTAGGCCGGATACAGGTCAAAGGTACCAGCACTGGATA
The DNA here is from genome assembly GCA_019843655.1 of Lethocerus indicus. Lineage (NCBI taxonomy): Eukaryota > Metazoa > Arthropoda > Insecta > Hemiptera > Belostomatidae > Lethocerus > Lethocerus indicus. Next base: position 24,795,793 of record JACDQD010000001.1, read on the forward strand.
GCGTCTTTACCGAGCGAAGCAAGACAAACAACCCAAACAAACCGCCATAGTACCTATAACTGATATTAGTTGATGGTACAATAAATAAAGTTAAAAAAAAATTACGTATTCGAACGAGGGTTATTCGAGGAATATAAACGTAAAGGGCATTTAATGTCCGCGGCAAGTAAATGGTAAACTATGTGAATAAATGTGGTTGAGTTATATATCGATAAATTCCTTTATTATTATGTATAAATTTCCTTTAAGACTTGCTGTTCTCAGTAGATCCTGAGAAAAAAATTCCTTCACAGACGTTTGCTTTATATTTCAGCTACCACAGACCAACAGTGGCTGTTATTGAATCGAAGGATAATATGCGTACTGAAATTTGAATTTAAAATTGTTTTAATTTTATGTAGTTTAATATTGGTAAAAGACTTTAGAATTAAGATTTGGCATTTTTGTAACCTTCGATGTTTTTGTAACTTTCGACGGGACTTGACGTCGTCCGCTGACGCCGAATAATGCGGCGCCGGCGTACGTCCGAAATTAACGGAGGCTAACGAGCGTAATTAATGCGGCCCTCGCACATGGAGGGGCGAAATGGGGTGGCTGGCCAAGAGTGCCGAGGAAATGAGAAATTACGCTATGAATGGAACCCGGGGATTGGCGGCCCCTAATTAGCACCAATGTTTAAAGCCCCCCCCTCCCAAATCGGCCAACTACAGCGCCATTTTAGCCGACAAATTCAAAACGTTGACCGTCAAACTAATTCCGTAGAGTATTTACAGGGATCTTTTCTTATTGCTCTAAAAATAGGGCTCGTTCCCCGATCCAAAGAGCGACTGTCCAAATGTAGAAATATGCGGTCAGCTACCGAAGATGATTGCTTGATAAATTTATTGGATTCGTTTAAAGAAGAAAAATCTTTAAATTGTAGCAGTTATGTTTTAATTTTCGACTAGCATAAAAATATCCCCGCCAGCTCAAGATCGACGGTTTATCGACCCCAGCTCTAGAAGAATGATGTTTAAGGTATCCGCCTATAGAGCAATACTGACGGAATGTCAGTAATTGTAATAATGTATGTAAATATAATCGGTTTTCAACCTTCGAGGTGGCCGACCTGATTTTCCTTCAATCGCAAATGTCAACTGACAACACGAGAGGAGCTCATGAATTTGATGTTTTCAGGGCTAATCGGAAGAAATAACTTTTCGATGGAAGGGAAAAATGAAATGTTCTTTTAAAACGATCCGTTCCTTTTCTTCCACGTCCTGGCATGTTGGAGGAGGTGTTTACACTAAGACGTTATTAGGAGTGAGCGACGTTTGGGACAGATAAGGCGGGACCTCTATCGGGATGCTTTTAGGGTAATAAGCGGTGGGCCTGGGACATGTGGGTCCTTATCTGGGACCAGTATCTCAGGGGGCTCTTTAAAAGCATCGTGTTTTTCAAATTATACGCGTGAGAGGTGGGCGGAGCTCGGGCCGCGTTAAGGCTTTGTTTGCCCTAATTACCGGTCTACGTTTGATCGGTTTCGGCTCCCATTGGGTCCTCGGTTACAAGCCGGTTCGAAAATTCAAAAGATATTATATCGGCGAGTATAAATTGCCGAATAAAATTTCCCTGCTACCAGGAAGTGATATAAATCCTAAGAATTATTGTATCGGGGGATTATTAAATAATAATAATTATTATTATATGATTATAATATAATGTATTATTATATTTATATTATATATTACTGACGGATGATATTGAAGAAGCTGAATAATCTTCATAGAGAGAGTGGAGACAGGAAAACGGCGAATATTGTCTAATATTCCCGACCCAATGCTGGAATACTATCTTCCGCTAATTCTTCGTCTTATGTACATTTTGGGCTTCTCGCCATCCTCAGTAGGACACCGCCGGAAGATTAATACGGCATTTAACCCGGCGGGACACCGAATAACCTTTAGGCGTAGAACGAATCACATATAATTATTATTATACCAGATGAAATATTTCCGCTGCTGGAACCGATGTTCCGGACTCCGCGTTAATTGTGTCGTCCGGTACCTGGTTTTCAATAATTTTCTTCCAATTCTTGAAATCCCCATGGTTACGAAAAAAAATTTGAACTCCGAACATCGTTTATAAGTTATTAGAAATGTCCCCGAATCGTCGTAGGACAATTTAACCAGTGGCCTAAGTCGGATTGCTGTTAGACCGAAGGCGAAAGACAGGAACTTTCTCAGAGGAGTGGAGGGGCCGTTTTGAATGTCGAGCTGTTACATAAGTAAGCCGAAGCTCGGTTCTGGAGCACCCTTTTTTCGGCGAACAGACGCCCGCTTAATGTACCGTGAATATGTCCCAGTTTGGGACCACCTGGGCCGCTCCCTCGGCTACATAAAAGGGACCGATTGATGGGCGCTATTTTAATCTCCGAAGCACGCATAACAATCCCAATCATATTTCAGCTCGTTTTTTTTCTTCAGTTCATTGTTAATTCCACGCCCGATCAGCATGTGTGAAAATTTTGTTTTCGACACATTCTGCCGACAGGTTCTTAGAAATTACTATCTCAATTATAAACGTCCCGTGGTGGGGCTGAAATATCCTAAATATTGACAAAGAATCATAAATTTTCTTTTTAAAAGTCCGTTTCTACTTGTATTTTATTAATAACTGGAAATTCGACCGTTAAGAAGATCTCTAAGAGCCTCGATCGAGGCTTTCATTCATCGCCATCGCGTCCCGTTTCATCGTCAGGCGACTAATAACATCACTAAATCCTTCCCGACTTCGTTTGAGTGGGGTGGGAGAGCTAAGCCCCAATTTTAATATCCGATTATGGGGGAAAAACGAAACACGCCAGCGGTCAGGGACTATCACCGGGCTTATTTAACTTTACATTCGTAATTTAGCGTTAAAAATACTTAACGATTCGATTAAAAACTGTTAGACAATCTCCTGCCTTTAATCGCCAACGGGATTACGTATTCGGAATGTATAATTTAATTCATTGCCTGTAGGCGCATATCCGAAACGTCGGAAGGAGGTCCGAGACACCCGAGAGGGCTCCAGAAATAAGGGTAAAAATCCTTCCAATTCTCTTGGAGCCCGCTCGTTTCTTACGGAAAATAAATTCGTACACGATCCTAAGCCGGTAAGAAGAGCTCAACTAACGCGTATGACCCCCCCCCGCCCAATGCTGTTATAGATATAGAATCGACGTTGTTTATTTTTTTTAAATGGTTAAGAACAACAAAAGTAAAATATCGAATAACAATAAGAAGGCGACGTAAGCCCAAGAACTACAGATTATTCGGCGTTACCCACCGTACCGGGTCGGGACTGAGAACCGGCGGCTAAACAAACTGGAAAAGAGGGGCTTTAGTGTTCAGTGGCCGGAGGGGGGGGGGCGAGATCAGAAAATGTAAACACCCCGGAGGTGAATGGATATCGTATTATCTGTCCGGGTGTGTTTCGCATAGTGCCGAGGGGACCGGGGACAATGGGGCTCGGGCCCGTCCTCCATTAGCGCTCATAACGCCCAATTTGTCCGCCCTCCCCGAGGGGGGACTTTAAACCTGCGCTCTGCTCCCGACAGCCGCTCGTTAACCGTAATTACTGCCCGACCGCAAGAGGCGCTCACTAAAAAAGGGAATCGGGGGAAAAATGAGAACCGGCCGGTGCCCCGTTGCGCTTCGTCCATATAGCCGTTGGTTCGCTCCCTTTTCTCCTCGCTCTAAGTTTCACTTTAACACTTCAACACGGACGTATCTTATGTGTAAATTTGACGTATACCCTGCAGATATGTACACCGCATAGGGTATTCAAAATGACGTTATTTCTGAAAAAAAATAAACTTCGATATATATTTCCCTCGTTAAATGGATGAAAGTAAGCCCAAGTCGTAAAAAATGCGAAAATTTTTTTTACCCATCGCGATGTCACCATGGGAGGCGTGCATTGTGTACATGTGTTCCTTAAACGAATATAAAATTAATTAACTATTTCGTTAATAATTATTAACATTTGCACATATCTCATCATGTGACGTTCCATTTTTTTCTAAAATATATTTTGGCCGCTGAGCGGTAATTTTAAGAAATACCAGGAGGCCGATGGGTAAATGATTATGAACTTATTTAACAATAATATTTTGTTTGGGGTATCTCACCGATTTACTAACGGGACTTTACTGTCGATTACTGGCGATAGGCCTCAGGACCAAACAATCGAGCGGCAGAGTTATTGGAAAGGCGGTAGTAGAATGTCGGTAAAATTACATTGTTCCGATAAATTAAAAACGTTCTAAATAATTGTTCTAATAATTTAACAACCGGCGAAGGTAAACTGTGTATAAAGAGAATAATGGGATCCGGGCTATGGCGGGAATTAACACCGCCCGCTAAGGTGGAGGCAGAAACTTGTTCTGATGAATTGCTACTTTCCCATCGCGGTACAAACCCACCGAGTTAGAGGCAACAGTGTTATTGGTACTATTTATTTATACATAGAATAGAAATATAAAAGATATTTCTTTTCCGAACAAGTTTTATACCGTGCTTATGGCCAAGTAAATGTTATTTGCAGTTATTTTCGGAAAATAGATTCTTAATGGGCAAATAAGTTTTTAATACTGATTTATATTTATACGCTATTTTCCTACCCACAACAATATTCGATGGAAGCGTTGTTGGGCAAACAAAATCGAGGATAAAAAAATTACCCGAAACAGAAAACCAATTTACCGGCCGCTTCTATTACATCTAATTAGAACGCTTGCGTAAGATAAAGTAGCCGGTTTTTTTTCAACGGGTGCAGATAGAGTAACCCGATTTGAAGAAAATAAAGAAATGTCGAAATCGTCGACAGGCACGCGGTCTCGTGCACGGCTGTTTCGAATTACAAAGGGCGCTCGGTCAGAAATGAATGGGCCCGACGTTTGACTATTACTCACACGAAAACGGGTACAACACACAAAAGTACTTACGACTTTTGGGCACCGGGTTTGATTTCATAAAATTATTGTCGGCAATTATACGCCGTTTCAACGTATTCGGTCGGGCGCATTAACTATCGAGATGGGAGGGGGGGGGGCTAACGATGAATGAAAAATACAGCAGTTTAAATTGTGGGGGCAGTGGTCGAAAAAAGGTAGAACGGCCGCGGGAATAAACAGAGCTCGAAACAACTTCGATTTCCTTCAATTGACGTTTTCAATTGTAATAAGGGATTTCGTGACTTTTCCTACTCCGGACTCGAATTTCTCCCGAACAAAATAAACTGAATTATATTGGAGAGTATGCAGACATGAGAATCCAGAATGGAGACTTAAAGACAAGCCTACAATGCTTTTCAACTGAATCCGGAATATCGAATTAAATTCAGGAATGTTTAGAAAGATTATTCGATCAAATTTGGGATATAGTTTTACACGGTGAAACGTTTATTTGAAACGATACCCGCGCTATAAAATACGAGTGTAATTATTACAATGAAATCAATTCCTCACTTTGTTTAGCGTTTGCGGAAGAACTGTACATCGGCCTATTCTGTTTTTCTGCCACTCCCGACATCCTCACATATTAGAACGGCCGCTATCCCCAATATCGTATTGCATTCGAGTAGTTGTCCGAGTAGTAATTATAAATTTCCATTATATATCATCATTAAATAAATCGAAGCAAACAATTATAAACGAAGGACTTAAATGCGAGTGAATATATAACGCTGTTAACCTGTAATCGAATTAAACCGGATCCATTTATTAAAATATTATTTATTTTTCATTTAATATCGTGTATATGATTGCGAATTCCGGCGCATATTTCCTAATACAGCGTAAGGTAATCTTAATACAGAAAAAACGACATGATCACGAGAGGTGATCAAATGAGACACTATTAAAGAAAATACTTTATCGATATTAGATTTGCAGTTTCTCAAGTTGTACTAAATGTTGCCGAGAGTTTCCATAAAAGAAGACAAAAATAAATTTTAAACGAGCGATAATAAAAACATTTTTTGAACGGTGATTGGTTTAAAATCTGGCTGCGCGAGCGGGAAAGGTAACCGAACCCGTAAAAACCCGAATCAGTTTCAATTTAAGACGACGGTTCCCCCAAGTCCCGAGGGTTTTTCAGAAACTAACAAGAAAGAACGGGATAATAAAGAAGTCATAAGGCGTGAAAAAAAGGTGTAACAGGAGACGAGGGCACCCCCGAATTAAGAGGGAACGAGGACCGAAACATTTTATGAAAGGAGCCGGTAATCCAATATGTCGGCCGTTCGCGCATTCCCCCGCCCAGAAACATATCGTCGTTCTTTCAGACCCACCGTACACCGGCTAGACAGCGGTAAAAAAACTTCCTGCGCTACTGAGAATGGCGAGTGGCGCTCTCAGAGGACACATTTCAAAGTATGACGTGAGTACTGAGGTAAATCACTATCACAATATACCAAGCTATCGACTGGGTCAGGTTCTCGAGTGAGCACCGGGCTTAAAAATTGGGCCCTAATCGATGAAGAACGCCGGGAAATGTTCTGATACGCTGTAAATCGGTCCATTCGGGGGCCGGAGAGGAGGTGTTGCAGGGATTCAATTAAATACACGTCACTGGGATTGGCGCGGCTAAGTCGGAAAGACGACAACGGCGGACCTGTAGGCTGGGGCGACCATTGCAACTCTCCAATTAGTGGATCCAACCGAGCCAGATATTGACATGCGCCAAACTGACAGCACGCCCCAGCTCCCCTACTTCAACTTTCCAGCCCGGTCCCCTATTACCCGGCAACCGAAATTTTCTCCGGAGCCTGCGCTATGTCAGTATACCCGACAAAAATCTCTAACCTTCCCTCTAGGCCGTAGTTTCTCGGCCGTTTTTTAACAGTGGCCCTCCTTCCGTCTCGTTTCGCCCCCTTATCGGTGAAAAGGTGAGTATGTAAACATCTCGAATTGTCACTAATTGGCTCCCGGTAAAATCGCGTAATGTTGCGGGAAGATTCGCCCTGCTGTTCCGGGACCCTGACGATGGAACCGGTAACAGTTCTGAAACTGAAAGGGCAAAACTCTTCCGACGTCCCGTGAAGCATTACTCGGGAATTTCTACACTGAGGCCGGCAGAAATTCCGATCTATTAAGCGAATCGACAAAGAGTGGGATTATAAGACAGAGGAGGGCACGGAGTAAGAGCTACCCCGGTGGACGGTAGAACCTTCCTAAAAGTACTTCTTTTTACTGCCATCTTATATTCTGTAAGAACCTCATTTTCGTTCCGCGACCGACCCCCCTCCCGGTCATTATTTTCATTTGTTGCCCCTGTTCGAAAGACGTGTGGCCCCTTACACACTCCGTTGTAGGCTAACCTGAATTCGCGATCGGAAAAATATTATACCTTCGTTCGTAAGACACTTAAAGGTGGATTGAATAACACCGGCTGTATTATTATACCCTTCGTTTCTTTTATTAGATTTAGATTTCCGATTTATATTTTTTTCCGTACATTCGCATCGAGTTCGATCGTTTCTTGTCCTAAGGAGCTGCTCTCCAAATACGGAAATATACGGTGAGCTACAGAATATACATTGAATGTCGTTTGATGTTTAAAAATATTTAAAATGCATTACGTAGGTTTTAATTTCGGACTAACATAAAAATAAAAATATTCTCGCGGACGAAAATAGAGCTAAAGCAAATAAACTACAGTAATGTACTTAAAATAAACGGGTTTAACGCGAATTTTTGTCGGTTTAGCGACGCAACTCAATCAACGATGTATTCAGGTTCGGTCGGGCTACATTATGGAATTTATTGGATTCCACAAAGGACGGGGGATTCGTCGAATAACGGGGGATTTTCGTAATACGGATCAACTTATACAGGACTCCGCGATTGCAAATAGGTTAAATAAAAAAGGGGCGGCCTGGGTGAGGGGCGGGGACGGGAGTAAACTCCCGGAGGGAAAGGAAAATAAATAGGGACAAAAGCGAGGAAATTTGCCCCCCCTGGGCGCAATATAGGGTGCCGTCCCCCCACTCTAATGGCGGTATTAGGTTGACTCCAAATTCCGCCGAATGATCAACCGGCGTAATAACTGGCTGGGGGAGGGCCCCCCTCAAAATACACAATCCACCGCCCCGCGATTTATTTCCCCGGCCTGTTCGGCCCCTACGCTGTATCGGCGCCCGGTAAAAAGAATTCCATCCGATTAGAGATTAATGTTTTTAACCCCCCCCCACCACACACGACACGACAGGAATTAAGAAAGGAGGCGTGGGTTAATAAATACGGATAGAAGTCATTTTATTTTGGAATACCTGTTCAGCGTCCCGCCAGCGTTTCGATGCCCCCACTTTTCCCGGCTGTACCGACAGGATGTTTCTTGGGACGGTGGCCTAGTTTAAAACCTAGGCAATAGGACCTTGCGGGCGCCCAAATAAATACTTCGAGTTTACAAAAAACAATATGTCGTTCGTATTCTACCTCGATTCTACCTTAAGCAGTCCGCTCCCCACACTTCCGCTGTATCTTTTTTTATTGCGGATCGATGCGATTTTCACCGAAACCGAGATGCCACGGTAGTGTCACGGAATCGAAAGTGTCACCAAAGTTTGAGGCTACCGGAACAAATATAACCCCGACATTAACACGCACAAAACCGATACGAGAGTCGAATTTTGTAATTGCATACGATTATCTTCCACCGCATTATTTTAATAAGCTACACGATAACATCGATAAAACGTATATTTCTCGCCGTTATTTCCGACCGTCAAATTAACCGCGGACCGAGCGAAACGAGCTCGAGGGCAATAATCGATTAAATAATTCTGTTCGAAAACATTTCGGCCAACCTCCCCGCTTCCTTTCAGCCGAGTGATTCTCGTTATTTCCAGGGATCTCCAACATAATTGTCCGAAGCACGTTTTCGTATATTTGGGGAGGGCATCGGCAAGTAAAAATACTCTGCCGAAATACGGCGCGGAATAAAAGGACCTTTAAAATGGTTACCGCGTTAAGATTAAAACGGCGGACTAATTAGCGCCCGAGCGGAGGAGAGGATCGGATCAAATAGCGGGCGACAAACAGAGTGGCATAATTAAAGTTAAGAAGAAGGGGCCGCCATATAAATGACAACGGGTTTTGTAATATAGGCTCCCCCCCCCCACCATGAGTTTTCCCACACGTGGACCTCCACCCCCGCCGCCTCCGAGGTAAGTAATAAGGGCCGTGTAAGGCCGCGTGGCACAAACAAACATACGGCGTGGGGGCTTTTACGAGTCTAAAATTAGCGAGCCGGGGGCGGCATCTCAATCACTCTCTAATTGTAGGCTGACAACTTCAGAGCTTTCTCCCCCTCCCGGTGACTCCCACCCACCTCCGCCCCACGATAAGCGACACAAGTCCCGGGGTAATTTCCAGGCTAACGGCGGTTATCATTATAATAATCGCGGCCTCTCCCCGGGGACGCCCCCACAAACGTAAACCCGAGACGTATAAGGCAAATACGGTACCGCGTTTCTCTTGTAATAACGATGTTGCGACTCTAGAAAGAGACAGTGCTGACTAGTCGGGAACATCTCTAATACGAACAATATTGAAATTAAAAAAACTATTCGACTTCTAAGATTGCAATACACGTATTGATCGCCCACCGGGGCCGTAGATCGAAGCAACCGGGCTTCGATATTTAATATGCTCTGAATATGCTTTATATTTAGAGCAAACCTTTCATACCCGCCGACCTGAAGAGAGAATTAACTAAAAAGAACGTGAAACCGATACGCCACCGAAGTGAAACTTCATGAGTTTTTATATTGGCGATTTTATCGAATTATTACATTAATAACGATTGACACGGGCAATTAAAGGAAACGTTGAAGGTTACAAACGTAGTACTTAGAAAATGCCGAATTCAATTTTAAGGCTTTAAAAAAGCGATTTAAAATTATCGAATGAAATACCATCAAATTTTACACAACTTTGTTGAAAATTAAAATTTCAGTACGCATTATCTGCGGTAGCTAAAATATAAAACAAATATCTGGGAAGTAATTTTTTCTAATGATCTACCGAAAATAGCTTCAATTGTGGTACTAAATCTTGTAGTTGACATGTTTTTATAACTAGTTAGCCCAGTAAGAAAAAGTTTGTTCCGAAAAATCGATCGACGGTTCAGCTCGATTTTGAGCGAAATCGACGTTCAAATCGCCGACGTCGAATCATCGGTAAAATCCGCCATTCTTTTTAACAAGCATTATTGAAATAAACGTGATGTGTGTCCCGCATTTTTGGCTCGGTTCGGGCATTGTTGCAAAAAAGTTTTCGCTTTCTTTTGTCGCTTGCAGATTGTTGGTGCAAAAGAGAAGTTTCACTTCAAAAATATTTACCGAAATTTACCGAAATAATCCCGGTAATTCGTTATCGTAGGCGTACAAATCCCGGAATAGAGAAAAAAGTAATCCCCAGTCCGAACGTAAGAGGCGAACGTTCCTGTAAAAGGAGAAAATGGAGGGTTTTTCGGGCCTCGAGCGGGAGGAAAAGGGAGCCCGACGGTGGAAAAGCATAAACGGGGCGAATTTGGTGGGAAAGCCCAGGTGGCTAGAGCTATCATCCATCAGTCAGAGTTAGACACTTCGTTTAACCCTCTCCGAGTTAACCGGAACCAATTCTTAGCCGCTAATCTGTTACACTTTCCCGGGGCCGGTACTAATTCAAAGCTCCAGTTTCCAATTTTCACTTTCCCCAACTGTCGAGTACTCCGTACGTTTTCTCATAGTAACAGTGAAGTGACGGTGCAGGCAATATTTCCTTCGAAACTATTCTTAGTAAAACAACTTACTCGGGAATACTACTACATTTTATAACAAAACCGATAGAAATACGATACTAATAAAGTGTTTTCTCCAGTCATTTTCTCCTATCTATAAATTTCCAATACAGAAAAATTGATAAGTAGAGCAATAAACACATCTGTAGTTATATCTGTCTCAATGTTGTCCCTTTTGTAATTGTGTGAAAACGAGGTTCGTGGCGAAATGTGTAATAATATGCGCGGTGTTAAATAACGCGCGGAAAACACATACAGAATAATTTAATAATGGGATACGATTTAATTAGAATACACCGTAGAGCCCGGCGGTCGCCCAAATCGGATAATTAACCGGTATCCGAACTCTTTGTTTATAATTGGTGAAATAACACGATGATATGCCGAACTGTCCGGAATAAACGAAAAAATAAAATGTAGCCCTGTGTAGTGTTGAATAGGGAACATCCTTTGGGCATACACCGGGTTGTTCGGATTAGGGGAGAACGCTGGGGTAAGCGGTCCCCCTCGCTACATAAAAGATCCATTAGCGGTCCCCCCCTACCCCTCCTCCGAAAATTTGTACCCGGCATGTCGGCTCCCATCCACCGGTTATGTCTAAAGGATTTCGTCGAAAAAAAAGTACGGTCGCTAAGGTCGAAAGATGAACATGCCCGAGACCGTTAACGTGCTAACGCCTTAAAGATAGGGGTTCAATTCCCGGCGGAGGATTCAATAAATCGGAAATCATACAGCAATACAATCGGAACATTAAGAATTCGGTTAAAGGGACCCTCCTTGCTCCCCGTAATGTTCGATTTGCTCGGAAACGGTGTAGCATAGCTAAGGAAGTTTCGCCGGAGCAAAACTTTCACTGGCGCCGACCAAATATTCCTATTCCATGCCTCGTTTCATCGCATCCGTTCCATCCTTTCGTTAAATTTACGAGTCCTACAATTAGTACTGTGGAAAGAAAAAAAAATCGACCGGGATACGATAGAGGCTTGTAAAATTGTTTACTTAGTGTTTATTCGTTGTATTGTAAGTCGACGGATCTACAAAAATTGGTCTTTCGCTGATAAATTATCCGGTTTCCAATTTCGACCGCTTCCTCCAGTTCGAACGGAGAACGGGCGAAGATATGTAGGCTCGAGCTTGTAGAGCTTCGAATGTGATAAGGAGTATTACTTTTTGTTGGTAGGTAGTAAGGGGCCGGGGATGAATGATGTAAGTGGGAGAGGGACGGGGACGGGAGAGCATGCGCGCTCAGTTAACTCGATTACCCGTCAGGATCGAATCGGGGCCTCGAGCGCTGATGAAGCGACAATTTATTACACTTCACCACTAATGAAATTAACAGTCAATTTGTCCCCGTTATTAATCGAAAGTTTTAATTACGGCTTTTATTATGGGAGCGTAACGAAGCGTAATTGGGGTGAATTCGGGGGAGGGTGGTGTTTACAGAGGGATGAGGCGTCGTGAGAGTGGGAGGGGGGGCATTAGGTTTATCGCCACTATCAATTAATAACTAATTCCCGTCTAATACGGGCGCTTTGATCGGAACGGGCACCGATAAATGTTATAATTAGGGGTTGCTTGTAGCTGGTGTGGGCCGGGAGGGTTTGAACTGGGAGCCGGGTCTCCCCCCCCCCCCCGCGCCCCTTTAACCCGTTAGATACAGTTTACCTTCGCGATACAATTACCTCGGCCCGGTTTCGGGCAATTACGGAATCACGGAATACGGTAACAGGTGCCTAGAGAAATAGACGCTCCCGGGGCCCCTATAATTGAACTAATCCACGTTTACCCGTCGATCCCAATCCTTCTCATTAATTACCCCACTCGCTAAATCTACCCCCCAGCTATCACTCCCGACCGCCTCTTCACCTCTCCTCCCAATTTTCCCGACTAAAACCTCCAGCCCTAAAATTGGTCTTCTCGAAACGTCATTAAAGCTTGGAAAGCTACTAAGTGAAACGTTTTGTATTCTAGGTTCTAAATATTGAATTACCTCTTTAATCGGATTTTAAGATTTTACCGACAACATCGAGCGTTAAAAATAAATGACGGGCGAGGTAGAATATCGAAATAATCGCGAGGAAATACAACTGTTTAAACAGAAAACATCGCTAATGAACTTTAACGCCAGCGATACATCGGATAATAAATGAAAGGACACGAACCCCGAGACCGGCTATGATACACAATCTCAACATCCCAATAGAGTGTACCAAAATTGCTGGAGACGTAACATCGGGAGACGAGTTTATTATAATAATATAATTCAATAAAATGTCGGTAGTGAAAGAAAACATTTCAAACGACACACTTCTCGCTATATAGTTATCGCTCGCAAATTGTTACACCTAGCTTTTACTGTCTCCACAGCTTAGTAAATATATTTCGAATAAAGGGGTGTAAGGAAAGGGACGGAAAGCGCCATGCCAAGATTCGATACAAGTTCCGTCGGAGCGAATATAATTTTTTCAGAATACCCTCACGGAATGTTTCCGACAGTGAGGGCCGGGAAAAAGGGGGGCGGGGGAGGGTCAACTGGGAGAGAGCAAAGACGCCTAATCGAAAACCGTCCGTCCGTAAAGTGTAGCGTCGAGGAGGGGATGCCGAACAAGAGAGGAAAGGAGGCATAACGATAATTGTGGTGAGGGGATTGGGGGCCAGGGGCGTCGGAGCGTTTAATTAAGTGGTTTTGGCCGGGATAAAAACAAGGCGGTGGGGTAAATGTGAGAAATAGCAGTTGTTCCTCGGTAATAGCGTTTGCCCCCCCCCCTCAGCATCCCAACCACGACAAATGTAAGAATAGCAATCGCTCAACCGTACAATTGTTTTATACGGTTCCTGAGGGGTCCCGAGGGGGCTAATAGTCCCTATCCAGATAACCGGCGACACCTTTACGCTCACCTCTATTTATCCACTCCGGTTTCCCTTCTTTAATTCAACGAGAGCGGTGTTGTTTTAGACCGGTGAGAGAAAGCGATCGTCCCCCGGCGGGCCGACCGCTATTTCCCATCGCGCGTTGAGCTTAATTTAAAAAAAAAAATCGTCGAATCGAGCTATCTCCGCAGACTTCCATTCGAGACGGTTCTACTTTCCGGGAAGTGGTTTTTAAAGGTTTTAACGCCTTCGCGAGGATTCTCCGATAGTGCCTCTTCGAGGCGGGACGGAAAGCAGTTTTCTTGGAAACTGAGAAAAGTATTCCTAACGAATTAAACATAATTTAGTTCAATCGCCGGCCAGTATTAACAGGAAAAATATTACACGAGCCACCCGAGAAAGCACAAAAGAAGTAGTAGAATTTTGTCACGGATGAATCGCGATTAATTTTTTCCAACATTTTCGGGTTTGGAGACTTTCTGTCTGTTTTTTGTTCCATTTCTATCCAACAATAATGTTTCTACAGGGTGCTATTTCCGCCGTTTCTACCCTCCGCCAGAGTAAATCACTCCTCCATCTTATGATACCCGGGAGTAATTCGGCGAAGCAATTTCGTGCCGGGTTGTCCTCTATCGGGAGTAATTACCGCTCGGTAATTGCCGGCCTTAGCATCTGTCGGATCACAAAGCGTTGTCCGATCGCAAATAGATATGATTCAATATCGAAGGAGACATAGAGCGGGCTGAGAAACCGGATAGGATGTCCGGAAACTGGAATTGTCCGTGGTGCCTAACGGCGTTCTATATATCAAAAACCGAACGCTACTGTCGATAAAACGTTTGGGAAAGAATTGGATATGTCAAAACCGGGCGTCTCTTTATGATGTATCCTTAAGAAAAGCGGGGGCGTATTTTCGAAAGAGATTGTGAAAATAAATACGTCGAATTTCATTAAACGAAGCCGAATTTCCTTACTGTCGATCTTATCACCGTTCGGTAGTGTTCTTCAAGTTCTGTAGCGAGGGCGTATAAGCATCCTGTCAGGACTGTAGCCGGTCTTAAGATTAAATAGCCGAGGGGAAAATAGATATTTCAGAAATCAATTGCCTTTTCTAACCAACGTATATATAAAAACTACTCGCACCAAACTAGCGCCTTAATCCAGACTATCTCGCTATTTCTTTATCGCATTTCCGATTTTATTGGCATTTCGGTTATTTCGAACCGTTCCGAGCGACGCCGATAATACGGCCGGGCTGCCGTTTAATCGACCGCAGCAATTAATAAAGCCGCTCGTTACACGGGCCCCACACGGCTAACAAAATATTCGTGGCGATAATTAAGGCCACGAAATGCCCAATTTGAAATTGATTAGAACGTCCGAGCCAGAAGTCGGCCGGACACGCTAATTTTCACGCGCGGTGGAAAAATAATACTCGTTTTCCCCGCCGGGAGCTTTAAAATATTAACAATCGCACTCGGCAAGCGGAAGATTTTTAAAGGACATTATTCCGATTAAACAACACCTTTTTAACGGCACGAATATTCCGTCCAACGTTTTTCCAATTATCGTTAACATACCTCGATATAATACGGACTCCTCACACCCGACTCAAAGGATCGACTTAAACAGAAAATTAGGACTACTAAGTTCTGAAACGGACATCCAAATTAGACAACAAACTTACAATTTACAAAAAGCGGAAATCAAAGCGATCGATCGGAAAAGAGCGCCTATTTACCGATACGGGGTTTATATACGGGGTTGAAAACTGTTATTGGGGGAGGGGGGGAAGTCAAAGGGCGACCTCCCTCGTGCACAATAACTTGTTACACCCACTTCACCAACAGCTGTCCAATTTGGCCATCGCCCTTATGTAGAAATTCAACTCTTGGTTGTGTGTTGGGAAGGGGGGGGGGTGTGGATACAAACAACCCGCCGCGCCTCTCGGCCATTTAGACGGGCTGATAATCGAGATCACCCCAACATTGCCGATAGAAAACTTTTTGCCATATACCTCCCCCTCCACCCGGACCACTATCGGTCCTCGAAAAGGTGCCGAGATACGATCATTACGGCCTGCCTAACGGCGGAATAATATCCGGACATAATATGGGAGTTGATACTGGAACCTAGATCTACCTCCTGCCAGTACGGAAAGGGATGTGCCGAAGGGTTCTCTTTCAAAATGAAGACAGTACTGTCGCCATAGCAAAATTCGTCCCCTAGCTAGACCGGTGTATGTTTCTTTGGAATATGCAATTGTTATATTACCGTATTTAAATTTAAATATTCGACGTATATATGAAAATAATTTTCTTGTTTGGGCATCGCGGTCCACAAAAATTCCGTCAGTTACGAATTAAAACCAGTACAAACGGGGCAACTAGTCTGAATGCTACTGACGATGTTGTAAAGTGGACGAGTGGATATATTTACTTACACCGAAATTAATATTCGGTATAAAATAGGAAAAAACTGTACCGTCGACGCGCACGTTATTTCTGCTTATGACATTTAGTAGACGGTAACGTTTTCTAATTACTTCCTTGAAAACGTTCGAGGGATACAATTCAATTAAGACTTTGAATTAATTTGTTGCGGGGCCCTCCCAGTGGTACTGCCCGCGGGCAAACGGCCGGCTTGTAGGGGGACGCGCTCCTAAGGGGGGCATCCTTAACGAATAATGAAAAATGAATTGATTTCCGAATCGTATTTGTGTCCACGATTTAATAATATGCAATAATGTTTAGAATTATGTATACGAATACGTATAGGTGCTTACGTACCGTAACATCTGCCTACCGACTATTTTCCCTCATCCGACAACATAAGTGGCGATTTAATTGAACAAAAATAGGCAACATTATTATGAAATCTAATGACGGTGGGGGGGGGGGGTGACACGGAAAAGAAGGCTGAAGTTTAAGGGAGTTTAAAGTACAGCGGGAAGCTCTCAGGTCGCAAAGTGGCATTTTACATATTTTTAGATTTAGACTAGAAATATCGGGAGTTTTGACAACGCGGTATATCAATGCCGGTTGTGTAAACGTTTAATTAGAAATATCGGCCGTCGATCGGGCGGTAGATCCTGAGAGAAGATATTTAAAAAAAGAATAAGAGTTCTCCGCCGCTAAAGATAATTTGGGGATTGGGGTCGGAGGTCGGAGGGCCCCTCGGGCGCAAAGGTTTATTTGCGAACAACGAGCGGTCCTATAGAAGGGAATTGGCCAAATTGGATTGCCGCTCTTGAATTGGCCGTAACAAGTTATTGTGAGTGTGCCGGCCGCGTCTCCACCAATCATAACGGGGTATTTGACTTTCAAATTCGCGGTCGGTCGCCGCAGCTATTGGACAATTCCCTTTTCCCCATACAACGCAAATCAGGGTGCCATTGTGACCGCCGACGGGGGAGATATAACGAGCCCGAACCCGCGGCCACTTCCAACATTCAATTTCCGGTGTTCGCGTCGGATTGGACGCGTTTTATCGCTCGCTCCGCCCACCTTAATGCCGTCCGTAACGCGATTTCGGATCTTCCTTCCGTACAGAAACCGCCTCCGGTATCGTCCTTTGTCCCTCGAATTTCGGCCATTTAAAAAAAAAACGCAGCTCGTTCCTTTTATATACTTTTCTCATAAAATATTAAATCGGGAAGACAATCGGATCTTGCGTCGTGATCGAACGATCGGAAAATTCCGGACGGAAATAAATAATATATAAAGTGTATTTAAAGTAGGGTGGACCCATTTTTGCGGCGACCCTTCGAAAGGAGCCTCTACCTGGGCATTGTGAGGTGCGCGCGTTCATGAATACTGTATGAGGGACGGTGCGCGCGCGGAATCTGTTCCCAACCCATTTCGGGTCGTTATCCGCTCTGGATGCTCTACCGACTATCGGCGTTCCAAGTTACGAGCGGTAAAAAGAAAATCCCCCCCCCCCCAAGTTACTAGTTTTTCTTAAGAATTCGGACTACAAATAGCCATCCCCTATTTCTAAATACCATGTGTAATATGCGACCCATATGCGACTATAAATAATCGGCCTAAACCGTAAATTTGGATCGTTAATGCCATTACTAGAAAGGAAATAAAAATTGACCTTAACTCACAATATACGAGGCAATATTGAAACCGACACGGACATGCCGCATAGCACTACAGGGTTCCACAAAGACAACCCACGCCGCTCGCATCCGCAGATTCCTATCAAACGTCCTTCGAACCGTCCTTAATTCTCCCCGATATGTTTCAAACCACACCACTCACGGTGACTTAATAAAGTCCCGGTTACTAAAGGTTCATTACCGCCTCACTCCTCTGTCACCCATCCATTATCCCAAACGGCGCCTTAAAGGCACTAGCCTAGAGATTTTCTGTAGCCCGAATACAAGTCAAAAGTGCCATCACTGGGCGGCTTCTTTATCGAATATAAAAGCCGAAAATCGAAAATAAGAAAACCAGGAATTATACTAATCACTTTTTGTTGATTGCACAATAAATAAAAAATAAAAGACAATATTTCTAAATCTGAACGTCTGAACTAAAATTATTTACGGTAGCGATATTATGCGGGGCTAATATTTTATTAACTTTACAATCGGATATATCTTAACTCATCTGTTCTTTAATGACTGGGAACAGTATAAACCGAATAAAATATCGAATATTTTGGCACGACTAGACATTTGCTGTTTTGACTAAGCCGGACAAAACATTGCAAAGTTACTGCTGTGTGAAGCTTTTAGTTAGAACTTTATTGCGGTCGGAAATTGCGACTACTTGTTTTCGCGACAGAAGCCAGAATTCTAGTGAAGACCCCGGATCGCAAAAGTGACATACGTTTCTTCTTTGTCGTCCGATTTTGCACGAGCAAAATTCCGGTTACAAAGAAGCGCCTGAGAGCAGCCTTTCCTAATATCTCGGAAGGCCGCGAAATTAATCCGTTATCCAGGCCTGTTTTGTTTTTTTCGAAGAAATATACCTGTTTCTATTGCACAATATCCTGGATAAACGACAGGAACGTTTCGGCTTGTAAAAGCCTCGCGATATGAAACAATGTCGAATCTGCAAGCGGGGTCGAGGCTGTGCCAAACTTCATAATTTACACCTCGCCCTGCATTCGGTCTCTCGCTTAACTCGGACGGTGGAAAAAGAAGAAAAGGGCATTAAATAACCGGCGCGATGCGACCGGTCGGGGATAATGAAATGCAGACCCGTCAGACTTCCAGCATTCCTTATAAGTGACAGTTGGACATAATTAATTATGAATGCGCATTTTTTTGGTCTCGTCTAGTTTAACAATTCGAAAACCGACAGCCGTCCTGAGAACGGTCTATTTTTATAGATTTGTATATAGTTATGCTCTTTTTAATCAGTAACGCGTTAAGGTGCGCCAGTGGGCGGAGATTTAAAATAAGAAGGGGCGAGTGAATTTCGAATATACAAACTGTACATCCATGTCCCTGGTGCCTTTAGAATTCGTTACCAATTTGAAATTAGTACGTTACTCGCTCTTGGTTACTGCCTCTTAAATTGCTGCAAAACGAGAGTTCGACTGCGCCCCCTATTCCGATATTTCAACTAGGCAAAATTACATAGGCCAGTGATAGAAATCTCTCCCATATCCAAATCAGACCGGTCGAGGAATTAAAGATAGTGAATCTCCGTCCAATAGCGAACATATTCAATATTCGTTCGGAATAGCTGTTATTTTGTCTTTAAGCGTTTGGAACACCGTGATTTTCTTTTCGGTCACCTCTTGCCGGTTTGGTCTTTTGCCAAGTCACCAAGAGGTAAAAAATTCGAAATTCTACAACGCGTTTGTATTTCCTCCGTTCCAGGCTGCCAATCCTCTTTTCCCGGCCTTGAAAAGAAGCGAGAACTGCGATCTCTGAAGGGGATCCCGGCAGGAGTTGGAGGCTAATTAAAAGCCGCCCTGTCTATGTTCACCGGTCTTAGTAGGGCCGGAGCACGCCAATCCGAAAACCCTCGCCCCTTAATCGTGGGCATTATTTTCTCGGGGGGACGATTTTTTACCCGGATTTTCCGTGCGCTCCGGCAATAGGCGGATAGGGCCTAATTTTATTTATAGAAGCGTTTCCGGATATATATGCGGCCGTTCGGACGAGGGCTATAAATTAAGAATTGAAATTTGTCGTCCGGGAAGGTCCTTGGGCCATTCTCACGCCGCCGAATAAACGGGAGCACCGTTTTAAAAACAAAAATATGACCGTGCCGTACTCTAAACGAAGCTAGTTGTCGTTGAAAGTTTTGCTCCGGAATTCTTAAAAATTGTTCGAGCCCACTTCGGTTTCAACGGCCTCAAATGACCGGCAGGAAATTCTGAACCTTAGAGATGAATCATCGCGATAAAAATTCTGTAGCCGATAAATTAAATTTCCGATAGAAGTTCTCGAAACAAGCCGGCCGTAATCGAAACTTCCGGAACAATCGGCCCGAAATCGCATTCTTCGAGCGGAATAAATAAAAAGGCGGATTAAAGGTGTAAACGACGCTACGAAAAGAGCTATTCGGATGGAGTAGACCGAAAAAAAGCTATCAGATCGAATACCTTTTGGGTGTACCGGCGATTATCGAAAGCTCACGGATTTCGTTTTATAAAGGGAGAAATTAAGGTTAATGCTCGGGAAGAATGTAAGCCGGAGTGGGGCCAAAAGGAATCGGTAGTTCCAATCCTCGGACGGGTTGAATTTTAAACCTTCAGTCGGCCGAATCGCGGTTGCATTTAGATTAAGTTTTTCCGTTTTCTGGCCCAGATGTAACCGACAGAGTATAAATTCTGAATAATTCCTGGCCGAGAAAACGGACAGGACTCGATCCCCGATTCTTATCTCCTTCGGGCTTTACTAATGGATGCCCAATCATCGACTACCTAACCGCTCCTAACCACCTCCCGAAAACCCGGCTGACGGGTAAATTCTTTTGTTTCCATTTTTGAATAAATACAAATTTTATTTCGGTCAAATTCGAGCATAAAATAATACAAATAACAGCGATCCTACCGGAAGCCGGTTAGTGACAATTAGAGTTCCGGTCGCAGAAACCTTCGCTCATATCAATATATAATTCGTTGTAACAAATTTTTATCGCCATATCAACGAAGAATACGGAAGTCGTGGTTGAAATTAAAAATCAAAATAATAATCAGAAAGCGATACTACAACCCCCATAATTAGAACAATTTATTTACGATATTTTTGTTGTTGAACACACGATGCAAAACTTTTATATCCAAATTCCTTCCTTTATGTTCAAATTTGGATTCTTTCAGCATTACGCTTGCCGAACTAGATTCGATTAACTTTTAATGGAGTTCATTTTCGTAAACAATGATACAGAAGCGTATATTGTGGAAAAGAGCGAGTGCTAGTATTGTGAAAGGGTTTATAGTTTACGGGATGCTGACCTGGACCCGAACTTCCGGTAGGTTGACTTTCATGGCGAGCTCCTCCCTGCTGTAGACGTCCGGGTAGTGGGACTTCTCGAACGCCCTCTCCAGTTCGTGTAGCTGGTAGGTGGTGAAGGTGGTCCTGTTGCGCCTGTGCTTCTTCTTGTCGGGTCCGGGCGGACCTCCCGCCGAGCCGCCGTTCTCCTCCTCGGCCGTCTCCTCGCACCGGCCCAGCCCTGAGACGGCCCCCTCGCTCGAGTTGCAGCTGTTCTCCCCTCCTGAAACCGGCCAACTCTTTCACCACTGAAGAGAACAAGTTTGTCGCTATTACAGACGCTAACACTTAATCGGTCCATCGGCGCGTGAGAAACGTCCCTACACCTAGCGTTAATGCCTCGCTCTATCTCCGAAAGTAAACGACGGGATTTACTACCCAAGTTATTAGCGATACGAATGGTGCGCCACCGATGGGTGAGGGGCTTCTATACCGCTACCGGGAGACATGACGCTCCTAAATCGATTTATAGAGCGGGTGTTGACACGGAAATACACGCTCGTAAACGTATTTTATTTATATAAATATTTTGTACGCGTTATTTATATGCGGGGCAATAAATTGTGCTGATGCAGATATGCGCGGTTTCGTGATCGGACGGAGCGCTTATTTCTCCGGTCACTGCGCCTAACTTATGACTAACTTATGAACTAGGATCCATGGCAGAGTCAGGTTTTTAAGATCCGGGCAAAGACCCTGAACAGAGAATGAACTAAAGAAAAAACTGTATCACCGAAGTCGGACTATGGCGAGAAGCAGAAACCGGGATGCGAGAAAATCAAAACCGCGTTTGGAAATATACAAAGCGCGTATTTCTGGTATATCGTATATTTTTTAACCGAAATTCTGCGCGTGATTAATCGCGCATTGTCGATGCTTTGGTATTCGAATGAACAACATTGTTCAACAGTCATTGTCTGCTAACGCTTGATCTGTCGGTCGGCTACCGACTGCGATCGTAAATGGATAATTAGATTGGAGCGATAGAGCCTGCCGAGCGAGCACTGGTGGGGAGCCCGAGGTGCCGGCCAATTACACGAACGCTAACAACGCTTTTACCGGGTTCAGACCGAACCGAATTCGATTCGGATTACAGATAAATCCGACGAGATAATTTAACGTCTTTTAACGTATCGCGACGTCGGTATTCATTATGGCAGGAATTGACGTTGAAAAATTATCGGGCCTCTGGGAGCGAGAAAAGTTCAGGTCGGCGGTGCCGGTCACGCCGCTGATCGCATCGCATGTTCTACGTCAACAGTGTTCAGCGCATTTCCCAGAAAACAATTTAGCCCTTTAGAAGCTCTTAGAATTAGCATTAAATAACTGAAACATCCTGGGCTTTAACTTGAAACCTGATCTCGAGTTAAGTCGCCCATAGTAAATTTTGGCCGACAGTCCTCGCTTCACCCCAATTAACCATTTTTATAAATTTTAATTCCGACTTTATTATTCATAATGGAACTTCCGAAGTTGATTGTGCGTTAGTGATGTGTACCTTAGTCGTATTTTAAGTTAGCCTTATATCCAAATAATAATGTAGAAAGGCCCGTATATATATATATATATATATATATATATATATATATATATATATATATATATATATAAATAATTTGCAAAATTAAAAGAAACGAATATATTAGTATACGCCGGGCAGTCGAAACTCCGATCGGAGTTCGAATCCCGGCGTCGGGCCAAATTTTCCTTGGATTGAAAATATCAATTCCGCGCAAAGCGATTACAGATTTCGACTCGGTTAAAGGCACCGAGGTAGTAGAGAGTCAAAGAATTCCGTAGGGCATTTTCCGTAACAAGATCGCGTTAGAACTTTCCAAAATTGAAAAGAGGGGGCCACCCCATCGGACAATCTGAAAACATTAAATTATTTTATGACTCACTAAACCGTCAGTAGTCTGAGCCTTTAGCCTTTATTTACCCTTATATCCGTATACCTTTATTATTCCTCGAGATAATAGATATAAAAACAATTACTATTTCATTAAACAAATTATGATATTACAGTCCAAACATTCCAAATTAATTTGATTAAACGTTATTTGGCCTTAATAAATTGCTCCCCTAAAGCCGGTGTTCGGCTCGGCCGAACTACTAATCGGCTCGTGCGTCTGCCGCTAAGTCGGGGGTGGGGTGGAAAGCAATTATCCGTCCGGCATTAAAACGAAGTAGGCCTGTCCGGTAACGAGATCGCGTTCGTAAAAAAAATGTCACGGCCGCGTTCAATCATCCCTGGACAAACTGATCGATCCCGCGAGTTTACGTGGCCGGCGGGCCACCCTGCCCCCGAAAATCTTTAAGGGCGGCGGGAGCGCCTTTTTTGTGCAATAAAAAAACGTTAATTTCTTTCCTCCCCGATAAAAACGAGCCGGCCGAGCGTTTTAGCGCCTAATTAACTATCGCTGCACGAATTCGCCGTATTAATTCGATTAAAATTTAATCCGTTGGACAAGGGGTAGAACACGCGAGATCGTGGGCCAATCGCGGCCCTGAAAAAATAAATAAGGACATCGTAGCCCGGATTTTTAAATTTGACACTGGGATTGGCCGTTAGCGTAGCCAGGACCGCGATGGCGTCCTTCACCGTCGGGCGGATATTAAAAATGATTCAATTAATAGCCGCCCTCTTTCCCCTCCACCCTCAAAAGGGGACTGTTCTTTTATTGTTTAAAATCCTATTACGGGGACTGGGTTTTTCTTTAGATTACACGAGTTTTTAATCTCCCGCGTTGGCGGATATTAGGGCTTACACTCGGCTTTCCAGATTGTTTTCGCCCCAATTTTTCAACAGTCGATAATAACACTTCATTTAATTACGGATCGGATTGGCCGAGCCCAGTAGACAACCGCGGATTCCGGCTTGCCTCAGGACCGGCGTCGCATCGAAATAAATATACTATTAGATATTTGCGATAAGAACAAGGCGAAACATAATATTCAGAAAATAAAAAAATTTAGGCTCGAGATATCCGAAATAAGTGGAAACAAAATTTTAATTTTAGTTCTTAGATCGTGGGTATATTATACCGATAAACAGGTGATGTATCGTCCAGACTTTGCAGAGTGAAATAACCATATATCTAGGTTTCCCATTACGCCCTTAACACCCGGGGAATTAGGTAATGGAATCGGTCACGGCGACTAATACAAATGGGCAGTCGGGGACGCTTCGGCATTAGCCCTGCAAATAGGTAAATTTGAAGCGTGTGAGACCGGGAGGACGGGGGCGCTCGGATTGTAACAATTTAAGGAATGATAAATATCGGGCGAGATCGCGTGGGGTTGTGTCACTTAGTCAATTAACGATCGTGGGCTCGGCGCCCCCGAAGTGACTTCATTACCGAGTACACGCGAGGGCCCGCCTAACGAGGGGTCGCGTGACACATTCTCATCGCCACCATCTCTTAAACCGGGAGTTAACCATTTCTAAACCATCGGCTGTATAGCTTACTTAGAGCGGAGGGCCGGCTACGCTACCCGGTACTGATTTAACGGTCGCCGCGTACCGGCGGACCCCGATTTCCGGCTCTCGGGGAGTTTCCGCGATTAACGTTTATTTCTGCCGCTTCTGAAATGATCCTTTCCGCAGTCGTGTGAAGCAGTCCTAAGGACATTAATCTATGCCTTAAAAAAAGACACGTTCGCGTGTATTATACGTATAATTTAAGGAATTTATTCGAGGGCCCGGAAGACAGACTTGCGTCGCCATGTCCCAGATTTAACTAATTTATTAATTACTGAAAATTAAAAACCTCCGTATAAAAACGTATGGGAAATTTGTTTTGCAAATGAGGAAATAAAGACGAAATCCCTACAATTTGGAAATGTAGCGAGCGAAACCGCGCGCATTGACGGCGGTACATCCATTTTATCAGCGCGAGGGTGAAGACTTCCAGCGGTCGAAAGCTGGAGCAAGGACTGCGTTATGAGTTCGTGAGCGGGTTGGAAAGAGTTAAGTAGGCGTGAATCAGAGAAATATCGGAGCGGTAATGGGGAGGAGGGCGGTCGAGTATGACACCGACTGGGTTGGCGTGACTGAAACGAATCGACGACCGCCCGGCGATTAACGAAATCGATACGGGCCTCGGGTCGGATCGATACCCAAAACCGGTGACAGATCGATATCCCCGCTTTTATCTCTCTAGTTAAAAGAAAAGATAAGCGCCTCTTGAGCGGCTCAATCCTCAAGCCCTTTCGTGTTCTTGCGTGTACCGCGAAATTACATTCTGCCGATTGTTTAGTATCAATCGGCAAACTGATGAGCCAAATTCACCTTGAAAAATTCTAATCTAAACACATTTGAGAGCCATAATTTTGTTTTGATACACGAGCTTTTATTATCATCCTCCGATGAGTAGTGCATAAATCTCTATAAAGAAATGACAATATGTAATAAGTATGGATTTTAATTAATGAGAAAGATGATTTGTTTGTTAGCGTCTTTTAATGAGGAGTTCATACATTTTCACGGCTGTTTTATTTCAGTCATCGGTATTACCGATACGCTGCATGAAAATGCGTGAAAATAAAATAAATTTTCGCGCGAATATTTTCTAAATGTTATTCCTTATCAACTTAATTTGCGAATCGCGACCCGCCTTTCGCCGCCCCCTGTTATAGTGGAATACATAGGAGAGATTGTACCAAATATATTGTACACAACTATAAAAAAGATTATTGAGTAAACAGAAAATATCGCTTCCTATTTAGAGGCCGTATATGTTTGTCCCAAATATTTTTTCTTAAATAATGCAATAACGGATACAACATAGATAACAGCGACATATCTAAAATCACTAATATTTATCAGTAAGTGCGGATGACACTTCTGTCATCTTTTCGGGAAGATTAGAGCATTAAGAGGGATTGGATCCACAATAACCGGTTCCGTTAAGAGCGACTAGGAAATTGGCGGTTTATAAAATGGTTTCGAGCGGTCGTTTTCTATCGCAGCCGAATTTATGGCCGGCTCAAAGAGTGGGCTCACGCCAACTCACTCCGAAGGATGGAAAATAACGACGGCAACAATCAATTTTCTACACTTTCGAAATACAGAAATAACAGTTCCCGTGAACAGTGGTGGTGGGGGAGATTATTGCATTATACTCGAGCTCGGTCTTACAACCTTCCCTGTGATTTTAGGGAGGAACCTAACAGGAAGGAAAAGTTTTATAAATTATTTATCTATCGGGCCAATAATTTCGAAACAA
This sequence comes from Lethocerus indicus, assembly GCA_019843655.1. Taxonomy (NCBI): domain Eukaryota; kingdom Metazoa; phylum Arthropoda; class Insecta; order Hemiptera; family Belostomatidae; genus Lethocerus; species Lethocerus indicus. The sequence continues at coordinate 24,822,165 of JACDQD010000001.1, forward strand.
ATAATAACGCGAAGTATGTTTAGAAATAACGTTTTAAAAATTGTTTTGACACTAATGTCTATATTTTCGGTAATACGAAGCACGCTGCTCGAGTTCTCCTTAGTACTAAATGCTACTGACGATGGCGAGAAACCGATCTAGCCGCAGAAAATAGCGCCAACAACGTTTATTCAACACCTCCGTAAAACGATCGGACAGTGCCGCTTAAATAATTGCGACGTATCTCTCGAATATGCTATTCGGCGTTTAATTTAACGTGAGTTAATCGCATGTCGTTCGAACGACCTTTTCTCCCGTCCGAAACAACGACCGCCCTGCAAAATTTGCCGGTTCGCCCGCAAAGTATCGCCGCTCAGCGCGCTAAAAAATGACATCGAAACACGGATTGAGCAATAAAGCCGGTGTATTAGCCGCTCGTTACCAGGCCCCTCCTCCCACCCCCGCAGATATTGATTGGCGATAATATTTTATTACGTGGGCAAAATCGTGTCGTGCGCCTTAGATAATGCGTCGCGTTATTCGGCCCCAAAGCGTCATTCCCCGGTAGCGGCAGGGCCTCGGTCGGAAAAAAATGGCAATTTTACTGATAATTAGACATTTTTTATATTCCATTTTTTTAAATTTTTTCGAAATACCGAGGAGTAAATAACATCGGGATAAATAACATCTTTGCCCGTACAGGCGATCGCCATCGTCGATAGCCTTCCGTCATTAATATTCGTAAATTGATCGGCTCCATTTTTAATTGTAAACTTATCGTCGAGAGGAGCGGTTCTTAAGTCGTGGGTTGCGACCCGTTTGGGGGTCGAACGAACCTTTCACGGAGGTCGCCTAAGGAACAACATTAGGAAAATTACAGTTACGAAATAGCGACGAAAATAATTTTATGTTCGGGGGTCACCACAATATGATGGTACTGTATTAAAGGGTCACCGCATTAGGAAGGCTGAGAATCACCGGTCTGGAGCGACAGGCTCACGGATTGTATTTGTGAGGCGTTTTACCAATTTTCTAGGACCGCAGTAAAAGGGCAGCCAGGATGCCCCACGGATGCTCGAGCGGTTCTATCGACGTCAACTACTGGAGATGGCGAGAGACGGAAACCGGTCCTGTAAAAGACCGAACCGGCAACTGGAAGAATATCGGGAGAACCGCGGTGCATTTTATTAATATTTTTCCGACTATTATAACAGTTCGTATTTTATATCTAAGCTCTATAATTGAATAAATATGTAGAGGAGAGCGGGTAGGGCCTGTCGGAGTAATGACCTGCGGGTAGAGCGGTGAAATTGACTGGGGGAGTGGCCAAACCCCAATAGGGGCCGCTTGTTTTCCAACCAAATACACGGTTTTATTGTGACACGCCGTCCTTTAAAACGGACCCGGGAATAAATCCCTATCCCACTCTCCCACAACCCGAGTCCCGAAGTCAAAAGGCGTAATTTTTAATTCCATCTCGCCCCACAGAAACGGTTTGAAGTCCCTCTAATACAAAATCGATTTTAAAATGTAATCTACATTCATTTCATTTTCCTCGCGAATAAGAAAAAAAATGCCGGTGGCTACTTTAAACAATTTTAATCGCACTAGCGATGGACCATCGTCCTCTCAACACCGTCATCGATTGCCCCTTATACCCGGATTATTTTATACATCGGTACCTTCCATCATGAATCGGGACCGGCGGCGGTACATCTCCGCTTCTTAACGAACAAATGGACCGACTCATTTGCTCGAACTCCGCCAAATAAAGTTTCCGGAAAATATTAATAATAATACTATATTATTATAATAATACTAATCCAGTATGATGTCACAGCAACGGAGATAGACCCGTACGCTACAGGAGATCTTCCTCGGTTCCAGATTGGAGAAGCCTATAAAAAGAGAGATGGAGAGACTAGGCGCACTAGGCGGATAAGCTACATAGATAAGCTATATGGAAAAGAAGATATAAAGTAGATCAATGCGAGCGCCTCCACGCGGTGGGACAGGGACGGAGTCCACGCTCGAGTCAGTGCACTGGTCTCTGGCTAAAACTCGCAGGTTCCTAGTCAGATATTATCAATCCGTTACAAGTGATAGAAACTAGGCGGATATAAGGGGTTACTCACTTCAATGCTGATAATAAAGAATACTATCCCAGTACAGACGGGACGGTAAGTAATCTATAAATGAAACGTTAAAATATAGATCGAGTAACGCAGCGACGATTACCCGTTATAACGGCGGGGCGACGTGGTATCCGAGGCGAGAGCACGGGCCGTCAATTAAATCCGGATAATTATCGGGGATCGTTCTCCGGGGCGGGGACGCGCCAGTTGGGTTTTTGTTTTGTTTAGTGTGTCGCCGAGCGGTTAAACGGCTAATGGAGAGGTCCGGGTAAGGGCCAATTTGGGAGGACCAACCCCCACCAACACCAACACCCGCCACCCACCGCCGGCTCCTGCCCTGATTTTACTTCCGTTAATTGATATTAGGCGACACGCTGTACTCCCCTTCAGGCACCGCTAATCGATATCCACCTTAACGAGGGTTAATACGGGCGCCACCGCCCCCGCCTTATTCCTCGGCCGATCGTTGAACCCGAGTCGCGTTTCGTAACGCCTTTTAATTTTCACGCCGACCGTCTTTCCGCGGCAAATAAACCGAGGATTTAGGCACCGCGGGGTGGGGTGGGGGGCAGTCCTGACCGGTATTCAGAAACACCGGTTCCGTGTGACAGTTTCGCTTTCGATATTTTGTTTGCGGATAAATATATTTGTCAAAAATTAGTCAGATAAACTTCATTTGGGAAGGTACCGACAATTTGCAAGCGACAGGAGAAAGTGAAAGGTTTTACAATAATGCCCGAACCGAACCGCAGATGGCGGACTGACTTATGGAACGAACATTTTCTTTAAGACTTACTATTAATAAAAACTGCGAGATTAAGTACCACGATTGATACTGTTTTCGGTAGATCATTAGGCAAAATCACTTCTCAGACGTTTGTTTCATGTTATACCTACCAATAGAGCCTGTCATTGAATCGTAGGTTAATATGCGTACTGATATTTGAATAACATTTTTTTAAATTAGAACGAATTTATTCGATAAATTTAAATTGCTTTTCAAAGACTTTAATTTGGTTTTGGCATTTTCTTCATTTAATACTACCTTTGTAACCATCAAGGTTTCCTTTCATTCCACGTGTTTATCGTTATTAATGTAATAATTCAATAAAATCGGCAATATAAATACTTTTTTAAAAACATTAGAACATTTTATATCACGAAATTTACCTTCTAATATTTTTCTTTTTACTGCTGTACGTGCAATTTTGATACTCCGAACCCATCTTAAGTGTGCCGTGAACTCTCACGCCCTTACCGGATCGCGAATCCGGACCTGGGGGTCGGTAGGCCGGCTCTTTGCCCCTATGCGAAAACCAACCTCGAAGGTTTTAAGCGATCAAACTTTAAATGGGTAGAAGGCGGACCGAAGGGCTGCGACAACAGAATTACGGGGAGAAAATTCGCGGTACTCCGGCGGCCAGAAAATTGAATGTAAATTGGAAGGGCGAAGCCTCGTTAAGCGGTGGCGAAAATATGCAAATAAAATTAAATACCGGCGTAGGGTTGGGGGTGGTGGTGGGGGGTCGGTTTGGACCAGGATCCGAGGGCCTTCCACTGGCGTAGATATTTTCGGTGGTCTTTATCCCGTCGAAATTAATTTAATAAAGGGGCCGATACTTTAAAAACCTACTACGCGTTTCGGAAGGCCGTGCGTGACCTCCGCGCCCTCCGCCTTATAATCAGTCCGCGAGGCCGGAGCCTATTTAACGCACGATTAAATCGGCCCGGGGTAAAAGGACACGCCAAAGGTTAGGGGGGCGACACCACTCCATAGAAACTTTTGAGAGTTTCAATTTAAGTTAATCACCTGGCGTGATACAAATATTCCGTACATCTTCGTAATTTCGGAAGAAATATTCGAAAATTCAATTGGTTTTCTCAATTGTTTACCTTCGTAACTGAACGTAATAAAACAAGGTTCGATGTATCGACTGGAACCGCACAGCTCAGGATTTACTCGGCTTTTAGCACAAGTTGAAAATAGCGGTGTTTATCTAAATTAAATTGAATAATTTGTTTTATGGCCGGAAGAAGGAACATGCACATGTTGGTGGTGCTCTACAGTAACTGACTCATTTAATCTTTTGTTATACCATTTATAAGGATTTTCGCGTTAAATACTTATCAAAACCCCAAATTACAATACCATCGCCTAGTTGATACCAAAAGTGGGAAAGTAAGACATTACTTTTGCACTATTTCGGATATCTGTGTCTTTTTAATGTTTCTACCGCATTGAGATGTCTAGTATTTTTATTTAATATTATCTTCCTTATACTGCATTCTTATCGTAAAAGGTCCTTTCTATGCAATACATCTATCTATAATAAACAAATTTAGCTTAATCGCCCCATGACGTAGTGTGGATACGTCTATCGGTTACGACCCGAAGGTCGGGCTACAGCAAAGAGGATGACGTTTATCGATTGCGAGGAAATAAATGTAACGATACGTACGTCCCGCCACCACTCGTACGATTCCGTGTTTTTCCGTCGTCAGTAGAGTATATTGTTAGAGGAATAACGTAAGACGATGAAGCATCCCGTCAGCACTGGCCTATTTGGCTCCGGCTTTGACAGTGGCGAACTTCATCGGCACCGTATGATACTGACGACTCTGTGAACATTAGCACGTGTCAAACTTTCGTCTTATTAAACAATATCGTCTTTAATTAGCCGTTTTTTATTTATTAAACGGGAATATTTTGATTTGCCCAAACTCGTTAGTTTTACGTGAAGTTAACAAAACCTTATATCAGTCGCGGTTCGAATCAGTTGAATTTAAGGCAACCGACGGGTATTTATTTGAATGGCATTTGGATGCTTTCTAATTGTTTACTATTAGAAGCGGTTGACTAGGCGCCGCTTTCCCTGTTTACAATTCCACCGGTTAATTGGGGCCTCGCTTTTCATTCAATTAACAAATCCCGGTCGGGACTATAATCTCGACGGTGGGTTATAAATAAATTATTATTAATAACAAAAACGCTAATAAATAAAAACTTAAATTTTACCATTGAGATCATAATGAAAGTGCATTGCAAAGTGTGTGCTTCCGCGACTGGACTAGGTTCTCGGATTTATAACACCGAAACATTCCCAATTATTATACCACAGTTGAGACTAAAACTTAAGTCCCAATATCATCCGTTTTTCGGTAGTGTCGCATATAGAGAAACCGTACGGCGGGTACGGGCGTTTAATATTAAAACAATTTTTATAGGGAGGCGTGTTTGGGGCGGGCCGGGGGCGTAGGAGGGAGTGCCCTGGAATCGGGGAGACGGGCTTGTAACAAGGGTAAACGACAAAGCCTCTTACATGGGTAATCCGCTCAAGTCAATTAGGAACCCGCCACTATGAATTAAATTACCCGATTCCTTTGGTAAATCTCCTCCCGCTATCGGCCAATCCTATTTTTTAAACATTATGAGCGCTTCGCCCTCGCTCGACTTAGGCGTTTCCGAGGAAATTTAATTATTACTGTAAAACAAAATGATTAACTTAAAGCCCCGGTCAATTTAGAAACGTCCTTTTGTAGGCCCTTTCTCAAAGATATCCCTGTAAATGCCTTCTACACTCTATAAATTAAGGGGTACGTGAGACGAAAAATTGAAGAGGTCCATACAGTTTAGTGAAAAGTACTTCCAATAACGGATGTTGATCAATTTTCCGAGGCGAAAATTCGAAGCTCAAAATCTAGTCTTCCATATAAAATTACTTTCTTAGATCATCCAGGAAGAAAAAAACTTTCGGATTGAGAAACCGCCACGATTCCATTATGAAGTCAGTAAAATAATATTTAATATAAATATTTTCTATATTAATACCACCATTTTATAACAGAGATATAACGGCTATAAATGTGCGTATAACAATTTTTAAATAAGTTACTATCGAATATTCCTGTAAATCGCTTATGCGCTCCATAAATTAAAAAGTATAAGAACTGAAAAGTGTTTATTTTGAATATGCGGAACTGACTGAAATTCACTCCCCTTAGTGTTAGTGAAAAATCTTATTATACCTCGCATAAAGACAAGATCGAATCAAGACATTTGAATAAGAAAAAGCCCAAAAACCCTCCCGGTTGTCAGGCTAAACAAAAACACTGGATATGTCAATGAACATTAGAGTATATTTATTTTTAAACTTAAGTTCACGAATGTTTATTGTGTAATGCGGTCACATAATTGTCCAGCTTAGAAGGTTTATATTTCTCTGTATTATCTTACTAAATTTCCCTTAAAAAAAAAGCAGAATTATTCCCTTACATACGTAGGAAGTCCAAAGAACACCGGGTGGACACTAAAATTACCTCAGTAATAACCTGTCCGGGTTCGAATCGCTCTGAAAATAGAATTTAAAAAATCGTCTCCGACAATATGAAATACGGAATAAGTAAGTGAGTAATGTCCCTATTACAGTCAGGAAATAGAGTTTACCCCCCCCCTCCGGGGCTTTTGATATCGGAGATAAGATTTCATAGGCAATAATATACGGTTTGAGAGCGCCGAGAGAGGGTCATTTGGGACACGAACGGTAACAGAAACCCCCCCCCCCGGAGGGCCGAAGAACACAAATCTAGGATGATTTGTTGGGGGTTTGTCTTGCGCTCAGTCCCGTCCTATACCGGAGAACCCGACCCCGGCTCCATATACGAGCCGGCCCCACCATCTTTGACTAACCGGTATCGTGAGTTTCCAAAATTTAAATAATTCGATACGAAATTCTTCTCTCGAGCTGTACTAAGCCGAAATTGGCTTGGAAAGTGTCGCAATTTTCAAGAAATTCTTTTACATATTACAAAAAAGAAAATATAATACGAACAGGCACTGCAAAAAAATATAGGGCAAAGCTTAAAATGACCCAGTATTTTTTGTGCAATACTGTTTCTATTTTTGAGAAAAATTATTTAGCAACGATACAGAGTATCGCTACTAGTATTGTAATATTACTCTTATTCGTCGAAAAAAAGTTGGAAAAGCAAATTTGTTCGAATCAAACTGGGACCAAAGCGCATTGTTCTTCACAATGTATTTTGTCCTATCATTATAGTATGAAACATTATAGTTTGAAATATAATTAACAAACTCCCTCGAAACGGCTACTGTCTTTGCTTAAAAAGAAACAAATGGGCAAGGAGGCGTTATAAAGCCGAAAGTTTCGAAACCGCATGGAAAACTCGTAAAGATCACATCGTGAAGGAGGTATTGAGAGGTTCCCGAGCAGGTCTGGAAGTAGTTCTGGATTTGCGATTTTTATTCGTATTAGAGTTCCTGAGCCGTTTGTCGGCTGTAGGAAAGTAGAATGGTAGTGCAAGCAGGCTACTCAACTATAATGGGCCGATCGGTTTGCAATCTCACAAATCTCTAGGAAGGAAACTTGACCTAACCAGGTATAGGGCCGTTTTCTCACATCTGCCCCTTTTCAAAGGCCCGCTTTCAAAGCCCCCCCGCACCGGTTCACTCCGCTCGCTATACCAGTCTATAATAAAGGCGTCGGAGACTCGAGGACCAATTTCGATAGAGAGACACTCAAAAGTCGGAAGACCAAACTTTCTTCTAATACACGGTTGAAATACATCAGTTGCTATAACACCTTTTTCCACCTCTACGTCGATTATTCGTGGATTAGACAGATGATTCTATATATTTAGTCGCATCGGCATATATAAGAGTCAAAATGCATTAATATTCCAAATGCCGAACAATTATTATTACCAAACGATCGAAACATAACTTCACAACTTGCGGTTTAATCAATTATTCCATTAGTCTACCGCGCTCATATCACAGCCTAATAAAACTATACATTTTTCTGCAATAAACGGCTTATTGGAAGAGCCTATTAGAAGTAATAAAAGAATTATTTTCCATAGCTGGCTATGAAAAACAAGATCCGCAAAACGTTTGTCAAACGGATGTATAAAATACGTCGTCATTCTTTTTAAAAAAAGGGGTCAGAATATAATATTAATGCCTTGTACGTTAAAAAATAATCGCCTTAATGAACTCATTGTCTTGCCAAGGCCTCTGAACGATTTCAAACTCGGCAGGGCTCGGGCTTCGTAATAAAGCAATTTGGGGCCAATTTCCCCCCCCCCCTCCAACCCCTTTCTGTCCTCTTATTTTTTACTTTAAAAAGTGAGGGCCGACGTCACGCGGAAATAATAGGCCAGTAATTGAAATAAGGAATTTCTTTCGTGAAAGCGCGGAGGAAAGCAGATTAAATTATTTGGGAGGCTGGGTCCGCTTTGAATGCTTTCATCCCGTTACCGAGTCAACCCCCCCCCCGGCCATAAACCCGACTTCGAGTCCTTAAACAAATTTTGGACCCGAAGGACGACCGATCTTTAAATTTAATTTCTACCCCAGCCGTCTAAACAAATTCGGTTGTTCCGACTGCTTCTCTCGTTAACGGAAATTTAAGAAAACCATTCGGGATTATATGACAATTGTATTGAATTATGAAAAGTGCCGAGCGCAAAACATTTCTCGCTTCATCTTCAAAATTCCGAAGCGACGGTGCCGAAATTGACGAATTCAATTGTCGAGATTATTTTCGTTATCTGAAACGCTTTAAACCGTAATAATTTATTACCTGTAAAGCGAGCAAATATATTAGTTATAATTATTTCAGTATTCCGATTTATTAACATATACCTCTTTTCTCTTTTTATTGACAACCGGATTTATATAACTTAACCCGGAAATAAAATGTTAAAGAAAGCATAAAAGTAAAAATTTCATATATATATATATATATATATATATATATATATATATATATATGACTAAACTCAGGAATCTCAAGAATTTGTTTAATAATTCGATGAGATATCCTCAAAGCACTTCAGCAGTTTCAACATTACTGGCAGAACGTGAGAATCTGAAACCGATCTAGCAACTATTCAAAGGGAGAATAGAAAGAGTGATTGCGAATATATATATATATATATATATATATATATATATATATATATATATGTATGTTAACAAGTTACATACCAGATATTACAGGTATATTGGTATTCCCGTCGAAACCAATAACGTTTTTACATCGATATTAGATTTAAATTTGTATATTTTTCGATAGAATCCAAATACAGTACCAAGAACATTAATAACCGAATTAAACCTTTGAGATTACAAAAAAGGTTTTGATTTTTGAACCGGCCAATAATTTCCCTATAGCTTTTTTGCCAATAAAGAGCGGGACTGGAAATTTAATCCCAAAATTAAACGCTCTCCCTCCACCACTTTTATTCGCCGCAAAGCCCGGCCGCGTTAAAACTCGGCAAATTGAAAGTCAAATCAAATTTAGTTTATTTTCTATCAACTTTTGTTTCGGGAATCGAAAAACGGTTCGAAATGAATATATGTTCCCGGTTGAAAATTATTATCACTCAATTTATGTCGACACCATAAATTTCTAAATAAAACTTTAATTACAGCACCCCCGTTTTAAGGCACCGTGAACATCACAACGGTCCTGAACATTAGCGGAAACTCGCTTCGGTTATCGATCCGATGATTAACGATTAAATAAGCGAAATAAGAAAGAAGGATCGAGTGGTAGCCAAACATTTCCAGAACTTAAGAAAACAGAAACATTAAACAAAATTTTTTTGATTTAATTATAATTCGATTCCAGATAGGAAAAGATATTCCTATGAAGTTAAGTTTTAATTTTACATCCTGTATTCTCGAGACATTCAAGAGCGAATTTTCGAGGAAAAGTAATTAAAAGAAAAAATGGATTTAATTTAACACGCGAAGTATTTACAACATACATAAAAAGGCGTGATTAAACCCTGTACTTTAATTATGAGTTATTTCGACTCATGATGACCTGCAAAATATTTAAGGAAATTTGAACAGGATTAAATTCACATTTTTACGTCACATAATGAATTATATAGTACCCTATGTTTGGCAATGGAATAAAATTCAGTAATTTTTTGTTTTATTTGTTGTCAGTAAATGGTATTTCAACCATTGTACTTTCATAATTCGTCTAAAATATAAGAAAAATAGCAAACGCATTCATATTTTAAGCGGTTTGGACCAATAATAACTTCGCAATTTTTAAACTGCCATTTAAGAGCGAATAATGGTTTTCAGTCCTCTTGCTGAATGACAAAGTGAAACATTCCCAATTAAAACTTGAAAAATAATGTCGCGCGATAAACTAAATTGTGCTATAAATCGATTTCCGAATTGGCACGAATTCACGGTTTACATCATTCATTCCTCCGATTGGCATTTAAATAATATTCACAGAGACAATGCAAGATTATGATTTATTTGATTTTATGAAATATCCTTCGTATCTTTCTTTTATAATTAATATGAAACTTTCAAATATTGCTAAATGTTCTTTAGAATAGAAAATGGGTAAAATTATTCAAATTATTACTGGAAAATCTTTTATAACCCATTTTGGTAAACCATACGGGTAACATTTATTAACATTCTTTATACTATTGTTTAACAAAAAACTATGAACTACATTTGTAAAATATTGAGTGCTACATTTTATCGAATGATATTTCTGGTGATCAAATAAAACTGTACAAGGACATTAATTTTATTCGACGGTTCATTAATTAGCCGTTAGTTTGAAGAATAAGAAAATATATCTTCAATCCGTTCCATGGACCAATTATTAAATCTCCATAGTTTTAAATTTCCTTTTCAACTTATTTCATTAATTCCATAATTCAGACACCGTGTATTTTCTGGTTTTGTTCTCAGTGGAATATTTTACAAATTGTTTCAGCGTTATTCCAGCGTTATAATCAATTAAATATCCAACGAAATCATTGTCTCAACCGATACAAAATATTCCGAACGGGCCATACTCGATTACTCGTAAATATATAAAAATAAAAAGGCATTTATTTAAATGCTAGAAATAAAACATATTTGCGGCAGTTGATTAATTGGCGATTACTAACCTACTTTGTTCATAACAGATATAATCGTACAGTTTTAATTAGCGAAGAAATATAACCCCGGCATTTCTCAAACTCTTTTAATTGATTTGATGCCGCACGAACTCACCGCCGGTACATTGACTCGTTTCACAGTTCATTTCTGAATTGATTCTTCAGGGAGAAGTATTTTAACCGGCTTTTCGGGGCTCTAGATTACAAAAGCCTCGTAATTATTTTGGAAAAATTGTCACAAATGCGATATTGTAACTATCGCGTTTTAGACTATCCAAATAAAATATCATAGAAAGGCCCTATTTTTTATTACTTAAGAATAAAATACGGTATAAATTTATAGATTATTTTCTGAACTTACTGAGCGATTTTAAAGAACATTTCCTTTCGTAGTTTTACTACCGGCAAATCCGATACCAAACTGAAAAATATAACCGAATTAACCGCGGCCAGGAAACTTTTTATCGACTTCCAAATTTTGTTATTAAAGCCTCTAATCATTATCGGGCGAGGTCTTACTACTCGCGAAGAGAAAATATTTCGGCCCTCGGGAAAAATAATTGATTCGACCGTCGAATACCTTTACAGAGAGGTACCGCTTATAAGACCAATACCGGGGCTTCCTCGGTTCGAAGGGTTCCTCGGCATTGTCGTACCGCGTTCTCGATTGTTTTACAAATAGAACAAATCGGACACACGATTCGAGGTGTATTATTTCGGGCCGCGGAGGGATAGAAAGGTCGGATACATTTTAAAACTCAAAGAAACCTTCAGCGACCGTAATAACTGTCGTAATCACGGTTTCGTGGGCGAGCCCGCTAAAGCCGTCCGCTCTCCTTTTACCGATAGATGAAAATTACGTTCGGGGGACGATTCTTGTAACCGCCCGATGAATAACAGAACGATGAGGATAATACAGGATCCTTAACGGAGTTCATATAAATAAACAACTTAAGCTGTGCTCCCGGGAGCTACTGACGACGGCGAGAATCCGGAGAGTCGTGTAAAATTACCCTTCGTTCTAGGGTAGAACCAGATCGAACACTATTGTGAGTTACACACTCCGTCCCCTTAATTATAATCAATACTTATAACGCATCCGTCAATACACAGTAAGGGAAAGTTGGAGACGTTTTCTGACCGGCGGATAAGAGATTAGGGCGGGCTTGCGGAAGCCGAGAAAGAGCGATCGCGGCCCAGCCAACGGGGAACGGCAAGCGCGACGATTAGCGGGAGACGCGGCGAAGCGGGAAACGGTAAAGGGGGTACTCACCGCTGGACTCGTGTGCGTCGTGCCTGTTGTCGGAACGCAGGCCGAGTATAGCGTCGATGGTGTGGTGCTTCGGCTGGGGCGAGGGCTTGACGAGGCCGAGGGCCGTGTTGTGCTGGTGTATGAGCATCTGTATGCGCGAGCGGGCTCCTTGCCGGAGCGCTCCTCCTCGCTGTCGGTGTCCATCGCGGGGACTGAGGGCGGCGCCCCACTCCGCCCGGCGGCCGCCCCGAGGGACCGCCCATCCTCAATCACCGCCGCCGCCGCTACACCGTCCCCATGGTGAATCGACCCGAACCCCCACCCCGACACCGCCGGCGGGCCCCATACCCCCCGTCCGCCCGTCCACCCCGTCCACCCATCCACCCACCCTCCACCACCACTCCTGCTTGGGCGCCCGCACAAAACCGCATCTCTATTATATCCTGACCGCTCGCCCAACCCCCACCGCCACCGCCACCGCCATCCAACCGATTACGACGTGTCATTTACAAATATCCCCGATCCGCGATTATTTATCGTTTAACACTAGGTTTACGGACGTTTTTATGTGTCAATTTTACGCGTACCGTACAGATAGGTATACTATGCCGGCCCCCGACCACCTCTAGGACACGTCGAGAGCTTCGGGAAGAGGCTGTGGATCACCTAAGGCTTATATAAACCCGTAGGGTGGCCACCCCTACGCGGCTCCTATCTCCGATCCGCCTCGTATTACATTTTGCGATTTATTATTTTATAATTTCCTAACGATACTGTACGTATTACCGCGGAAACCTAATCCTGGTGTCGTCGGGCGATTAATATTAATAAAAAAATTATCCGCGCGGCCCTTCCGTTTATCACTTCAGAGTAAACGAATTCTGTAACGCTAGTTTTACGCAAGTTTCTTATCTGTCGATTTGACACATACCCGGACATAGGTCTACCGCGTAGAGAATTTCAAAATTGTAATTGGTCAGAAAGTGCGTTTCCAACTTCTGCACTCGGTCTGCCCCTAGTTTCTTGGGAACAACCCACAGTGGGTTACAGAACGATGACATCGATCGTCCCATCGTCGTAGTACCCTCACGGATGTGCATCGCGATAACCTCTCTCATCGCCTGTGGGTACCGGCGCGGTTTCACATAGACCGGTTTTGTGCCCTCGAGATCTCTAGCGTACCGGCCTCTACCTGTTGCCGTCAATGGCCCCCCCTCCTTGTAGAACACTTCATCGTACCGGGTCATCATAGTACCTCTTAGTTATTACTCCGCGGTTAGCGCGCGTCCGCGGAGACTGGTTCTGTTTGTCTGACGAGTGGCCCTGTACTGTCTGTTGGTCATCGGTTGGGTCCCATCGACTACTTCTCATACTTCGCAAGCCACTATGATATCGTATTTGATATGTTCACCTTGCCGGGGACAGGTGGGAAGCCCTCCAGGCGCGCCTGGAGTGTGTGCGTGTGCGTTGTTTACAGGAAAACCGTGTCGTTTTTAGACCACTGGTAGAACCGGGAAGACGGAAAAGGTAAATGAACGTTGTTGTAACGCGATGGGCGGATTAGCCGAAACCGGTCTGGCCGATTAAACCAACAATATAATAATAGTACACAATCAATTTTCCATAATTTTTCATTTCTGTCTACCGTTCAAATACCGACGTGACTGTGTGGATGCCGTTTTCGAAATCCCAACTTTAATCACGTTAAACGTTCCCGCATTCATTTGACGCCGCTCCCAATCGACTGTCGGGCCGTGAAATATTCGAGAGTATAAGGCGAAAAAAGAGCCCTCTCCCTGTTAATATTAAATCGAGTTTACTGAAGGGCCCACTTAACTTTACCGCAATGTTTTGAACAAACTTCCCCTACCCAGGAGGGCAGGGCTCGAGATTATGTACATTTCGCAGCCCGGGGCGCCGGAAACGGGGAGAAGCCCCCGGGCGGCGAGTTTTCCATTATTCAGTCATAGTTATAGATTCCGAATATGAAATAAACGTCGAGAACGCGCAGTCGATTCCTTTCGACGTTTCGCCGCCCCCTTCTCAGTCCCCGCCCCGACTAGAGATAGATACGTCTCCGGAATTAGCATTACTCTAGAATATGATGCTGGGAAGTAACAAATATACTCCCTTGAAATTTGTGGTTGAAGGAAATTTTATTTATATTATATATAAATAAATATTTTTATGTATTTATTATAAAGATATTTTATTATTTTTATTTATTAAGGAGAAATGTTTTACATTGATTTTATATTAACGATAATTAAATTTATATTTACCGGCTTGGAGGCCTTCCTATGTATGTTACGTGTATGGTACGTTTTTTGTTCCTAATTAATCTACATTTTTTCTTTCGACCGCAATCGGAAGGAATTCCCCTCGAGTACTCCCTTTACGAGAACTTTCTAGCATCCCACCGCTCGTATTTGGGCTTTAAAACTGCACTTTACCTGCGAAGCAGTTTTTTCGATATAATAACGAATAAGTACACTGGAGATCTCTTGGAAACAATTGAATTTGCAAGAATTTCACCGGCCGAACGCTACTGCCGATGGCGAGACTGAGTAATGGTCGGTGGCGATACCAAAAACGACCGGTTCGATTCCCGGGAAGGCCACCAAATTAATTTATAAAATCGTAAAGCGGCTGAACGTCTAACGTTCCGAGCTTAGCAAACCGATAGTGCCGAGACAAAGCGAGATCGACAAAATACCCAAGTCGGAACTTTCTCTGGCGGTCCCCTCGAGCCAGTTCCAGTTTTGCTCTTAATTCTCCACCCGACCGCCTCATTTAATGCCCATTAAATACGCCCCGCTAGATGATACATTTTGTAAAATTCTCCTTTCTTTTAATAAAAAGAAAAAGGGAGGGTCTCTCTCTCTCTCTCTCTCTCTCTCTCTCTCTCTCTCTCTCTCTCTCTCTCGCATTTAATATATCTCTCTCTCTCTCTCTCTCTCTCTCTCTCTCTCTCTCTCTCTCTCTCTCTCTCTCTCTCTCTCTCTCTCTCTCTCTCTCTCTCTCTCTCTCTCTCTCTCTCGTATCTCGCATTTAATATATTAAAACTCTAGTGGTGTGTGTCTGTCCGGGAGGAAATCGATTATGTTGCAGCTTTCCGGAAATTCTTATTTCATAATGGCCAACTCTGATTAAAAGACATTTGAGTATTCACTTATCGAATAGTTCTCTTATAAAAATAATTGTATAAGTACTACCCTCATTTTATTATTAAAGGAGTAAGAAAAGTTGAAGTTAACTTGAGGTAATAATTTTTTTCTTAAAGCTTGCATCCGGTTGGCGTTTCGAGCGGAAGCGTACGCCAATCCGATGCCCGTATTCTTGTAATTAACGCGGCGATCAGGGTCGGCCCGCGTATTATAAACCACATAATTCTAGGTTTATTGAAATGCTCTAGTTAAGGGATTAATAATAAACTAATTTTCATCTCTTTCGGGAACTCCTCTGCACTCGGGTCGTAATGAAGCACTTTGACAACTTCCTGACATTTTGCATTTACTCCTGGGCCCGGCCAATCAGCAACTTATAATGGCTTCATAATTCGATTATATTCAACTTTGATCGGTAAATTAATTTTCGACTTTAATTTCATCTAACAATATTTATGAATTAGAGACGAAGTTAAGCAGAAAAATTTCATTTTAACTCGGCGGTGTTTTTTTCTGTCAATTCTTTTTTTTTTATCGAACTTATTATAACTCCATTTGTGTTAAAGAAAGTATTAAACCTCAAATCGATAGCGAATCTGAATTGACACGGTTGCAACTATTTGTCGAATCCTATAATAAAGAACACTAAGACGGTACATCTTATTAATAACCTCTACACCCTTCAATAAACATTGGCAACTTATCGATGGACAAGTAGAGGTTTCCCTAATTTACTTGTACAACCAGTCTATCATTGGACCAAACCGAACCATCAAAATACAAAAATAATAAAATTCATTCGGATCGAATTAATATTTATTAGGAACTATTTATTGTACGGCCGGGAATATAGATATCTAACAGCAGTTGTTCGGCGGGGGACAAAGTATCCAATATGAAATGTCGCTCGTCATTAAATTGGCGTTATCCGATAACACATCGAACCGATAGTGCATTAGCGGCGTAAAACCGATGGCTCGGAATAGTTGGATTTAATGGGGCATGAATCTGGCTCGACGAGGGTCGACAGGAAGGAGGGCGCCCCACTCCAGCGTTCTCCTCCCTTGTTTTCAATGTTTTATATAAAGAAACAACACTCGATGTTATAACACCAATTCTAAACGATAGGCGTGTCGATGTAATATAATGTTACGGGTGCGATATGCCATATTGAAATAATCGTTTCCGCTATCATTTGTCAATAGAGCATCCTGCTTGCACTGTCACTACGCTATAAGGGACTGACAGTGGCCGGTTGCCGGGCGGTGCTCCGCTCAATTGTCCGGTAAGGGAGATATCAAGGTTAACCCATTCGAGACCGAATTTTCCCATCGTCATCAGCATCAAAGGAGTGAAAAATTATAACTACGATAAACGGATTATTTTATAAATAAATGACGCGAATTAAGCCCAAGTGCAGAGGGTTAAACTGTGCAGTTTTGTTTTCCGGATATGACATTCAGTTAGTGCTATATGCGTTAGTTTTCGTGCGTTACAGTTGTTTTTTCCAATTCATTCTATACTGTTAGGATTTTCGCCTGTTAATCCATTCGAGACGACGATTTTTTTCGAACACGGTCCCCAAGAGCGAAATTTTTTTTCTTTGTATTGTTCGTTTTTAATAAAAAAAACATGTTTACTATGGAAATCAGCGAATTCGTAAGTGAATTCACATAAATAAGATCATTGCACCGTGTATGCAATGGATTTCCGAGGCTATAAAACAGCCTGCACACCGTGTGTGCAATAACAGTAATGTGCAATCATCAGTTATTCTGAGTAAACTAGTCGTCGAAATAAGATTTTTCTGGAACTAATGAAACCTGTAAAGTACAGGAAAACAAAATTTGGCATTGGTTTTACTGTGTACCAAAAAATCTAAAAATTATCAGAAGCCTTTCTTACATGAAAAATACTATGAATACGCATGCAGCGAAGGCTTAAGATAATAAGTTTTTCTTTTCTTTGACCCATCTTTAGCCGTGAATAAATAAGAAATTTGCTTCCACCACTCTATACTTTTTACCCGACATAAACCGACCAGCAACGACGACGCGTAATAGTTCAGTCTTACAGAAAAATTCTCAAGCGATAGACAGTTCTATACTTAGCTCCTAAAATGTCAGATCCTAAGGCAGGAACATCAGGAATGCAAGAAGCAAAATAACGATTTTATATTATCTAACTATTTTTGAATGGTGCATACATTTTTTAATGATGCATTTTCATTTTACCTTACGTTGCACACATGGTGTTCAATCCGCTCCTCGCAATAAAAATTTTCCGAGGAGCGAGCTGCACACCCGGTGTGCAATGATCTTATTTATGTGAATTAACTTACGAATTAACTTACGATTTCCATAGTAAACATGTTTTTTTTATTAAAAATGAACAATACAAAGAAAAAAAATTTCGCTCTTGGGGGCCGTGTTCGAAAAAAATCGTCGTCTCGAATGGATTAACAGGAGAAAATCCTAACAGTATAGAATGAATTCGAAAAAACAACTGTAACGCATGAAAACTAACGCATATAGCACTAACTGAATGTCATATCCGGAAAACAAAACTGTACAGTTTAACCCTCTGCACTTGGGCTTAATTCGCGTCATTTATTTATAAAATTTTCACTCATCCTTTGATGCTGATAACGATGGGAAAATTAATAGAATAAAACAGAAAATCTCAAAATTCCCAAGCGGCGAATCTCCGTGCCGAGTGTGGCTCGACAAACGAGCCGGTCAGCCGTGTCGAGTGCGAAGGGTTAATCGCTTATTTATTCAATCGGCAGTACATTTATTAAAATATTTACGGGCAGGTATTAAACTAATTGTGATGAAAAACAACCGCGTATTTTATATATAATACCGGGTGTCCCGAATGTAATACCCAGCGCTTCGGGAAAGTGTTGCCCCGGGTCAACATAAACTCAAAAAATCCAATTGCTACGTGTCAGGAAATGGGTCCTTTTTGAGCCGTACTGAAAGCATTAAAAAAGGAAAACGGGAATAAAAATACGAGCGAGCGAATGAATTAAATCTTGTAATACTAATTTCCCTTTCAAAGAATCCCAGCAAACTGCGATACTTGTACAGCACCAAAGCCCCATATAGCCGTTGTTGACGTCGGGTTGATAGGGCCAAAAACACACGAATAGGCGAACAAATGTCTAGCAAAGTAACCGCAGGTTCAAAACTTCAAAACCGTCTAGTGAGCTTATTTCCCAATCAATCGGGCCGGTGTTAAAACAATCCAAAAACAAATTTATCCTCTAACATTTGTTTCGACAGGTTTTTTGGTAAATGAGCAGTTTATTACAGATTTCATAAAATATAGTTTCCTTTTTTGTACTTTCTTCCAACGAACCTCCAAAAGTGGGCTTAATAATGCGAAGTAAATTATTTCGGAAACATACTATATATATATATGCCGGAACAGCCCCGGACGACTTTTAAAATTGACGACTGACAAAGAATAACAGCATAACGTAACGAAAGAGGAGGGGTTGAGACCACTAAAGAATGAGAGTTGAATGCGTGAAATCCCATCTGTCGCTTCCCGCTTATTAGGTTAGCGTTGGGGTCCCCAACGCCTTTATCGGACGGACAAGTCGTTTAACGATTGTTTAACGCATCGTTGAAGCTTTGTCAATTGAATATGAAAAACAATTTAATAAGAAATATAAATTTTCATATTCCGTAATCTGAAAAATAATATTTATAATATACATTTAGGACCGAATGTACCATATAATGGATATTTAATTACCAGTTTCCATCTGTGCATGTTTATATATATATATATATATATATATATATATATATATATATATCATGAGCGTCACTCAAATACTTAAATACGGTGAGGAAAAACTAGAAAATTCGTGGTTGATCTCAGAACATATTATAGTGTACATAAGTAATAATACTAGTGTAGATAATATCTACACATATCATACACACACCACACACACACACACATCGGAACATATTATCTTCATACTTACACCCAACTCAATAACTCAATTAAAGATTAATCAACTTCTGAACATCGACATAGCAAGATTGTACACACACACACATGCATTTTAAGATGTGGGGCATCTTCGACGTTATTCGTTTACGATTTTCTATTAAAATGGGACGCTAGAGACGAATCAAATGCGTGAACAGAGAGGGGGAAATATTTATTTAATGGATCATAGACGAAAACTAAAAAAAAGGAATTCGTTGCAACCGCGCCACCTAGTTGTTTTAGTTAAACGATCTTCCCTCTAATCGGTATAATCTATGACTTATGCCTTACTTACATTTAGGGTAAAGTGGAAATAAATCAGCCCACGAACCAGGAGAACAAGAGGAATTCATTCACAAATTGAAGCAAATTAATAATATCGTATTCGCTATTAACATCAAATTAACATTAAAACTTACGGTGAACAGGTCTCGATGCATTAGCGCCAGTGATTTTAACCCAGCGCTCTATGGTTTAAAATAATTTTTATTTTAATAAACATATACGCTATTTGTTTACACGATCCAAATCCCCAATATCGCAATTCAAATTTCAACTCTCAAATTCGGTAATTCTTCTCAATAAACTTACTCTACGTTTAGAAGTGGTGGAATGAAGGTTTACAAAATATTCTAACAGCAATTACAAGTAATTACGACAATCTGACAGATCTGTGGAATGATGGAAAAATGTATAGGCCATCATTTTGAAGGAAGCTGTACGTACCGAGGCCAAAGCTAGGAGGCCGGATTGGACCCCTTCGAAAGGACGGCCGAGCTCCGAGATTTAAAGGGAGGCGCTGAAAATACAATTAAATAACAAAAATGGCGGAGGAGTCAGTTCTAATGGGCCCTGGAAAGAATATCAATTTTGAGTGTGGGATCGCATCTGTCGGGGGGCGTGGTGTGCCCCCGCCCCCCCCCGAAACGCCCCCAATTCAATTTAGAACTCATTTCGCTTCTCACTGAAGAAATATTGTTTAGCCCGATTATTAAATAATAATAACGAACGTAATCTAATAGGATGCGCTGCAGGGCTGGCCAGACTAAACGACTGAAAACGAGGCGAATAACGTAGTTACTGAAAAAGACTTTAAAACGCCGACATCGGTCGGATTGTGCCGGTCAAAAGAGGGACTCCCCGATTCAATTCCCCACCCCCACCCCGCCGCCACCAACCCCTTAATAACACATGTGTTTACCGGATAACAGTCCCTGACTGTACCGACTTTTGCACTTTTATACTAACTCCATTCTTACCCGCCTAATGACAAACGTCGGTTGACCAGATTAAAACGGCGTTCCGTCTTCGGGTAACCCAGGTACGAAATACGATGTTTATTTATTTAACCGTTTGAGTGCCGAATTGTTTTCTTATATATATGCTAAAAGTGGTGAATGAAATGCGTAGTAATTTTTTTTGGAGAACGATAAAAATGGTTATAATTAACACTAATTATTATGTAACATGCTATCACTAATAATTCGCAATCTCTTACGAGGGATGATGATATATCACTTCCACTATCACTTTGAAAGTCATTACTCTACTATTCATTATCACTTCTCATATCACAGTCACTTTCGGATGAATGAAAACTTGACATGGTGTATTTCGTAATGATCGGTATAACACTTGTTGAGAAAGTGAAAACAGTTTCTAATTCCTATAAAACAACGAAACTGCGATTGATGGGAATTCAACTGCTCTCAATAGATGCGAAAATTATACTATCCGACAGCAGCGTCTCCGCATTCTTTTTTTTTGTCTCTTTTATTGTTACAACTGTAAAATTATACAATAAGCAACATTGATGAAATCACTAGCTACAATAGTCTACAATTACAGGAGAAACCCACTAGTTTCCCCCCTTTTTTTTATTATTATTTATTTTTTTTTATTATTTATTTATTTTATTTTTAATTTTATTTAATTTTATTTATTTATTATTATTAACATTTTATTTAATCGTTTAGGTCGCGTGGCCACTTCCTTTTCAGGCGTCTTCTCCGCATTCTCGGTATAAATCAAGAGAAGCGCGATAGCGCTTCGCCGCTCTCAAACGGTTAAAGAATACGTCATTTGAAAAGCTGTTCGACACTCATCGGTTGCTCCGTTACTCTCTGGGAGACTGCGATCGATAAAAAATTGGACTGGCCATAGAAATTCAGAAACCCAGGTAAGCTTTCTACACTTACATGAGTATTAAGTCTAAATATACTTGTATTGTTGGCAATGTTGTTATGGTAATCGAGAAAGTTATAACAGCTATTTCATAATTCCAAATACAAATACAGATACTTTATTTTTCAATGAATACATAGAAGATTGATTGTTACACGCATTCCGGCCGACTGACCTTGCTCAGTTATTTACGTACACAATTATTAAGAATAAAAATGTTCGGAGTCCGCACAATGTTAATACCGCAATAGGAAAAGTTACATAATAAAAACCCGAGAAAAAAATTCCGATACACTCGCTTGAATTAACTGGAAGAATAAGCTACTACTAAACGATCTATGTTACAAATAGCTACAGTCGAAGTTAATAAATGTTTTAAAATTTACCGGTATAGTTTTTATTATACCCGAGATAAGACTCGAATTACCTTAAGAACTCACCCCTGGGATATTTCCATACGTATAGCCGTGTTACCGACTTCTTCGATTATAAGACGCCTGTTTTTTCCTGTCTGTGTGACTCTGAATTCTGAGTCCGTCTTGTAATCCATGGCGTCTTACTACAATCGATATAATATTCCGCAGTCGTTATGCATCATCACCAGGGGGAAACGTATTCGTATGAAAGCTACAAAATATGGTAATAATCCTTTTTTATTGTCCAAGAGCTTTTTGAAGTGAAATAAGCATCTTTTTATTCGCGTATTCATTGCATAAATAGTGTACGTAAGTTTAAATCATTTTTATAACGATTGTGTGATTTTTCCGTTTATAGGTAATAAGGTTTTTCCTTTTTTTTTCTTTTCCTCTGAAAATAAGAGTGCGTCTTATAATCGAGGAAATACGATCTGTTATATGTATTAGGAAAAAAAATTATTACAGAAAATACACCAAATACGACTGTGCGCACTCAAAAAAATTGTTCGGCATCTCGTTTTTAATTTTTTATAACGAAAAGGGATACGGTATTATACCCTTTAGATCGTTATCAATTATATATTCCATTTTTTTCCCAATTATCGTAAAAGGGTCGGGATAATTTTTTTTTGGCAGTGTTTGAAATATCGAAAATATATATTCAATTTATTTTTTTATTCCTCCTTTATCTCATCCCGAAATTTATTTTTTTTAATCTCCACCCCCGTTAAAACACGTGTTTTAAATACTGTGAAAAACCCCTGAAGGAATACTTTTGTCATGTTCTACTAAAAAACGTTACCTCCCGATCGTAACATTTTTGAAGGTTTAATATAATGAAAAGTGAAATCGCGGATATTTCGCAATGAGCTTAATTGCCCCCCTGACCCTCTTTCGAAATCAATTGGTCAAAACCTTCAAACAATGAAATTCGCATCGACGTAAGTGTAATTTTTAATAACAATTTATAATCGAATCGTTATAATAATTTCAGGTATAATATAGCTTATATTATTAATGAAAAAGATAATGTAATATGAAATTCGAAATTAATGATTTTTAATGTTTCATTATATACATATGTAACATTAAAGTAGGTGATAAGGACACATTTCGTGCTGAGAGCCTCAATTAATTAGTACATGTTCTTATTGAAACCGGATCCGAACGCGGGATCTTCATGTTGGACTCCTGATACTTTGAATCAGGAGCTTAATAGCTGTACCAATTCCAATCATGTTTGGTTCACCAAATTTTTTTATATCGTTTTTATATATACAATAATTAAATTTAGATTTACATAAACAGCTCGCAGGGGGTCCTATTTATTTTACACGACAGTTTCAACATTTAACATTTTTCGTTTATTTTTTTGCGAAGTAGACTTTTTTCGTTCTTTTTTAGCTCTAAACTTCCCGATCGTTACATATTTAAAGTTTTATTAATAGTAAAAGGAGAAATCGTAGACATTTCGCAATGCGCTCAATTACCTTCTGAATTGTAATAAATTGGTCGAAAGCTTCAAATAGTGAAATTCGCACCGACCTAAGTGTAATTTTTAATTTGATAGATCGAATAATTACAACGGGTAAATATCGTCGGCATATTACAGATAGATAACTAAATCCGAGAGTTTATTCTTCAAAGGTCCGAGCGACCGCTCTAATTTCAGTAGGCCCGGGCGGTCGGTTTAAAGCCGTAACGTCCCGGTAAGGGACAGAGGAGAGTCCTCTCCCAGAGGAGAAACCTGATCAAACCGATATCCACCATATCCGAATAATTCGCTGGCTGCCTCGCGCAAATTGGCCCTCCGCCACTATCCTCCCAGTTATATTTTCTTACCGTCGAATAAGTCGTTATCCTCGCCCCTGAGGTTTTCCGCCACCGATCGGGCTCGAGCCCTCGAAGTTGCCCTCCCCCACCCCTAGACCCGCATACTTATTTTCAAGAATGGAACGAATCCGACTTCAAGCGAACGCATACCGGCCCCGTTCGGGTCCGAGCCTCAAAAATTAATTTCCCGTGATACAGTCCCGGGAGGGATCCTCGCCCAGATCTCGTCCAGAGCAGTAGGAGAAAAAAAAACGCTCTACGACTATACAAAGTGTATTTCTGCCGCTTTCCCTGAGCAAAAAGAAAAAACGAGATCAGAAAAAATAAATGTTGGCCACAACCGAGAAAACGTAAGGAACGATACACAAATAAAGATATAATAAATAAATAGATACGATAAAGATACATAATAAAAATATGAAGACATTTCCAACTTACTTAGAATCTATAGGTTCAGTTTGCTCTACGCGAACTGAATTCCGGAACAGATCGAGCCTTTATAAGCTAGGTGACGTCGCTGGATCTATAACGTGATTCCGTCCGCAATATTATTCGTGATAATTCCGGCGCGTCCCAATTTATAGCCAGCGTTCCAAGAGTTAATTATTCGTCAACAAAATCTGTCCGAGCAGTTAATAGTGACAGGGCGGGGACGTTGTAATGGCAGGGGTGGTGGGGGAACGGCGACCGAAGGGGGAGCCGCACACAACGTGTAATTGGCCTCGTGGAGATAAAAATCTGCGCGGAGGGAGAGGAGGACACGTTTACAAATAAACTTCGGGAGGATAATTAAATATTTCGCCGGATAAATGCGGGGCCCCGGAAGAAACCTTTTTCCCATCGCCATTTAAATGGTGGGAGGGGGGAGGCCCCCGCGGGACGGGTCCCGGTGTCTTGCTGGGCTAATCACGGGATAGGGCAGGAAGTTCATTGAAACTGTAAATAGTTGAGCGAGGGGGAAAGTTGGCGAGGGAGTACATGGGAAGGGGGGGCTTTTGTAGCGTTTAAGCGGCCCCTACCGCAGACCCCTCCGGTTAATGCTATTCCTACGCTCGCCCTAAAATCGATAGTATCCGAAATTTAATTGCGACTTCCGTTTTCCGGGGACGATTCCCGGTCGGAAATAGTTATTGTACTTAACGTTTCCCTTACCCTACACCCCCCTCATACAGTATCGCTAGAGTTTCACTGTCTCATATTTCAGAATCGATGTTATCTAATAGGGAGGTTTCGACGCGGTTTTATCGTACCGACCGATCGAACGGTCGGACGTTGGCGATAAAGCGGACGCAAAATTCCGTCATTTAGAACGAATTCTACGAGGCCGCACCATTCCCCACTAACCAGTTTCGTCTCGGGCGCCCGTTCATTTCCCGAATAAATAGCGAATAAAAGCGATTGCCGAAGCCCCATTATACTAATCGACGTATCTATAATATGGCGCCTAGTATCGGGCGGTGAAACTAATCAAAAGCGCGGTTGGAAATGGCGGTCTCGAGTACCTGGGTTATTCCTGTTGGGGACGGGGCCCCCGGTAAACCCATTGTCGACGACCGCTCCAAATCCGATTTTCGAGCACTGCTCACACTTTAAGAATAACAAAGAGGGAAAACCCCTAAGAAATTCGCCGACCTTATATCGTAAGCTCTATTATTCTTTTCTTCGTCGGATTTCCATCGTTTGCTTTTTTTTAAACGCTCACTTCGGGTTTTATTAAGCGAGGTCCATTCGTTTTCGCGTCGGCATTTCGCCACTTTCGGTAAAAACCGACCCCGTACCGGCTTCTCCTGTTTCCGCCGCCGCAGGAGTGCCGGCGACCCACTGCGGTCGTGAAATGTCTCATCGTAATCCTTACAATCTCTATTACCCAAACTCGGCAGCATTCGTCACTATTATTGTACAAGTGAGGTCATTACGAGCTACGTAATATTATATTACTGACTCACCCGCGACGAATTTCGGTAAATCATAATTCATTTATACGAAACGGCATTGTTATTGCCATAACTTTATTGACAAGCCGATATCCCGGAAAAAACGTGGATCATAGAAATCAGGTTAGATTAATTTAAAGATACTTTTCAAACCGGTACATCCAAATTGAAAACAAATACCGTCAACTTCATTTTTCACTACTAGTGGAAGAAAGTACAGAACAAGAACGTTATTTTCTATAATATTCGTAGTAAATTAAAACACCTTATCCAAACGAAATGCTTCATTATCCGAGAAACATCACAGAAATGATGTAAATCTGGTAGATCTCGTAGAAATATAATTATATATATATTTATATACAGTAAGAGGGGATTTTTAGTACGTAGGTAAGCCGAAGTTATGTAAGTAAGACGTAAGGGATCTGTCAGTAGGGGTTACCGAAAGGAGGAGTGTGGAGTGTAAGGAGACAGGTAAGCGGCCGACATAAGAACATTCGTCCAGTCCCGTTCCCCGCTAAGTCCGATAATGTTATCTTAGAACGGCTCCACCCGATTGAGCCCCGAGAAATAACCGAAAAGCGGGTTATTGTCGGCGACAGTCGGAGCGAAGCGAATAAGGACGTGCCGACAGAGGCTAATGGGCCGATAATTTGGTTGGGACGGTGTAGACTTTCAAAGGGGCTACAGTGCGGGGCGTGGTAATCTGGCGTCGTAGAAAAGCCGGCCCCGGTGTTTATGTTTGGCGGAGAGTCGGCGCGCTAGGTCTCTACGCCAGTAGAATGGGGCCCAAGCTTCTCCCGGGGGAGGATTAGCGGGCACAATGGGCCCTTGGCAAAACATTGGCACACTTTGAACCCGCCGCAACGTCCCCTTTTTCCCACTCCCCCGGTCCTAATTTCTTTATTAGGCCCGAGTCCGGACCCCGACGAACAATCGATCTCCTAACTCGATACAGGTTCAACTGTAGCCGCCGTTCGCCCGCAATTAAATTTATTCGAGCCGAACGTCTTTCGAGAGGCTACCGCGAAAATTGACACCGGATATCGCCAGAGTGCTCTGCTCTCAACCGTGTCGAGTTTAAAAATGCCCGTCGTTTCCATTTACCGCAATGGAGTGTCTCGTCGATTCTGCAGAAGAAATAAAAACGCCAACAGAAGTTTGTTAGGGAGTCGCGGGAGAAGTAATACCGAGGGGAGAGAACCGGGGGTAACGAGCGAGATAAACATCTCCGACCATTGATAGTGTCCCTGAGCCTTAGCCGGTGGACCCTCGGAGGGGGCTCGAAATCCCTTAACATTTTTAAAGTTAAAGTGTCGGTAACGGCTCCGTACGCGTTTTCAAATTGGGTCCCTAACGAAGCCCCATTGCCGGACGGGATAACCCAGATTTGGTGGAGTGGACCTTGCCCTCAATCCGGTAGAGCATTGAGAACATTTCGGAAAAGCCTAATCATTCGTATATAAACATATACCGTATATTTTCACTAATCTCTAACCATAGTCCTATAAAAATATATGTTTAACAGATAAATATACAGGATACATTTTGTTAAGAAAATATTTTCCCGATCGGAAGTACTGTTCGACTATCATGTACAATTATACGTATTATATATATATATATATATATATATATATATATATATATATATATAATATATTATAAATTCCTGGGGACACAGGACCTATTCACGGAGAGATTTTTAATCATTCTGAAAATTTCAAATATAGTAAATTTTTGGTTAATTCTTTCGTCTGGGTGGCATGTTTGAAAGTGTCATTCTCTGCATGACAGAACTAGATTGTTTTCAAACTGAATGACGGGCAGAGAAATCGGTATTTCTCGCAAACTCACTACGAACAGATATTTCAGGATTCAGGCCTGAGAAGGAATATCTCCTAAATGGCCTGGTGGGGAACTAAAAAAACATATCGAAGAAAGAATTAAATAAAACCAAGAATACAATGAACTAAATGACGCTCGAGATATAAAGAGAAAAAAAAATAAAACTATCATAAATAGCAGAAATAACTAAAAAACAAAGAATGTTTTAACGATAGACTAACTAAAAGACTTGCAATAATATATTTTTTAAGTTAATAGAACTTTTCAAGCACATTTGGACAATATCCTACGTGCGATATATAAGACGAACAATATCAAGACTCGTGGTGTTCCAAACCCACATTATTTCTGTTTCTAATATATTTTACGGTCGAAATAATTATTTATTAAATAATACGTAAACTCGTAATAATTTGAAAGAAAATACTGCGATTATAGTAAGATGTGTACGCGAATTGGAGTGTACGCGAGGGCGGTAAATTAATCGAGGATCACGTTATCGGAGGATAACGGACTTCAATATCCTTTAAATCTTTCAGACGCGGCCCGTATAGGGGGATAAATTTTACATACTTAGACGTGCCGAGTATTAGAAGGCGCTCGTAAAATAAAAATCGAATCCGCGTTACCGTCGAGCTAGGCGCATGGTCGTGATCTCATTTTCTGGCTCTCGGCGGGCCCTCTTCCTACTCTATTCAATATCGGCTCTAAAATGATTCCACCGGTATATTACGTTCCTTCGCTTTTGATATAAATTGAGAAAATCGTTCTGCTCCGCGGCAAATGGATTACGATGGAATTTTTTTTTTTGCCCGAGCGAAAATTCTCTCTTGTCTCTTGGAAACGTTCGAACGAATACGAAAAAGTAGCGACACAGGCCGGGGCCGATATTTCCCGTTCGATATTTATTGATAATTTTCGCATCGATGGAACTGCGAAGGCGTCCCGGAACGTTCGCATATTCGCTAAAATCGAAGCTGTGATTCGAGTCTCGTTAGACCCGAAACAGATCACCGTCGATTATTTAAATAACGATATCGAGCTTTTCGTTAGTAGGTCGGTGTGCTACTGATGTACGGTGTGGGTCCGATTACGGTGTAAGACGCAATTTTTAATCGGATGATTTTCGGGAGCTCGGAACGTGTCTCTTATTTTCCCAGACGGTAGGAGCACCGAAGCTGGAGAGGCATGGGCCGGTACACGGGCGTATATCTAAACGAAGTAGGTTTGTATGAGCGCGTGGTAGAAAAAAAATAATTTCCTTCCGTTAATTTCGAATGGCCTTTGAAGCGCTGCCATGTAGTATGCAAAGCCGTTAGCCCCGGGGATATCCCGGTGCACTCCAAATTGGCTTTCCTCTCCCCCACCCCACGCCCAGAACGGATTTAAAGCTTTTACTTCATCAAAGTGGATACACTAACAGAGGGAAAAAAATTGTCGAAACCTGTGATTGAAATCTGAATTGATTTACGAATGAACGTCAATTTAAGCATGTCAGTTGCCAAAACGATGACTACGAGTTAAAAAGGAAACTTAATTTTTAAAAAATCCGTTGTCGTGGGGCGAGCTCTCCCGCTGGAAAACGGAACGCTTTTATTTTTTTTTTTTTTAGTGGGGACTGAACCCGACCGCGTTGCGATGACGCTTGACTTTTGGTCGGACACTTTATGTCGATTTATGTTCAAAACGAAGTTTTTGCAAAACGATTTTGCAAAATCCAATTCGACGAATTGGACGGTCTATTTCTACACCGCGTATTCCTGTCGTTAGCAGCCCTCTGGAACATTGTCTACTTAAATGGTCGGAAACGTTAAAAAATATTCCAGTGTACCAGACTATTACGTCTGGGACGCGTTACGTTTGCTTATGAACTGGTTAACTCTTGGACTAGCGGAGGCGATCTCTGGGCGGGTGGTGATTGGGATGAACGGAATGACGGAATTAATTTTAATGTCTCTCTAGTTCGTGCGGGATGTCCACGTCGGTTTCAATACAGGTT
This sequence comes from Lethocerus indicus, assembly GCA_019843655.1. Classification (NCBI taxonomy): domain Eukaryota; kingdom Metazoa; phylum Arthropoda; class Insecta; order Hemiptera; family Belostomatidae; genus Lethocerus; species Lethocerus indicus. The sequence continues at coordinate 24,851,875 of JACDQD010000001.1, forward strand.
TTTGCAATGTCAATTTGTTGGCTATGGTCGGTTTTGAAGTCCTTTCCCGTAGAGGCGTCAGCAGTCCAAATTGGCGGTTTAAATCTACACTCTTCAGACGTGGACGGGGACTCATTCCATGGCCCCGGAATAGACCGATTAAGGACGTTCGAAACGCCGACCGATAATTAGCGCATTTTGTAACCGCGGGGAAATTCGTATTCCGCCGCCATTTGTGTGTCTGTATAAGGGAGGTCTTATGCCCCTCTTTATTAGAGGCTATTTCCGTATTGGAAGTTTTGGCTCGGCGGGGGGCCCACTTAATAGGGGGGGATTATCCTGTCGGGATGCCGCGCGCCAGCTGTTTATTTTCCCTTTGTCGACGTGCGCAATTCTATCTACTATTATGCCTATTCTTAATTGTATGCCGTCCACAAATTGCTGGCCGTCGTTCACATAAATTGTGATAGGACGCTGGCCGCGTTGCAAAATTAGGAATTGGAAAACAATAAGGAGACATAATATACAATAGAATTCCTACTTATTAAACTTAAACAAACTCGTGAGCGAGCGTCCGCAGAAGACTCCCGGGACTAAAGTTTATAACAAAACTCAACGAGGACCCAACTCGGGGGCCGAGGTTCTTCCCGCGACATTACGCGATCCATAAGCCGCTTAGCGACAATAAGCTACATACTTCGATTCTCTTATAAAACGAGAGTAGAGATTTAACCACGAGAATCCGAAAGTGGTAAACGCGATCCGAGCGCTAGGGAAAAGTAGAGGTTGTATCGGGCTCGAATTAAAGCCCCCCCCCGCCCCCTTTTTGCGGGCGCAATTTGGAGCGTTTGATTGGGGGAGGACGCGCCCGGGGAAAATAGACGCCGTAACTTAATTCCGGGCGACAACAAAAATCATTATTGAGAGTTTTAACGCGGCATCGGTCCCGTAATCGAGTTGTCGAGTCATTTTGTCGTAGGGCTCCGGGGCGTTTAGAAGGGTGGCGAGGGGACCCCCCGCTATATACATCGTTTAGCACATTCATATTTAGTCCGTCCCCAGTTAATACGGTTATACCGTAACAAACATAGCGTCATTTAATATGTCGTCGGCGAAAAGAGACGCCGATTCCCTCTCGCGTAGTGTACCGTTCCGCAGATATCGTTTTTTCCCCGAGTTTATTCATTCCCGTTTTCCTCCCGCGTCACGGATCAATTATGGACCCCCGCCCCTCAACTACTTCATTTGAGTCTCGCTCCCGATTTTCGACGCTGGCCGCTGTAATAAACGCCTGTCGTTTACTTTCCTCCGTAACAATTATAAGCCGGGCGATCGGCGTCCATCTCTCGACGAATTCCTTACTATAAACATTTATATTGCGGCTTATTTACATCGGTTTAATCCCACCGTCGGTCAGATCCGAGTACGCGTCTCGTTGCACACGACCCGTTGACGACAGGGTAATAGTAGTGATACCGGTTTCCAAACGAAAAATCATGTAAAAGGATGGACAAAAACTTATAATAAAATTAGAGAGAATCGTAAACCGAGTACGGCCGAGTCTGTTGTAACGACCTGTAACAGCGGTAGAAGTGAGAAAACTCTTTACGAGAAACGGTAATTTCCAGTTTAATCGCTCGGACGTAAATAATAATAAAGGTCGAGATTAATTAAATGTTTTAAAAACGCTCTTATAATACCGACAATGTTATAGCCGCTTCTCTGTTTGGGAAAGAAAAAATCTGTAATTTACCGTAAAACACAGTCAAACAGTTTAAATTGGGGACAGGTTTTCATTTTCTGATTTATTTCTCGCCTTGCTTGGATCGGTGAAAGGTTCGCTCTCAAATAATTGTTTTTATTCTTTGTTTATTGTACTCGACAAACAGTTATGAGTACAATTGCGGTTTTTAATTATCTATATAATATTAATATTTTCGTGTTTGTCTCGATAATGAGGCCGCGCAGTGGTGGCACTGTTGATCAGAAGATATGATATAACTTTTGGCTACAGAAACTGTCTAGGCCAGTGGCCGGTTAAGCCGGGTAACAGAGGAGAGGGCTTCAACGAGTTAATTAGGTTGAGGAGCGAGGCGGGAATGAAACTTTAGGAGCCGGGAATTTATTAAATTCATCAACTTGGCGAATAGTGGCGGGGGGCATTGAGGATTGCCCTCTGGATGCGCGAGCGATGTCTGGTATCTCAGTGGAACCCCATTCCTCTGAAATTAATGTCTCTTCAGTCTGGGCCACGAACCGTTACAGACAGATATTCTTATGGCAACTAAATAAGCCTTCCGCTAATTAATCATTTTGGTATTTAGGCCTCTCGATCGCCATCCGAGAACCCCGCCGTAGTAACGTGGCGGCTCGCGAGGCGTACACGACCGTTATATACGCCGAGATTTGCGCCCAACTTTCTCTCTTGCTCCGTCTCGAAATGGATTTCCGAATACAATTTTCAATCTTAGCGGAAAGCAGATCGAGAAACGAAGGGAGGGTACGCTCCCCAAGAGGAAATCTACAAGTATTCAGGCATGAGGGCGGAAATTACATCTCCTCTTATCCCCTTGCGATGACCGAACGTTTTTAAAAGTCGGCCATTTCCCCTGAACGAGAAGATGAATCCTTCCGGCCGACAATATCCGGACGACAAAAAACAATGCAGTCAATCGCAATTATCTAAACCGAGATCAAAACTTTGGCTCCGTCTTTTATCCTATCGGTTCTCTTATATTCTTATACATCCCTCCTGAACACCGATTAAATAAATAAATTCGGTAATAAATTCACTCGGAACTACCGTATTTTTTTCATTTTTAAATTAGTTCGCGATATATTGCCGCGAAATTTGTTTCCAATCATTTATATTTATTGGGGGCAAAAATAGGTGTGAGCTGTTATTCGCCTCACCATGATACTATTACCTAGTTTTTCTTTTCCGCCCATCCCCCAGATATAACCCGGAATTCGTTTTGAAAATTCGGAATTTTTTAATTTATAAGGTCCGTGACGCGAGCATCAAATGTTCGTTTACGAAGGAAATATATATATTTTTTATTCATACGAGATAATACATAATAAATCAAATAAAATGAACAATACATTACTAGAAAAAACGAAACAAATAATTGTAAATTATATTATAATAATAAATGAGGCGTAAGTAATTCTGATATTGAGGTATATATCGGAACGGAATGCCACTGATGAGGGTGGAAAGCCGGAACGACATGTCGGTTAACAAAGAAGCACCGTGGCAGCACTTTACTGTTAGGTCGAGCAGTTAGTAGTTAGGTGCACTATACAAAAATGTATATCGCGTTATAATATTAATTCTTTCGATTATAAAATTTACGAAGAGATTAGCGCTACCTCTCAAACATAATGGTGAAAAGCCAATAGCATGAGGGGGCCCAATCACAGGAGCCGAGTACCAATTAGCGTATCCATGTATTGTTAAATCCCTGTCCGTAAAGTAATTACAGCGTAAGAATAAAGTTCTAATTGAACGCAAAAATAATACCAAATATTTTTGGATTTAATAAATCGGTCGTTCAAAATTCTTCCTTCGTGATGATAGGGAATAGTTAAGTAATTTAAAAATCGACAATAAAAGGATTGTCGGTTTAAGAGGGTGTCTAAGCGGGAAGCAATACCCCCGCCCCGCGGTAGCGATTGTGTTCTATTCATTAAGCTCATTTGGCCTAACCGGATTAACGCCTCTTAATGAGAGTTTCAGGGCTGATAATAAGCTCGGAAATGGACTTTTTCATCTAATTACCCTATGGGAGGACTATCTGGATACGGGGCTTTTTTCATCTCACTATAAGAAATTGCGTCGCTGATTGCGACGGCACTTAATCGAATTTCCCCCTAATTGCTAAGTACAAAATTAAAGTGCGAATGCTTCGGGTTAATCGGTTTAGGTAATGAATTTCAGTAGGCGATGAAAAAGCGACGTAGGAAGAATCGCTCTGGGCTGTTGGTGGGAGAGGAGGGGGCTGGGCGGTCACCGATCGTTAATAACCCATGTCAGCTACACAAGTATTAAACCGAGGCAATTTTTCAATTAAACCTAAAAAGTTAATAAATATAATTGGCGGCGGTAATGTCACTTCAAAACCGATTTGTAGACGTTCGGAGGCACCGAGTATGCCGACTGAACAAATCCTATATTCTAATTTTCGGCAATATTATTGACAATTCGTGCCAAGCGCGGACATGCAAATAACAAATGTTATAAGTCAACAGAGGGTGTATGTACACATATTATTTTGGATTCCTCGATTATTTCCGAGCCTAAACCGGTCCGGAGAGTGAACAGAAAAACTCGGCAGTGTAATAATAATATTCCTTCCATGAATTTATAAAATTCAATCTGTTTAGTCGGCCGTAGTTTTGAAATGGGAATAAAAACCGGAAACAGAGTTTCTATCTTAGTTCTAGTCGGTCTTCCTGTTTTTATTCCAAAAAGAAATAAAACCTTAATTGAAAATGTGCCTCGAAACTGTTTCGACTTCTCTCAATTATCTCCGCCGCTCGGGGAAAAAATCGGAAATCCAGTTACGTAATTGCACTTTAGAATCTCCATTTCCTTCGCAATTTGGTTTCGCCAATAAATATCGAAAATCAAGACAAACAATCTCCTTTGTAGGAAATTAGAATGAGTTTTCTATGTGTGCGGAAATTATAGAGATACAAAGCCCCCCTGATTCCCGGAAATTGTGCATTGACAGGATAGCATTGTTTTAGTCCTGTCCATACGCCACTTCACTCCCTTCCGTTGTTTCTTCTTCCGCGTTTTGGTTTCCATATTAAACTAAAAATGAATATTTATGTCGTTATTTGCCGAATTTTATTTAAATTTTAAGTACGTTACTTCGTACATTATTACGTCAGCCGTTGTACTAAGAAATACTGAAACATAAGTATGGAACATTCAATCACCTTGAAAACAAACAAAAACAAATAGCATCGAAACACAAATTAAAATACACAAATCAAATTTAAAAAATTAAATTACTTTACTGGAATGTCACTTCAATAATAAGAAAACGTTGGTATTTTTCTATTACTACCAATTATTTTCTGATCGTCTTATTTTTTGTATTTTTTTTTTGTAGTAGTACTGTGGTAGTATAACCAATTATTATTTTACGCTTTGGTTATATTACTCGCCTGTTTGGTACTAAACTACACCTGTTTCGGTGTACTTCCCACCAACGTCAGTAGTCGATGAAAAAACACCACTGTCAGTGCACTAAATGCCATAGATAAATTGAAGTTGAAGAAAATTGGTTTTAAACCATTTAGGACCAAGTAGGTGAATGAACACAAAAAAACGCGCTGTTGTTGACAGCGAATTTTTATATTTGGGCATATTATTTGTTCTTAATTTTAGCTTTGTCTAGTCATTTCTCTTGAAAAATTTCCAAAGTTTAATAATTCATTAACAGGCAGTTGAGCAAACGGCGCCAATTTTTTTATTTCACGTAACAACGCAATAGTATGTAATCATGTGATCATGTGAGTTGATTATTCCCACAACTATTTGTTTTCTTCAGTACTAATAATGGAACTAAATAAGCAGAACTAGGAACTATAGATTAGAAAAAGTGAAAGCAAAGGAATGGATTTTTTTATAATTAGAAATGGGTAAATATGAACAGAATAAATCAGTATTAAAGCAGTTTTGTCGGTGTTGTTAGCTAGTTAATTTTGAATTAAACTGATTACCAAAGAATACTTTTCACGCTATCTGTTGTACAATTAACTAACAACATTATTGAATTTATGGCCGACAGGCGTCATAAGCACCATCTTACGGAGAAATTGAAAGTTGGTGTCGTACTAATGAACGAAAATTTTCATTAGCAATTTATAGACTAACTAAAAACACACAATTACGATAGCGAATAATTATATTTGGGTATCTTATTTGTTTTTAACTTTAGTATTGTTCAGTCATACTTTTGAAAACATTCTAAAGTATATTAATTCCGTGGAAGGTATTAGAGAAAAAGGCGCCAATTTTTGTATTAATATAACAACGCAATAGTATGTCATCATGTGAACAGATTATTCTCACAACTATTTGTTTCATTCAGTACTAATATTAGAACCAAATAAGCAAAACTAGGAACTATATAATTCTTAATTATAAAATTGAGAAAAGGTGTCATAGGAGAAATTACTTTATTAATTTATACCAATTGGTAATAATTTTCTTTTTTAAATTATGATTTCATACAATCAATGTGCATTACAAGAGTCTCAATTTATTCAAGTTATTTATTTGATTATTTCTACTGTGACCATTATTATTACTACACATATAGTTTCTCCAGAGAGTGGATATTTTACTCTAATGCCCCAATAATTATGCAATATAAGTGCTATTTAAAATACGGACAATTATAAAAATTGGCGAAGTTATTTTAAAAATGATTAATAGAATAAGAGAAGATACATTTTAGATAAAAAAATGATATTTTGATTGGATAATATTCTAACACAAAGTAAACACACATCAATCAAAGTTTGGTATTACATTATTCAAAGTTTAAATTACAAAGAAATATAAATTGGACAATAATATTTAATATTATTTTTATTTGTAAATCATAGTTTTCAAAACATAAAAAATATTCAAATAAAAACAATGCTATAATAATAATTCTAAGGCTACCCTGTTTGAACTTACTCTTGTTGGTTTTACCGCTTAAGAGTGACTGAAGTTGAGCTTGGAACAGTAACAGAAATTTGGAGTTTCACTCTCTTATGGCTAATTCTCAGTCGCCACTATCACCAACGCCTCGTTAGGTTGGTTTAGGTTATATAAAATAGAACTAATATCACAATTAATTTTTAAAAGAGGGAGAACCCCGGGTGCGTTAACTTTGATTTTACCTAGAGTTAGGTTAGGTTAGTGGGCGGTGTACTCGACGAAACTCCTGGTCGATATACCCCATAAAACTGCAGGTCGCATATTCCTTATTTTATTCATAAATATCATCATCCTATTTTATTTATAAATATTATCTTATTCTCAACAATAGGGGGAAACCCTGACGGTGGAACCGGTAAGAGTTCCGGAACGTCGGAATCGGACAACACCCGAGTATGCCGCAGAAGGAAAGGGCAAAAAACTTTCCAATGGAGCCAGCTCGAGTGGTTTCCGAACAGTGGAAGAATCCGGGAACAACAAGGGGTTATCCCCTGCCAACGGAAGTTCTTCCAACAACATTACACAGTCCTACCGGAAGCCGGTTAGTGACAATTCAAGTTCTAATTGCAGAAACCTTCGCTCATTTAACAATTAAATTACCCTCAGCTGCGCATAACATATAGAAATCTCCCCCCCCTTTTTTCCCTTTGTCAGGAGAAATAAATCCCTACAAATTAAAATGATGATGCTTGTTCATATAGAAATGGAAATCTATGTATTAATATAATGTATGGGAGCACAGATATAGGTAGTAGATGAAAGTCAGTTTTGTGATTAATGTCAGGGAATAAACTTGTCTTATCTATAATACCAATATTACCAACCACATTTTTTGGTGAACAAATAACAAAGTATAAAGTTGGAAACTCTTTTATTCACAATAAAATAACGAAATTACAGAATATCATTAGCTTATAAGAGGTATTATATACAAATATAAAAATATCATAAAGATGATTATTTATTCAAATCAATTTCCATATAAATGTATACAAAAGAATGGTAAATATGTCAAAATAATTAAATTACCCTGAAAAGGAATTAAACATTAGTCACCCCATATGTAACAAAACAATTTAAAATCATGCAAGTAAACACTTGACTAATAAGACAAGAGCAAGAGTTTAATTTTAGGAATTAATAAAGAAGGGTGTAATAAAGTTGGATCTGGCAATTTTAGTAATTAATAAAGTAACAAGGATAAAAACTTGGAGCTGGCAATTTCCACCAATACATCTATGTTCATAAAATCATGTTTAACAATACTGGCAAATAACCGCCAATTCTAGCAAAGACATCAATAACATAAATTTTTCAACATCTTACAGTCATAGCAACGATATAAATGAGATAAATTTTTCAACATTTGTCAATCCTAGCGAAAGATATAAATGACATAAATTTTTCATCTGTCAAGTTATTAGACTACAGCATAAGAATTATCACTCGAAACATACAAGATGACTCTAAGCACATCAGGGTAACAAGTAATAGTATCATGGTACATGATTAAACCATTAAAAAATGGCAAGTCATTCTGTGGATAACTAATATTTCTTTCTTTAATTTATGGACAGTTAAACTTTAAAAAATATTTTCATTTAAACAAAAAATACATTAATAATCTAGTTAAGAATACACTTTGTTAGCATAGTATAAATAAAATGTAAATTAGAGAATATTCCACCATAATAATTCAATTTTCAACTAGTTTCAAAACAGAAGATTACAATAATCACAATATTCATTAATTTAAATTAAACTAGGATATATAAACTAACTATACTTGGGAACTGTGGAAAAAGTGATGTACATTAAAAGATTAGCATATTGGAAACAGATTACTGATCCCAAATCTTTAACTGAAATTTTACATTTGTTTTCAAAATAGATCACTACTTAACAAAATGTATCTCACAGTTATCTAGGTGATAAAAAATGGGCATCCATCAGGAATAAAAAATTATAATTAAACCTTTCCCTGCTGATCATGACTCTGATAACATTTCTTCAATAGTTTTGTCATCATCATGTAGTGGAAAACTAGATAAAGCAGTATCACTTTCAAGAAATTCTCTCAGTTCAGACTCTAGGTCAAGTTGGCCAACACCAACACAAGGTTCTTCTTCAGCGCTGCTCTCTTCCCCATCAAGAACAACAACATTCTAAAAACAACCAAAACAATTTTATGTAAAATCATGAACTACTGATCCTTTTTTCTTTTCTATTTGTTTTGCGGCACAATTATGGTTTCCTGTTACGCGCCTTGAACTACTGATCTTAAAAATTCATCATTCATTAATACTAACTATTTAAAGTATTCATATTCTTTGATGACCCATTGTACTATATACAACGAGATGACACAAAGAGTTATTTCTTTTAATTTAATATTCTTGTACCATCCCACTTTTATACTTCATTTTCCTATATTTTTAATATCAATTTTGAACATCATAAGTCCAATAAATAATAACATTTGGTTATAATTACTAAAAACATTAAAGTAAATCCACAAAATATAATTACTTCCACTGTAGAATTCTGAACTGTAGGAGATGTCATACTAGTAGCCGTTGCCACAGAGGTTGTTTCAGGTACAATACCCATAGCCTTTCGAATAGCAGGTACCGGAATTATTGCACCTGGAGGAACTTGTTTAGCTAGTTCAGTCAAGCTTTCTGTGATTTTTTCAGCTGAAAAATAATTATCAACATTTATTCAATATTTTGAATGGTAGAATTAAGTGAGATATGTCTAGTATTCAGAAGTGAACATATAAAAGTTAATATATGATTTTTTGAAGCATATTATAATTGAAAATTATTTGATAAAAATATTTTTCTATTTAATATAAAAAAAAACTAAAATGATTTTGTCGATTGTAACTGCCTTATTACAATAATAGAATCATAAAGGTTCATATTGCTCTCATTTACCCAGGTGGAGTTCAGTGTCGGAAGGTTGTAAAATCTGGCTCAAGTGTGCAGGTGGTGGTGCTGATAACCTATCATTTTGAACTTGCTGCAACTTCTCTAATAAGGCTGTAGTCTGATCCAATTTATCTTGAACAGCCGCAGCTTCTCTAATACCCTCTATAAGAAATAAATATCTGAATTACGAGATTTACCATAAAGTTTATTGCAAAACATACGCACAGTTTATTATGCATTTCAAACCCACATTTCTGGGTGGGCTGGACTTTCACCAGCCAAACAGACAAGTGGACAGAAGTGGAGACAACAAAATTAGAAATTAGTGAATAACAAATTAATTAAGGAATTAAATAGCAATTGTTGCTTTTGCCTTTTCATATATAGCACAAGGAGATGTCTTGTAATCTTTTAAAATAGCAATTAAACATATATTAAATAACAATAGGTTTTAAAAAAACATTACCAAATTCATTTAAGAAAGAAGTGTCAATTCCAAGTTCAGATAGTGTTTTTAATTGTTCAATTTCAATTTTAACTGGGAGGTATTCATTTTTAACAACCGGAGGCTGCAGTGTATTCACTGTTGTAGAATTATTCATCTCCATCAATTCTCGCACTCTTTCTTCTTCTTCACGAAATTTTCTTTGCTCATCAATAACACTTTTTGTTTTTCTGTGCTCTCCACCAGTCAGGAGATCTAACAAATTGTCTACCATTGCTAATGTGTAATCACAATCTTTTCCAAAGTTCAGAACACTGCAACAATTAATAAAAGTTAAGAAATGGCATATAAAATAATGATACTATACAACAGTATTATATTAGATATGCAAACAGTTTAACATTAAATAATGGATACCTTTCAGCGTACACTGTTGCATTCTCATCTCCGTAAGTTTCATACAAGAGATCTGACTCCTCCTTTGAAAGGTTCGCAAATGTTGAATCATATGATGGTGCATATGATCCAAATGCACCATAATTGAGAGGTTTCACTGTTTTATACAATAAATAGAATATGTCATATTAGTAAGAACATAATAATAACAAAAATGATTAAAGTATTCTATTTGTATTATTATCATTAAGAATGTTGGAGTCCAAGTGGTCTATTTCATAGTGTTTTCATTGATCATCACCTTTACTTATACTCTAAATTACAAACTAACACCCATACCCATGGCATACGAGCAGATTTGAACTGCCAACCTCTACGCCCTCTCAGCCACTAAGGCTCATCTTAATTTATGTAAATGATTTAGCTACATAATAACAGTAGCAAAACATAAAAAATGAATTACAATATTAATAAATAAAAAACTAAATATGAACTTTTGGAATAATAAAGTAAGGGTCAAGCAAAATCCCTAGCCAGTTTTCCAGTTAAGACAAAACACTTTTCTCATTTGTGTAATATAATACAGCATAATCACAAACATGGTACTTCATGTACTTGAATACAAAAAGCTAACTCACATTTCACAGTAGAGTCTAACAAAGCAATACAGCCTAAATAAACAGAAGAAACATAATTTAAGAATGAATATTTAACAGAATTGAATAAGATTTATTGAATAAAATATAAAAAATGTACGCTTCTGAAAAAAAATTATATGTTCTTCAGATTTTTTATCCTTGCTGTAATAGTAGTATTCTAATACACTATTTACAATCTCTGAAGGGCAATGAATTTTGAATGATTGAACATATTCCACAGAAATAAGCCTAATTAGCAACAAATTAGATATAAAATACATTAAATCCCAAACATTAAAAAAATCAAAATTTAGAATATTGATAAACTATAAGAGAGATGTATTAAATAGGTGAAATTACAAACAAAAATCATAATATCTATCTATATATATATATATATTAAATGTGAAATTTGAATTATGAAATATATATATATATATATATATATATATATATATATATATATAAATTACATAATTTACAACTAGACTAAATACCACACAAGCAATTTCTAATTGAGCATGTCTTTATCACATAATTTATATCATCAACTAACACAATTATACTTTAGATATTTTCTACCAATTCATGGATACTATTTGTGGAATGAAAAATTTTACAGTAATATAAGGTGCGATTAAAAAGTTCCCAGCAGAAAAATTCCAAAAAAAATCTATACTTACAAATTATTTAGTACAGTCTTCTTCAAAACACTCTCAATCTGCATTAAATAATTTGAAATTGTACTGGAACACTCCTTTAGAAAAATGTTGCAATGTGGCTCCACATTTATTGTTAAAATAGATTGAATATCACAAATTCTCTTCGCATTACCGGCATTCTTTACTTCTGTAAACAGGAAAAAATCAGAAGAGTCTATCCTGAGCTGGAGAATAAGGAGAATTTTCAAATACTGAAATAAGTTTTAAGCCAGGATATGACATACCAACATTTCTTTGTATGAAATGAACTTTCAATCATTGCCTACGGAATGCCTAATCAATCATCCCATTGATATCTGCAAAATGGTTGTAGCGCATCAACCCTATGTTCCATATCAGATTACCGTTGATACAACTGAGAACAGTCATAAAACTCAAAATCATGTTGTACAAAGTGTCATTTGACGCAACAAATATTCACATATCCTTCTTCTAGCTTTCATTACTGCAATCTTGGGTCCCAATAAATTCTTCAGACCTTCAAAATATATGTGATTCTTCTTGTTATGATATAATTCAAATGTTTAATCCTTGAAATTTATACCAAATACAAATTTCCTGTTTCAGTAAATAAGAACTTTGTATTTTTTATCTACAATCTAAAAGATTGTAGAACCATTTATATAAATAACCACATAAAAATATAATTAAAACCAATTAATTCATATTATATGTTATTTTATATAATAAACTATTATTGTATTACTTAGACAGCAGTTTTATTTATTTTAAATGTAATTTAATTTACATTATTATACGTTTTGCATTTCAGACAGATGAATATTCCACAAGATTGTTACACCTGAGAACAAGATTATATTACATTGCTAATTAATAAATATAAATCTCATCAACATTCGTAATTAAAAATAAAAAAAAATAAAACACTGGGAACTTAGTGATCGCACCTCATATATAACATGTAAATACTTTATATTCACTGGAGAAATAAGTTGATTTTTGTAATTCAAGTGACAATAAATACGTACATATAAAAAAAAAATAAAATTATAATGTTCAAATTAAGAAGCATACCCTAAACAGTGTTCTTTCTTTACTATTATGACATAGAAACAAATGTTTAATTGATTAAGAAATAACACTATTAAGACCCGCATCTTCAGCAATAAATGCAGGGTACCTAAAGAAAAATTAGACTTGGTTCTATTATTACAGAATGTAACACATTTTCATTCTGTTTTTTTTTATCAAATAATGAACTCAAATCAATAAAAACTTCACAAAAAACAGAAATAAATAGGTAAAACTTAAATTGACAGTACAAAGACCTACTAAAGTGATCAAATTAATATCTAGAGCTGAATACCAATATAGTTTTAGCTAGAGTAAAAAAAGTGAAGATTCCAAACTTTCAAATTCACTGATTCATAACTACTCTGAAAAGGAATATTATAAGTACTGGCTGGCTTCAGGATGCTTCCCCTTTTTCATAAAAATAACATGTAGAATTTTTTCCTTTTTTTTAATCCAAATAGATTCATTTCTACTCAGAGTTGTTATAATAATCCTCAATAACAGTTTTATCATAGAACCTACCGCACCCCAAATGTATATTTTCACTTAGGAGTTTGTACAGAATATTACTTAATGATTTAAAAATAATATTCAATAAAATCTTTAAATCGTCACATTGAAAAAAAATATAAATACCAATATTTTATTAATTTTAAAGGTTAAACTATATTATAGAATATAAATACCTGTTTTGGCAATATTCCGTCTATCTTCTTTAAAGCCTTGTAACTGACCAGACCCATGGCTTAACTTTCCAACTAGCTGTCCAAGGGAAACTGATCTTTCCCTTGGCCTGTCAGGATCCACTCCTTCTCCAGGTACAAATATTGCCAATGAGGTACTTCCATCATTCTGCTGTCTCAGAAAACCCATCTATAATTAAATATAAAATAAATAATACCTTCTAGATATATAATACACTATATTGATAACATATTATGAAACAGCAATATTGCTCGATATAACTTTCATTAAATGCAAAAGTTCAACTAACATAGAACCTCATCCTTTATAATTATTTTCTATATTGTTATATAGCTTACACTTGTTCTTGGCTTTTTCAACGATAATTTTTCTGCAGTTGCTCCTGCTGACTTTTTTGCTTGTTCTAAAATTTGTTCTGAAGTCATGTCATCTGGGATTGCTTCAAACTTTTTACTGCAAAAAGATTTTACATCAACAGTATGAAAGGTTTACTTAACATACACATATTGTACAAAATATTAAAGTAATATTAACATACTCTGATATCATGTTTGGAAATTTTCGTTTTGAATTGTTTTGTGTGTCTTTAAGCGCATCGTCATCTGTTTCATCGGCCTGTTGAGAAGCTTCTTCATCGAGAATTTCAACAGGTACATGATTTGACACAAGTTGAAAGCCCAACTGTTCCTTTGTAACTTGCGTAATTCCAGGTATTGAAGGTGACAATTGCTTCAGTTTTTCAGCACTCAAAAGTTTTAAACCACCATGTAATAATCTCTTAGCTGATTTATAATATATCGTATCTGGGCGGTTATAAACCATAGCATTATTACACATCAATCTTAAATCATTCTAGAATACAAAGAAACAAATATTTCACTACACATATAGCAATTGATGAAGAAATATGAAATATTTAGTAATAAGATAAATGTAATAATTTGTTGACTTAGAAATTAAAGGTGTTTCTAATACATATAAAAACAAAAGTACAGACAATATTGCATTTCTATTACGCAAAATGACAAAATATTCTGTACACTTCACAACAGCAATGTATATTACTAGCAACTTGTTAAGGATTATGGGACCATCAATCATGCTATTTCCATGTTTAAGGCCAAAATTACAAATTAATATGCAACATTAAAAAAAAACTATTTCTTTAAAACCTTACCATGTAATCAGCCAATGACTGGTAAACATTGTCTTCAATCTTCTGTCGCATTGTTGAAAAATCCATTGGATGTGATATTGTTTGAGAGTATCCTGGAGCAATTTGGTCAGTAACAGGCCAGGCAAAGAATTGTTGTGGGTCTTTCTTTTCCAATTGTTTTTGCAGATACTCCAAAACTCGTTGCAGCGGCGTTTTATCTTGTTTTTGACGAAGTAAAACACAAACGCGTGGCTCTCTGGTTAGTGCTAGAAATAAAGAAAAAAGCTACTTAAAACGCGCATTTAACACGTTGAGTGCCATGTCAGTCATCGGTGACTGACACTGAACTTTCCGTTCAGGCCAGGTGACTGACAGTGTAAAGTATGATATAAAACTAAAAAATTTACATTGTTTTAAGTTGTTATCTACAATTTATTTAAAGTCCACTCAATTTTTATTTAATATGGGATTTTATTATTAATGTATTTAAACATTTTTTCAGAAAAGTTTAATGGATTTTATTAAAACAGGGTAAACATAAAAATGGTTGTCCCTCGCAAATATCACAAGATGTTACAACTTGTTTGGTAAAATTTCTCGCTTTTTTTCTGCGGCACTGTGCCGCATTTTCTTCATATGTTTGAACACTCGCATCGAGTAAATTTTAATATGCTAGTAGTGCGCTTCGCATTGCTGTACCGCGATACCAGCGTACGTGGCCTGATGGGGATTTCCTTATAAAATCGCGTGGCACTCAACGTGTTAATATTTAACATATAAATTTATGAATATGGAGGGAATTTATATTTTATACTCTATTCTTCAATTGAAGAAAAAATAAAATTTAATTTAAAACATGCCGATAGTAGTATCACTGGTATAAACACATTCTTGCTTTGTTTCCTCTTCTTTCCTAGTACACGGTGGCTCTGACAAAGATTCTTCACCAAAACTAACTCCATCCTGGCTAGACTCATCTTGAATCTTCTTTCGTTTCTCCTTAAATAATAAAATATGATTAACTTAAATATTAAATAACATCTATTGTCTGTAAAATTGTGTCAGTGCTCAAAGCGGCTTCCATAAATAACACACATACACATTCACACAGATTTTAGAGGAAGAGAATCACTGACTTTCAGCTTTGCCTGGTTGATACTACAGGAAAATTGAGATTTGCAATTGCAAATCCTGCATGGTCCCACAATAAGAAGTAATTGTCAATGACAGATAATAGCCATTTCATGCAGTGTGTAAAAACATGCCTGGTAAATTTCTTGCCCTTCAGGCAATACAATATTAATATCTGAACAAAATTTAATTTATTTTTAAATATCATTGCACAATTAAAAAATTAAAAATAAGCAACCAAATTAAACAACAAAATTAAATCACAATGTTGGAAATTGGAATTATGAAAGTTTTAGCTGTATCCAGGTATCCGGAATTCTGCCATTAATTGACAATTAAACAGTGTCTCTCAGCATGCTTATTTAAAGTCTTCAAGTTCTGAATGCCAGGTAGAGATTAAATATCCAGACAGACTGAATTTATTCACCATTTTATTCACTTCCTGTCTCCACATAAAAAACAAGATACAATGTGATGTGTTCGTATGGGATAAAATGTGATAACACACAAAATTAGTTATTACCTTGTGATGTTTCTTCTTTTTTTCATGCTTCTCCCTGTCCCTCTCTTTCTTCTTCTTTTTTTTCTTTGCCTTTTTATGAAATGATATCACCGATTGTGAAGATTCATCATCACCAGCTACTGTATAGCTGGAAGGATGAATTACAGGACCAGGCGAGTCACTGTGTTCAGGAGTTGATGAACTCCCTACTTTTAAAATTAATTTTAACCCTGGGGGTCGTTCACCAGTGAATGTTTTACCTACAATTAACCATTATTAGATACTCAAAATTCTATACCAAATTTAAATCAATAGCAAGGCTAGCTCAATGTTCATGGTCCCACTACTGATATCGCGTAACCTCACTATCACTTTTTTTTTCATATATCAATACATCAATGTATGTTCTCCTATATGTTGATATTTCCTATCCACCATATTTATCCATATATATCATCCTTAAAAATTATGCAGAAAAAATTGTATACATGATCATTGAAAAAATGATATACAATCAAAACATTGTTATGGGGATAAGGTTAAGTAGGTTAGGTACGTACACTGTAAATTTACCAATGGCACATCTTGTACTGTAAATATATTAAATTTAACCAAAGTTTAATTTGTAATTTAAATATAGACACCGAGAAATTAGTCTCATGTAAATTATTAAAACTTTGATAATTATTTTTTCACAATTCTAATGAAAAATAAACGAAATCTGAAATTGAATAAATGTAACATATTATACATATATGTAGTGTGAAAGTTGATCAAATTATCTAACATCTCTCCTACAAGGAATGCTCACATAATTTTGTTGGCCTTGATTCAATACATGAGCATAATTTACTCTAGATCAATCATTCTTCTGTTCTTAATGTTAAAATGCAAGCATTAAATCCTTATCAAATTTAATAACTATTGAAGAATGTAATAGAAGGAAAAAATATACCAAATTATTCCCAAAATTAGCATGTAAACAAATTACCACATGTTGTGAAACAGTTTGTTGAATGAACAAATAAAAAATACACAACAGCCAAAATGACAAAAACAATTATAACAAATAGAAAACAAATATGAATTTTAAGTATTTACATAATATATTGCAACAATTTATGTAATAGAATGATTGTTTTATGTTTCACAATTTAAACTGTAAACCTGTACCTGTGTAAATGTAAATTGTTTAAAAACAAGTAATTAAAAGATAAGAATCCTAGTTTATTTTTGTATATATATGTTTATAATGGAGCAGCCAGGGATACATAAACAATTACAAACCAGTATAGTGGTTTGTATGAATTGATATAGTTCTGTTTTTCAACTGATAAAAATTGAAATAATTACAAGACTGGTAACTTTAATGGTGTATTAAAGTTACTAGATAAAGTTATTAGATTGCTTAAAAGTAAGCAGTCATTGTTGGGAGTATTCAAAACAAAAACTGAAGAATACATGAGTACTATTTAGATAAATAGCAAAGTGGTTCACGAACCAAATAATTAACACTGGATATCAGTTTACATGCCAGCCTAATGGACCCAAGAATAAGAGAAATTAATGGAAAAATACATGAAATGAATGAATAAAAACGGGGCAACGAACAGATTACTGTCATTTTTAAAAGGGGCAGCCGGAATCTGATAGTAATAACAAATATTAAACGTTAACCATACCATCGTATTTATCCTTCTTATGTTTCTTGTGCTTCTTATTCGAACCCATATTCGACAATACAGGAATCAAAGCCACAGCACACCAAATTCTTATCGGTAAGAAAACACAAACGTAGACATATATAACACTGTCGAAAAACCTCTGAGAAACTTGTGAAAAAGGAGAAAATTATGGATAAAACCTGGCAGCAACTCACGTCATTTCTAACGGAACGAAAAATTAACCAGCGGACCGCCTACCGGCCCACATAGCACTGACGCCATTTTACCCTACTAATCCCTCCCGCTTTATTCGATTTTATTTGTATCCATTTAAGATCTAATGCCATAAAATCGAAATATTGTTGGCTGAATTGATCGTTTTCTCTCAATTTTCGTAATAATTACTGAGGCAGCTGGAAAAATAAATAAGACTTGCTTAAATTTTGTTTATCGATCCATACAAATGTCTTATATATAGAGTTACTTACGGAAGAATTCGGATCTAACTTATTTAAGATTGTTTATTTTAACTTATGATAGTTAAGTTTTATTAATTGTAGGGATTGTCATATAATTCACACCAAGAAAAAGTTAAGGGTATACTGAGCCAAGTACAAAAAAATTTACTAATTCATACTGTGGAAAGGTTAATTGTGCCCATAATTATGAAAGTGGTCTAAGTCAATTCAAACTTTAAATACAAAATTTTCATATGCAATTCACACAAAATTTCATATTCATAGTAAACTTCCATTAATTAAGACTAATAAAATTCTAAATTAAAATGTTGCATAATATAAAAATATTTGTTAATTTATTCGAAAGCAATTCATTAATATCGAAACCAGAAATATATGACAGACCACTTTCATAATTATGGGCACAATTCAACTTCCTGACCCCAAATTAATGCTCATCAATTTGCATTTTTAATTTTTCGCGCTGCAGTGAATTAGCCAATTTAACATATCTCATGGATTAAAAAACAAAATAAAGCCGTAAAGTAATTAAAATACTTTACAAAACTTATAACTTTGATATTGTTACTTTTAAATTGTAAATGAATACTTCTGACCTTACTTTTGGTAACACTGAATCGAGAGGAAGGTTACACGAAATGGGGAAGTTTGAGTCGTTCATATTGCTTCTAGGTCTAAGCCTCATCCCACTAGCGGTTTTATATTCTGTATTCTTTTTGAACGAAGAAGAAGTAAGTGTACCTTTAAGGATGTAATCTATGTATGAGCGTTTTTTTCATTAACTTCAATTCTTAAAGTTCTGGTATCTTTAATTGAAACTTTTTAAAATATTTTTTTGGGCTCAATGTTAATTGTTGTTTCCAATTGAAATTTTTAAAATAGTATTTCTCCTCCATTTTATTTGTAAATAATGCGATCATTTTATTTATGTTTTAGAATTTCTCTTAATAAAAAATATTTTATTATTAATTTGGATGGTGATAATAACCACATCTGTTACATAATATATAAGATATACATTGTTTGCATAAGATTATGTAGGAACTCTAGATAGCAAAATGTTAATTTACAAATAATATTATTTGTTCATTAGAATCTACCAGAAAAGAAGCATTTGGAATTATGCTTCCTCACTGTTTTTTAAAATAACAAATTATGTACTTTGTTGGCATATAAGAAAATTTATGAGAAATGGTTTTTTATAACCTATTATTTAACACAATGATATTAATATTTTACAAATTAAATAGTAGAAGGTTTGCAAGATTTATTTAGCATTTGAACATTATATTCAATAATTACATATTACAAAAGACTTTTATATTTCCTAATTTTATCTCTGTATGCAGCTTTCATTATTTATACAAATTTGGTAATTTTTTAACAGATAATTAATTAGTTTAGAGTACCTGTCTCATGTGTGACAGAAACACACAAAATCTAAGATAATTAATTGTTTTTGATTTATGTTTAAGAAATAATTTAAAATTCAAATGTTTACTCGGGGTTTGCGGCTGTTGAAGTTAGGATCTGCTGTTTTGTCCACTTCAGTAGTGCACAGAGCTAACCCTATAGTAAGTTCTATTAGGACCTGAAATGTTTATTTTTAAATAACAGTAATTGAATCTGCGTAAAATTAACCAAATAACTTTCACCCCTACTGACATTTTCATTCTACAGATTACATATTTTCTGGAAAGTATTGTAAATTTTGGATTGCACAACTTTTACATTATTTTAAGAAATACATAAATAGAATATTACAATATTGCATATTCTGTTGTGCTATATATATATATATATGTCATTTATTATCAAAATGATATACCGCATTCCCTCGATTACAAAACACATGTTTTTTCCTGTCTGGAATGGCTCTGAATTCTGGGTATGTCATATAATCGATGGCATCTTGGGAAAACAGAGCTTCAAGAGCTTTTTGAAGTGAAATAAGCATCTTCATATTCACATATTCATTGCCTAATAGTGCATAGTGTGCCTAAAATATGCTTTGTTTAAATCCGTATTATAATGATTATGTGACTTTTTCTGTTCATTGGTATCAAAATTTGTTTTTCTTTTCCGCTGAAAGTAAGGGTGTATCTTATAATCGAGGAAATATGGTATACCATTTTTATATGCCTTGTGAGGATCATTATATTTGAAATTTAATAAGGATATTGCTATAGTCAGGCTAATATTGCACTATAAATGTTTGACATGTGAACATATTTTCTGTTGTTTTATATTTGATGTTTAGCCATCCTGTCCATTAATTTATAGTGCATTGCACAGCATTATGTTAATTAACTATGACGTGCAGTCTATTGTTTTAATTAATTTTCTCCTTCAAATGATCTTGCATGAAGTTATCTAAAGATTTATGTTTTATTTTGAGACCAATAATTTCCTATTGATTTTTAATTTACTCCTTTGTCCTAATTTTAGGTGGCAATGGCAGCATCAGACGCTTCATGGAAAAATGCTTCATCTGTGTATGATTTCACAGTTAAAGATATTAAGGGGAATGATGTTTCACTGGAAGTTTACAGGTTAACAAATATTTTTTATTAGATTACAAATACTGTTAATTTTAGCCAATCCACAAGAGCCATGACTTTATTTGGTCTTTTATAATTATTCATTTTTTTTGTTGCTTCTGTATTATAATATGCACACATACATGACAAATATGTGAACATATTTTTATTGTCATTAATAACATTTGGAGTTTATGTAATTATAAAAGTATGTCTTATTAGTAACTTGTAACATTTTAAACAAGGATGAGTAGAAATTACACTGATTTCATTTTTATAGAGGACATGTCCTTATCATTGTAAACGTGGCATCAGAATGTGGATTAACTGATTCAAATTATAAAGAATTAGTTGAATTAAATGAGCAATATAAGGAAAGTAAAGGACTTCGTATACTCGCATTTCCTTGCAATCAGTTTGGTGGGCAGGTACTATTTTTCAATTTAACCAATTTATGAATTATTATTATTAGAAATATGAATATTTTTATCTTTATTATCAAATCTATAGTCTTAGCATTTGAAATACTTCAGTAAAATGCCATAAGTATTATCAAAAAATGTATATGCAATATATTGAAAGATCGGTTGTCTTTTAAATAGTAGCTGTAATGCCACGGATGATGATGATGATGATGGGTTAATAATCACATAAATAATTTAAGTAGTTTTGTTTAGTTGTAAGAATTATTAGCATATAAAGGGATAGTACAAATAAATGAGCATTATTTTCTATAATATCACAAATTGGATTTAATTTATTTTTCAGGAACCTGGATCCGCTGAGGACATAGTATGTTTTATGAGAAAGAAAAATGCGGAATTTGAAACTTTCGAGAAAATTGAAGTCAATGGAGACAATGCACACCCACTTTGGAAGTATTTGAAGCAAAAGCAAGGAGGAACCCTTGGACAGTAATATAACTTTAATATTGAGTTTTTATTTAAAATAACTCATTAGAAATATATTTAATAAATATTAAATTTAATTTCCAGTATTCATAAATGATAAGGGAAGGTTATTCATTAGGCATAGTTCAATTTGATATATAATAAAAGCCAGATAAAACTTGATAGTTTTGTGTACTGATAGCAAATTCAAGATGAATTTGCAAGATTTATGTGTTAACAAGACCAACTTAAAAATTTTCTACTTATTTTTAGAACTATTTCTCTTATAACTATTTGGTTTCAGATCGATAAAATGGAATTTTACAAAATTTATTGTTGATAAGAATGGCCAGCCTGTAGAACGTCATGGCCCAATGACTAAACCTTCAGTGAGTATTTTTTATAGTCCTTGAAAGTTTTACTATTTATATATTTTTGAAATTTCTTAATATAATATGCATTTTATTTTATATATTTTAAATCATTTCTTACTTCTTCATACTTTTATGGTTCAATTAATACCACAAAAATGTAATTAAAATTACCTTTTTCTCAGAAACTGGTTAGCAGTTTGGAAAAATACTGGTGATGTACTGTAATTACAGTGCAGCTTCTTCAACAGTTTTCGAACTTATAACATTGCTTCATAATTTTATATGGTATTTATAATAATACCGATTTTATTTACTTGCTAATTTTAGTTATAATTAAATACTACAACTAAGATGAATTAGTCGTATAAATTACTTTTTTCCCCTATTTATTTGTGAGGAGCAATCATGGTTTCTCCATTATGTGTCCTATAAATTACTTTAGAAATTCAAATAATGGAATTTTATGTATTTATTTCAAAAATATATTTTATACATATTGTCGACTTGTATGAAATTTTAGATACATGAAAATGAATTTGAATTATATATGAATTTATACATTGCTTCCTTACAAAAAATATTTCTTCCTTTTTGGATAATTGATTAATTGTAAGAAAAAATGCAATATTAAAGTATCACACTGCCTGCCTACAGATAATGAAATAAATCATTTCATATTACAGTGTGTTCATTTCTAGCACAAACTATATTTCAACGTTTAAATCAACTAATGCTTGTTGGAATGTATGTTATCAAATAAATGTTTTGGCCTTAATAGCTTGTGTCAACCATAATTATTAAATATGTAATATTGTTGTTTTTATACAACATTATGTGTTACCAAAATTATGTTATTTGCTTATATATTATGTCTTATATATATTGAATTCGCCAAATAAATAGTATAAGATTGTTTTAGTTGGTTTGTAAATGAATAATAAATAAATAAATAATGTCTTTATTTTGAAAATATGTATAATTAATTTCGTAACCCCCTAGTCCACCAGAGACAATTTTCATACATTACATATAATTGTAGTAGGAACATGTTTAACATAAAGTCACTGGTTTATATTTGAAACTTAAAATAAGATAAGGGATGAACATTAAAAATTAATGTTAACACTGTTTCTCATTTAAGATTTCAAACATCCCATCAGCTTTTATTAGGATAATGTTTCAATTACAATCCAATTAATAACATTATTAATGTACCTCAAAAGTAATATCACACAATCAACCCAAATAATTATAATTTCCACAGTAGGCACCATATTTTATTAATAGCTAATGAGAGGTTACCTTACTGTTTATATTTGTAATTTTTGTGTCAACTAACATAAAAATTCATTGAGCTTGGACCATTAACCATTGTCTAGATTTTATACAAGGTCCGCAATCAAATTAAGATAGAATACTCTTTGTATAAAGAGTGCAAACTGAATATAATATCTTGTATTGTATCCCAGTAACAATATTACATATCATTTTAACAATTTCAATACAAATATATAACAAAATATGATTAATCTTTAACAATACCTTTTAATGGAGGTACTCATGTAGAAAACTGTTAAGCAGATTGCCGTGATTTCTCAATGTTTTCTTGATTCATCAAGGTATAGTACACACCTTTTTTTTGACTTAATGTCTTGTGATCACCTTTCTGAAAGAAATATATTACGCAAAATGAACAATTGTATTTATAATGAAACTATAATAATTGAAGACATCATTTATAGCATTAAAAGTTCATACAATTAAATTAAAGTTACAGCAAAATATTTAAACTAACCTCTACGATTATTCCTTTATTAAGAACCACAATAATATCTGAATTTTGAATTGTTGACATTCGATGAGCAATTACCAACACTGTCCTGCCTTGGCAAACCTTTTCTAATGTTTTTTGCACAACTTTTTCAGATTCAGGATCTAAAGCGCTAAATAATTTGAAAATGTTAATTATGTTTAAAATATACTTCATATATTTAAAGCAATGTCATTATTTAAATAAATTATGAGAAGAAATATAAATTGAGTTCTTTTGAATACAGATAATATTTATTAATTAAATTTGTATTTAACAATGAAATTGAATTGTTATTTAAAGCCATTTTTTTTATAATTGTAAATTTATAAGTTAGATACCATACTAACCTAGTAGCTTCATCAAGAATAAGAATAGCAGGATTTTTTATTAATGCACGTGCTATCGCAATTCGCTGTTTTTGTCCTCCAGAGACAGTAACACCTCTCTCTCCAAGAACAGTGTCATAACCATTTGGAAATGTACTAATAAAATCATGTGCATTTGCGAGTTTAGCAGCTTCATAAACCTTTTAAAAAATGTAATTCATTTAGTGAAGAAGCCACTTTATTTTATTTATTTCTAAGGGTGGTGTAGAAGCTGTTACATGCATTAAACCCCTTCTAAACCTAGGCTTAATTTATGTCTTAACCTAAACACCTGTTATAGACTTTTCATATCTCCAGCAAAAATTGAACCAACCCGACCAACTTATTAATGGTTGAAAAGGTACAGCTCTATCTACAAACCTATATATGCATATAAACCTTAAAATACAGTTAAACCTGTTTAGCCTTACCTCTTCATCAGTGGCTTTTGGTTTACCATATCTTATATTTTCTTTTACTGTTGTAGCAAATAAAATAGGTTCCTGATTAATTATACCAATAGCAGAGTCCCTCAGCCAACCTGGATCCAAATCCCTTATGTCTACACCACCAACAGTAATACTGCCTTCATTGATATCATAGAACCTATAATAAAAAAGGCTAAAGTCATTAATATTCTAATAACAAATTAAATTAACTTAAACCCATACAACTTCATAAATATAAACTTATCATTATGTTAATATATATTTATAGTATTTATTTACATTTGTTTTATATACAGCCAGGTATGTCTACATGCCTCAAAAATATTTTCAACAAACATTTAAAGTTGACAAAGGTTAACAAGTGAAGACATATACACATAGTTTTGATATGTATATATATCAAATAATGCTTATAGTTCTTAATTAGTTTTTCTCAAGTTCTACTTACTATAAATGTAACATATTTAGACTTTTAGAAAACATTACAACTAGAAAGAAATCATGATAATATAAACCTTTCTAATAAAGCAGCTATAGTCGATTTCCCATTGCCAGATGTGCCAACAATTGCAACTGTCTTACCAGCAGGTAATGACAAATTTAGATCTTTAAGAATTACCTGAAATGGAAAGAAAGTTTAGTAATTATGTATAAATATATAATGCAATAATATATACTTTAATATTTTTATTTTTAATGATTCTAAATTTACAGGGAACAATATATTCAATATACTACATGTTAATCCATTCTACTAAATATTTTAGCGTTTTTATACCATCAACCAAAGTTACATAGGATTCTAAATATTGAACATCATATGAACTTTAGTCCAAAACTAATATTACTTTTCACTACAGATACAGTGATATGAAATAAATATATTCATATATTTACCTGAGATGGTCTAGTAGGATAAGCAAACGTGACATTCTTAAACTCCACATCGGGTACAAACGAATGAAAGCCGATTTTTATTCCTCCTGATAAAGGAATTGATGACTTCAGATTAATGAACTACAAAAAAATAATTGAGCAAATTAATACATGTAAATGTGCAATTGTAGAATAGTAACACATATGATTTGGTTTAAAACAACAACTGTATTTCACCTCTCCTCCTAACGAAAAATGTTCCTATTACAACAAAATTTAGCATTAAATAACCTTAAATATTCTGATCCCTGCTTGTTTTCCTTTAATGAAATGACCAAAGAGTAATGAAAGCTGTGTCAGTGATCGCTGAATAGTTTGAAGTGCAACAAGGAAGGCCATCAAACTTCCAGGTGAAAGACTCTCGGTTAACATTAAACGTCCACCAAGGTAAATAGTCCCTAGTACTAAACCATTCAGAAATAAATTGGTCCCAGCCTGAAAAATTTAGAAAATACCTGAGAAATTCCTTATAATTACTTCACAGTAATTGTTATAAAAATAGCTTTGGAGTTTATACATTCAATAACATTATTTTAGTCTAGTTGAACACTTCATTCCACATTTTTCTCCATTGTATGTACTTCCAGGTTAAAAAACAGTAAAACTGTTTTCAACTGGGTTATTAAGAAAAAACTGCTTCTGCTTATAATTAAAATTAAGCCTACCTGGAACAACCCAATTCCTTTACCTAAGGTAGTATATAATCTACAAGCTTCTTCCAGTTCTTCCTTAAATTTTGTACATTCTAGTTCCTCATTAGCAAAGGCACGGACTGTCCTAATATTACTGATCACTTCTTCACTTAATGTAGTTGCTACAACTGACTAAAATGAATAAGTGTTATTACCTTTAATTGAAATATTTCTCATTGTACAAGAGAAAATCACAGACTGAATTGCTGCAACTATTTCATTAATTTACATTAAAAATAAATTTAAGTAATAAATATTTAGATAAAGGTTTCCAAACATAGGCAAACTAGATCAGACACACCTAAGGGTAGTTCTACATGTTTATAATAAGACAAATGAATAAGCTGATCTTATTTTATCCAGTCATTCACCCACCTGTACTTGAGCTCTATGAGATAATGAACGAAGCAAGGAACCCAAAATTGTTCCTATAATTATTATTGATGGAACAACAACTAGCACTGCGTATGTCATAGTAGGGGAAATATAAAAGAGGGTCCCCATAGAACCAGCTATCTGAAATATTATTTTAAAAACATATTATATTTGGAATATTAGTAATGTATTTTAAATAAAAGTTAATAAAATCATGATTCAGATTTTTTGTAATTTATATTGCATTTATATAATCGCACAATGGGTGTAACTAAAACAATTCAGCTAATGATTCAGATTTATATGTAAAATTAATAAATACTAAGGACTTTGCAGTATAAATATATTGGAGAAGGGATTCATGAAAATAATGAAAATCCAATATAATTTAACTATTTTGCTGATATGAAACAAATAAAAAGTCACCTGGGTAATACTGCGTAAACCTTGGGAGATGCACATCTTAAAGGAACTTTTAAATTCCTGCACATCTGTTGTTAAACTGAAATGATATCAAACGTTATGAAGATAAAAATATATGTAATATAATCAAACATAGCAAATATTAAAGTAATCCAATGAGCAAAGTAGAGAGGAAAGCAAAGTGAGCTGTATTTTAAATATTCACTAAACCCAGACATTAACAGAAACAAATTACTGATTAATCATAAAAGAGGATTATACGAAAGCTTAAAGACCTAATGATAAAACTATTACTAACATTATATGAGAGTTAAAGAAATCAGTTGTACTTGATTTAATGGCAATGACAAAATAGGAACTAAAATGAAAGCATACCAGTCAACCAATTCACCAGTGCGTTTTTTATCGAAAAATTCCAAATCCTGTTTCAAGATTGATTCAAACAGTTCAGATCTCAATTTTACTGCCAATCTCTCACCAATACCAGACAACAATGAGATATATACAAAAGTAGCAATTGCCTGGAAAACATGCCATATTGAAATAAAGGAGTAAAATATTTTGCAAATACTTTTTTTTATCTAAAATATTGAATGTAATTTAACTCAATTTAAATGTATCATATATATATATATATATATATATATATATATATATATATATATATATATATATATATATACACACACACACACACACAATCATTGATGTATGTGTAAATAGAGGAAAAAAAAGAAATAATGGAATACCATTGACCATGTAAGGGAAAAATGAATTACATGATTTTCTCATACCTGCCCAATATATTGTGAAATTAACACCATTGATGCACTATTCAATCTCATATATAAGTTGGATAATGATGGATTCTTCAGAAAATCGCCCATTACATTTATAATATAACCAAGATGAAATGGTATCTTAATATTGAAGTAAGCAACACCCAAAGCAGCCTGTAAAATTTAAACTTCATTTCAATTTATTGCAAGAGGTCCAAATAACATAAATTCGGGAAAAAGAATTTGTTATTTGAATACTGAAAATATTATATAAAATAGTGCTTTCACATGTAAATAAAAATAATTATGCACACACATTACTCTTTCAATTCCCAGTCAATACATAAGTATTGGTTAATCATTAAAATCAATTACATATATATATATATATATATATATATATATATATATATATATATATATGTATATATGTATGTTAAGGGGAACTGGGAGTCTAATCTCACAAATGAAATAAAATAAAATCTTCGTTTATAATAGGAACTATAAGTTTAATGACAATACCATTGTTTCTCAAAGAAATTTCATTCCTTATAAATAAGATAATAGAAAAGAATATAGGGCCAAATTATATTTGAAATAAATGCCGATATTAATTTGTTTATATATATATAATATTTTTAATTTCTAAATATACGCTTAGATATATGTTAATATTAACATATGTACCAAGAAACCTTACTGACTGGATCCAAAGCTTTTACAATCTATCCTCAATTGTATAATTCTGATTGTTTTTCCCTTAGTGTATAAGAACTATTGCAAACAATGATAACTCGTTTGACTAATCAATTGTTAAACAGTTTCAAAATTATACCAACAACAATAGCGCAAAGTAGAGCCCAAATATCGTCAGATAAATAAGACAACAACTGCATCCACTGAAATGGCTTGTCTTTGACTGTATCTTTCTCGGTATCTGTAATGCGTTCACAATCCGCTGATTTCATTAGGCAACATTTCAATCCAATGCCAGATGCGACAAAAAATCCGATCCTTGTTGGTCTAAAGCTTTTGATAACACTCGTTTTCAGATGTGGTGTTGACTGCATTAGTTTATGTTTCACAGCTGTGTTTAGACATGACTTGAGTGTCGACAAGTTCACTTTCTGTGCCCTAGAGTAACAAAAAATAATCTTCAACACTCGAAATAAGTGAGCATAATTTGTGAAGTATTGGTTGATGAGCATTTATTTTGGTACAATATAAAAATTCACTATTAACTAGTTCATTTTTTATATTTATCCGTTTATATATATGAAATTACCTCGTTTATTCGATGATTTAATGGCATTTATTATTTTTTTGTAGGATAAGACCAAAACGTAGACATTATAAGAAAAACATTGCGGACTAAAATTTAAATCCAATACTACTTACGGCTGGAACACACCGACAGGGGGCTTCAATAATAATCTCGATAACATCTTTAGAAACAACTTATTACAATACTAGGAATAACTCAGTTTAGCAGACACTTAAGAAACCGGCAAACGGAAGGTTATAGTCGCGGGATACAGGAAGGTCACACTTTTGAAACTAACGCATAAATCCATTTTACATGGATGGTTATTCCACAGCAACCATAGGTGCTGATTATTCATAAATGAATACAGTACACTTTGAAACCTAAAGCGAACATAATCATTTTCGTATTTATAAGTAAAGCGTATTTGTATATATTTTACTAATAAATATGTTTTTTTAATTTGAAAATTTTTTATTTTTCAACTTTCCCTCATACACCGCAAGTATACATCGCACTTAAAGATCACAGTTGAGCTAAAGAAATGTGAGAAGATTTCTGAAATTTGAAAAAATTTCGAATTTTCAACTTTCCTTCATACATCAGGTATATTGCATCTGTAGACCACTGTTGACATTTCCGACAAATCCAGGAAATTTTCT
Organism: Lethocerus indicus; assembly: GCA_019843655.1. Classification (NCBI taxonomy): domain Eukaryota; kingdom Metazoa; phylum Arthropoda; class Insecta; order Hemiptera; family Belostomatidae; genus Lethocerus; species Lethocerus indicus. Next base: position 24,881,952 of record JACDQD010000001.1, read on the forward strand.
GAAGTTGAAAAGTATATGCACCTAAAGAACACATTTGATGGTGTTTGAACTACCTACCTCAATTACTAATAGGTACTCTTTTGTGTTCTTAAAAACCAAATGAGATTTTAAGGAAGGTGAAACTTTTTAATTTTAAATATTACTGTTTGTGGCATTATTATACCCTTATACTCATATATGTTGTTAAAGTGTCTTTGGAAGTGTTTGAATTGTTTTTGTCAGTATGGACCTTTGAAAAAGGACATAGACAACTTTATTTATTAAAGAATTCATTTTTTCCATAAACACTTACACTTGTCTTCTTGTTGTGTGTTGGAATATATTTTATATGATACAGAGCTTAAATAATTCTTTGTTTGTTTCAAAGTAAAGTGGGAAGCGTTTATTTAGTGAAAACACCACTCACAAAAGATCCTTTATTATAAGAAACTTCAAAATAAATTGATATTATCCAGAGCTCAACGTTGGGAGAAAGCTGATAGTTTCATCTACACTACGCTAGATGGCAACACCAAAGCTCAATAAAATAGCACCGTTACTTGTCTCTTGAGACATTATATTCGAAGAATCGAAAAGCTTATTTCTAGTGAAAAGTAAAAAAAATTGTCTTGGGGTAACAACATTGAAAAGTTCAAAATGGGGACGTTAAAACTCGTAAAATTGTCGTATTCCACAGTGGTTCCCGTACTGGTAACTAAGAATCGTAGAACATTTATGTAAATACCGGAGCGGTAATCCTATGAACGAAACCACTTGCCGGTGTACTTCCCGGTGCTGGAAATCTGTTTAGAAAAACCGGTCCCGCAGTACCATCAAGGAGGTACCGCCTGGGACCTCTTCAGGACAACATTGAACGACGCCACCCCAACCTCGATGCCACCCTTGACTATAGAACAGGACATAGAAAAGGCAACAGAGACGCTAACAAAAACATACAAGCGTCTATACGTACAGCGAGTCCGTTTAGAACGTCGGCAATAAAAACACCAGTTCTACCGGACGATATCAAGCAGTCAAGGACAGGATAGGAAGCCGATGACAAAGCCATAGGAACAGGGAAGACAAAAGGGAAACCATTGGCTAGAGCTAGAAATAAAACTACAAATCCAGGACTGGAAAAAGCAGATGTAGAAGAACGAAGTCCAGAAAGCGAGTTTTATTGACGGCAGCCTTTGGAAAATAGTACGGTACCCAACAAAGAAGTCAGGTAAAAGCGTCCCGGCCCTATGTTCGGAAACCGCGAACGACAAGAAACAATCCCTCTGCACTCCGAATCCGGAAGACAGACGTGCCCGTAATAAAATAGGTTAAGTACCTTGAACTACATCTAGATGAAAAATCGCTATGGTGAATACACATACAAGCTGTAAACCGACAGGCCAAAAGCGAACTAGGAAGACTGTATATAGTCTTCTTCTCAAGTCCAAGATACTCAACGCGAGGTAGAAACTGACCGTTTACAAAACAATAATTAGGCCCTCACTACTTTACGCGTGTCCTGTTTGGCGAAATGCATCCAACACCCATTTGAAAGAACTCCAAATTACACATAAAAAATGCCTCCTTATTGCCCTTAGCACTTTGCTTCTACGTCACCATTCTTCTCGCATATTCTGGAGGGCGTCGAGGCCTCTCTGCACGAAAACTGTTTCGTTATAATTAGGCGTATGACTGACTGGGGACAGATAAATGGGAGTGGGGAGGCGTATTTAGTGTACGGTGGGTTGCTGAGCATCGATGATAGGAGGGCGGGAGCCGGATCGAGAGTACCGGCAGCCGGGACGAGCCTGGGACAAATGTCAATTAGTGAAATGCCCGCCATGATTTAAACTTAAACAGATATCACAAAAACCGAGAGCCGACCGGCCCGACCGAACCCATTAATTACGGCGCATTCTTCCCGAGAAGAAAGTCACAGAACCCGTACCTGGAAGCAAAAAACCACCGCTAGGGATAGCGAGCTCCTCTACTTTCCGATAGCGGAGCCTAACCCGTTGGATCGGTTACCCCAGTTCTAAATTCCTATTAATTATTCTGCCGATTATCATTCATTTTATCGATAATAATGGAACGTCATATTGCGTCGTTATATACAGGGATGAATAACAAAATTAATAGATGTTTAATTGTAATGTAATTTCGGATTGTCGCGAGGATATAAGTGAAACAGTACGTATAGGATTCTATTGAAGTTTAATTTCCATTATATTTTTGATGGATTATCTCGATCCTACTTTGTTTCGTTGTAAATGTTTCGTTAATAATTCGTAATGAATTCGATAATACGATCTGTACTATTCATTTTAATGTCGACTTTGGAGTCGTCAGTATCATCTTTTCGTACGCCGCGGAGGAAATATCAGTGATAAAATGAAGAATTTGTGTCGATGATGATGGGGATAAAACAACATTACCTGTTAAAATAATTCGTTATTCAATAATTAAAGTTAATTCTCACTCTTAATCGTAAATGGCGCAAAAAATTTAAAACAGTCGATTAAATACAAATTTCAGAAATAAAGCCGGAGCTTTTTCCATCGGTTTTATTTTTTTTAATCTAATGGTTTCAAGAAGTTTCCTGAAGTTTATAGAGGTCTGAAATTAGTAAATAATTATTTCCTTCAAATTTAACCGAATTTGAAGAGCCATCGACAAATTTGGATACGCTAGTACGTCCGTTTTAAATACGTAATGGTTGTTTGTCGGGTCGGAAGATTTAGAAAAGAAATGAAACACGTATTTTTATATACCGTTTACGTAAGCGTATACCCACCCAAATTTACACCGAAAGCTAGAAACAATAAAAAATCTAGCGGCAAAATTGGGAACACAAATGTTGGAGAACTACGATCTACTTTCAACGTTCATCGACGGGCTTCTCATTTTCATTTACCTTAGCATTTTAGTTTCAATTTATTAAATTGTGGTAGGGGCTGAAACACTGCCGAATCTATCAGTCTGGCCGTACGCTTTACAACAGTACTGAATTATCGCTAGCAATATTTAACGCTTCTGATTTATCGCACGGTCGCCGGCTCTATAAATAATCCGTTGCCGTCCGGTGGTAAATTGGTTGTTTTTATAATTCCGGCTTAAGCCGGGCGGCTAAAAAATCGAACGGGCTCTCTTCTCTTCTCTTCATTATTCATCATCATTATAAAAGATGAGGAGATTGGGAATCGGTTCCGGGCCGAATTCAGTATGAGGTTAGTGAGGTCAGGCCCCCCGTGGCGCCCGCCCTAACCCCAACCCCAATTATAAACTGTTTTTCACCAGAGATAATTTGACTCCACTTGACTTTATCAACGTGGGACGACGGCTTCGTTAAAGCCGGCTGATCCTCCGCATTCTGCCAATCGCTAGTTTATTTACCACACTTAAATTTAGTCGGACCCATTAAACGGCCAAATAGTACGATTGCGAAATATAGTACCTGTACGACGATAGTATTTGGTATACGGCAAATATTTTTCAATAATATTTATAAACTTATAAAGATAATTATGGAAATAGAATAATAACGGTCCGGTGACAGTGCTAACAAACAGAATGCACCATCGGGAGCCGAAATGCGTACCTGACTAAATTACAGACGTAATTCTACAGACGATGGTGAATAAACGGTGTAACTTAAGACGTAATAAGCGAGTAATAATAAATAATCGCGTTTAATCTTTTTTTATCCTAATAAACTTAAATAATTCAATTAAATCATAAATTTGTATCAATGTCACAGTGTACATTAGAAAGTTTGAAATAATGCGATTATTATTATTTACCAGTCCCCGATTAATTATTATTCCAACCCGAAACGTTCTTCGGCAGTACTTTTCAGCGCGCTGACAATTCGTAGGAAGGAGTTTTTCCGCCGGCTATCTCCGGAGGACCGGATTAAGGTTTCTCCCGGCGTCAATAGACAACGCGCAATCCTCCACGTAGGGTGCTTACCTCGGAAACGAGAAAAAACGTGTCCGACGGAGAAGCGCGGGCAGAAAACGACGACGAGGCTGAGCCCTCGAATGAGAGGAATAAATTATTGTTTAAGAAGTTCAGGATAGAGAACCAATCGCCGGGCAGTATTGAGAGCAAAACGTTCCCAAATATGCCACCCAGAAGAGAGGATGAACTAAAAAAAACTAAATTCCCATAATTTGAATTGTCACTAACTGGTTTCTGGTAGGATCGCCTAATGTCTTTGGAAACCGCCCGAGTGGGCTCCACTGGAAGGTTTTTCGCCCTTACCTTCTGGGGCCCTTTCGCAACTCTTACCGGTTCCGTCATCGAGGATCCGGCAGATGGAATACCCGTTTGGCGATCTGCGAGGGCTGATAATAATACACTCGACTGAGATATAATGAGACCGCAGTAATAGGATGTGTCACGGGCGACCGACATGCCGAAGTGACTCACCAGCCTACTGATGACGGCGGTCAGCCGAAACCGGTCTAGTAAAGGTCCGATTCTGGAAGCGGAAATAAAAACTATCGGTATCGATTTATTTTCGAATGCATCGTTTAGCCACTTCCCGACATCCAATCTCGAGGTTGTTCGTATTTAATTAATCGATTGAGATTAACCGAATTCACGATCGAGTCGAAAAAATGAAATTGCCAACACAAATTATATTAACGGTGAAAAGCTTCTTCGTCGATGCCGGCAAATGTAGGAAAGTGTTAAGTTTAAGGAGTGTACGAGAGGGTAAGTAAAAAAACGCTCGCTCATCGGCGGGCTCCTATAAATTTAGTTTTGACGGTCGGGTTTCCCACCGGTCACGGTTACTCCCCGCCTACTCCACTACACTCGTTATCCTCTCGGGGAGTTTCGAAAACCGCGACACTCCCCGTTTCAACCTCGTCTACACGCGAACCTTCTATGCAATACCCGGCGGAGTACCGAAGAGAAAATTCTCGGAAGGGGTCCCCGACGTTTTTATTTCTTTTTGTTACTCTTGTAAATTGTATAGGATTCTTAATATTTTTGTTATTCGATTCTCTCTTCTGGTCGGCATTTGTGAAAGTTTTGCTCTCGAGACTGCCCGGTGACCTGTTCATTAACCTTTTTTGTTTTTATGAGGAATTTATTCGTTCCTCCTGATCGCGGGCCCATTCCCGCCGTCGGTTTCTTCCCGAGAATCTGGCCCCGCGGTGGCGGAGGAAAATTCGCGGAGGGAAACCCCCGTCCCATGGGAAAATTTGTCCTAGTCAAAAGAGCTCAAAAGGAATCTTAATAGTGAAAATATTATATACTGTTCAAATTTCGAATCTCGATACGAATGACGAGAGTCATGTACCTCAGAAGGCGCCTGACCTTTTTAAATCCTCAAAAACGTTTCGAAATAAAAGTTTGCTATTTAGATCGGAACCAACACGTCCGGCATAGGGCGAAACGGATTAAATTGAATTTAATGCCGAACTGTTTGGACCGGTGAACCGCTCCCTACCGGTCTAAGAAGACGGGGAAAAGAAAAGACAGATAATAATAATCAGTATAATGAAAAGACGTCCGAGCGCTGAAATGTTATTATATCATTATAAATGTTATGTTAATAATAGCTTATTTCCACTAATAGTCGGTGGTTATAATTGACTGGTTCCGATTTGAAAACTGGGCTCGGGTAACGCTAAAGACTACTTCCCGAATAATTAAAGCGGACAAACAAAGGTCTTCCTCGCGCCTGTAGGCTGATATTTATGGCGTTGCAGTTTTGACCGCGCTAATGCAAGAGATAACGTATATTCTCGAGTGTCCCTCAAGTGATTTCGTTCGATCGAGTCGCTGTTAATATTTATCACAACGATTTATACGATTTATATAGTTTCTTGACACTGCGGCTTTTGTCCATTGTTGGCTCCGAAGCTAACTTATACATATATAAGTACGCCGGCAGGCGTTCTTCCTGAAAACCATGTCAACCACGCTTATTTCCTCTAGTAAATTTCCCTCTGTCGTTATGTTTGTTAATCTGGTCTTCCTTTAATTTTTCGACTCTGTCCGACACGCCCGCCCGTGCCGAGAGGGAAATTGCTAAATCGTGCGGGGTCTGACCCGTCGCGAAGAGTATGCTATAGTTATAGGCTAGGACGGCACTAGCCATTGCAGCTGTGCTCTTCAGCTTTTTTCCGACGCTTAATAAATTTAAGTGCTCCGCGAGGGACCCGTGTAATCGTCCAATCATCGCGTGGGATTGCGGGTGTCGCGCCGTTGTATAATGCCAGCCAATATTTAATTCTTTTAGAGTATCTCTGAGACGCTTGTTATCGAATTCGCGGCCCTTATCCGTGATTAACAAACGCGGTTTCCCCTGTGCCGCGAAACGCTCTAATAGTGCTTTTCTAATTGCGCTTGCCGTCTTATTCTTAATTCGCCGGGCGTAGGCTAGGCGTGAGTACTCATCAATCGTCGTGAGATACTTTTCCTTTTCCCCAGAAGAACACGTCTATCTGTACTCTTAAACCCGGCTCTGTCGGGGTCGGCGTAACCATCTGAGGGGCTTCTAATGGTTTTCGTACATATTTTACTTGGTTACAGACTTCGCACGCCCCGATAATTTCTCTAATCGTTCCTAACATGTTGGGCCAATAATATTCGCGTTTTAAATGATCTAGGGTTTCCTTTTCCCCTCTGCGATTCGTAATGCCAGTACGGTATTGATTTACGATTTCTTTCTGCCGCGTTTCACTTTTTATGGTTTCCACCATCCTGTCACAGACTATCGGCAATTTGCCCTGATAGGTAGGCTGTAATCAGCCTTTGTTCCAAATCCCGAGAATCGGTATACGCATGATACGATCTGTCCTGGTCGAGTATTTGTTTTAAGACCCGAATTAAATTTACGCTTGACGCGTCTGTCCCCACGCAAACCGTCGTTGTCCGCGTATGCGCATACCGATCGCGCTCTGTTAATACTTCTGACCCCTGTACGCTCACTAGGATCAACTGATCCCGCTTATCGTTGATGAGATACGGATTAGCCTTCCGTCTAGTCACTCCTGACGGAAGGCCATGTTCTGGCTCTTCCGGGGTGGCGGCTGGTCTTTCTTCGGTCGTTCCTAGACCTCTATCGCTAAACGCCCACTCTCATAGGTATCTCAGGGCGAATGGGGCCACCTCTGGGTCGTTCGCGCTGCTCGGTCCGGCGTTGACAAACCGCGAGAGACAGTCTCCACCACGTTCTCCGAACCCTTGCTGTGCCAAATCACGAAGTCGTACGCGGCTAACCGCTCTTTCCACTTCTCGTGATCCGCGCAGACGTCTCCTTCAGTTTATCAACCCAGACTAGCGGCTTATCGTCCGTCCGCACCGCGAACGATCTCCCGAACACGTACGGCCTAAATTGTTCGATTCCCCATACGACTCCCAGCAGTTCCCGCTCTATCGTACTATAGTTCCTTTCCGTGGGTGTTAATTTTCTACTCGCGAACGCTACTGGTCTATCTCCGTCTTTCTCCGGCTGAGAAAGTACCGCGCCTATAGCTCTATACATATATATATATATATATATATATATATATATATATATATATATATATATACATATAGTCCTGAGGATAGGACCGTAAACATACGCACAGACATTAGATTCAGCAAATCCCTTTCAACATTGAGGCCGGGCTAGGGCAGTGTGGTTTTGACTCTGGAGCAGTGTGTCTGTGTGTGTGTGTGTGTGTGTGTGTGTGTCTTCACAGTCTGTATAGTGGTCCTCAGAATCTGTATCGCATCTTTGTTCGTAAGAGTGGGAAGTGTTCTTTTGTTCGGCCAATACCACGTGAGTTGTACTATTTTATTTAGTTGTAATAAAAACTTTATCGTTCTTTAAAAACTCTTCTTTAAAATATATATGTATATATATATATATATATATATATATATATATATATGTATAAATCGCGGGTAGTTGAAATCGACAAATTTACGTAATGATGCATATCCTTCGAGATCGTGGTATACCTAAAGATACGTGGTAAATTCTAATTCGTAAAGTCTGGATCCCCGAATAAAATTCAAGAGAGTTCAATTCGGTTTTCAATTATTGCTTTGACTGCCAAAACAAGTGGGAGTGATGAGTGTGTGGGGCAGCTCGGAGTGACCGGTCATTTATCAATTAGGGTAATAGGGCCAGCGTTCGAGATTGAGTTGTCCTGTCTCATTTTCACTTTACAATCGCTGGTTTCGACACCGTTTTTTCCGCCGCGGCGGCGTTACCGTTTGACGTACGGATAAAATGGTGACGGCTGCCATTATCGGCCCGGCCGAACTATTATTTTAATCGCCCCAACGGGAGGAAAAAAAGTCGTGAGCTCGGGCTATATACGAGGCTTACCGATCGTTCGTGTCGTGTCGAAATTGTAAAGAGGTAGAACTAGCGTCAGTTTCATCGAGCCCACTCAGTCGTAACTCGGTAGTGTGCGGATCTGAAAGGGTTCGACAGTTCGCCTATGCATGCATTGTACGGGGTATCCAATTGCGCGCTCAGTTCGTATTTCCATCCAGGAATTACTATATATTTTAATTCTGTCAACCGTTTAAACGATTAAACGAGAAAAAACGTCGTCTCCAAAATACTCGGTAGATAAAATAGTGTAGTTATAAGGGCGAACGTTCCAGAATAAAAGCGGTGAGGTGCCCATATATTTATTGTATCGGGCTGGCAACTAAAACTTGTGGATGTTATTAATATTTCATCCGGGGGGGGGGGGGGGGTATGGCACCCATTACTCGGAACATTTCTTGCTACCAAAGATGTTTCGAAAGGTTTTCAATGCGTGTACGGGTATATTTAGATTCTCAGCTGTTCCCTCGTGTTGTAATATGGCGATGGGTATCGATTATGGACTGCTCGTCTTTTAGTGAAAACTCACCCGAACGATATTTAGAAAACTAGTTTTGCAAACCAGTTTAATGACGTTCTTTTAAGGCTCCATCACCACACGCAGCTCATAACTTTTTGTGAGCTTGCGACGCATTATTACTTTTACGAGAATCAAAACGCAAAATATGACGACAGTATTCGGTTTGTTTCACCGTTTGTTTTGGTTTGTTTGATGATGTCAGACACTATTGAATCACAGATCGGTGCAAGTTCGGTACCGAATATTTCAGCGCACCAAGTAATAAAATATCGGAAGAACTTATCGTTTCGAAGGTGTAAACATGCGCAAAAAGACTTCGATGCGAACCCAATATAATGACAGTAGTGTTCGTCAGAATGACGGACACACAGCTACATCAATAAATAATTATACGGGTAGTAGATATCCGTATACTGCTCGGAATTTAATTTCCCAAAACATAACGAGTACACCGAGTGTGTTAATTTCGTCTGGTATTCCCGTACGTTAATTATTCTAAGAACTAAAACGACGAAAAGATTATTTAAAATTTATTTATAAAGAATATTAATAGATAAATATTAATGTTAAATTATTTAAATATTTTTATTTATTAAAAACACCATTCGAATTCCAGTGCGGAATTTCAAATGTCATTAGCTTCCGGAATTATTCCTCGTCGTCTTTTCTTTCAATTTCCTTATAATAAACTCTGTCAAACGGCACCAGTTTCTTTTTTTTATTTTTTGTTTTCCCCGTTTTCCTTAATACTAGTGGCCCTATTAAAAAAGAAGGGCTCGCCGTTTTCGTCCCTCCCGACAATAATTATCGAACGGGGGTGAAGTTCGGTCGGGTCGGGAATAAAGCGAGATGTTGTGCGAGGGGTTGTGTCCTCAGTTTCCCACGATTTTGCCCGCGGTTCGGACTCCGCTTTGGGTGAAAGGCGCAATCGCGGGCTCTAATTGGGGGGTCGGGGGTCCTCTATTGGCCGGCACGACTAAACCAATAACACGAAACAACCCCCCTCCGCACCACCAACACCACCACCACCACTCCCCGATAACAATTATATCGGTGCCTATCTACAGTCGGGATATAAAAACAATATTAATATAAAACGTGATCCGAAAGCAATAACTGGTGGCCCCGGCCCCTCGAGTCCGGTCCGCTTACCTACTTACGGCCCATCCACCCCCACCATCGCCAACTATTTGGAAAATTTATTCGCGCATTTATTTAATTATTTTTTTCATTTCCGTCAGGTTTCCCGCAGGACGCCGAAATTTTCGCCTTTACGCCCTGTTTTCTACTAACCCAATAGTCGATATTTAACGCTAGGTTTACGTGTGTCAATTTGACGCATACCTCCGACATTCCAAACGTTCCTTACAGGCTCCTGAAAAATAAAATAAATAAACATAAATAAATAAAGGAAAAAAGGGAGATTTATTTATTTATTTTATTTTATACTCCATTACTGTATCCTTGATAATTGTGTTGCTCGGATATTGATGTCGCTTATTGTATTTACAGTTGTGACAATAAAAAAGTGAAAAAAAACCATGCACATGTACGTACGTATACCGCGTAGAGAATCTAAAAATTAAAAACCTGGATTTTAACCTGGCGGCTCAGCTGGTTTTATTTCATGGAGACCTCCCCCCCCTCCTCATCCCTTTTTCATAAAATAATTGTCACACTCCTCCCCGACCAATTAATAATCTACATATAAATACATTCCCGATATTAAAATTTATTTAATAGGCTACAAAAATACGGAATATTCTGTATAAATGTAGTTGTTATACGAAAAATATTTATTTATTATAAGCAAAAGTAATCGCCTCAACTAGTCATAAAATTTCACCATTTTCACAAAATTCACAAATTTCATTTCCGTGTTTCCGCTCATCCCTCGTCAAATCTCTCCACCCATACCCATCCAATATCCCCCCCTTGGCGGCTTAAACGCCAGACGTCTTCTCTGTCCAGAATAACAATCATAATCACAAAACAATAACAAGTACAGCCGTAATAATCAGAACTATTTATTAATGAGATTTTCATCGTTGAACACATGATGATCAAACCCTTTATATCTGGTCCTTATTTGGATACATACAGCCTTACGCTTGCTGAACTATTGGGTCGGCAACTAAGTCATTGCAGGTTTCGTCGCTAGATGGAGATGGCGTTACTCGTATTTTTACCCATGTTTACATCTTCAAACCTATAGAGTATTCTGAAATGTTTATTACGTTTATTACATGCCAACTATTTGTCGTGCGTACCAAAAAATGCACGACATAAGGGTGCACACACCCAAAGTTGAGAAGAATCCGCAATTATTTACTTGCCAACCCAATAGATTCATCGGTCAATCTGTTCCCGAAACTATTTTGTATGAAGTTCATTGTGGTATTCGTTGTGGTATTGCGTTCCAAGTTTAAGGTTTTTTTCTTCAGCAACCTCGGTCCCCCGATGTATTATATATATGTATATATATATATATATATATATATATATATATATATATATATATATATATATATTAATTATTCCCTAGTGATTTTACTATTATCCACACTCCTGGAAGTATAATATCTTTCTTTGTGTTATCATTTGGTTTAGTTCTGTGTACCCAGTTTCGACTTATTGCCGAAAACAAATATATCGGTTGTGTATAAGCGCCTATCCGCCCCTAGTTTCAAATTGCATATAGGGAGCACCATTTATCGATTATTGTTTCAACAAACTTTCTTCGGGTCATAGGGAGGAGGTAGAGGAGAGGAGAGACAGACAGACAGAGAGAAAGAGCCTATGTTTTGTAACATCGCCCTAAATGGTTCGTCCGGTTCTAGGAAGGAGGTCACCAAAGGTTATAGAGCCCGAGGTCTTATGGCCGGATCGCGTCAAAGAAAATTAAATTGAGCTGTCGCGTCCCGTCCTTGAACGGGTTACGTTATAAGCGGTATTCCCAACTTACAATTGGACGACTTCCGATCGAATGTCCTCCTGGCCATCCTTATAACGCCCCTGCTTTGTTCCTGATCGCACAATTCATCCGACCTGAATATGTCGGCGATGAAGTCGCAAAATCCCGGTTCCATTTCCGCCATACTCCTCCTAATTTACTCGTTCGATCACTCTCATCTATTACTCCCCCCCCCGCGACGGCTTAAACGCTGACCCACCGATATCCTCGTCCAGAAGAAGGCGAGATCGGCTTCCTTTGATGGACCAGCGACTTGTTGCTGTTGTTGGTATAAAAGGTGAATTTCAATTAATGTACTCTACCTGAGTAGGATTCCTCTTGTCCTTTGTCGGCTCCATTGCTAAGTTATATATGGATTATTATATATTGAAGTTAATTATTATTATTATCGACTTATAAATTATTATACAATATATATTGATAGGGGAAATTAATATACCCGGAACTGGAGGCTATAAGTGACGTATTTGTAAATCCGCGATGGTTCCTTCCGAACCAGGACCTGTTATAGGCCCCAAATCGTTGCTACCGACCGTTTGACATATGTCCTCGGAAACTGTTACTGTTACCGCGTATGTAACAGCCGTCGGACGAGGCGTATTCTGAAAGTTGGGAAATAAAGGGCGAAGCGAGGTGTGCGGTCGCTAAGTAACGGCATTTACTCTGGTTTGATGTTCACCGCAGACGGGACCGCAACCTGCTACACTGGGGGGATTTCTTCACGGGGCACTTTTTTCAATGCTTAGTTATAGGAATGAGCGGTCGGGTCATATAAAGAACTGCGGTCGCCTACATCTCCAAACCGAAATAAAGAAGACCTCTCCGTCCGATCCTATTATCGTTCCTTCGAGCCTACTTAAATGCCAGAGTTTTCTCGATCCCTTTTACTTACCCTCTATCGGATTTTTTAATATTGTAGTACGTTCGTTCTTACTTTAATCAATATAAAACGGATGCAGAAAGTTCGGCATGTTCGGAACGCGAAACGGAGATCGTTATATAGTAGTCGTTACGTTCTCTCTACGAATGCGATAACGATCCTTTACATTCTAGCAGTACATACATTACGGCTCCCGTGAATTCATTTTTTTTTTAGTTTTTTAGTTCATTATAATTTCTGGGTGGTGGCCTCTGTAGTACCTGGTGAATTGTGTTTAACCTTAAATTCTGCACTAATTTCCTCGCGTGTCGGTCCCCGCACGTCTTCGTTTGGAAAACTTTTTCCGAGCAAAACAAACCAGGCGTCGCGGCGTTCGCGTTGCATACCGGCGTTGGGAGAAACCTAATTGGGGACGAGGAAATAGCTAAGCAACGCAACTGGTATGTCCCGCGCCAGCGCCCATGTAAAACTTAGTTAACGGAGATTCGTGAGCTCCGCGGGGCGGAGTGCGCCATCGCCCCCGTCCTAGTCCCATTACCGGTTATCCCCCGAAACTGCTTTTACTCTTTCCAATTCGTTTCGGCCTTCGTAAAAAATTACGAAATATATATTACCGCTCGTAAAGGAAACCACCTGAGGTCTCTCCCTAATCGATTCGACCCGGGAATAGATTCAGGCACCGTCCCAGTCCCAAATTTACATATCGATTTCATTCTATTAGACGAACATTAAAAAAACAATCGATCTATATACACGTAGATTTCGTGTTCTTCTGTCTCCTCTCGGGGTTTAAAAATTACCTTTTAAGCATTATTTTTTAAGGAGAAATGGGTTACAACGCGGTTTTTCAACGCAAAAATTGGGCTAAAACGTACTTTTAGGGTAAGTTTTTGATTTAGGTTTAGGCTGACATTTTTTTTATTTCAGTTTTACGAGAGCTTTTAGGACGGAGAACTGCAAAAAAGTGATGTTCCAAACCATGGTGGAAAAATGTCAGGATATAACCGTATAATCGAATTGCTTTTAGCGGGTTATAAGATGGCCGGCGTTGCGCATATTGTAAGGCGCGGTAATATCGATGTTTGTAAAGCGCAGGTGCTGTGTCTGGGAACGGTCGGCGAGGTATGGGAAGAGTAAAACTGGTCGATGGTGGAAAATGCGAGGTTCGGATGTTGGGCTTCAATTAGGGCCGCAATTAAGGTAAACGCTCCCGCTCGGATAATTGTTGACCCGATTAGCATTTGAGACGCGGGGATACACCACTGGGGTTCACCTTGGACAGACCTATAATTTATAAACGTTTCGCCTGTTTAAATCTCTGCCTCCACTCTACAAATGTCCGTACCCCATCGATTTTCGTCCTGCGCCATACCCGGCTTGCGTACATGGAACCCCCAAAAACGATATTCTAGCCGTATCGGTGTGGCATCCTGTCTGCACTATCATTTCACTTTTACTGTCTAACAAGTATTCCAAACTAATATTCGGTTTCTCTAACTGTCTTCCTCTTATGTCGCGTAATATCGTGGGAAGTACCTCGCTGGCAGGGGGTTGAACCCACCTGAGCTAGCTTCATCGGAAGGGTTTTTGCCCTTTCCTCCTGGGGCCCCTCTCGGAATGTTGTACCCTATATCATAATAAAATATTCGGTTTATTGAAGTTCATCTGCTCCTCTCGTTTGATCGGTTGAAATTTGTAATCAACGCGGTTGTTAACGCCTTGACACTTTAACTATGGCGGACCCGAATCGCGGATGATATAAGAATTCCCCTTCATACATAACTGTCGATATAAACATATGAAATTCTTAACGAGAGCGTGTGTGTATAAATCTAATTCCGAATTTACGTAATAGGTACATTAAGAATAATGTATCACGCCGTCGGAGTAATTAATTGCGTTACTATTTATTCGGAATATAAATTCAATCGCGAATTTGCTAAATGCAAATGGAAAACGATATTTCGTGTCGGTTTTTCGATTAAAAGCGGGGTTTTTATTTAAGAGAAAAAAACGGAGACTAAGTAGCTACCAGCTTTAATAAACTGGGTCATTCTGGTCCTTCTTCGAATAAGGAAAAATCTTATTACGATTAGAGGATTGCGCAATGGGTTACGAAAGGGCCTGGGATTCTATTCGCTTTGTAACAAATAATTACGGGAGACGGCAAATCGTTGTACCGTTTCGTCAAGCATAAATTGAAATACAGATTGAAATTAATTACGGAATTAATACACATACGCCATTCCCTAACGTATGGTGTAAGATATTGAAATTTAATAATAAAAATGTGTCCCAAATCGTGGGGGGAATGGGAGATCCGAACATTATTTTTAATAAGGCCTATTAAAAATGGATTAAACGTATTTTTATAATTTTTTTTTAATTTACATTTTTTAGGGCTAAATTAATAATGTTGGACTGCGCAGATGATTACGTATTCTCGATAAATCAGTACCAAGAACGGAACTCTACATTATATTAACTTAAATGAGAAAAAATGTCATTTTTTATTTCCCGTTAATTTTTTAAAATTGCCATACTGTATTAAGTGCAGTACGTTGCACGAAACATTTCATTTTTATAAAAAGGAGTTTGTTTAAAATTAAGTTAACATTAAATAAGCACAATTACTAATATAGTATCGAGAACATGAATAAAGTTCACCTTTAACGCAAAATGTTTAATCATCTTTCATCTACTTCCGACTGTCCGCAAGCTATCCCAGATTCTATAGCACTGTGGTTGTCCCGTTATTATTACTGTAATTTGTCAACGGACTTCGTACGTTCGAATAAAAATTCTGAGCATAAACGAGATTTAATCGCTCGTGTTACCGTTTTCAATTCGGAACGTATTTCGGGCTATTTCAACATCGGAAGAGGGAAATTTCGCAACGGATATTCAATTTAAATAGGTTTAATGCAACATCTCGGCGGGATCGCCCGCCGAGTTAAATTTCGTCCGAGGGGAACAATTTCGAGGAATTTTCTTCGACGATAAAGAAAATTGGGAGCGATGCCAATTTTCAATAAGTGGCCAGCGTCACGAACCAATTTTCTAATATAATTAAATGCCCCATCCTTCCTGCTATTCTCGGCCTCTTCGTTTTGTTCCGGGCACTCGCATTTTATTTTCTGCACGAACTTCCCGGCCGAACCCTACTCCCACTCGTTGTAGCTGGGCAAAATAATTGAAGCCAACGAGAAAAACGAGCATCGCGATTTTCCTGATTATTTAAACAAATGTTTTACTTATTGTTTCAAACGAGCTTAGCGTCCCACTAACTCGGGGTGACCGGATTTTTATAAAGTTTATTTTTTTTTATACTTTTTGGCGCCGATTTGAATCAACATCGAGGAAACAACTGAC
The DNA here is from genome assembly GCA_019843655.1 of Lethocerus indicus. Taxonomy (NCBI): domain Eukaryota; kingdom Metazoa; phylum Arthropoda; class Insecta; order Hemiptera; family Belostomatidae; genus Lethocerus; species Lethocerus indicus. Next base: position 24,898,027 of record JACDQD010000001.1, read on the forward strand.
TGATTCGTATTTTTACCTCTGGCCATTGTATCCCTATTATGGAGGGTTTTTAATAAAATATAATTTTAAAAACCTCCTTGTTTTTAAAAAAAATTGTTCTAAAAAGAATTGTTCTTTCAATTCGTCAGCATTCGCTGGAGGGGCCTACCTCAGGCATCGACATAACAGCGTCACCGATTCTGGCACCTATCGTGGTCCGATCTGTTACAAGTATAGTTCCTGACGAAAAGGACCGCAGGAAATAAAAATTAAACCGCACGATGCTCCTGGGAGCGAGTAGTATCTCCCGAATGCCAACTTGTTAAAGACTTGTTAAGGAACTAAAAAAAATAATCGCGTTTTAGCAACCCCACGTGGAATCTCATGCCGGTGCGTGTGTTCTTTTAATTGTATTTCGTATTCGTAAAATAATAAGGCGTGGAAATGAGAGGTTCCCAGAGGTTTCGAACCGGGTTCGATCCGTCTCGGGATTTTTTTCTTCTCGAAACCATCGGTATTTTTTAATGACCCGCTTTTCCGTAATGACGATGGCGAAAAGCCAAAACCGGTTTATTCCCGGCCGGAGACGACGGGCCGTTCCTCGGATTCTGTCCGATGTAATACGCCGTTATTAATTATCTCTTTCTGTACGCGACGGCTTTTCCACTCCGCTTACCTTAAAGATCTCCCACCATCGAAACTCGACCGAAATTGAAGTCTGAATACGCCCTTTTCGGTTAATAATCACCGCGCTATAGCAATGGACCGAGATCTACACAGGTTGCTTTACTCGGGAATTAGGAAGAAAAAAGATTAAAAATTCGTGGGGAAAACCCGTTGATAAGAATTATCCCACGATGAAGAAATATTCGTTTGGAATACCTGTTTATACAGAAACCGGTCTAGCAAAAGACTAAACCAACGTGAGCACACAGATCGAGAACGGAGTTAATATTCGCTAGTTAAGGTTAAGGAACCAGACCCCATGTGTCACCCAGGAGAAAGATTGAGCTAAGAAAATTGCATACATAAGTATTTACACAATTTTCTAGACAGTGGGCCTCTGTTCGAAGCCTGATGAAATTTCCATTTTTATTAAAACATTCTTCTAGAATTACTTACATTGTCAATCGACTTTCAATTATAGCAACTTAAAAAAATGTTAATTAACCGTTGAGGTTAAAGTAACGAATAGGAACCGGAAGATTTATCTCGACCAATTAAAATCGTTGCCGAAGCAACAGGAATTTCGGCGAAGTCGACGGCTCAGAGCCTTTCTTCGAGTATAGGAAATTGAATGTGAGTCATCGTCTAAAAAAATTCCTCGCCGAGACACGCTTAAACGCCCAAGTAAATTATATACGCCTCCCCGCCCCTAAACAGGTCTAGCTTAAGGCCGATCGTAGAGTGAAAATCGCGGCTGACGAAAAGCTATTAAAACGACTCGGGATTCTTTGAGAACTCCGAAATCTGGGAAATGGCCAAATTATTTTCAGGAAACGGCGGTTAGTCACTGACCCCGTAATAGGAAACCGAGCGTTTCCGGTGCTAAATAAATTAATCGACATCGGTGAATACCGATGTTAACGAGTGCCTCCCTTCTACCTGTCCGCTTTCTCGTTAGTGCTTCCCAGTCAACCCTTCTGTGAGCTTCGGTTGACATCAATTAGAGCAATAAAACAGTGAATTTATCAAATCAGTGAAATTCAATTCGAGCTATTCACTATGTTATTACGATATTTAATTATGAAATCCGAGAGAAAAGTATGCTGTCGGTGGGCACAAACCTGCAACATTAATAGGACATAAATGATGTTTTATAGCTATTTTCTTTAATTAGAGTTAATCTAGACCGATGTCGGTCCTCAGAACCCCTAAGCCTCGAGCTAATGTCCATAGTGCTGCAAATTTGGGAATTCGAAGAATTTGAAAACAGAATTTTACGAAGTAAGTAATTTTTTTCTACTCGAAATTAAGATCCTGGCCCTCTTTAAATTTAAACCCCTATGTTCGAATTGCTCTTAAATTACCATGTGATTTAATAAATTGGTACTGTGTGTTTATAAGAGGTGGGGTTTTAGACTACTGTAAACAATGTCAACGACTGATTTTTCTCCGTCTAGTACGCCTTAGAACAAATATGCGATACTGTAGAGGCGGTCGGACTGGGCCCATTGTCAATATACTTTTAAAAATAAATAAAAACACCGAAAGCCAATATTAGTTCTGCTCTCATCGGGGCCGAACCCGGCCTTTTCATAAGGTTTTCCTTCATTTTAAAATAATCCGTCCGAAAGAATCTTAGAGTCAACAGGTACGGCCAATGTCCCGGGGGTCGACAGACCCTGTCCCGAATGAGAAATAACTCGGTCTACAATTGAAAAAGTTTTGATATCTCCTATATGCGATAAACATAAGATACTTAGGCTATATCATAATGTACGGTCCCACTACTGACATCGCGTAACCTCACTTCGACTTTTTTTTATATGTTCTCCATTCGATATTTCCGATCCGTCATATATAAGTTAAGACGGTCGGTACGAAAACGCGATTTTTGAAAGGAAATAATTTATTCGTACAAGTAAAATGCAACCGAATTAGACTGAATCTTACAGAGCTATTCAACTGGATAAGCTACGAGAGAAACAGTACGACTCTCTAGAACACACTGGCGGGCCTCTTCCCGGCTCACATTATATCATTCCAAACCGGACAAAGGACTTTGTCGAATCTTCATGGTTATGTTTGGAGCCTTTATTCTATGAGGACTTCTACGTCGACCCATGACTCCTCCCCCCCCCCCGAGATTCGACAAACCCCTTTTCCTAAACTATTTATAAAATTTTATTTACACTTTAACTTTAATACCACGGTCCAGGTATATAGGATTTATACTTCTTTGTTCCCCAACTATTTACATTTCCGACGATCGAGACCGGGAATTCGTCCGCGAACTATTCCCCTTATTCTCTATTACTATTCTCTATTATTATACTAACTATTCTCCCCGAGTTGCCGCGGAACTCGATCGCCGACCTATATTATATCCCGAACCTCTACAGTCTCCGAGAAGCGCACCCGCTTCTTCGCCGGGGTCCTCAACTCCTTGAGGTGGGCGGTCTCGCGTCGACCTGTGGGGTTGTCGGTTCTCTCAAGCCGTACCCGGTTCCTTTTTAACAACCGTACGACCCGATACGGTCCTAGATACCGCGCGTTCGTCTTCTTGCGCCGACAGGCGTTCTTTCGGAAAACCACATCACCCGCGCGTACTCACTCTAGTAAATTTCCCTCTGTTTCAACGTTATGTTTGTCAGTTCTATTAATTTTTTCTTGTTCAATTCTGTCCGACACGCCCGCCCGTGCCGAGAGGGAAACCGCTAAATCGTGCAGGGTCTGACCCACGAACACGTACGGCCTAAATTGTTCGATTCCCCTTACGACTCCGAGAAGTTCCCACTATATCGTACTATAGTTCCTTTCCGCGGGTGTTAATTTTCTACTCGCAAACGCTACCGGTCTATCTCCGTCTTTCTCCGGCTGAGAAAGTACCGCGCCTATAGCCTCATGACTCGCGTCAGTAGTTATAACGAACTTCTCGAAGTCGGGGAATTTCAATATGGGGGCAGAGCAAAGGGTTTCCTTACATCGTTCGACTGATTCTCGAACCGCTGCTGTGATAACGAACTGTTTTCCTTTCCTTAACATCGCCGTCAGCGGTTCCGTTATGTGTGCGAACGACCGGATAAATCGCCTGTAATATCCCACCATACCTAGGAACGTCCGGACCTCTTTAACATTCCTAGGTACTGGCATTTCCCTTATTGCTCTGATGTTGTCCGCATTCGGACTCACTCCCGAGGCCGTAATCTCGTGTCCCATGAACTTAATCTTGTTCGTTGCCAATGTTGTCTTGTCGGCTGCGACCTTCAGCCCGAATTCTCGTATTCTCTCAAACAACTTCCCGAGGTGGTGCTCGTGGTCTTTTATCGTCTTTCTGAAAACCACGAAGAAACCCAAACACAAATGCCCATGGCTTCCTTTTCCATGTATATCTAGACGCACCCCTCATCTAATCCTTCGAGAAATTCGTCCATTAATCGCTGAAAGGTCGCTGGGGCATTCTTTAACCCGAACGGCATCCGTAGGAACTCATAGTGTCCGCGCTCGAAACTAAAGGCCGTTTTCTCTACATCCTCCGGATGCATTCGTATCTGGTGATACCCGGACTTTAGGTCGAGCGTACTGAACACCCGAGCTTCCGCCATTCTGTCCAGCATCTCTTCCAAGCGGGGCAGTGGGTACCTTTCCAGCCTAGTCCTACTATTTAATTCTCTGTAATCCACCTGCCCCCAGTTTCTTGGGAACTACCCACAGAGGGCTACAAAACGACGATGACGATCGCTATATAATGCCCTGCTCCATCATTTCTTTTATGTGTTGCGCGATTATCTCTTTCATTGTCTGTGGGTATCTACGCGGTTTTACATATACCGGTGTTGTGCCCTCTAAATCTATAATGTGCCGGACTCTACCCGTTCCTGTCAACGATTCCCCATCTTTGTAAAATACATCACCATACCGGTCTTTTATTTTCTCTACATGATTTTCTTCCGCGGTTCGAGCGCTTTTAACCGCGGAGACCGCGACATGTCCGCGCCCATTAGTCCCACGCTTCGCGCTGTACTGTCGGTTGCCCAGAGTTACAGTTCAACTTCCGTTAGTCAGTTTCTGTTCCCCATTTACGCGTTCTATAATATCGCAACCGATAATTACATCGTTTTTCTTACTGGGCAACCTCGCGACGTGTACCGTGGCCGTTCCCGATTTCCCGGTTAAATTCCTCAACTACACACAACTACACGGGTTTCCCGATGTGGTTCCCCGAAATTTCCTGCACGTCGCAGGCGATATCAGCGTGGAATCGGACCCCCAGGCCTTAATATATATCACGGGCAACAATCCCGTCCTTGAACATCCTCGGGGTGAAGCCCCGTCACCCCGGTAACCACTACCGAGACCACTCACCTCAGCTGGAGTGCCGTCTTCCGCCTGACGTCGTTCCGCGACTTGCCCTCGTCGACGCCGTACCTTCGCCGGAACTACTCGTCGACGATGTCGATGAGCCGGACCCCCTTTGTGATCCCCGGCCGGTCACTCTGCGCGCCTTGTTCTCCCATGCGGAGTCGTCACTGCTCGAGGAACCTGAAACTGTATTCTTAAGATTTCTTAGATTTACATTATTCGCCAAGTTCTCCCGCTTCCTGGACCGCTTCATATTGGAGCAATCCATCGGCTCTAATATATGGTGCTGAAGCTCGACTTCTCTTAGGCGGTGAAGAAATCGCAGGCAGGAAAGTTGTCGACCGATCGGAACGATGGTATAATTTGGAACGGAATTATTTATACAGCGAAGCCGCTAATTCATAACGAATTAGTGGTTTCGAGTGGGTGAATTAATGATTTTTTGAAGGATAAATAGTTTGGACAAAACCGTTTGGACAAAAAGAATAGATGCGGCTACCGATTATGGTGGAACACGTCGATTTCCGGACTGAAAATGGGAAAGTGCCGTTCCCGTTTCTAACCTTTAAGGCTTGAAATTAACTGAAAAGCTTATCGGTTGTGCAAGGTAACGCTCATTCCGGGCTCAGCGTCCATTCCACAACTCACCTTCGACCTCCGACGTTCCAGAGGGAATTATGAACGGCCCTAACTGGCTCTCCGCGAGGGTTTTATTTTTGTATTCCCTAACCGTCCCGCCGACGAGCCTCAACCCCTTATTATCCCGCCACTCGTTCAGCTATCAGTTATTTTTTTTAGTAGTATACATATACATAATACGATAAGTTGCAACTACGACAGCCTCAAGTGTCTATTAAACTCGTACTTTTATTATCGAGCCCCGAAATCCTGGAATCTCAGACGCCGCGAACGAGTGCGAGGGTTCAGAGCTGTGGTTCTCAACCAGTCGGTCGCGACCCGTTTGGGGGTCGAACGACCCCTTTCACACGGGTCGCCTAAGATATAACAGTGCCAAATTACAGTTGAAGTAACAACGAAAATCATTTTACAGTTGGGAGTACGTTGCACATTTCCGAAAAGAGAGACTTAAAGAAGTCTTTGATCTAAAGAGATCAAAGGATGCGGAAACGCCTCGGGTTTACGAATCCACTAACAGTTTTCGGGGTATCTCGCGACCGCGTTGAGAAATTAAAAAAACGATTTTTGTATACAATCAAATGAAAAAAATGTCTGCCCGGCATTGTCGGCTCGGTTCGGGCTTTCTTGAACAAGTGGGACCGTCGCGGCAATTTTTGGTTTTTCTTTTCCAGAATTTTATAATATTTCGTATTTCTTTAATAAAATAGTCGTATTTTTTATAATTAGCGATGTTTCGAAAAGTTCGGATCCTCAAGGCGAGAAGGGGCCAGTCAGTTTATTTATATTTATTCGACACAAATTGCGGGAGCTATGAAACGGTAATTCGTAGGATAATGTAGGCGTGGAAAATGCTCCTGAGTGGAATTCCCAAACGCCCGGGTTAGCAGGATATCGGGCGTATTGACAGAGAGGCCGAGAGCAGTGCAATTAGACCACCGGCGCTAAACGTTTTATGGGGGGGGGCTTCGACCATTATTCCAAAAAATTAATCGCGCGCGTTTTTATTAATCGCTCGGCTCGGTGGGAATCGTGAGGCCGTCCTCGACGACCCTCCCCGTTTGTTTCCTCGAAATAAGAAAAAGTACCGCTTTAAGTGCACCCAAAGCGAAACTTTCATACAAGCCACACAGGCGAGAGAGTTAACTAAAAAAAAGACTAACAGATAAAACTACCAGAATTTAATTCCTCGAATTTCGTCAATGTATTCCTAAAATGAATGAATGAAATAAATTCCAAACGCTCGCTCAGCTCCATTTTGAGCTGCATGTAAACGAAGGGGAACGTAGATAGGAGATACGGGAAGAAACTCGACTTAATAATTTTAGTACTTTTGAGCGAGTTGCACTTTGGCCTCGGCAGATAGAATAAATATCCGGTAAAATATTTATAAATAACAAACCGTCTGGCAAACGTATTTTCCACCGAATCGTGCGGGCTTCGCAAAATTCGATCCTCTACGTTTGTTTCGAAACGTTTCTTGATAGATTCCACTGCCAGGTTTTGCGAACGTTTCTCACGTACCAAATTGACGCATACCGTAGAGGACTTTGTATATACAGTATATTGTACTTTGCGCACAAGGACTTTGGTATACGGCTTAGAGATTTTCACAATACTTCAATACTTTCGGAAAAAAATAAACTTCAATATATAGATTTCCCTCGTTAAATGGATAAAAGTCGGTACAAGGGGTAAAAAAATGCAAATGGTTTTTGTAATATTCCTGCTGAAATTCAAAATGCGTCATTTTGAGTGTCAATTGAGTAAATCTAGAGTTAAGGACTGATTTACCTGTTTTTCTCCTGCGCTTTGCTTCGTCCTCAACGAGAGAGCAGAACGCGAACGATGTGACGGAATATTTAATAATTTAAAGTTCCACGAAATGGACACGTGGCCGAGTTTTCCCTCTCGACCGCTCCCTTAACTAGCGTAACTTATGTTCTGCCACAGAATTACAGCCGATCATATTCCAATTTCGCTTACTTTTTTGCCAACTATTAGAGTTTCAGTTTTTTTGCCCGCCCGTAAATGCATTTCACCAGTGGTGCCGGTTGTCGATCCGACTGGTTTTACTTCGATTAAAGTCGCCATATCTATGGGGAAATTTGTAGCCAGCGAGCGCACTGAGTGATTCTGTCCTTGCGAACTGAGAATAAGTTCGAAAAAATAGACGTTTACGGGGTTCTTTTACTTAGAAAGAAGGGAAAAATGAAAATGTACGCAGACGCGCACACGCGCGCGGGCATATATGTATATCCTTCCACATCCGTCTTTTTCTGAGCTACTGAATTTAATCTCTGTCTGGCTGGGAGAAATAAAAATATTAAGTACTGTCGCTCTGGGCATATGGAGATAATTAGCGGCACTGTCTCTTAAATGGAGGCTAATCATTCCATTTCCGTCGATCGATGCTTTCTCTATTGCTGTAAATGAAACACCTGCTCGGATCTACTCCGCCCAAGGTCCCACTTAATAGGTTTCGATAGGGGTAAAAAATGTCTCCGCTTTAATCCTTTAATGCATTCCGAGCTCGCTTTCCAGCCCAACTCCGAAAATCATTTTTAGCGATTTTCCATGGCTCTGAAATTCCTTAAGTATTCAAAGGGAATTCAAAGGCATTTATGTAAGTACTCGGTAAGACTATCGGGTTGAGAAATCATATTTTTAACAAATCACTAAGCAATAAAATGAATGAAAGGGCTCGAGACGTGGGCTAATTTTTGTTTGTAATGAGTGCTATCTATATGACAGATTGCTACTGACGACGGTGATTAACCGAATTGGGCCTAGAATAGCACCAAAAAGCGTGGAGGTGGGACACAAATAATTATGATATAAAGAGTTTTTTAAAACGAAGACGAATACCCTCTATGTGTGTTACAACGTTTCGCTCCAGTTATCGAACAATACAGGTGAAATTCGAGCAAACTTCGCCCGGTGAGGGTAATTGCTACTTATTCGGGACAATGCCAGCAACGTAGATTGATACGGTCGGTGTCATCATCCCGGCGTCCTTGAGGCCCACTCATCGTTGAGCAATTTATGGCGACCGCCGAACGGATCTCGCTCGGAAATAAACCTTTCTACGTCTTCCGGCCCAACCTTTCTTTCCGTTATCGCTCCCGTAATTCATTACCTTCACGGAATTTACGTTTATTATTATCTTTACCTTTAAGTATTGTCCCGATAAAGAAATCACTCACCTGTGACACTTTTCCGACTCGTTATTCTAGACCACTAGGACTAGTGGAGATCTGGCCAGCGGCGCTAAAGCCATGTCGTATGTCCACGTCGGTTTCAATATATCCTGTCCTTGGATCTTGGTCCGGTGGCGTTAACGGAGGATAGGAATTCGACGAACGGATTGGGATGTAGAGAGAGACGGGAATGAAATTTGGGATTTTATGACTTGGTCGACTGTACGTATGTTAAGGTCGCTGTTAACAGTGCGATTGGAAACCGCATTGAGCATTGGGAATGGTTCCAAGGATTGGAATCTACGGATGCGATGGATGTCTCCTCATAGTTCAATGTCGTGTTCCCACGTCAGTTTGAATGTAGCTTTTTATACTGTCAATTTGTTGGCTATAGTTAGTTTTGAACTCCTTTTCAGTAGAGGTCTCAGCAGTTCAAATTTGAGGTTTAAAACTAGTTTTTTCAGACGGGTATACGGCGGATTGTACCGCTCTGTATTACGAATGTACCCTGGTTAAATATGCGACGTTTTATTCACAGTTTTTAAACTATTTATTTCTATTAATTAAAATGACAAGGGAACTCTTCGAATAACTTTTATTTCAGATGTAGGACAGGTGCTTGAAGCTCGCACTGGTAGCTTTGGTTAAAATACGATTATAATATGATAATACCTAAGATACAATGGTGGATACAATAATCAAGCTTTAGTTTAGGTACAATTAGAGTAAACATAATGATCAACATAATAGTGGCTAATGAAATTCGATACAATGGGATACGATAATGTGATAAAATATGTATGTTATCTAAAAGATCATAGTATGTTAGGGTGGTGGCGGAGAGGTGTATCTGGGCGTGCGAGGGTCTTGGCTCAGGTCTTCGGACGTTGAATCCAGGAGGCCGATCAGTTAGCTAGAGGATTAGCGGATTAGCGGAGGATTAGCGAGCGTCCAGCCGAGGAAACTAACTCTGCCCTTCCCTCAGTGTAGGACATGTTTATATTACATTCACTGACACCAGAATCTTGTTTGGTCCTGTCGAACCTCCAATTAGGTCAACCCTAGTAACTGCGTCTTGTTTGTATATCTCCCTGTCCATGCGATGTTTTACGCATATTAATTTAGGTCGCTATCGTAATCATCTCGTCGAATCATTACCGGCGGACTAACCTTAGATGTGAATACATAACTCGCTCCCAATGGACGAACCGACTCCCAATTCGATAATTACATCATCAATCACTCTCTACCTAATGATTAATACCTGACGTTATACTGAGTTTTATCTCATCCTACGGGTTCTCCCTGGATCCGGTCGTCACGAGAATATTGCGCTAACACTTATTTAACCCACTAAAAATATCCCGCACTATTTCCTGTCTTTAATACAACTCACTTTAAAAAAATGTTTGTAGAAGAATGTCTCGTTGTAGCGTAAAATAAAATTGTGATCGGTAAAGAATAAAAATTGAAATAAAATCTCCTCGATAGGGCTTCTAAAATCGTTTTATGTTGGTAGGGCTGTGGGAACTCATGGAGGAAAAATGTAGGTTCGGCGTCCCGTCCCCAAATCCTAATTGGTCCAATAACATTTGACGACTTATCGACCGGAATTTCCTTTCGGATTCCGATCGGTTCTACTCATCAGAATCTGTTCTCTTTCCCCGAGAATGGTACCGTGGAACTTTGTACGATTACCGAGTTATATAATTCTTTTGTACATTCTTTTGAATTTAACGTCGAGCGACGCATTTTGTTAATTTAATTTAAATTCCTTACGCGGAGTTCTAGGAATATTATCTATAATAATATGATCGAACGTATTCGTATTGATGAATACGCGGAAATGAAATCGTGGAGCACTGAAAATCTCGGAGATAATTGTTCTTTGAATTTTATAATCAGTCAATGTTGGTCGGCTACTTGAAAAAATGTCGATAATAAATCGGTAATAAAATTCATATTCCTCCTTTGACCTTATATAAATATTACGACCGTCTTCCTCCAGCATAAATTTGTCAAAACTAGTTCATTTCTACGGAAGACGAGTTATATGTAACAGATAAGGCATGGATATGGATAGATTTGATTAACGGATCGTCCGTATATTCCTTCGGCCCAGAGATCTATTTGCTGTAGCTGAGAGTTTTTATTAGCCATAAAATTCAAATCATGAGGTGCTATTAAATAAGCATGCCACAATTGTACTTATAAGTTGATTGTACAAAAGAAGGCCTATCGTATTAACGAATTTACCGAAAATAAGGAGAAAAAAAGTTAATTCGGCAATCTGCCGATGAGGATTTAAGTGAAAGTGTGGACCTTTGAGGAGCGGATCCAGGAGGCGTGTTCTACGCCCGGCGTCGCAAACTGCACTCCACCCCAGGGACGGCTCCGTTTACGATCCCAAACGCGTCTCACCGAAGAAACCTCTACTGGTCAGGGATATTTCATAGGAAATAATGGCCGTATACGAGTATACTCATTTTATTGCTGTTTCGCAACGGCGTAAACGTTCCTTGTAATTGCAGTTATGGCGCGCGCATCGTCCGAACGTCGGTGTCATACACACGTGTGTTAGAAAGCCGCCTAACCCGTGGATAGATAAAAAACGAAACACTTTTTTAAGAGAATATCAATAAACAGATAGATGGACGTGGCGGTCGGAAGCTCGTGGTCCCTAACGAGCGCTTATCGAGAGACAGAATTGCGGAGATAAATGGGCGGGGGGGACTCGACACTGGGCCGTGTCGAAACGATTTAAAAATGTAGGTCTTCGCACAATTCTTCAGAATCGTGTTTTCTGGAGTTTTAAAGATTTTAGTAGTTAAAAATTGTAAAACCCGAGCTTGTACTTAATTTTTCTTTGAAACCAATTAACGTTTTAGTAATGTGGTCAATCAGGTTCCGATTTGAGTAAGGATAAACTCTTTTCCCTCCAGAGGTATGATCATTATGTCATAGTGAACCACGTTCTCTTAAATGTTTTTTTTCTTTCGCGCACGATATAACAGGTAAGAGTCGTAGATTTATAGAAAAGACCCTCTTGCGGCCGAAAGGTACCGGAATCGAAATCTACAGAGCCGGTTAAATGGCCCCACCTTTCAGATACCGCGTACCGGGGAGCCGGCTTCTCGGTTTTATAGGAGAAGGGCAAAAAATCTGAGAACCGACCAGTAAACTGTAGAAAGTTCGACTGAAATGAACATCAACGGGAGGCTAGCAATAAAACTAACGACACTCTCGGCCGTCGACGTAAGCGCACCAAGTTCCATTTAACCGGTCGCTAAATTCTCCTTTATTTACTGATTTTATTTACTCGCAAATTGTACCGGTTTTTTTACATTTGTTCGATACTTTTACCCTGTACTGCTAGTGCTTCGATAGTCGGTGTTGAGTTGTTAGTCCATTTATGACCGATTATGCAGGCAAAGATTATGTATAAAACGATAATAGATTCTTTTATCGTTCCATTTATTCCCCACCCCCCTAATAATATAATTGATAGTTTTAGACAACGCAGAATTTTAATAGTTCTATTTACGCATTATACGCGTCCCATTCAGTAATAGGAGGAGTTGTTAAACAGGTGTAACAGATTACCTTTGTCGAATTTGTTTTTATTTCCTGACCTCTGTTCTTTTTTCAGCAATGAATACGGTAAGCCCTTATATTTGCCTAGTTTGTATCACTTGCATATGATGGATAATATTCGGCTTATCGAATATTATCCATATTCCATCGAATATTGTCCAGGAACCTGAGAGTCTTAGCCAGAGACCGGTGTACTCTCTCGAGCATGGGCTCTGCCTCTGTCCCGCCATGTGGAGGCGCTTCCATTCATCCACGTTGTGTCTTCTTTATGCAGGGGGAAAACCTCTTATCAGAAGGCCGAAACCTTAATAATTGAATGATTAATAAAAACGGATGCCCTACGAGTGTGACCGGCCATCGCTACACAATGCCAAGGTTTAGCCAATTGTATTCCCCGAGGTTACAAAGGCTAAGCTTAGGATGGCTTTATTTAATTTGTAAGAGGTTGCTGTTAGACGAGGCGAGGGCGTTAAATTGGTGCTAAGGAGCGGCGAACACGTGTGCTCATCGTCTCAATCCTCGGGTCGAGTGCTACAATTAAAATTTTTTTTCTTCTTGTCATTCGGCATAATTAAAAGAGAGGAGAGAAACGTATAGACGGATAATGGTCCCGGACTTAGTTTCGTCCGAGCTATAATTAGTCACAAGTCCGCTAACTAGGAGGCTAAAAGAAATATAGCTTGTTATACCGTGGGGTGTCCTCTTCTCGTTTGGCACTTGACTAGACCGTTTCCGAATCCTCACCGTCTTCGATTACCTTCCTCTTCTAAAACGGACAATTAAAGCGTTCTTCTACTGGCGTCACAACGCTCTTACTACTTCGATAATAAAGTAGGAATACGTAGCAAATCTATAACAGACTTACCGTAGCTAAATAGCGGCCTATTTAAATTTTAGGCGCTCATACAATCCAGCGATTTTAGGTTTACGAAAAATTACGCGCCTAACATATAAAATGGCCGCCCGGAATAATAAAGCTCTCACGGAAGTGAAGAATTATGTACTAGTATTGTACCTATGAACTAGGTTATCTTTAATAAAAAGAAAATTAAACACGATCGAATTTTAAAAAAATTGATTTGGAATACCATCGTCCTTGTTATCTACTGCCTCCGCTGGTCCGTTCTTTCGCTATTCCGGTTGCGAAATCTATCTTCAGTAGCTGAGTAGGTATTCTATCCGTCACTGAGTAGGTCGGTTGCTCATGGAGCACCCAGTATCCGCAGTCACTGCCCATAATAAATAAAACTCAAGTCAATTTCTAAGGTCTGGTGATTTTAAAAATCGGTAAAGTAGCTTCGATGCGCGTTTTTACCGGCTTTTATTTTAAATCCACTTTTTAAATTATAAATTACAAACGCTTTAATTTCTGTAAATCTACATAGAATATTGTAAACAATATACAAATATTCTTTAATACTCGCGCACCGGCCTTTTGTACCTTTTGTATACAGGACTATTTGTGGAAAGTAATTTTTTCGACTGTAAACTAGAGGGGAGACGCCTGAAAAGGAAGTGGCCACGCGACCTAAATGATTAAATAAAATATTAATAATAATAAATAAATTAAATTAAATTAAAAATAAAATAAATAAATAATAAAAAAATAAAATAAATAAATAATAATAATAAAAAAAGGGGGGGAAACTAGTGGGTTTCTCCTCTAATTGTAGACTATTGTAGCTAGTGATTTCATCAATGTTGCTTATTGTATAATTTTACAGTTGTAACAATAAAAGAGACAAAAAAAAGAACTAGAGGGGTGGGAGAGAGAATAGTGTAGAGGTAGTGGTAGTGGCAGCGGTGGTGGAGGGGGCAGCCGACCGACTCCGCCCTCCGCCTCTCTTTGTCAGTAGCTTCTCCGCTCCTGTCATTTCAACTTGTGCAGTGACAAGTTTGTTTTTCGTCCGTTTGTTTTTTGTTGTTTTCTCACCTCCGCAACGGTTTCATCGTCGCACCCACGGCCCGCGCTAATACGACGTACCATGTGTTTGCGAGAAAGCCGGACTGTGGCCCCGATTATCCTCTTCGCCCTTTTACAGGTCCGTTGAAAAAAAAAATCCCGGCCGAATTTAAACCATCGTCCGATTTCAACGATTTCGTTTCCCTCCGGATATTCCACCGGCGGACTCCTATCGCCCCCGGAAAAATCTTCGTCCGTAGGAGATAGATACCTCCGCAGATAGATTTACACCTGTTCGGCTAGAAACGTCTTCTCGTCTATTCTCGGCTGACGTTTCGACGATTCCCGTGTGACGCCGACAAAAAGTGCTCAGTGCCGAGTCAGAAATCTGGACGTCCGCTCGTCCCATCGCGGCGTCCCTTCTTCGTTTTAATGGGACCGGTGATTTCGGCCTATTTCGGCGTCCGTCGAGTCGTCGAAAATCTTGATTTTGCGAAATACGAAATATTTGGAGACGAATCGATCGCTGTTTCTGTTCGGTAGACGCCGGCCGGTGGTTCGTCGAGCCGGTCGTATATAAATGCTGAATCTTCTTTAAGGAAGTAGGAAATATAAGTTGGCATTTAATAGGGCTCGTGTATTATGTATCCCCTTTTGTTCTCCGGTGCGTCTTCTACAACGTGTTTCTTATCTAGGGTAAAATAGTTCGATACTTATTTGGTTACGTATTATTACGGAATGCCCGGTTCCCGTGCTCTGTCGGTTCAGGTTTCATAATCGTACAAAATGCGTACTCCGTAGTTTCTCCTTTAATGAAATGAAAAAAAAAATTTGTTCGGAACACGTTTTTCCTTATCCGACCGTACGATAATATTCCCGCGAAATGAGCCGTACGGCTGTGACCGAAGCTATAAACCCGAAACCGTATTTTTGTTTATTCCGAAAGAATTCCGAACGCCTCGAGTATAGGACATACAACAATGAACCCTCGAAGGTCCTACGCGTATAAAATGGGGGCAGGAGTTCGGCTAGAGACGGCCGGACCGGGGAACGCGGTAATTAAATATCGATGTAGACGGACCCGGGCGGGGAAGCTAACCTTTGCTGGACCGTTAGTCGGAGCTTCTCTGCCTTTTTATTTATGCGACAGTGGCCGGTTTTCACGCCACCCCCCCCCCTCATCCCCTGACGCTCCGGAATTCCGGAGATCCCTTCCGTACGATAGCCGAAGGGGAAACCGACCGGAATCCGGAGGACGCGCGTTTTTCTCCGATCGCGAATTCCCGACCGATGCCCGTTCTCGGTGCTAATTGAGGCCAGAAGGAGGGAAAAATATCGGGGCTCGATTGGAAGGATGAGGCGGAGGAGTCGGTTGAGTGTGGGAACGGGAGCCAGGCCACCCCCATTGAAATTCGACTCATGAGCCGAGTTGGCTCCGAGTCCCGCTCATTTACATAGATTCCACTTGTAATAAACATTTTGAACCTTCCTCATGCCGGTGCCCGACTTCTCTCTTTCCACGGATCGCCCGTCGTCGAAAATATCGGAACTCCGATTTTTAACCTGCACTCTCCGGAAGAAACCCCTGGAATAAGGAACCCCTATTTGGATTCCCTGTAAATACCCCGCTTTATAATAGTGAAAGCAATAAGTGTAGGACTAGGATGGGAGACTCTGGCCGGGAGGGTTCGAGATCGACTAAAGCCAATTTGTTAGAACTTAACGCCGCAATAGTTTCGGTGGGTTGAAAAGATCTTTTCGTTATTTAACCGCGGAATCGGTGGCCGGAAAAAAGAATGGGATAATGGGGAATACGATGTCGAAGATCAAGATCTTTCATCGATCGGGCAATCATTCTAACTGATTGCTTAATATACAACCACTTATATGGACATTTTTTTATTTTTGGACCATAAAAGGGTTCCGACGCCCCTTCCGTCTTTAAGTAAAATTTCGGTTGTCGGAGAACGGATCACCCGCCACGCAGGTACGTTACCGGACGTTACTTACTAATCGCCGGTCTTCTCGCCTCCGATCGAAGATGTGCGGTCACTTATGTAATTGGCGGTATTCTCAAGGATATAGAGACGTTCGGGACGAGGCTTAACCGGAGGTTCGCGTCGATAAAAAGCGGTCGCAGCATCCGCGGTTGTTTCGGCCCAGCGCCGAGATCGGAACCGGAGATAAATCCGTCGATCCCGGTATCCGACCCACCGGCACAGGAGGAACAACCGTCTTATAACCCCGACAGTTAGTCCAGAAAGATAGACTGATAATTATTTTTTATTATTATTTCTTACTATATCCCTAATTTAATGTTCGACACTAATTTGATACTGATTAGAATAATTCGAAGTGTTATTTGTAATAATTGTTTGCGGTCATGGCGGTGGGGTAATTGCTAACATCATTCCTGTTCAATAGTGTCATTTAATTATACGTTACTTGACGAATGGTATTTATTTAGCTCATCCTCTCGTCCGGGCGGCGTGCGAATGACTGAAAATCGAATTAAATGACTGAACTAAATCTCTCCATGCTTCACTGTACAGTGGACGTGATCCCGTCCTACCCCTTTCACGCATGCGCATTTCGAGTAGTCCGACCCCGGGGGGATAAGGGTTGAGCGATCCGTGACCCGTTACGAGGATCAAGTTCATGCTCGATATATTAGAAGGTGGCACCGGGCTTGGGCCGGGTATTAATGGAACGGGTGATTTTGAAGTAAAAGCGGGTTTTCTCAATCCGGAATGGCCTCCCGTAATTGGAGATTTGAGGCATCGGGCCTCGATAAATGAGTTCGCTGTCGACGTCCGGCAATTTATCCCTCCGAATTCCTCTCGGCCCGATTATTTTTAAACCCGAAAGAATATTTAAGGAAACCTTCTTGGTAATAATAATAATAATAATCGTAGCGATACTCCATTCCGGGTAAATACAGATAAGAAATGTTTCGGTGAATTATATTAACGATCGATGCGATGGGTTGATTTAATCGTTTAAATTTCGTAACGAAACTTGTAGTGACAACCGATCTCAATCGATACTGATTCTAATTCTAAAATCGTAATAATTAATAACTTGGGAAATAACCCTTATAATAAAAAACACCAAATATAGATGCTTACATACCCGAAACTGCTAAGGCAAACTTTTTTTCTGCTACGCGCGGAGGAATAGGAACACCGACGAGTCTCTAATGATTAACACTAAGAAGAAATTAACATCCGTTCGTATTTCCAATTCAAATCCTCCCGTGTATTTGTTGGGAATATAATCGAATATCTTCCGGGTGTCGGGTCGACACCTAAATATATGAAATATGGAGCAAAATGTCCGAAACAGCTAAAAGAGAACGGCAAAAGAGAATGGCAATACTCGGAAAGAAAAAATAATCGATAATTAAAACATACCTGCTATATTTTAATTTTTTTTAAAAGAATCCAATAAATTTATGAAACTTTCATTCTCTTTCGGAGAGGATATATTCGGAGGATAGCTCTTCGGGTATAAATATAATTAAATAGATATAAATCGTGCGTTAACGTAGTAATTAATGGCAATTGGGTGTTAGGGTATCGGGTATGTGGGTCCCGGGGGGCGTAGTGTTTTCCCCCATTAGATTCAACGGTATTAAAACGTTTAATTCATCAAATATATTATGCTCGCAGTTATATCAACTGTATATATAATTATTTTAAGTTGGTTCGGGGTTTGGTCTAAAGCTAAACCGGCTTCGGTCTCTCGCCATCGTCACGATAAAAAATATTGTCGCGGTTACCGTTGGATTGTCACCAAAAGCGTAACATTATAATTTATTTAATCCGTCATAGGAACCAAACGACAGTCCTTAGCAGACACACGTAACTCCAACCCTCAAAACAAGAACTGCATATGTATACGTGTACGGGGCATACGTATATACAGAAATATAAATAGTCCGGTAGTAGGACGGAAACTGATTGGGCCGCAGGTGTGATTAGTGTAGTTGATTGTATCCGAGGTCGAGTTGTTGATACCGTCGGGTGTTTGGTGGTACACCGCGGAAGATTTGGGCTACGTGGAGCCGTGGATCCTGAAGATGCCGAAACCTCTGTCGGCACTCCGATTATTAACCTGCACCTTCCGGAATGAAACCCCATCCCTTACCGAATAAGGAACACGTATTTGGAATGACCCGTGTGTTTTAAATACCCCGCTTTGTAAAAGTGTACGCTATGAGTGTAGGGCTCCGCCGGGGGACCGGCTCTAAAGCGATGTTATTCGGCACCGATGTTGGACGCCGAGATAGTAGTTTTACTATATTAGTGTAGTCGATGTATCCGGGGTCGAGTGTTTGATACCGTCTGGGTGTTTAGTGGCACTGCGTGGAAGGTTTGGGCTACGTGGAACTGCAGATCCTGAAGATGTCGAACCCCCTGGGCGTGCTGAAGAGCGGCGAGTGCTGCGCGGGTGGCCGGCCAGAGCAGCGCTGCCCCGGCCCCTGCGCCACCTTCTTCACCCTCTGCCTCAAGGAGTACCAGAGCAACGTCACATCGGCAGGCCTCTGCTCTTTCGGCAACACCTCCAGCCCTGTACTCGGGTCCAACTCCTTCACGGTCGCCGACCCCGAGAAGGCCAAGCTCCTCCTACACTTCACCTTCAGCTGGACGGTCAGTACCCCCGTAGAATTTACCCCCGCTAAAAATGGTTTCCAATACGGTTTCCAGGCGTTTATTAGGGACCGTAGAGTACCCAATATTTTTTATACAAAAATTATCTTTTAATTTGATAGTACATATGGATTTCAACGAGTCTCAAATTTCAATTTTCAATTTAGATTCTATTTCGAGAATCGCTGCCTCAACTATTGTACCGGGTAATGATTTGCAAACAATATCGGTAATAATAATCGGTGATTTTGAGGTGAACCATAGTTTCTATACCGTTCTTTTCATTTTTAGTTATTTTAGGTCATCTATGTATAATATCCAAAAAATCAACGTAATATATCTCGCGTGTTACTTCTTAATAATAAGTGCATTATTTTGTAAGAACGGAATTATAACAAACAGTCCTTGTGGACTAGTATGCACATAAATGTTCCTCCGCTAGATTATTGTTATTCCCCATACCCGTCTGAAAAGAGTAAACCTAAACCGAAAATTTAGACTGCTGAGATCACTGCTTAAAAGGTCCTCAAAACTAACTATATCCTACAAATAGACAATACGCATAGGCTATATTGAAACCGACATGGACATCGCTTTAACGCCACCGGCCGAGAGATCTCCACTAGTCCTAGTGGTCTAGAATAACTAGTCGTTAAAGTGTCACCGGTGGCTGATTTCTTTATCGTGAGAACCATATCAGGACGATACTCCAATCAGTTTCACTTATAGCATGTCAGATTATTGATTGCCCAATAAACATTTTAACATTTTTATAACAGATAATTTTGAAATTCTCTATGTGGTATATCTATCTTTACGGAATGCGTCAAACGACGACATAAGAAATGTCCGTAAACCTATTGTTAATAATAGGCGGATTTTGTGGAAAACGCTTGAAAACAATTTTTACCGCCGACGGCCGGTACTTCTGGGTTGTACCGTACGCGAAGGAAAACTAACGCGCTTCATTCATTTAACGCTTATAATTCCAGGAACGTTTCGATCGAAGAGCTCGATTTATTTTGAAATCGGACAATATAAAAAAGGAGGCAGGCTCAGTTCCTCAGATCGAGTATGGTATCAGAGCGTTTAATTTGTTACAGGCGAAGGGATTTTGAAACGATTAAATATAAAAACAATTTCAGTTTTACTCGCCTATGTTCTTAATATATTTGAATAGATATAGTCCAGAGATTTAAAATGATATACTGAACTCACGTTCGCCGTGATTAACTGAGTCAACGACTTACGAATACGCATACGCGATTACTGCGCATCACTTGGCTTTAACGATATAACGATGTCATTCGGAACCTGTTTTTGTCACGACCGGTGGGACCATAGGCCCGCCTAGGCATGGACTTAGTCCTAAGACGAAACGATTTCATTTTTACGATTTTCTTTCTTCGAGTTCATTAGTTTAAGTAAGGGCACTGTTCGCATTAGCCCGAAGTTAAGTACAGGACCATTACAAGGCGAATTGACGCTAAACAATGGACACTACTACTGTCGTTAGCGGTCCACGCCTGAGGTTGTGCCCAAAATGGTATCGCTCGCGAGGTGGTGGAGAAATGAGTGCAAATTCGCTTACAGCTGTACGACGCCGGGAAAGACTCGAAGAGCGTAATGCGTGAGCCCCAACACGGACCCAACAGACTGGATAGATATTAATCGAACAAAACTCTGCTCTCTCATTCGAGATCGCTTTTTGATTTATAACCGTCCTCGTAATGAAAGAAGAGCAGTTGTGTAGCCGAGTTGTTAACGCGCGTCCCGAACGAAGGAACGATAGAAGCGGTGTGGTATTCCGAACAACATACTTACTAACATTGTTGAGTTGTTAGCTTCTCTCGTTTAATAATTTGATATTTGTTATTGAAGGAAAATTCGGTGGAATCTGGGTCGAAGCGTTAAAGTCACCAAGCCCTAAAAAGGAAGGTTGAAAAATCGAAAATTTATGAATTTTCAAATATCTTCCCTGGTTTGTCCTATACTCAGTCAACAGGTGAGATAGACTTGCCGTATGAAGGAAAGTTAAAAACTCTACAGTAGTCGTCATTCTGTTACAACATTTCTTTTCCGCACAAAACTACGTCCCCGAAAAGAAGGGCGTCGTTCAGCGTTTTCGGTCGGGCGTGAAAGGTGAAAATGATAAAAAGTGGGGGCGTATGTCGTGTTAGGACCGGTGGAGAGTCGGTCGGAAAAATCCCGACCCAATTAAAGTGGAAGCCGAGGACAGATAAGAATCCTTTAATATAGGAAGGAAACCCGGCTATAAATTAGAAAAAGGGAGTTCTCGGCGTTAACATTTTTACTATCGCGATTGAAAACCGAGTTTCCGAGCAACCAATTAAAAAGGATTTTTTCTTCGCGAAGGAGAGTTATCTGGTCGGAGGGGTGTCCTCCCTACCTGACACAAACCACGCTCTTCCCATCTCCGAATAGAAACTCCGTGTAATGCGTGAACTAAATTTAAAACCCTCTCCGATGAATAAATTATAGCTCTCGTCATTTTCTACTCAAGTCAAATGTTTAAATTAGCTTTTGTATTATTCTCGCTCCTCTGCTGTAACAAAAACGCCCTTTACTCGCGCTCAATTTTGATTTAATCCCTGTCGTATTTTTCTTTTTACTATTTAACATCGGCAGTTTTCCGAATATCGTTTGCAGTTTTCTTTTACTTCTCTCTTTTGATAATTCTTATCCATTATTTTGGAAGCCTATAAACCCATAGGGAATTGAGACTAAGATTGGCGCCGCAATTTTCGGTGTCTCTCAAATCTGAGAATTTTCCCCCTTAATTAATTTTCAAACTTTTTTCCAAAACAGGAAATCCGTATTTAACCAAAACAAATTGGAAAATATTTTGAGTGAACCAAATAACAGTAACTGATAATTAATTTTATTGTGTACATTGTGGGCAATGAATATCTCCTAAAGGAAATTTGTGTGCAATATTTTCTTCAACAGAATTTATTCCTAAGAACCCGCGTCAATGCATACAAATATTTGCCCGCATTTTTTTAGGCAATAAAATTGTCACTTGTCGAATCTTACGATGTTTGTGACATGCGATTTTGAAGCTGATGATACTGTTACTAACGTTCCGGACGTCGATTAGCACACTCTGTATTTAACTTAACTCGTCTCCCCCTTAGACTAAGTAAGAATCCAAGACCTTTTAAGCGTTTCACAAATCGACCGCAGCACCTCGACATTTTGGTGTTTACGTGCGTCTCCCTTATATCCTTTTTCAATGTATCTAAATTGTAGCCGGAGTACCACTTTGAGCATCCCCACGACTGCACGTAAATACTGTTCTACAAGCGAAATTACGGTCGCTCCTATGCTCGAGTACACCATAAGTGTTAGTCTGCGGTCCGTGGAAGCGATCGAAAAAGTACGGTGAAACGAAAGCAGTTCTATATAAAGATGGCTATAAATATGTTTAAATTCTTTTCTCACCGGTCTTAATGATTTACTAGCTACTCACGGTATAAGTAATATTACGAAATTCCATCCGACCGCACACTCTATTAGTGATTCAAACTGCTCCTCGTTAAATGAGCTTCGAAATTTTTAAATTAGTAAAATGTAAAAATCGCGCGAGCACTGTCGCTATGATTGAGCGCAAGGACAGTTAAGTCGGTAGTAGCAGAACACCACTATGTGGGAAAATGCTTTTTTTCTCTCTCTTATTTCTCCTTTTGTTTATTGTACAATCAACAAATAATTGTTATAAGTACAACCGCGAAAAGAGGGAAAATCAAGTTTTCAGAAATCCGAATAATTGGCCCCTTTTAGAAGATAGGGGGCGATCGGTCTAAATCAAAATGATGGGAGGGCTCGAATTCCTATAGTCCCGGAGGAGAATTTCAAGCACTGCTTTTTTAACGTGTGGGAATCGTAAAAAGCCATTATACGGATCGAAGCCGTCCACCGACATTTCAAAATTCCTTCCCGTCATTTCAGTTTACCCATACAACGTTTAAAGATTCCGCGCGGGCTGTACATCGTGTTCGAAACATTTGGTAACATAGTGTTACTCTTCCCGACTAGTTAGCGCTACCCGCGTCTATAATACCCATTTAAAGCACTCGCAGGTTTTTATTTACAAACAGTAAACGGGTAAATGGAGTAAAGGTAAAATTAAGAAGCGATCGAAGGCAAAATTCCCCGTTAGAAAATGGGGAAAATATCTTCCGGTCTTTTACGCTCAATATCTCGTAAGAGCGTAAGAACCAAATTATTGAATTAACCCGCCTTTTTACCTCTACTGAAAAGGAAACTAACTATAGCCAACAAATTGACATTATACAAAACTATATTGAAAGGTATCGAACTACGAGGATCCACCAAGATATCCTACGCTGCTCGCATCCAGAGAATCCAATCGTAAGTCCTTCGCACCATCCTCAATACTTCCCGGTATGTTTACAATTACATTCTTCACCATGACCTCAACATTCCTACAGTCGACCGAACCATAAAATTCCTGTTTCCCAAATTTCATTCCCTTCTTTCTGCTCCTCCATTATCACGCTCGGTGGATTAAACGCCACTTGCCAGTGGCAAGTTTTTAGGGCCACCTAACATGTGGCACCTATAATATGTAAGATTGTTGATTGTGAAATAAAAAAAAGTTGAAAACCCACTTTTTTAGTACTGAAAAACACCGGCGAATCAAAAATAATTCTGTACCTTTCGTTTAAAAAGAACGTTTAGTTTTACTTCGGGTTTCTTTCGGACGTGTAGCTCCGACCATAAGTCAGTGCTGAGCTTACCATATCGAGCTCAAATGTCTGTCAATATGCGTCCGCCGTTGGATTCATTTTAATTGCTCAACAGTGCGACCGGACGGGAAATGGGAATTGATTTAGTTTAGGGGCCCGAAAATCGCGATGGCTAAACGTCCCATTTTAGCGGGCCCCGAGTGCGGGTACAGACGAAGCTATACTGAGGACAGCATTTTTTAAAAGTTTGTATTTAGAAAAGTTACTCGTCGCTCGAAAGAATGATTTTTTAACTATCTATTTTTTAAACGGGTACGCCAAGGCGTAAAGTCTCGACTCTTCGTTAAGGAGCTTCAAAACGATTTTAAAGTAAGGACGCTTCGACGTCATTCCTAAGCAAATGAGCCGACTTCGTTAAATCGGCGGCCGTAAATGGTTTTTTTCGGGCGATAACTTCGTTGTTATTTTTCAGGAAAGAAGTGAACGGAATCGGTGGGTGCCGGCATAAGGTCGGGAGGGGCTTAGAGCTGTTAACGACGCCCGGACACGAGTATCCGAGGCTTAAAATCGCCTTAACCGGTTCTTAAAAATGAATGATCGGGCTAAATTATTTCTAACCGCGGGGTTCGGTCAAACCAACAAAATTCAAACTTTGCAGTCGAAAATATTAAGTAAAATAACCCCTCGACACACCCTTCTATATCTCCGACCTATCCCTACATACAAGTCCCGTTTGTCCGCGACCTCGCCATACCAAATTTCACTCCCGAATTATCCATAATTCTAATCCAATCCCTAAATTCCAAACGTCTGCTGTACACCTGAAAAGGGAGTGGCCACTTGATCTAAATATGCCAAAAAAAACAACAAATAAATACATTTTAGAAAAAGGGGGAAAGTCAGTGAGTTGCTCCTCCGTTATTGCCGGTTCGTTACTAGTGCTACTCGAACATATATGTCGCTCATTGTATTTTAGAGTTGTGATAATAGAATAGTTAAAAAATATTACTTTTTCTTAGTGGGACCGACCGCCGCGCCAATCTTGTTTTCGTTTCCGATGGGCCGAAAGGCGACGGATCCCATTGACAACAGAGCCATCGCTGGATAAACGCCGATGATAGGCTTGAAAGAATTAGCTTATTCGAGCGGTAGTTGAGCGAAACTGAGGATTATCTCGTCTGGAAGATGGGGCCGGAATTTCAAGAGGCGACGGGGGATATCGCGGAGACTCGCATAATTAATGGGCTCCGGTTTATCGGGCTCCGAGAATTACGCGATTCCGATTTAAAGGTTGGCCTCTCGGGGGACCGGTTTCCGCTCGGCTCATCCGCGCGCCCAATCCACCCAATCTCTTCCGCCGCTACCGCCACCTCTCGAAACGCGAAAGAAATAAGATTGCGCTTAATTTATTTTAATTCCAGGAACGTTGCAATGGAAGAGCTCGATTTATTTTTTAAATATGGTATGATATGAGTTACAAACAAGTCGGTAGGCTCAGTTCCAATTGGTCGACCGATTTCGGGACGTTTAATTATGTTTATGGTCCGCGAGGGTTTGGAAAGACTACAGCATCGTTAAAGCATCGTTGATCGTTACACACATTTGACTACTATGTCTGTCTTATCCGACAAAAATTTCGATATCGATTCCACGAGGTCGCTAAGTAATTAGGAGCACTCTTGAGACGCTTCCGGTTCACCCGGTCATCACTGTTCTTTTCCCATCGCCTTATTAACGACCTCGCATCCAAGATCGCGGTTCAGTGTTGTAACAGTACCGATCTCGGTAAGTGACACGGGCCGGGACAGATTTGAAGACTTCGCGTTTTGTCACAGACACAATGGCGTTTCTTATGAGTCATTGAACACCGTCGTGGAAGCCGGTCGCCGGACAGTATTGAGAGCAGAACTCTCGCACAGGCCAACCAGAATGGAGAGTCAAATGAAAAAATAACGCGTACAGAATTTCCAAATTTCAGAACATTCGAAAAAAATAAACTTCGTTATATATGACCAGCGTTAAATGGATGGAAGTCAGAACAAGTGCTATAAAAATGGAAACGGTTTTTTGTAATTTTCCCACTGATATTCGAAATGCGTCATTTTGACGCGGCCCGTAAACCTAGTGTTAAAGAGAAGCCAGTTGACGCTCCCCACGTCCGTCACCATTATTATCGGATTCTCCGACTTGTGGTCTCGCCTTCGTGGTATTTTCCAGAGCCTGTAATTTCTTGGGGTCGAAATAAAAAAGGTCGGAGAATACAGCACGGCTTATGGGCGGGGGGCGGCGGCTAGAAAAGCTCATTTTGTGACGTCGAGGAGGAAAAAATGCTTCGGCTCTTGTATAGGATGTCTTCGAGTGAGCGTAATGGAGCAATGTTGTACGGGTTTGTCGAGTGCCACGAATACGTGCTGGTGTACGTGGGTGGCCGTCTGCATAAACTGCAATCAAACTGCATGGCCGAAAGTATAAAACAGTGTAGTGATATTTTGAGAGAGTTACAATAAATTACTATCTAAGATCAAAGTGATATAATTGAATAAAGAAACTCGGGTGAATATGCAACAATAATTACGAATTACGCCAAAAGCGCGTATATATATATATATATATATATATATATATATATATATATATGGATTATTGCATATTGAAAATTGTCAGGGGCAGCCACTTCGACCTGGTTCACCTGGTTGGGAGTTACGCGGAATGAATAAGAGAATGGGAAACTAGAACTTATCGGGGAACACTCCCACTGTTAACACTTGCGGCCGTGAAATTTGATTTGGACTCGTGTT
This sequence comes from Lethocerus indicus, assembly GCA_019843655.1. Taxonomy (NCBI): domain Eukaryota; kingdom Metazoa; phylum Arthropoda; class Insecta; order Hemiptera; family Belostomatidae; genus Lethocerus; species Lethocerus indicus. Next base: position 24,924,547 of record JACDQD010000001.1, read on the forward strand.
TGTAGTCTACAGTATCGTAAATTGGATGCGCTAAAACGGAAAATTTGTTTCATTTTTATTTATTGCACAATCAACCTTTATAGTTGTTCAGGTATAGGTACAATTTGGAATGTTTTTATGTCACTCACTTCTCCCGGATAAAAAAGTCAACAATTTAACGAAAGTATATTCGGGCGTAATATAGTTTACGGAGAACACTCGGAAAAGCTTTTGTCAATCGGGAAAGGTGACAGCCTACTGGAAACTATAGCGGAGAGACTGGAGTGGCTAATAGTATAATGGTGATGGGCCGTTCCGAGACCGGTTTCGGCGGTTGACCGGTTTATTTAGTGGCCCGCCCCGACCACCACCGGAAACCGTAAAATTGGACCGATCCTCTCTGTAATCCGTCGACGGCGAGGATTTGCACCGGGGCTAAAATGGGAGTGAGTCAATTCGTTTGAAACCCAATAAGGAAATAAAGCGGGTATCGAGACTCGTATGCACCCGAACCGACGATTTGGTTGGGGAAGAAAAAGGTCGACAATGATACATTGTACGAAAATATTTCGTGGACAAAAATTAGATAGAAAGAAAATGAGATATCTAGATAAATTGCAAATTCTGTAAATGATCGGAACCGTTAATTTTAGAGGTGATAATTCGAGCAGACTATTTTTCCGTTTTCTGTTCTTATGTAATTTTGTTTACGAATATCATTTCGTAAACACCTACAAAATCACCAACATCTTTAAAAAACTAAAATTCAGAATATCGTACAGAACAACCAATAAACTAGAAAAACACATCAACACACAACAACAAAATAAACACAAACAAAGCGGGATATACAAGATAACATGCGGATCGGCGATGGAGTTTACATCGGCCAAACCGGGCGAAAAATTGAGGACAGATACAAGGAACATATCAAAGCCATAAAATACAAAACAGATTCCAATTTCGCCAACCACATCATAAACTCCGGGCACGAAACAATGAACATCAAAAGATCATTAAAGTTATTACACCCAGGCAAAAAAGGAAAAGAATTGGATATTATAGAAAACCTGGAAATCTTCAAAAATAAGAACAACATTATAAAAGAGAAAATTAATTCCCAGAGTGCCGCGATATTTGCCCCAATAATCCTCTTAACGGATCACACCCGCCCAAACATTACACCATCCCCTTCCGACAATTTGACTCACACTTAGAAAACGGATTAACAAAATCCGAAGACAATCATAACCCCCAATAACAATAACAGAACACATATATATAAAAGACTGACATACTGACAAACATTACAGTACATGTAAAAGTGACAGTGCAGTGAGGATGCCCAAAAAACATCCAAAGTGCTAACAGTGACTAACACGGCTACTGAAGATGGCGAGCAGCCGAAACCGGTCTAGCAAAAGACCAAACCAGCGAGAGGAGACAGAAACATCACGAATCTACGATAGCTTTTTCTTATTTCTTGAGGATATCTCGGTTTTTACGCCGAGAGTATTAAATGGCTGTAGATTGAATAACTGTAGATCACCGGTTGTCGCCAATTAAACGTCTACCGGTTTGGGAGTTAATAACGACGAGCCGGTTTCCGAGCGGGACCTTCCGCGTTCCCGACCCTCCGCTTTTAGGGAAACGCATCCTTCATTTGTCATCAGATGCGTCCAAATCTTTATTCATTTCATCTGTAAAGTCTCCCACGAATAACCGTATTCACCTGCGGGCCAGCTATCAACTCTGGAGAAATATATTTTTAATAAATAAAAGAAACGCTGTTAGAATCGAGCGATCAGATAGCAAACAGTTATTTTTAATGAAAACACCGAAGAACATTCCTTAATTTGAACGTAAGGATGACAGAAACGAGTACTTAAATTCGTATTATCCGGAGCCTCAGTAAGGTTTTTTATTATATATAAAGCATTGACAGAAGCTATAGTCTTTAAGAAGGCTATGGCCTGGTAATTTATTTATTATTAATATATTTCGAAGTCCATACGCCTTTTATTAACACTAGATTTACGGGAAGCATCAAAATGGCGCATTTCGAATTTTAGTAGGAAAACTACATTTTTTTCTTACCGCTCGTGCTGACTATTATCCACTTAACGATGGAAATTTATATCGAAATTGTTTTTTCAAAAGTTTTGTCATTTTGAAATTCTCTATGCGGTATACCAAAACGGTGTACCAAACGGTAAGTCAAATTAATACTTAAGAAACCTACGTCCGTAAACCTAGTGTTAATAAATCTATATACTTTCATGTAGGATTATCAACTATCGAAATCGAATGCCTAATATGTAATTAAAACTCCTAACAGTTGCAGCAATTAAAATTATAACTTTTTCATGCTAGGATGGATATCCTAAATGGTGTCCATTTTTCGAATTATCGCAAATTCTTCCGAGATGAAGCCCTCGCGTCCACAGTGACGGGGCGCAAAACTCGAAGGCATCTGAAAATCGACCAGATTCATCGTGGAAAATTAATTGGCGCGTCATTGTAGATAAATACATCGCTTGCACGTTGTCGAGTTATTATGTCACGGTTAACCAATACGCCCTTTCCACGCGTTTTTTGCCTTTCCAGCCGGTTTTTCTTTTACGGACGGCCTATAGTTTTCTATCGTTAAAACTGCCGACGCGGCATTTTTAATTTCAACACATACTTCCGATAATTCGTCCCGACCTTCGGGGAAACCGAATCCGAACGCTGACATGCTAGGAAACGAGCCTGCGTCGGAAAATAGTGAAATCCTTATTTAGTTTGGGCGGAAGACATTTCTGCTGCGAATTCGGCAGGTGCCCCGACCGAAAAGTAGCGATAGACTGGTGGACGCGGGCTCAATAAAGAATTCGTATTAAAAAGAAATAGTAACAGGTTCAATACCGCGCACTTGGAACTGGCGAGGCGGTTTGAGCGGCATTATATTGGAGGGGAAGGATGAAATTGACGCTGGCCGGACCGGTTCCTCTCCTGGAAACGTCGTTACCTCCTTCGATCCCTCCGCGTGCTCGTTAGTGTTCCGGATCTATATAATACGCCGTTCCGGCAGCTCGTCTCAAAGCGAACATTTTATCGATCGAATTTCGTCATTTAATTTAAATACCGAGCGGCGAATTCCGTTTTTCGGTTCGGAGTGGGGCGTTCCATAGGATCGCCTCTGTCGGGACTAATAAAGCCGGTACTGCGGTACACCCCACCTCTTTCCGCTAGACCCCCTCGCATACGGCCGTTTCGATACCGAACTCCGACAGAAACCGAGTACACTTCGGCTCGGTTAACGCGAATAGAAGTTTTACTTCCGCTTTAATTTACGAAATTGGGCTCGCCGGCTGTCAATTTCCAACCGCTTTATCTTTACCGTTAAAATTAAAACAATATACGAATGTTCTGAAATAAATTTGTGAATTAGTAAATTCCGAGGATCGTGAGTAGCGCGGTGCAAGCGGGGCGAGTTCTGCGAGAGAAGCCCAAAACCGGTCTAGGCCAGGAAACCGAGAAAAAGCTCCATTCTGACCGGTATTTATATACACGCGAACCACATTACGTTTGCGATAAAAAATACGTCTTAGCTATTATCGGCCGCTAATTATCGATTTTTTAGTGTCAGATGTCCTACGAGACATTTTTCTTTCGTTTCTTCCTCGCTTTTAAATGGATGTTCAGTCCGGATGCCGCCATCGGAATCAACATTAGATCCTAATTAAAATTGTGCCTCTCCTCACCGGCCGCTATTTTGTCCACGCTACGACGGACGAAATACATTTTGTCGAAACGGGCTCTTTTTTCGGTTTTTTCCTCGAGCACGTCGCCTGGTATAATTTTGGAGTACTGCGGACACTCGAGAAAGGCCACTCGAACGAAATATTTATGGAGTGACAAAGGGCACCGTAATGGCAGCGGCCAGTGTTCCCTGTTTATTGTAGACCGAGGGAAAAAAAAGTCTTAATCGAGTCTGGAGTGGGGCACTTGGCTTCGAAAAGGCCGCTCCGCTAATTACACTTTTCGGCGGTGACGCTTCATGTGCCCACGATTTTCGGCCCCTCGCGGCCCTTGCACTCAAGTACGCGGTGGTCTCAAGTGCACCGAGTCGGTGGTAAAAAGCTGGTCTTTTCGACCTCTCAAAAAAGCCGTTATTCGAGTCACCGTGTAAAATATTCCAGCTGTTACACATGTATCCAATGAAAATAATAATTTATAATACTCAACGTCTTTATCTTATACATCGGTAAAAGCGATCGCCTGGATTAAAAGTTCCATTTCCGGCCTTTAGTTTGAGCCCACTGTTATTATTTTTGGGGAACTATGATTTGTGATTTTTAAGTCGATGTAGCGGGGTAGCGCCATATTATAAATTAGAAAGGGCCTGGGGGTAGGTCGTTATATTGACCGGGAAGGTCGTTTTCCTTTCCGGAACCTCAAAACCGGTCGGACGTCGATTCGAGGCTGGGACTTGAGTCGCTGGACTCTGCTCGTTAGAAAAGACTAACGATCCATCCGGGGACTACCGGTAATATGGGAATTCCGGAATTTCTGCGGCGGTTTCGATTTATTTTCGCTTTATGCTCCTCCGGTACTGCCCAATTTCACGTTCCCCATTAATTTCGCCCAATCTTCGCGATGTTTCAGGAGATTACCCTAAACTGCAGATTACACCAGCGGTAACGAGCTATCGGAGATCGATATATACGACCACGTCCGGGCCTTCCAAACGATAGTACTATATAAACTCGTCACTATCAAAATATTACCGGTGAAAGTGACGCATTTTATTTACAGAAAAAAATTGTACAGTATTTGCTTCCGGAAGCTCCTCTCTGGAAATATATAATCAATTTGAGAAAGTAAAATAAGATAAATATTTAATTCTTACTACTAGCAATTATTTTCAATATATAACGATCTTGTTTCATTCGCGTTGGAACAATCCGTTGGAGAAACGGAACGGAATAGAATCCGGGAAGGAAGGAAGGAAGGAAGGATGTGAGTTATCCTTCAAATTACATAGGTCGCCGTTAGGAAAGAGACCCGTAGTTAGGGTGACCGGACTCCTCGTATTTAATGAGGTCATAAATTAATACTGGACCGGCCACGAAGTTCTTCGTTTAAAGGTTAATAAGCAGCGCTCGTGTTCAACCCCTCACTCTCTCTCTCTCTCTCTCTCTCTCTCTCTCTCTCTCTCTCTCTCTCTCTCTCTCGCGCTCTCTCTCTCGCTCTCTCTCTCTCTCTCTCTCTCTCTCTCTCTCTCTCTCTCTCTCTCTCTCTCTCTCTCTCTCTCTCTCTCTCTCTCTCTCTCTCTCTCTCTCTCTCTCTCTCTCTCTCTCTCTCTCTCTCTCTCTCTCTCTCTCTCTCTCTCGGACTCTTTCGTATCTCGAAAATATACAACTGACTAAATATTTACGGTTGGGCGAAGGTTGAACCGTACTGTCGACTTTATTTTATTTTTATAAAATAAATGGGCGTCGGGAGCAGCTCGATTTTGGAGTTCTTCTCTCGAGGAAGGTCCTACACCAATTTCGTTTTCGGGGACCCAATACAATTGGGGAAAAAATTAAACTCGGGTCGCTTTTTATTTAACCTCTAATAAATTCTCTTTTATCTATGGTCATTGCGCCGGGGAGAAAATTACCCCACATTCATTTTTTAAATGAATCCGAGGTTAAAGTTACGGAACGACGAATCACCCTACAGTATGTTGGACCCGCGTCCTTCAACGTCACCGCGGAGCTAAAAAGCCGGGCTATAACATTTATGGAGGTTTTGCCGGACCGACGGGAGACGGAAAATCGCACGGTGATTAACGTCGCCAACCGTCTTAATTGCAATAATCGGAAAGGCTGTAATTGCCCGGTTGCTCTTCGTTTATTTCCCTCGACGATAACGATATTACTTCACGGCTCTCAGATCGGTGTTTTATTATATCGTTAAGAAAAAATTACCAATCTCGTAACTTCCGATTAAAAAATCGCTACTGAGTATCCCTTTTGGTGTTGAGCCAGGTTCAGCGCAATTAGTGACAGTAATGCTTTTTCCCGACTAACGAGTATACGTCACTTTCATATCAATCATGCGATTTTTGAGAGCGCCTTAAATAAAATTTGTATAAGCGAATTGCTAGGCTCGCGATTCTATAGTCCAATAGTCTACTCGCTCTTTAGCTGGGTCCGTTTCGGCATCTCACCACCGTCAGTAGCATTTCGTTAGGCCAAAAAGGGGAGTAACGAGATACCAAACCATCAAAGACTGCTCGAACAAATGCCTCAAACCTAGACAGGAATCGTTGCGTTAATAAAAAATTTTACCTACTCACATTCCCGAAATGGTAGTTGATTTTTTTAACTGGGTGTTTACAGAGGCCTTTGCGGCCTCTTTGTTATTTCCAGCTGCTTTCAATTTATCATCCCGAGTAACTAAAATAAATTATTTTACGTTTATTTAAAAATAAATGACTAATGATTCGCATAAAATACGAAAATTTGTGTTTGTCATATAAAGAAACGTTAAAATTAAAACGCGTTAAATGCGTTAAATTAACGTTATTTTAACATTACGTTAAAATTTCGCTCTTAATTTTTAAAACGACAGGACGTTTTTCTACCGGTGACTTTTTCTATCGTGAGATCGAAATCGAGCGGGGTGGGCTATAATTCTAGGTTCAGAGTTAAAGGAGTCTCCACGGGCATCCGTGAGCCGTAAATAAGATTTGAGCGCGATACCGACTTTTTTAGTTTCGGAATCGTTGGCTTGAGCGTTTCGCTCCTCCAGTAAGTGGGAGCCTCAAAAACCGATATTGCGTTCCGACCAATTGTCATAAAAAAAATATTATATTGGATATGTTCTTGCGCAAGTTCTCGATAAGTATCCTCTGGACGACAGGCCGCAAAAATGCTAGGGGATGTCACTCCCAGTGTGATTGTCTTCGCTTCTTGATTACAACCGGTATTGGCTTTCGCCACACTTAGTGTCGTTCGGTTTGTAATACAGTGAAGCTACACCTACGCGGTGCAGTATAACCAATGTATTGGCAAATATATGTATATATATATATATATATATATATATATATATATATATATATATATATACGAGTATATATTTCGAACCCTCATAATTTTATTTCCTCGCATTATTTAATCTTAAAATAAAATTCATCGACATTAGGTATATAACGATATATTAATTAATTAATAGGACGGCACGATCGGAACATTTTTAGCACGTCCCGCCGACGGAGTAGTACCGGCAATGGCAAGAAGTTCAAACCGGTCTATTCCCAAAGCGGAAGGGTTTACAAGGCGTTATCTCTAAGCCGTAAGCTGACTAGAGAGAAGGTATAATGTTAGTGCCACCGGCTAATTGTCCCGGTCGGAACTCGTTCTCCCTTTTGACGCCCATTAAAAGCCCCTCTACCTGTCGCTCCAACCACCGCCACCACCTCCCAGATCCTATTCATCCCATTATTCGCTTAACCGCATAAACCTTCCCGTTCTATCCCGTTACAACCGCGTTGATGCTAAGGTGCAATCTCGGCATTTCTCGAAGCGATATGGACAGTCCGGATTTAATCGACCCGTGGGTGTCGTTTACATATTTTATCGACACCGAGAACAAAGCGGACAAATCCCTGCCTGAACAATATCCGGCCTTCCGGATTGAGGGTAATGAAAGTATTTTTTTTTTTTAGTTTAATCACTCGTTTGATCGACATCAGTGAATGTTTTACTCTCATACTGCCCGAGGACTCGTTATTCAAAATAAACGCCCCCGAAGTACTTTATCTTCTCGTTCTAGCCGCCGGCTCCTCCCCGCCAATCTCGTTGGGAGGAAACTCACAGGGGGAAAGCCTTAATCGTGGGGAAAGAATAGTTTCCGCGACATCTGTTATATATCAAATTAGCGATGGAGTCTGGTCTGGGCCGCAATCTAAAAAACTAACTCTCCCAGCCAATCCTTAATTTTTTACAAATTACAATCATTTATTTATTTCTTTAAATATAAATAGAATAACGTGGAGAATATACAAAAGATGTGTAATGCACGCATGCCTTTCCACGTTTATATGCACGAATATTCTACAAAAGAATAAATATATTTGATTCGTGTACAATGTCGGTATGTTAATCGGGGAAGTTACGAAGTTATTTTTCGGTCGGGTTTTCGTTTTAGGGCAGTTACGAACGGTGGCAAATGGGTCCGATCGGGTCCAGGTTGGGGTTTAGGCGTTTAGACGGGTTACAAGGAAGGTATACAGTAAAGGGGGATCTGTTATTTATCCGGGAGTCTATCCGGGCTTCCTTTCCGAGCGAGTGGCTGTGTGAAAGCGCCCCATTAGCTATATGAGCGTCGGGGGCCGGGGCCCTGCTCACACGATATGTATCTACCTTCCTTAACGACACCCTTCCGAATAAATTGGATCTCTCGACAGCGCTCGTTCGGCTCTCACAAATAGGCGAAGCGCATAATTCGGATTGTTGGCGTATAACTCTCTTTTAAAGTTGGCGGCTTATCCGGGAATAAATTACCGATTCCGCAGTCCGCGAGGTTATTTGCCTTCACTTTGACCCGTGCCCCTTCCCTTCTCCTAATTACGCCGGCCCTTCCCGGAATTGCCTTCATCGTTTCTATCATCGCTACTCCGCCAGTCCCCATTCCGCTTTCCGTCGTCCTTAGTATCGTTAAAACTATCGCAGAGATAGAAGAATCCGGACGAGTTGTGTGTAAAAAATAAACCAGTATATTTCTACTGGTATGACAGAAAATACGCTGTATATCTCGACTTTACTTTTGTTTCGATAGATAAACGAATTTTCGAGTGTTTAGGTAACTTGTTTTAAAAAATGTGACTTTGTTTACTGTTTTTTTACATATCCCAAGATACGAGGGATATGTTTGGGGTATTAGATTCTTGGATACCGGTCCAAGGATGCAAGAATAAAAAATTCTGAAGCACATTCTATACAACCATGTCGATAGTGCGTATCGATCTGATTTTCTTAGGTGTAAAGTACACTCTTGTTCAACGACAAATGTATTCAATATCTTGGCGAGACGCGTTGAAGCAATTTGTACCAACGTGCTTTTTATTATGAATTACGCGTCGGTATAAAAGTACGTAAGTAAAAGGGGGTGTGAATATAGTTAGAGCGAGTGAGGTTGGGAGTGAGAAGCGGCTACGTGCCTAACCACTGGAAAGGTTAGACCTCCCCCTCCACCTTTATAAAGCTAACTGGTGTTCTCCCTTTATAAATCCCGACTTCTGGCTTTCGACTGTTCCCCATTTACTAGTCGCACATTTATGAGCTAACCCGCGTCATGGCCAAGACGATTTTTCCATATTTTATTTTATTCAACCGTTGCCCGACCGATTGACAATGTAAATATATCGAATCCACAAAGCTTTTAAATGGAAGCTTGGAATGGACAAGTATTTGTCTTTACTGTCATTTTCACGGTCTTGTGTCTCCTCTCGCTGGTTTGGTCGTTTGCGGTTTCGGCTGCTCGCCATCTTCAGTAGCACTGTGAGTAACTTTGGCACATGGGGGACGCTGTGGCCATCCTGTTTGCACTGGCATTTACTTCACATGTACTGTTGAGGCGGTCTTGTTTGTCGTGTAAACATATACAGTGTAATTTTGTCCTATTAAGCGTCTTTGGTCTTTCTAAAATGGGGGAGGTGGTGTAAGTCAGGGGGACCGAAACTGTGGTTCGCGGACACGACGGAGTCCGTTGCATAGTGGTATCCGTCGGCAGTTGAAAATATAAACTAATATGATGATGAATTTAAATTTTACCTAAAATAAAGGTAAAGGAGGGAAGCTCCCTCCTCACCTTTCCTCTTTGTTCTCAGTGCCTTATATTGGTTATTCTACTTTCCGTACGCTATCCAAAACTTAATGGCATTGTCTGTTTTCATTTGGAAATAACTTTTCCCTACTTCCGATTTAAGATAGTGTGGAACTAGTTTTTGTGGGATTTTTAAGATGAGATTGTGTACCTTATATATATTTGTTATTAAGATTTGAAATTGGATTAATTAGGGATTGGAATGTGCGTATTAAAAAATGTTTTTTATAGCTCTATATTTGATTATTGATGATTTCATAATGCCTTTCTAAATCCTAAATAGAAGATTAAGTCACAACGTTACGCACTTCACATTTCGGCTCATACTTATACAGGGGTAAGCTAAAATATTTATAATATGAAAAGTTCGATACCCTAAAAATTCGATGTTGATATCCTTCCTTTGAGTGACGATATCACCGTATTTATAAAATTTGTTTCATGATTTTAGCGACTCACGTACAAAAGATTCTAACACTGATAAAGAAGTAATTCATTTTAAAGAAATATCGCATTTCGCGTCTATTTGTAAAAAATACATACCGGCTATAATTTCAATAAGTGGCTGCAAGACGTTTCGCTCTTTCTGTATTTTTCTGTCTTAAAATAGCTAAAGATTTACTATAAATTAAAATTATTGCATTTGATATTCACGTTGATAAATGTGACTTATATAATAGCAATAAAAATCTTTTCGTAAATCAGATAGAAATGAAGTACCACGCAGTAAGAGTAAAAAATATTGGGAAGTAGTGTAACTAATCTTTGTTGACCCGGGTCGTTACAAGGGCGCTCGTAAACTTTCTGTATTTGTTTTTATTTTCTTAAAATTACAGGGCAGAAGGTCAAGACAGAATCGCTTTTGCGATAACTTATCGCGCATTACTAAACTAAGTAATTTCGTTGAATGAATTTCTTTTACGTTTTATTTTGGTACTATCAACTAAGAGTTACAGGTACAAATGACGAATGTATTTGCCTCACGTCAATGTCGCGAAAGAAGAAACCGTCCAATGATTGCAGACTAAGGGGATCTCTAGGTCAGTGGCGTTTGAGGCGACGTGGGGGTTAATGGATGGGTGAAAAAGGAGAGAGATTGAACGATCAAATTTGAATGGGAAGAAAGGCGAGAAATGAACTTAAGGAACCGGGTTATTGTGACTTAGTCAACTGTTGGACCAGCGTTGGATGCCTCGGCATAGTTCGATGTCGTCTACGTCGGTTTCAATATAGCTTTATGTATTGTCAATTTGCAGGGTATAGTTTATGGTCGAAGTACTTTTCAGTAGAGGTCTCGGCAATTCGCGGTGAAATTTATTCTTTTCAGAACGGTATGAGGATTGTAAGGCCTATTCTCGATCGCAAGGCTACAGATAGGCTGGGTTTTGTCCCATCGTAGGCCAACCATATATTTTTTTAACTAATTAGAGGGGACTTCGTAGAAGGCATTAGGTTATTGAGTTTGCGGTCGGGGTGGCCGTTCCAGCGGGGAGCCGGGTAGTGCGGCGGCGGGTGGTTGATAGAGAGGCTCCCGCTTCCTCCAGTTTTATCTCCAGTCCGGGAAGCCAGATAGCCGGTTGCTACAACCTCGGCCTCGCCATACGCTCCGAAATTTATTTAAATTAAACGCCGATCGATGGCTCCGCCGAGGTGGGCGCAAACCAGAAAAATGTGTCACTTTTGGTGGTAGGGGGCATCAAAATTCACAATGATCGATGGGCCCGAGTTACGGCCGGAGACGAGTTCTCGTATATATTTAAAAGAAAACAACGGAAGAAGCCGTCTTGGTAAAGTAGGTCTTTTAATTTTGATCATCCATTCGATAACTAGGTTGCTGTAAAATTATCGCCGTAAATCATTTAAATCTATAGAAATCGTCTGAAAAACTGTTTATTCTGTAAATAGTATTGTTTAGAGAACAATACTGCAATTCTTATTGCAGAAGTTCGATAACCCCATATGTGTCAATGTGTGTGTGTGTGTGTGTGTGTATATATATACATATATAACACAAAATGACGAAGGAATCAAACGCAGTTAAAAACGTTGTTGATTGTAGGAGAAACAATAAAGTACTCATTAATAATGTTCTATTGTTGGTTGACCTAACGACGGTACAACCTACAAATAATAATACTAAAATTTTGGACGAAACCGATACAGTTTACAAGATTATTTTACGACACAAGATTTGGTTTGTTTAACATTTTTATTTTATAACTATATATATATGACCAAACCCTGGAACAGTGCAGGAGAAAATTGAAGGATTAATGAAATGAATTCCTCAATATACTTGTTAGGGGATAATCGGTAAAACAAAACATTGGAAGACGGCAGATTTTAAGTATAACAATATAAAGATAACCCGCAATAAATTGTTTATTTAATTGTAAAGCAAATATAGCCTGTCCTCTTCTAATACTGGTAAAACGATGTAACATTGTTTTATCGTATCCGGTGTAGATCGAAGCATAAACGAGGCAGCGAAGAAAGCGGGGGTGGGGGGCAAACGTTTGACTCCGGGGTCAATTAAATGAATTAAGGCCTCCGTACGAAGCCGCCAACCCCCACCCGGGAGTATGTTAGAAATGTGGTTTGTTTGAACACCGTCTCCCAGGTACCCAGGTGGCCTTTTGACACTTCCATATTAGCCGTCCGCATTAGGACCTCCCTCGAAGCACTTCCCTTTGTTTGCTACCGACAACGGCGAGAAACGGATCTTAAGACCGAATAACAAACCGCCGGGTGAGAAACTGTTCCCCTCCACTTACCACCTTTTATTAAGACGCTAAGCAAATGTTTTCAATTGTAACTGCGCGATAAATTATCCTCGGGCCGGAAGTCGAGGGTGTCATATGGAAATTTTATAGAATGCGTAAATATAACTATGGAACGAAGGAATACTCGAGGACAAATTTTTCTGCTTTCCATCCCCGGAAAAGTTATTTCTCCGAGATAATTATCCCCCTTAGTTTTATACAAGCCCTATTTGTAATTTCTAAGCCTTGTACCTTAACTGATTTATACTTTTAATTCCAAAACGAATTCTACATTTTTAACCCTCCAGTGATGACATATCGTTGTAAATATTAATCTTCTTTATATATATATATGGCTTCTGCGGAATTTTCATTCCTTCTGGTTACTGACCGATATTGATGACATTTTTAGCCAAAAAGTTATTAAAACATTTACAAACTTTATAATATAAAAATCTATAAATTGTCTATAGAGTGAGCTTAATGTGAGGAAAACTAAAACTTTTATTTTGAAATTGGAACGCGCAATTATTACTCCTCGTCCTTCCATCGGGAATAGTAGTAAAAGAAAAGAGCTATTAACTACGAGAAATTGAATTTGTTTTTTTAAGACTTACCATTAAAACATAATAGGAAAACTAATGATCTGTTCGTACTAGTAGCGGGAGGATCGGTCGAATTTATGGGAGGGGGGGCAATGTAATTCTCGCTATTAATACCCCGTTAATTTCTACTGCTAATTACGTGATAAATACGAGGTTTCTTCTGCGTCGGCGGTGGCACCAAGGTCACGATTAATAAGAAATTTTTTTATTTTATATTCTACCTTGCCAATTGCTGAAAGTTTATTTTATTTTGTTTTTTATATCGGTTCATTTTCTCGATAAAGAAAACACCCAATGATGGCACTTTTGTCCGGGTACATAAGACGTATAGGCCGGCAGCGTTTAAGTCCTCGTAGGGCCGTAAGAATGACGTACGGAGGATGAATTTAAAAATGTCTAAACGAGAGCGCCCGGGCGCTATAATTCGGTTAATTTAGCGTCGGGGTTAACGATGTGCGGCTCGGGATATAAATTGAGGGTATCAGTTTTTTGGGGCCGATAATTGCCGGCCCATTATGTTATGCTTTACGAGCTCTGCCTCGACACTCCGCTGTTAGCAGCTCGGGCCTTATTATTATTAATAATAATTAATTCATCCCGTTTATCCGCTATACTTAATGATCCGCGCCTCGCTAAATGTTGTCCTGGCGCTGTTCAATCCCCGGGTCGGCACTTTAACGCCATAACCACTAAACTATTTTATTTAAATTCACGAAGGAAATTTTTACAATATATAAAAATCGAAATATACGCTGGCTTTTCTATACTTATGTACAATGGATATTGAAACTTAATGTATGTTTTGAAACTTAATTCCATAGATGTACGCTGCCGGTATAATAATCGGAAATATTTCGATAATAAATACCCGCACTTGTGTTCACTGCACTATACACGATACTTGATATTAGTTTGAAATATAACACTAGTTAATAATTTTCACTAGTTAATAAACCTGGTGTTGACGTTTCTTATGTATCAATTTGACGCACATAAATACACGTGCTACATATAAATCGATATACATTTCCCTCGTTAGATGGATGAAAATGAGCACAAGCGGTAAGAAAAAATGCAAACGGTTCCTACTGAAATAAAAAATGGGTCATTTCGACGCGTCCTGTAAACCTAGTGTTCATATAGTCGATGTCAACTATCTTCTTAACAGGTTGTTCACTGACAACTAAACCTTTTTGGGGGTTCTCCTAGCTGAGTGGTAGGACTCTCCTATTTGCTCCGTATGTTTTGTTCGGACAGTGGGTTTTTTGGGCGTTACTGTCTGTACGACACCGAGAGATTAAGTTCGTCCCCGTATTTTGCGGTAACTCGGTCGATCGCGTTATTTGTACTTCTTGTTTGTGGCGTGTTTCATGGCAGGCAGATAGTGGGTCCAGTTAGCGGCCGTATAAATTGTCAGTTGAGCATCTTGAACTCGCCTGTGCATCGGTTGGCCGCAACAATTTTTCACCCCGATGCAGTCCAAGGTACCTAACCGATTGTTTTAAGGGCGCGCCGATTTTCCGGATCCGAATTCACTACACTGTCTCTAAACTGTACCGTACCCGATCGCTTCGGAATTCCCGTTCGGTCGAAGTGGCGGGACGTTACCGAATCTTCCCTCAATTAAAACTCCTACCAAATTAAAAATTATATACTGTTGGGGTTCGTTAAGCGGATAGAGACGGAGCGGAGAGAGATAGCGGATGTAGCATTGGTAGATAAGCGGGCCGGGTGGGCTATCTCTCTTGATGGGCTCCGTAAGGCACAATTCGCCGACAAAAATAATTCCGGCGCATTTTTAGAGCACATCGCGTCCAACACCTATTAACTGTGTCGATATGAGGACCCATGTCCTCGGGTACAGGTCCCCGAACGACGTGTTTATTGAAGTGAAAGACGGAATCTTATATAGTACGATTCAATAGCGCAGGTTCAATTTCGATCCGCTCAATTTATCAACAAAATCCAAATTTTACTGTCGAAAATATTAAGGAAAACAACCTACGCGCACTCTATTTTTCCGACCTCACGCAACATACAGCTCTTCCCGTTACATATAAGTCCCGTTTGTCCGCGACCTTGCCATAGAAAAATATAACGAATTTCACTCCCGAATCACCCACCGTCCTAATCCAATGGTCCAAACCGTACTATCTCCCGACATCCCAAAACTTTCCTTCCAGACGCGTGAAAAGGAAGCGGCCACGCGATCTAAATGTGTCAGACAAATAAATAAATAAAATTTTAGAAAAATGTGGAAAGCCAGTGGGTTTCTCCTCTGTTATTGTCTACTCATTATTAGTGCTACACGAACATCAGTGTTGCTTATTATATTTTACAGTTGTGACAAAAGAAGCTATTTTTCATAAAATGGGTTCAATCTGCGATCCCTTTTTTTATCTCTCTTAAGTATTTTAGAAACGTAGGAACGAGAAAATTTCGTTATATAACATATCCTATATTGAATTGAATTGATCCTGTAATCGTTTTTTTAAATGATTCGAATTTTAAATTTTAGCGGTATAACGTCTTTTACAACTTAAATTTTACAGCGATAATTACTACGATAACAGCATTACGATCATTAAATGCTGTACCGAGAACCTAAAATGGTTGACGGTCTTTGGAAAACCGCCCAGCGGCCGCACCTATCCACTCGCTATTAATGTCCATAGAATTCATTAAGTATACAGATTTCTTATGCTCTCTCTTGTGAGAAATCGGTTGTATTTATAATATAGTATATCGCTTCTCACTTAAAACGCCGTTTATTTTCTTTTTGTTTCAGAAATTCTGTACTCTCATACTGAAGGCCCTGGATTTCAACAATTTTACTTCGCCCCGTAAGTAAACCAAATAGACTTCACTTTTCATTTTGATAACTTCCAAAGATTGTTTTAACTCCTGTAGCAACAACGCGGGGAATTGTAAGAAGTGTGACAATGTTTTTCGACCCTGAGCATTTACACTTTAAACATATAGTAGGTGGAATAGAACGATCCGTTGTAGTAAAAATGATGTTTAAAAATAATCTCTCGAATCGTTTTATCCGTAAATCCGTGCAGAGAAGGAATGCGGCAGGTCAAATTAAGAACGTTCATCGATCTCCCCAGTCGCACTCCCTATTCCGTTTGGAATTCGTTTATCCCGACTGCCCAACCAAACTTGTTATGTCGAGCGTATATTTGAATCGAATAATTTGAACTTACCCAACCGAGCTGACGTTATGGACGTAACCTAGTGGAGATCTAGAAGTTTATAATCCTGGTAATTATACCGAAATAATTGAATTATCCGACTCAAAACCAATTCTTGTCGAACTTGAGCTTTTCCCAAAAAGATTCTAATCAGATTGGTGTTTTATGATTTTATTAAATCCATAAAAATTACTTGTAGAAAGTAGATGTAAATACTAATTGTCGTGCGATGATTAACTGCAGCGACAAGCGATATTTTTATATTTAGAGCTATAGAGCAGTCATTGGCCGTAACCCACACTTTTAAGAATCTATTGTATAGTAACATCCTCATAGCCGTCTGAAATAAGTAGATTTGATTTGCAAATTTGGACTGTTGAAACCTCTTCTGAAAATGACATAAAAACTTACTATAGCCATCGAATCGACAATATACAATGCTATATTGAAACCAACGTAGACATACGTTATCGAAATATGAGACCCACCAAGACGATGCTGGCAAACAGAGATTCCAAACGAAAGTCCTTCGAACCATCCTCAATGCTCCCCGGTATGTTTCCAACCACACTCTTCACCACGACCTGAACATACCTACAGTTGACCACGTCATAAGGTCTCGATTTCACAAATTAATAATTCCCAGCTTTCCGCTCATCCCAATCCTCTCTCCTCATCCAATTTTAAAACGACATTTCGATGCGCCTCCACTACGAAACAAACCGCGCTTTTCCTCGATCGGCTGTCAACAAGGGCAATGGTTAAGCTCGAATAATCATTAATGGGCCGGTCGTCTTGTCTTATCTTAAGATATCCTTAAGATAATTTTTATACCGATGGTGGTAATCGATTTTAGGACTGGTCCGGTAGGCGGCGTGTCCCTGGTAGCCGACCGTTTCGGATCGGTTGAAACGGTGCCCGAACGGGCTCTGTCACTCTCTCCCTCTCCCTCTCTCTCTCTCTCTCTCTCTCTCTCTCTCTCTCTCTCTCTCTCTCTCTCTCTCTCTCTCTCTCTCTCTCTCTCTCCCTCCCTCTCTCTACGCGACTAATCCCTCCTGACGTGATACAATTCCGATCATAATGCTCGCTCCCACCTCAACTTCCAACTCCCAACTGCCACTACTCACAACTCCCCTCGAATAAATCTCCCGAGCGGTATTCCTACTTAATTTATATTTTCAACGCCCCCCCCCGTACATGGATCTTATGATGGTTCAACTGAGTCCGAGAGGGGATTACTTAATTACTTAACGGGAATATGGAAATTTTTGAATTCGAATTGGAGGTACTTATGGTTTTTGTTCCGTTCCTTAACTGATCTTGTCCAAGCCGGGGTATGGAATATCACTCTCGCGATTTATCGGCACTCTCATTCCACCGATACTCTCTAACCACCGAATAAAGGAGTCCCGGACAGACCTAGTTTTCTCGCGGTCGATGGAGCGTAATAAAAGGATATTTCGAAACGTATCGGCGTCTTTACTATCGATAACCCGAGCCCTTATATATAATATAATACATCAAACTGATATTAATGTCGGCGTTAATTTCATTGCGGTTAAGTGATACGACTTAATGTTTTGGCGGCGGGATTTTATTTATTTCGACGGATGATTTAAGCCGATTTCTGATTGACTACAAGCGACGACTCGTAGGTTCCGGAAAGGTAGCAGGTTATGTAGGCAGCAGAAATGGGCATAAATGTAGGCGACGTTTCGTCCAACACCGGCTTCAGTATTCAGTGAGCGGAGACGGAGAGCCCGCACAAGATACGAATGACTTTTATATTTGCATCGGACATCCTGTAATTGCGGAACCCCAATTTATTGTTGACAATCGCGACACGTTGACGGACGATTTTGATGCCTCTATGTCCCCCCTCGAGTTTTACAAATGTTTCCAACTTAATCCAAAGCAGAAACAGCAGTTTCAAATCGCTAACTATTCCTGGCTCGATAGATTTTTATTCTTCTTTCAGAAGTGCGGATATTACCGTCCAGCGGACGGTAATAGTCCGCTTAATTGGCATTCAAGATTCTAGTTCTAGGAAATCCGAGAAGGCGGTCAGTTGAAAAAAGCGATAAATACGGCGTAAAATCTTGCCAGTTGGCAACCGCGTAGGCTCTCGCAATCGGATATGTATTGGAGTAATTTATGTTCCAGGTACACCATCGTGATCAATTTATTCTCACGTTAGCGTCGGATTCATTTGTACGACGAGAGGAGAGCATCGCGAATCGGAACCGTACGAGGTTGAGAATAGGACCGCAAGAATAAAGATAATAAATTAAATTTACTTTCGGGAGTCGACGAGAGATTTAAAACAAAAATAAACGGTAATAAAGAGCTACGATTATAAATTAACTTTACCCCTTGACGGTCGTAATTTTTTTTGAAGTTTTTATGGCATACGCCGCGAGTTCTCGATCGGAGAAATACTGCCGAATAGGGCAGGCTACTTTATTAGAAAGGGGCAGATAAAAATGGCCGGAGGCATATTCATCGTGATATCTCTAACGTCCATCGGCGAATCCCCGTTTCCTTTCACAGCGCGCATCGGTGTTAGGTCGGCGCTTTCTCTAATTTAAGCTTTCCGTCCAAGTTTCAAAAATACAAGTTTCACCCGCAAAGAGTTTTGGTTTATTAAAATTCGGTCTTCTCCGATCGTAATATTCCCCGCAAATAAAGCGGGCTGGGTTCGAGACGAAATTGGGCACGTTTTATAAATTCGTCGGTGCGCTCTCCGGGCCTAATTAACGGAGGGCCGATTTCCAGGTTTTCACAAGGCCGGATCCGTCCACATTCCTACCTGGTTAAAAATACGTCCGTATTTGTCCGTTTTTAATTAACAAAATAAATCGGGGGCCCCCGGCCACGAAGAGCCAGGTAGAAACCTACTCCCCCCCGCCCTACCAACGATCCCAGCATCCGTTTACGGGTTTTCGATTCGTGGAACGATTATTATTGTTGAAGCTCTGCCGGATCCATGACTGTTATCGCTAGTGCCGGGGATAGCTGGTCGCTTATAAAAGTAAAAAACGAATAAAATTATTTATCGACATATCGCCAGGAGAGTGCACGGATGCAACACTATATACGACGAAAAACTAATTGTGAAGCACAGAGATCGCAGTTTTCAAGTAATAAAGCTCACCTCCCCTCATAGAAAACTGGTTCTGGAAATGGAGGATTAGTGTCGATTGCCAAAAAAGTTTAGAAGTTACTTTTACCCGGAATAATGCTACTCATCCGCGTGTTTTCTCGAACCGGTCCCAACTTCCTATAGATAATTCAATGCGGGACTTCAGAAGCGGTCGTACAGAAGACCTGGAATCCGCATAGAAGACTCAAACGTACAGAAACGAAACGCCGTTGCAAATTTCTGCTTAGATTCCTCGACGAGACAGATCACAACTGTTCCATACGATCGAATGAATAATTTACGACCGTATTTCGAATCGGAACCCCCGAAGTATAGGAGTCGGGTCGCAGGTGTCTACCGAGCCGCGATCCATAATCCTTCGTAAAAGCGTTATCGCCCCACTTTATATTTCTGACCGCACGATCCGTTCTGATTTGAAAGTCCCGTTCGTCCACTAGCGGCTTCCCCGATATAAATCCTTCAGTTCAAAACTATCCCATCTCTCCGATCCATCGATTCGACGGCTCTCATCGCGTCACCTTCCTCAAAAACCGTGCATCGCCTTGATCGGCAAACAAAACTAGCGCGCGGAACCCACACACAACCTAAGAGAAACTTCTTAAGTTTTTATATTGGCGATTTTATCGAATTATTACATTAATACAGATCACCACGAGGGATGAAAGGAAACATTAAAGGTTACAAAGGTAATATGAAATCTTTTTTAATGTTCATGTTTTTTAATAACAATTTAAAATTATCGAATAAAAGACCTAATTTAAAAAAATGTTATTCTAACAACATCATTAAAAACGTCTGCGACGTAATTTTTCCTAAAGATCACGTATTTGACATATTTTTATCGCCAATAAGTCTTAAAGAATATTTTTGTTCCGAAAAATCTGTCCGGTATTGTCGGCTCGGTTCGGGCATTTTTGAAATAAACGCTGTTGCGCATCAGGCAATGGTGAAAAAAAACATTCAGTTTCGTGTCGCTTGCCAATCGTCGATACCCTCCCGAAATGTTTCAGTTCAAAAAACAAAAAATAACTAGAGCGTAATTCTAAGCGTCGCATGTAATTATAGGATGTTTCAACCGTGGCCCCTGCCTATTTGGGACTTGGGATCCACCGATTTGAAAGTGATGTGACTTGGTTGTGCACTATTAGCGGCTAGACCTGTTGGACAGTGTTCTATCGTACCGGAAACCCATCTAAAACCGGTCGTCGATAGGAGGAACGCTTAATCACTACTATCCGTCCCGCTTACCCGGTCTTCGACTTCTATACTTCTTTACCTTTATATCCACTGCCGACTGAATCGTTTTAAACCGGCCGAGTCGAACAGGCCGCCGTCAACAACCTAACGACTATCGATAATGTTTTTATTTTCGTCTTTCCAGACATTTCTAAGTAAGCGATCCCGTAGCGTAGAAATGTACGCGTTGCGTGTAAATGTTTCGATCAAAACTGGTGGCGTGATCAAAAACCGATGTGTATGATAAATGAACTATCGAAATGAGATTAAGGATCGAATACAATTTCATTATTAAAAAATACCGGATATTCCTTTCCAAAAATCATTTATAATAATAATATATTTTATTATAATTATTTTAAAGCTGAGTTTAGAATAAAATAAATGTAAGCATTAAAAAATGCAAGCTCTTATCTCACATCTATTTGTACCAAGGGCTCTTAAAAGTTTTTGTTAGGAAAAGCTTACAGCTTTAAGTAAAGTTGGCATCAAAAATTGGCTTAAAATGTGAATTTTTCGATATAATCGAAGATTATCATCGAGTATTAAATTCGATATTTGTAACAGTTTTGACTGCTGATTTGAATTGATATAATCGATTTGAATACAAAATTGTTTATAAGAAATTTGGTTAATTTTGGACACAATATGGCAGAATGATGAATCAGTTATGGGATTGATGTAAATACTAGAAACACGAAGTAATACATTACCGATTAAAGTACTCCTTATAATTGGTATAATTGCTTTAATTTTAGTCCTCCTTCGGATTCTCGTCATCGTCAGCACTATCTGTTAGTATAATATATCGATGCCCGCGAGGCGTTTTGTCTGCACTCTTCAGAAAATCGACCACTGACAACGGCGAGAAGCCAGAACATGTCTGCCTTGAGAGCGATTAGGAAATGGGGGAAGAGAATCGCCTGTTGACAGCGGTACATAATCGCGGACCCCCCCACCGTATACATCAAATCGGTGTACGATGAAAGCTTATTGACTTTATTGGGAACTGTCGCTTAAAATATATTTGACCACCTAAATAATGTTTTCGTCTTTGTTTTGCCAATAATACACCAAATACACAGATCAGGAACCTGATAGAATTTATATTAACGATTAATACGGCCCCCGATCTATTTTGAGGATCACTAGTTTACCGAATCCGCGAAGTATTATATAAAAGAGAGCGGTTGATTGTCGACCGGCGGGTATCCGTGTCTGATGAAAGGTTGGGAGCGATTAAATGAGACTTGTAAACAGTATACAAGGATAGAATCTAAATATTTGAATGGGGCTATGTCGACTGGCTGTTGGGCTCGGTCCGAATTTAATCCTTCCTTCGGTGTTTGGATGGGGTAAGATTAATTACAGTGCTGGATATGAGCGCTCGATTAATCACCTCCGGACAGCCCACTCTTCCTAATAACACCGGCCCATTCCCATTCAATCACATTTCTCCCACGCTTTATTGTTCTTCCCTCCCCCCGCCTTATACACTGAAGGATAGCGATACATGGTTGATACAGAAATAACGTAAATACGGTCTCGATGGAAAGCTTCCGATGGTTCTATAAAAGATTCGTGTCGACCTCTTAAATATTACCCGTGAACACATGTATACAGTGATGCTACGGTGTTATTAAAAGTGACTAAATTAATATATTTTTAGATATATAGATTCTCGCGATTTTTATTCTCAAAAAAATACGGTTAGTGTGAACATGTTTAGACAATGAAGTATCAGTTATACCGGCATTCGGGATACAATTTGAATGTTAATAAAAGTTAAATGAGTGCAGAACAAAAACTGAGAAAGTAATACGATGTCGTTACTCTAAAGAAAAATAATGTCTTTATTCATTCAATATGGGGCCGGAATTTTTAATTGTAACACTTCGCACAATTCATCATCAAAATTAGGTATAGACTACGTACCCAATATTCAAAAGATCTACTCGCGATTTATAACATGTTTGTAATGAAAACGTTTATTGGATGTGAAATATTTTCTTGGAAGTTGGAAATAAAACCCGAACCCTAAAGGGTTAGGTAGGGAAATAAGTTATGATCAGACGGAAGCGCATGTTTAAAAGGTGACGGGATGCATTGTTAAGTCCATTTTGGCCCTGTAGCCTACAGGGGGTACCGCGTATTTTCAATCGGATTTATGTTTAACTCGTAATTAATTACGATTGTCTCCGAAATAACTGCCAGTACTCCAGACGATTTTAACTTTTTTACCTCGAGGACCCGCCCCCTTCTACGGGAGAATATTCCAGGCAAGCCATCGAACTTTGATTATTGACATCCCCATCCTCCACCAGCCCGTTAGTCCTTCGTTAGACCGGCGTCGGCCGCTTTCCACCTTCAAATAGAATTAGAAATATAACTTTTTCGTTTAACTGTTTTATTACCGCTACTGTAAAATAAAATTGTATTGTTTCTATCGTTCTCCGTAAAATTGTTGACGCCCCACCTTATGTTTCTAACGTCATGATCCATTCCGATTGGAAAGTGCCGTTCGTGCGGCTTCCCGTTATAAATCCTTCCAATCAAAACTATCCCATCACTCCAATCCCTCGATTCGACAGATCTGCTCACATCGCCGTCCTGAAAATCCCGAGCGCCGCTTTAAGAGGAACTGGACACGCGATTTTCTTTCCTTTCCTCACCTAGTAAGGTCTGGAGCAAGAGTGGATTCTCCGTCAAAAATACATTACTGTTAACAAATCGTCACCAAATATAATTTAAAAAATCTTAGTCGTGACTAAAAGTTGAAAAAGTATTGTTTAGTAATAAATTAACGTTTAAACATAGTTTAGATCTATTATCCAGTAATCTAAGCAGCAATTTGTAGCGTCTGTCGACGTCCTGTCTTATTAACTTTATGAGAAGTTTCCACGTCGGTCTTTTGTCTATATAAAGGCCCGGGTATTTTATGTTATCCGCCGTGTTTGGAATATTGTAGCAAGACTATATGGCAAGGCTAAGTGAGAACGCAACATGTACGCACTTATCTATTGTCTAGGAATCTAATTAGCAATCTGTAGCGTCTTGTTTACTCCTTGTCTTTTTAAATCAATGCGAATATTCCACGCCAGTCTTTTGTCTATATAGAGGTCCGGGTATTTTATGTTATCCGCCTTGAGTAGGGGGTGATTGGAACAATATGGCGAGAAAAATCTGAATTGATCGAGTGTTTTTTTTTCCAGCCTCCGATTCTCTGGTCGAGGAAGCCTCGTACAGCGGCATCATACTGCCCAACTCCAAGTGGAACACCCTGAACCACAAGGGCGAGAGGGCGTCAATAACGTACAGGGTGAGGGTGATGTGCGAGACCCACTATTACAATACGACCTGCACCAAGTTCTGCAGGCCACGGGACGACAATTTCGGGCATTACACATGCGACTCGAACGGCGACAAGGTGTGCATACACGGCTGGCAGGGAGCCAACTGCGAGATAGGTAAAAACTATCCGGAATATATTCCTTAACACCGGGTTTAATTTCAGTAGGAAAATTACAAAAACTACTGTTTTCAGTAGAAAAAAACTACTTCGCGGACGTTTGTTTCATATTTTAGCTACCGCAGATCAATAGTGTCTGTTATCAAATCAGAAGATAATACTCATACTGATATTTGAATTTTTAATAAAATTTTTGGGTTAGAAGGTATTTTATTCGATAATTTTTAATTGTTGTTCATTGAACTTGGATTTGCAATTTTCTTCATAATAAACACGATTGTAATGTTTCCTTTTATCCCTCTTGTTAATCGGTATTAATTAATAATTCGATAACATCGCCAATATAAAAACCTAAGAAGTTTTACATCGTTTGCGTATGGGTTTCAAGCGCTCGTTTTTTTCTTTATTTCACATCGATATTAAGTATTTTTTTCTTTAACGTTGTTTATATTTTTTTGATAGGGCGCAATTAGTGGTAACCTTAGGATCACTGTCTCTACTCGGTGGTTTGTTGACGGCTACGATGTTCTTGTTTGCCCTTTCACTTATACTCCCACCATCTCCATATTCGATGTCGGAATCGGTATATGTTGATGGCGAAATCTGTTGTTAATTATTATCGTCACTCCGCCTCCGGGTGCATCTCGGTCGCTTCTGTAGATAGTGAATCCCGACAGAAACGGAGTAATCTTCTCTCGTAAATGTGTCTCGTGAAAACGGTAAGGACTGCTACGTCCAACCTGTATTTGGGTGAGTTCAATTGTATGGCCTCTCGAATTGTATACAAATCCGTTCAGGACCAGTTTACGAGTCTCAACCCGTACTCAGTGCGCATTTATACTCGATTTCTACCCTGTCTAGCCCTCTCGCGTTTTTCACTTCTCGAACCATGTGCTACACTATGCCAATTAACTTCGTTATATTCATGGCCTTTAGCTCTTGGCCAAGGCTTTTTAGTTCACCCAAGAAACTGCGGATGGGGATCGTCCTGAGGTATGCTCCGGTTCTGTGGGGGTGCTGGTGCTATCGCTGTCGCTGGCGCTACGTAGCTTCTTCCCGGGACGATCGAGTCTGGCCGGCTTATTATTATCTTAAGGTTGAGGTTTTTGGGGGCTATGTGACATCTCCTAGCCCGCGATGTATCGAGGAAGCAGTACCTGCTGCTCTACCCGAATGACTGGCATCGGTAACACTGCGTTACCGCTTCCTGTACTTGGTACTTTTCCACTCGCACAGGTGGAAATATACGTCTATATATATAATTTTGTTTTCAGTATTTATATCACCCAATTTGGTTATCGCCATTATGCGCATATGTCTATATTTTTGATATCTTTGTATTGGACTTCGGCTCCTGTTATTATTATGAAGGTTTGGAACGGCTTGTTCCTCCCGTCGCCGTCTGGATTACCTGGAAGTTTATTTTTTCGAAAGCTTCGTAATTAAAAAATTCTCTCTACGGTATGCGTTGAATTGCCACATAAAAAACTTCCGTAAGCCTAGTGTTAATTTCAATAGCGGATTCAATAGCTTAGACTTGTATTTTTTTTCCAGCGATCTGCAAACCCGGCTGCCACCCGCTCCACGGCAAATGCGACACCCCGGGAGAATGCGGGTGAGTACTACATAATGCGATATATGCCCATCTACCGGTGGAGCACGTAATAAAACTCTCGTGATCCGGTCGCTTTATTTCAGATGCCGGATCGGCTGGCAGGGGGAGCTATGCGATCAGTGCACCCCCTACCCGGGCTGCAAGCACGGATACTGCAACGGATCCAGTTGGCACTGCATATGCGATACGAACTGGGGAGGAATACTCTGCGATCAAGGTAAGACCCACATTTAATCTTCTCCTTCTCTTGTGGCGGATTACTACTTACAACGGAATCTGATCCGAAACCTTTTTTTATTAGGCCATTACAACCCTAGGTAGTGTCTCGCGACAGAAGTCGAATTAGTAAAGTTTTCTTAAAATCGAACTTTTCACAGGGACGGGTTGCTGTTGACCCTTCGACCAACCTCCAACCCAGCGAACAGAGAGGGAGCTCGAAGCTTTCTTTATAACTTCTTTTTATTGCACAATCAATACGGTTACGTGTTATGGATGGAATTGACTTGTGTATTGTCCTGATATGGTTCACACGATGACGAAATCACCCACTGATGACACTTCCTGACTTGTTTCCTAGACAGAGAAGATCCCTGGGCCAGAGGCGTTTAAGCCGGGGAGGGGGAAGAAATGCCCGGAGTGAAAATTCTCTCGATATCGTTGATTCCGACTTATAGTGTTCTTTTTTAGTTCGTTCTCTCTTCCGGTCCTTCAATCCTAGCCGGTGACCGGTTCATTGAGACGTCCAAACTAATTTATCATCGCGGGCTCATTCCGACCGTCGGTTTCCCCCGCGAATCCTGGTCGTTCGGAACAAACGTTCCGTTTGTACGGTCCCAACTAACCTTAACTCCTTAACAGCGGATCGCTATGCCTGCCACTCGCGTTATTATTCATGGCGATGTATAATATATGGGATATGATATATCGATTGGAGAACATATATCAAAGCGGACGATAGTGAGACGACGCAATATTAGTAGTGGGACCGTAGATTGGGATTGCCAAAAAACAAGTTTTCGAAAAGAATTTACATTTATAGTCGTCACGAAAACGATTTTGAATTTTAATTCGAACGAAGTAATTTTAATTATCCTACAGAATGGGTCTTTTAGGATCTCTCTCCCCTCGTCAATATTAAAGGAGATAAACCGAGGATTTATTTCGTCTCGAAGTGATACTTAGTTTTAGCCGACCCGTAAAATCGGGTATCGGCGCGGTTATTTATCTCGGGGTGGGATATGTTGGAATGAAAGGTCTATGCAGTATGGGCGGCGTTAAACCGGGACGGATTACGGCCGGGGAAAGGCAAGCGGGCTCCTCCGTCACGTCGGCAACAAATTAAACCCCAATTCCAGATAGAGCGCTCACGATTTACGAATCAATAATAACCAACGTCCCAGGGATCGCTCTCGACCGACGTCTCGACGGTGCCTCTCTGGGTGTGGCATCCCGCCGGCCGGACCTTACGAAACCTTTTCGTAACCCGCCATTTTACTTGGGATGCCTTCGTGATACCTTAAGAATGCCGTCTCCGGAACACGGTATCATATACCGTAGTATTTTATCATTAAACAATTGTAATTACACATAGAACAGTTGTTTCCAGGGAGACGCTGTATGATATTCCGACAGTTTTATCCCTATCCGAGGCGCCGTAGTTTATTATAAATCTACCTCGGAGCCGGGATGTACGCAATTATTATGCAAGGAAATACGGTATATATGTTACCGTTAATGTGCGGAAACTCAGTAATCTACCGATTAACTAGGCAACGTATCCTTCAGAGTGCGACATCTTGTTTGTGTTTCTCAGCCTATTAACAGCGTTATTCCCACTATAATTCATAGTTTCATTTTGAGTCAAACAAAAATACTCCTTTATACCTCGTTTATATTACGAACTATTAGTCGAAATTAAAATAGTAATATCTCGTTAAACGATGGAGAATAACGAAGGAACGGTTAGACTTGTGTATTAGCGCACTCCAAGGAATTTTCATAACACTCGTTAATGTTTTTTGAACCTGGACCCATCCCGTTTCAAATAGATTCGACACTTGAACTGACAGTTATCCGATAATCCACAGATTAACTAGTTAACGATTTAGCATTTTAAAGGACCTATTTGCCTTAAATATTTTCCGGTTCCGGTAGCCCGGTGGGGAAGCGCCTACCCCCGGAGGCCTTTCCTTCGGGGAGCGTTTATGCAAATGGGAGTGGTGTGAGCGGCTCGGAACGCTTCCTGGGGCATTGTGCGCCAATCCTCGCCGTAGACTAGTATGCTAATAGCTTCATTCATGGCCAATAGCCCCCGGGTCAGACGTTAATTGCGTCTCTCCCAGGATTTACTTACCTCGGAGTGGAACCAGCGATGTCTCATTTAAGACCGTATTTTTACGGACGGAGTCGTGAAACGCGTCTTTCGGAATATTTACGAAAAGATTCCACATCTAATACACCCAGACAAAGAAATGGACATAATAGAAAATATGGAAATATTTAAGAATAATAAACGGAAGTAAATTCCTAGAGTACGGAAGTACATTCCGTATTCGTCCCGTCAATGCGACTCAACTTAAACACCATAACCATCCGATAATCCTTTCCAATCGAAACAACATTTCCAAAACACCGAAACAAGGACAGAACTTGAATATAGA
Source organism: Lethocerus indicus (assembly GCA_019843655.1). Classification (NCBI taxonomy): domain Eukaryota; kingdom Metazoa; phylum Arthropoda; class Insecta; order Hemiptera; family Belostomatidae; genus Lethocerus; species Lethocerus indicus. The sequence continues at coordinate 24,953,097 of JACDQD010000001.1, forward strand.
CACGACAAACAATACAAACCCGACACTAGGAGTGAAGTAAGTGACAGTGCAAACACGATACCACACGAGCGTCCCATGACCGAAGTGACTCGCACCGCTACTGAGGATGGCGAGCGGCCGAAACCGGTCTAGGACACCAAACGGTGAGAGGAGACAGAAGATCGTGAAAACGACAGCATTTACCGGGGTGCCGACGACCATTCCCCTTTTATCGCGACCCGATTTTGTATCTCCTATTTTGTCGGCCGTACGTTTTCGTTATTTAAAATGAACCGCCGAGGCCCCGGTGTGAAGTGAACGGAGGGGGAAAGAGGCGGATTAGTCGGTTTCGAAAGGGAAGACCGTCGGATAATAGAGGACTCGATTTATCTTCGTCATTTCCTATGGCGCTATTAACCGCGGCCCTCTGCTGTGTCATGAATCGTGGCCGGATCCCCTCCTCCCGCCCGCACCCGACTCTCTAGACTTCTTTTTACGTTAACCCCGTCTGGGACGCTAACCGCCACAGACCAGGGCACCCACTCTCCTTATAATACTTCCCAATATTTTATCGTATTTTTATTTATTTTTTGTGGGAATTTTACGGGAAAACCGAGTAATGTATAACAGTGTAATTCGATTAGGCTTTTAACACGAGGTTTACGAAAGTTTCTTACGTAATTTGACCGTACAGATGGCTATACTAAATAAAGAATTTTTTAAATGACGAAAATTTTGAAAAAAATAAACTTCCATATATATTTCTCTCGTTAAATGGATAAAAGTCGGAACAAGTGATTAAAAAATGCGAACGGTTTTTGTAATTTTCCTACTGGAATGCGGACTCGTTTAAGGTCGTCGAACTGTCTTCAAAATATCAAAATATTACTAAGAAGTATAATTCTGGAAGTCTCTCCGTCCCCTCTCAGCTATCTTAAAAGTGGTATACGTCGTAGAAATACCCGTCCAGTCCCCCCAGGCTCGCGGTTCTTATTGTCTCGGCCCCAGATGTTGTTCACACTAAATACGTAATTAATTGCCCCCGTTCGTCCGAACGCTATTACCTCCAACTTACGTCTGTAAGACCTTCCTTATATATATATATATATATATATATATATATATATATATATATATATATCCTGTTGGGTTTTTCCTCGTTTAAAGAAACTGGCCGAGCGAGGAGCCCACTTTATAATATCGGTCGGTTATGGGCAAAAACTAGTTTGCCCCAGATCACCAAACCTATCCGCCTGAACCGCATTAAAACCGCCAGTGAAATCGGCCCCATACTTCTATGCCTAACCTACCTCTAATAAGGTTAGTTTCCATCGCCCCGGTCGCCGCCTCTATCTCAAGTCTATATCTGAATATTTTCTTGTACCACCGAGTTGGGAAACAATCTCCGGCTCGAAACGCGTTTTCATTTTCAATTTTACCGCACTTTCTATCCTTATTGGCACAAAGAACATAATTCACACGTACAAACGATACCGATATATAAGAATATTGGGAAACATATTTGGCACCATATACCGCATATCTTACATCTTATTAATGTTAAAAAGTTATTCGCCATGAAAAAAATGTGCTATAGGATTTTTGTAAATGTTAGCTTCAATGGCGCTTTTGGTCATTTGGTCATCACTATATTAATTTATGAGTGCGGGGAATTTTTTGTAACGTTAGCTGCGACTAAGTTTATTCCATTTGTAATCTAGACTTACCGATGCTAATGTAGATGGCGGGAAGTCAAAATCGTTGTGGTTCAAGACCTAATCGTCCATTGGAGACGTCAAATCCCGGTGATATCGTAAACCTGATTACTGTATTCCTCAGATAATGCGAAAGTATTCCAAATTTTTTTTATTCCATTACGCACTACGGTTGTCCGCAGCAATAGAAACGACGGAACATCGTCGCATATTTTTGTGAGTTACGGATAATTAATTTAAAAAAAAAACACAAAAAAACGGAGGGTTAAAAATGCGGGTTGCGAGGAAGCAAAGGCCGGGGCTCGGCCGAGAGAATAATTAAGTGGAAATGAGACTCGGGTCTATAATCAGGTCTAAGTAGTTGTGAACCAACTACCGAGTCGTGAACTTTCCCGCCCACTCCCCTCCTTAATTATACCCATCCGAAATACTTGCAGCAAATAGAAGTCTAGTCTTCTCTACCTCTCCCTCGGCCCTCCACACAATTCCGCTTCCATATCCCTACCTATACATATATATATATATATATATATATATATATATATATATATATATATATATATATATATATATGTATATATTACAAAACCATATTGAAACCGGCTTGGGCATATGGAATGTCTATGGGATTCTCCCCGGTATCTAATCGCGCAATTCACCATGACCTCAACATATATAAACAGTGGATGAAGTTACAAAATCCAGGTTCCAAGTTCCATTACCGCCATACTCCTTGTCCTAATTTGCCCGTTCAATATCTCTTCTCTATTGCCCATCCTTTAATCCCCCACGCGGCGCCTTAAACGCCACTGCCCCAAAGATCGGACTGTAGCCGCGATAAGAATAATTACAAGTCTAAAAACAAAGACAGAAATACACACGCCGCCATTGTACACGCTATTGCAATATCGACTGTACAGTTAATAAGATTTTACAAAATTAATGTTTTAAAGGGAAAAGTACTATTGTTACAAGCATACAAAGTTCGATTTTTGGATTTTAGATTCTCGCGAATCGCTTTCGTCAGATACTCAATTTTATTACCGATCATAGCCACTTAAAGTGTGGCATACATTACCCCGTTTCGTTGCACCGTCATACTACAGGAATGCATCAAGGCGCCATTCTTTCCGGTATTGCTCATATAATTTTTTAATTAGCTCTCGGAGGCCGACGGACCATACTCCCGGCCATATCTGGCGTCATAAGACTGCGATAATTGGCAACAGATCGGTGGGTCTAAGTAAAATTCTCCGAGGGAACCGCGTCTACCGCCGTTCGCCTACGTTTTAACCAGCACACATGATAAAATTGTACTTAACGCGCGCGGTATATGACTTTAAAATGACCGGCGGGCAATAAATTCTCCACTTAAACGAATTAGAATTTAATTTAATAGTGCGGCCATTAAAAGTGATACTCGACCGCGCCTTGTCTCTTTAATAATTAGATTAAGAGACGCCATTTAAATACGATTAGAACGGTCGCTCGATTATCTCAATTTGGAATCGACGCCTGATCGACGAATGGGATTTTATCGAGACCTCGCTCCGGTAGCCCCTTAAGGGGAATCGAAAATGATTAAACGACCCTTCCGATGCGGATAGATAGGGCGGGTAACGTTATAATAAATATCGGGGCTCGTTCCGTTCTGTCTTTATTATTTATTAACCGCTCGACGCTCTCGGTCTGCAATCGGCGTAAGTGAAAGTTGGTTAACTGTGTTTGTGTGGGGCGGGGGGTCGGACAATTTATATAGGGTGTGCCGAGTTGTAAAACAGCGTAAAATTTGTGTATCGTTTACGATGTACTTATGTATATTCGTAGAAAATAAAGTATTAGTACCCGCGTTAAGTATTAGACTAATACATTAGTATAATACTAATGCCGGGCACATACATCGTTAAATTATAATAATCCGGTCGTTATATATAGATAGTAGATAGGCGGTTTCAACATGTGACTATGATACGGGAGGTACATACGCTCTTTAACTAAGGTGAAAACCGGCTCGGTTCGACTCGCGGTGAATCGTTAACGTAATTAACCGGATTGGATATCTATAAATAATAAATACGGGAGTAAAAATGGAGCGGAATGTCGGGGGGTCGTGAGAACCGATAACCGAATCGAAGCCGGGCACTATCTGTAGGGCCGGATCTCATCTTCGGTTAGCCGGGTTTACCGATAAATTCCGATCTCCGATCGATAAACCGGACGTTAAAAAGGTGGAAGCGAATTTTATTATTTAGGGGGTAGAAGAGACGCGGTGTGAGAAACCCGGACCGGGGAATGCGCTACGGCCTCGCATTCCGGCTTTGATCCGTCCTTAACCGACGACGACTCTAATTAGCCGTTTATCTAACTTCGTTTTTACCTCGTTTTATTTCTTTTCTATTTCCTTCGGGGAAAGTGTTTTCGATATCGGATCGGCTCTAATCCGGGCTTCGGGGTTCATTTCTCCATACTCCCTTTTATCAACCTTCTTAATTTTGCGCGATGCGGCTTGTACGAACCCGAATTCCTCCGTCATTTTAAATAGGGCTATATTTATTTTTCAAAGTAATTAAACGGCTATCTTCGTTATATGTAACGGAGGTTGAAAAAATATAAATAAAATTAACCCGGTATAGTACTTAATCGAACTATTCCTTTAAGCGCCGAAACGCCATAATTTTTGTATTCCGGCTCATTTAAAATAATCATTTTGATAAGTTTATATGAGAATTCCGGAGTGAATCCTCCCGCTCGTGCCTTGATCTTGCGTTCTTTCCAACCCTCGTGTGTTAATCGTTATTAATGTAATAATTCCATAAAATAGCTAATATAAAAAGTTAAGAAGTTTTACTTCGTTGGCATGTGGGTTTCGTGCGCTTATTTTATTTTTTTTCTTATATTTTGTTTCTCCTCATATCCATCTGAAAAGTATATATATAAATCGCAAAATTTGTACTATCGAGACCTGTACTGAAAAGGACTCCAAACCTCAACCCATCTCGTTACCCATCTACTATCCCCCCTTCGGCGCCTTCCACGCCACTGACCCAGAGATCTTCTCTGTATAGATTAACAAGTCACCTGTGGGTGATTTCCTCATCGCGTGAACCATGTCAGGACAATAAACAAATCCATCGCACCTATAGTATGTACTGATTGTTGGTTGGGCAATAAACAAAATTAAGAAAATTTCGTTTTGGTTTAACAGTAGGTTTACAGGATGCATTTCGAATTTCAGTAGTAAAATTACAAAAACCGTCCGCATTTATTTTATCTACCGACTCATTCAGCGAAGGAAATATATATCGAAGTTTATTTTTTCAAAAGTTTTGTAATTTTGAAATTTTTCTCCGAGATATAACTATCGTGTATGCGTCATGTTGACACATAAGAAACGTGCATAAACCTAGAGCTAATTCAATAAAATTACCTATATAAAAACTTTTATTATTAAAGTCTCACTTCGGTTGCATATGGGCTTCGCGCGCTCATTTTATTTTTTTTGTAATATAATTTCGATATTAGGTTTAATTAAGAGATTGGCATTTCAGATCTGAACTACTGCGGTACGCACGAGCCCTGCCAGAACGGGGGTACGTGCAAGAACACGGCTCCCGACCAGTACCTGTGCAGATGCCCGGAGGGTTTCTCAGGGGTCGACTGCGATGTGATAGAGAACCCGTGCGTGACCGAGCCCTGCGCCAACGGGGGCACTTGCCTCTCCGACAACGCTCAGTTCCACTGCCGATGCCTGCCCGGCTGGGCGGGGCCCACCTGTCGCATAGGTTTTTATTTTTTTTATCCTTTTATTTATGAACAGTCGACCTTACCCTTAAAATTGTCTAGCGTACGAAAGCGATTCGCGAAAATTAAAATCCCGACTTAAAAAAAGGCCAAACTATGCATTTGTGTGCGTGTAACAGCACATTTCCCGTAATAAATTTTTTAACTTTATATATTGTACAATCAACCTTACAGTAATGATTACAGTGCGGTATGTTCATTCTGGCTGGATAAAAGAAACCGCCCGACGACGGCACTTTTGACTTGCGGCCGCACTCCGATCTCTAGGCCAGCGGCGTTTAAGCCGTCTTAATTAGGACGAGGAGTAAGGGGGGGATGGAATTTGAGGAACCGAGATTTTGCGAGTTCGTCCACTGGCTCAACGTTATTCGTTGAGTTCATTGGATACATACCGAGGAGAATTAAGGACGGTTCGAAAGAATGGAATATCCTGAAGCGGACGATGTCGGAGGTGTCAGTCGAACCCCATTGATGCTGTTGAACTCGACTGGTGCTGTTTTTCGGTAGATTGTTATAAAGAATTATTTCGAAAACTTTTGTTTCATATTTTAGCTACCGCAGACCAATACTATGTTATCGAATCGGAAAATAATGCGAATACTGATATTTGAAATTTTTTAAATTGTTTATGATTAGAAGGTATTTTATTCGATTATTCGGAATTGTCTTTCGAAGACCTTAAAGACTTTTAATTTGGATTTGGCACTTTCTTCATTTAATACGTTCGCAACCATCAACGCGATATAACTACGTAAATCTAATTCAATAAAATAACCAATATAAAAACTTAAGAAGTTTCACTGCGGTTTCATGGGGTTTCACGCGCTCATTTCTTCCTCCTCCGAAGTATGAGAATGGCGGGAATCCGCGGTATGCCGAGGTTTCCCTTTTGGACTGCACCGAGTACTGGGGCTGTGGAACTCTATCGGGTCCCGGTCGCTTCGCGACCTTTTATCTCCGATGGTTTACGTCGCTGGTTGGCGCGCACGGCACCTTTGTACTATCCGTGATACAGTTGTTAAGGACATTTCTTTTAGATTTTATTATCTAGTCGGAAGAAGATACAATGACTCGAATTGAATGAAACGAACAACAATTCGACGTGTCTAAAAGTCTAGTACGAGGAAACAAATTTTAAATTTATGTGGACCGTAGTGTATCCCACCATCACCGCCATGGAGTGGCTCGATTTTTTCCAGCGATGACCTAAATTGGGGACCCGCCGCTCGATCCGTTCGCGTCTCTGGTAGAAGAAATCTCTTCGGGAGGAAAAGGTATTTGTGTAAGGGGAAAGGTTTAGGGGCCGGCTACGTGAGGCCCGCCCTCGAATTGGGCGGGAGATAGGCAGTCCGATAATTGGCGGGTTCTCTGATTACACGGGTGGCATACCCTCTCGGGTAATAACCAGTCGTGAGAGAACTGACTTGTGATTATAAACCTCTCCCCGCCCCCCGCTCCTCGCCTTGCTTCTTATTCTCCCTCCGAGCGGGCTTATAAGACGGTGCTCACTCGATATATACCGTACTTCTCCTCTCGGATATAATGGCAGCTCGCCTGCCTACTTTCCAAATAAAATTAAATTAATCGGTCCGAGCTATCTACGGCCTAGGATTCCACCACCCCTCCGTTTCATCTCTCTCTGCTTTTGTATCCTCTCGCTAAAACTCCGGCCGTTAATTAGGATCATCCGGCGTCCTCCCGGCGACAGATTACGAACTACGGCCTGCGATCGTAGACCAGGGGTTGGCAAAACGCGGCCCTTTGATGATATTCGTGTGGCCCTTCAAATTAAGTTTATAAGAAATAAATCTAAGAAAATTTCCACGCATAATTTCATTTGAATCATCATGAATGTCATAATGATTCACACACATTTTTATGCACCGTATCGGTAATGATGACTAAAATTCACCGGACCCATATGTGGGACAGTATGCACTCCTCATTAAAAGATGCTAACAAAAACATTTGCTTTCATTAATTTAAATCTGTATCTATTACACATTGTTATTTCCTTATGGATATTTATTTACGTTAGTTGATGCTGAAGAAAGCTCGTGTATTAAAACAAAATTATGGCCATTTAAAATCTTTAAGGGCGAATTTGGCTGTTTCGCCACCCCTGCTCTAGACCTATTTTTCGGTGCTGACTAAACCGGTTTCTGCCTCTCGCCACCGGTAGTAATACGGTGTACTACTTCCGTTGTTTTCTTTCGGCCGCCAGTATAAAAAAGGTGTTTTGCCCCCGGTGGAAGCGGCGTAGGCGTCGAAGCCCGTCCGTTGTTTAAACAGGTGATAGTGTATTTACCGGCCTGTTTTCCACGCGTCCTTTCACTTCCCACACGGGCATCCTCCACTATTTGAACTGTATAAACTGGCGGCTATTAGCTTTCGAAAAAAGGGGATGCGACCTCCTGTGCCTGCCCGTGACGGCCCTCCTATCCCAATCCGGTTATGGTTTATTTATTATCCTCTGCTATTCCGAAACCGAAGTCCGAAATAGTTGTTACCGAATTCGTCAGCGTAAATCGAACGGGGGCTATAATATCTACGATATAAATTGTCCGCCTTTATTACCGTGGAGCTCCTAAAATCGAGGCGGGCGCCCGTCTAGAGAAAGGTGGAAAGGTCGGCTCCCGCAATCTCGGATACCGGATCGGAGTCCGGCCGGAGCCTTGGGAAAGGAGGAAACTCGGTAGACGTATATGGATTAGTCCGGGAAAAGGTGAATTAGTTTGGGTTCCGAATCGGGGGAGGAGTATGTCACGATCCGGGGCTCCCCTAATAAAAGGTAATGGCCGAGCTCCGGGAAAGCCTGTTATTTCTCCTCGGGTTTAAATTAATTGGATTCCTGCCCCTTCTTTAATTAAAACCCCACCGGGTATTTTAATAAAGACGTTACCTCGCTCCCAGCACCTTACCGAAAATAATCCCCGATACGATATTAAATTCCGAAATTACCCCAGGGCCCCTATCACTCTAGGAAACGGTTAATTATTATCCGTTCTGCCTAATACGACAAAATTAAAGTTATTCGTGGTTTTAAATTTTCCAATAAATACGACTATTACAGAATCCGTAATTTAGCGGAGGACACTTGTGGATATCTAAACGGCGGAAGAACGTCGGTGAATCCGACTTACATTTTGACGTAAACGCAAATCGTAGTTTGAAAGTTGTTCACGGCTGCAATTTCGGTGGACGGTGAGTAGCCTTCTTTCGACGGTGCCGTTACGTCTGACTGGAATTACCGCGCGGATAATTCTCCTCGGAGACTAAACTATGAAATCTCTTTCAAGTCTAAAATCTGTTCGGGTTTTGCGTTTTCAGACGTGGACGAATGCGGCTCGGCGCCGTGCAACAACGGGGCCACTTGCATAGACCTGATCGACGGCTTCAGATGCGACTGCCCCTCAGGATGGGAGGGATCACTCTGCCAGTATGGTAAGTACCCCCCGGAGTTCAAATTACTCCTCTACAGATCGGTTGTACGAAGGCCCGTTAACGCGAGAGGTTGAGAAACGAAGAATTGTTTAACATTAATTCCTTAATTTAAGGCCGAACTCGACAATAAAATCGATTACCCCCTTAACAGTTTTTCCCTTACACCGCTCGGATATCCTATTTTTCTACACAATCCTTTTTTATCGTTTGCAATGTTTCGAATAGATGGCTCTTGTAGTCCGATAGACATAGGAATGCAAAACATACGTATACCGGTTATAATATCGGGCAGAAAAACGAAAATGTTAAGGGGTTAAATATGGCTCGCCGGGTACCCCCTTGACAGAATATCGGGTAGGAACTTCCCCTTGTTCCGTGCAGAGTAAAACAGCTATTTAAACCCTTAACAGTTTCGTTTGTCTGTCCGATATTAAAATCGGTGTACGCATGTTTTGCATTCCAATCTTTACTGGGCTACTAGCGCCATCTATTAGGCACATTGCGAAAGACGTCTAATAGATGGGCTAGCGAATCATTGGGGCCACGTAGAAAAATGAGATGCCCGAGCGATGTTAGGGCAAAACTGTCAAGGGGTTAAAAACTGTGGAACCCGGAAATTCCGACCCGGGGGGACTTTAGCTTCGTGAGAACGGGCCCGAAAACAATTAATTTACAGTCGAGGCGGGTTTTTTTCAGACGTGGACGAGTGCAGCGGAGGCGTCTGCATCAACGGGCACTCGTGCCAAAACCTGGCCGGCGACTACAGGTGCAAGTGCCAAGAGGGCTGGGCAGGAAAGAACTGCACGCTTAACATCAACGACTGCGTCGGACAGTGCCAAAACGGGGCCACTTGCATCGACCTCGTCAACGACTACCATTGTGCATGTCAGCCGGGATTCACGGGTAACCCTGTCCTCTAAAAACTTTTTTCTTCTTTATTTTTGTACAATCAACAGTTACAATTGCATTTCGATAAAGAAGCAACCCAGCGATGACACTTTTGACGTGTTCCGGTTTACAGAAAAATCTCTAGGCCAGTGGCTTTTAAAGTCGATTTCAATATTGTAGATTGTGAGTATGTTGATCACTAGATCTCTTCTGGCTTCTCCCAGCCCTTTATCCTCACTTCTCTCATATGGTAGTATAATAACAACATAAATAAATCGAAATAATTATGCTAGATACGCCAAGCGGGCGCACTGCCCGATACGTCATCCTCCGTCTCTCCGTGCGTGGGGGAAGTGCGAATATTTCCGGTTATGCGGCCGTGAGGGCGACACGGCCGTGCGCGGTATTGGTTTAACCCTTTCGGTACCGATTTATTTGAAATGGTTTTTGCGTTTGGAAACAAGTGAAGGAAGCATCTTTGGCATATTGTTCCTGTTTTTTCGAAGCGTAATTACAGAATAGGAATTATATGAATGTGATTGTTATATCGGTGAAATGTTTTCTATGTTCCCCCGTTCATGTTTAGGGGTTATTTTTTCGCGGTCCGACGTTACTGGCCGGGGAGTTTCGAATATCGAAATGTAGAAAAATATAACGCTTTCCAACCGACATTCGAGTGGCCTGGTGGGGAACGAATATCGCCGTGGGGGGGGACACCGCTACCCGGATATCCTCCCACGATACAATTTTCAGCGGACGGGGTTTTTTTTCTGTCTCTCGTATTATCCCGAATTTATAATGGGAAGAAAACGGTGGTTGTGAAAGAAGAGTCTTTCCGTCGTCGAGAGGTGGTTGGGAAACGTGAAAGCTCGGGTCGGGAGCGGGATGACTGAGCGATTCCCGGACCTGCGGCTCCTATTACCGCTTCGCGTCACCGCCCCAAACTACTCCCAGAATTAGAGAGACACCACCCCCACCCCCACCATCTCCCCCAATTGACGGAAACCTTCTCAACATATTTCGAACGTCAGACACGTTCGACGAATGGACCTTTCGTTTAGAACATTTCTTTTTTACTTTTAAGTAACGCTACGAACCACCGTTTATTTAGTTTAAATTTGTTCGGCCCGAAGAAAATCCTGTCTACCGTGTTACTTTCCGGCTCCGAAATGCTCGTTGCGAAAAATTAATGTTTATGTTTCTAATAAAATTCCATAACGGGACGGTCCCGTTGAGTGTTATGATTCGGTGTGTAATTGTAGGGTGTGTTATACACCGGTACTGATCCGGAGTCCCCCGCGGAAAGTCTCGTATGTATCGCCATATCCTTTATTAATCAATACTGTAAATCGATTAACGTAGATATTAACCGTGACGGGTGAACCGTATTCGCTGGAGGGATTTCCAGAAGTTTTTTTTTAAAGATCGCTAAATCTTCGAAGTAACATCGATCTTCATAACCTTTAAATCTTCACCGGTTTCAAACCGGTTAATGGATTGGTATTCGACATTAAAAATCTACAAATAAATATACGATATATATATTTATATTTCATATTATTACTATAATATATGTAAACGGTTTTTCAGGAAGGGACTGCATCACCGATATAGACGACTGCAAGAGCGACCCGTGTTTAAACGGAGGAGAATGCTTCGACCAGGTCAACGGTTTTAAATGCATTTGCCCCGTCGAATTCTCCGGGGATCTCTGCGAGGTACAATACATTCTCTCTTCTTGAAATACCTGAAACAATAAAACAAATGAAGTTCACCTAATTTAACGTCTAAGAAGGATTAAATTCCTAGAAAAGGAAAAACGTTGCTACTCTTCTTCCTAGGAAATAGACCAGCCATCGTTTTAATACCGACTAAATCTTCTGTCCTCTGAAAACGCTTTCTTTCATAATTCATTCCGAGGAGCCTACCCATCCCTTAACATCTGTTTCATTTCGATTTGAAATATTTTTCGTGGTGTTCCGTCAGTTTTGTCTGTATCAGTCATTCTGGTCAATTCGTCACATGTCGCGTCAGTATGGGGTACCGATCGAAAAGTTCAAAATGACATTTTACTTAATTGTTATTTTAAGCTATTTATATTTAGTCTCCTTTTATGTCTACAATTTTTTTCTACCGGATCATTATACTTATTACTCGTAAAACCTATTTTGTTATTAGGGAGGAAAGGACAGTACTATTATAGAAAATGCCAAAAGAGGTTTGGGAAACACCGCTCTCCGACATAAAAATTCCGTCAATATGGCAATGGAATAGGCTTTTCATCATATTTATTTATAGTCAGAACTACATTTTTTTAATTGTATTTAGCGACAAATACTCCTGCCCTTACTCAGGCAGTAAGGAAATCGTGTGACCATCTCCGGTGCAGGCGGTAGTCTTCCGGATGTCAATGAAGGAGGATTATTCTCGAATCAAGGGATCGGAACGATGGGATACTTTGGAACAGAAAGATTTATACCGGGAAGCCGCTAATTCCCGATTTTTACATCATCATTAAGAGTTTAGAGACATAAAGGGATCCTAGTGATATATTATTCGAAGGATTAAGAATTGCAAGGATTGAATTCGGATTGGTCGGCTTAGTGGATCCCCACAGTTTGATTCCCTGGAATAGGCTAAAGTCTTGCCGAAATAGGCTTTCGCTCAATGTGGGATGTATACAGAAAGGGGGAGTTTATTTCTAGAATCGGTTAGTACATTTTTTCTATTCGATTCTCTCTTCTGGTTACTATGTGTGAAAGTACTGCTCTCAAAACAGCAAGGTGACTTGTTCATTATCTTCCACTCTGAACTGATTCGTTCCTCCTGATCGGAGGGCCATGCCCGCCTTCGGCTTCTCCCCGCAAATCCTCGTCAGGGTGATTCCTACTCGCTTCGTACCCCGCTCCGTGGAGGCTCCCTCGTGGAGGGAAAACTCCACCATACCGTTGGATCGCTGATAAAAAGCCCTTCCTGCGATTGTTCGAGCGCTTTAAAATGCTTCCATAATAACGTTTCGGGCTCCGACGCCCACCGTCACGAGATCTCTTCTGGGCTCATGGTAGAGCTGGCAGTGGCGCAGCACCTGATCCCATTCTTCCTCCTCCCCGTGAGCGCACTCCAGTGCAGATGAATCGGTTAGTGAAGCGATCTACGATAAACGCACATTCCTTTGTTTGCAGATAGACCAGGACCATTGCACTCCGAACCCCTGCGAGAACGAAGCTCCTTGCTATAGTACACCGACCGGCTACTACTGCCACTGCCCGCAAGACTGGCAAGGCAAAAACTGCTCCAGCCCTAAGTTTGACTGCAATCATCCTTCCTGTCAAGGTAGTACACATATTTAATTGCCTCCGCCCAATTGCTCATTGTATAATAACGCGGCTGTATTAAAATAATATTCGTCTTGAAGGTTTCGGCCTTCTGATCAGAGGTTTTTCCACCGTACATAGAGAGAAGACGATATAAAGTGGATGAATGCGAGGGCCTCCATGTGGCTGGACTTGGGGAGCCCATGTTCAAGAGCGTACAAGGGCTAAGATAAAACTCGCAGGTCCCTGACAATCGATAAGCTAGATATTATGGATCGGATGCAATAGAAACTAGGCAGATATAAGGGCTTACCCCCTTCATTTCGGAAAAAAGAACAGTGGTCAGAAACTAAAAAAACCCTAAACGACGGATCGATTATTCCGTGAAGTCATATATTGATATCTCGAAGCTGCCCGCGTTATGTTTCATGTGACGGATAGGATAACATAACGCGGGACATATATAGGAACGCGGTCGATATCAGTAGTTGGGACCGTGCATTGCCAGGTTCGGTTGAAACATAAACTTGAAAGAAATGTCTGTCCGCTACCCAATTGGGAATCTCACCACTCGTATCTGAAATAAGACCTCATAAACTCCTTAGAACTCAATTTAAGAGTTTAAACTCAAAGAGAGTTTCAAATTTAAAAAGAGTTTTAAATTTCAATCTTTTTTGTGGGACCACGAAAATTTGGAATAACGCCGCTCTTCCGATTTCCCTCTCCACAATATACACCGTAATTGAAATAATTAGAAATCTCCCCATTAAAACATATTGCACGGAGTTGTTATTCCTGCTTTAAATTTTATTTCCGTAAGGTAGGTTTGCTCTATTAGCCTCTTGCGCAGTGACTGGAACGGTCACTGCTAATAAACTATTCCATTTTTCTGAGACAGAAAACTTATTTTCCATTTCTAGTTTCCTTTCGAGATATTCAACTTCCACCGAGCAAATAACGTCCTCCTTATAAATGTTTATTTATTTTCCTTATTAGGAGTACCGAACTCATTAATACATGTTTCCTTCATTCTACTTTCTCACACCCCAATTACTCAGGGTAAACTGGTCTTTTACGGCGCTAGAGCTTATTATATCCCATGTATGTAATAACTCATATTGCGGTTTCTTTTTTTTATAGCTCGCGGCCACGTCAGAAAGGTGTTTTTTTCATCATCGCGTCTTTGTTAGGGGGGGAGTCAATTCGCAGAGTAAATAATTAATAGGCGGCAATATGTTAATTTCCGTTCATAATCCTAGTAAAATAATAATTAACGATATTTCTTTGACTTGCAATTGAAACTTACCTGCGGTGAATTTAACAGTGTTGTTGAAGGCGCGACTAGGTCGACGATCACGAATAACGTATCGTTTTCTGTCTCCGTTCTGTTTCCGTTTATCGACGTCAGCAGTAGCTTCCAGTCGGCAAGAGAAAAAGATGAAGGAAGTATTAGTAGGAATTAGAAGAGTGATTTATACAACGTTTCTAAGAAAATTTCAGATGCTATTGACGACTGCAAGAAACCGAAATCGGTCTGGCTTATATTCCAAACCCCGACAAGTACCGCAAAAGGAGATTCTGCCTAATTCCTTATTCGCGTATTGCTTTATCCTATTTAATATCGATGTACGCGCTGTCTAAAAACACTTTTAGTTTCAGCACGTAGTCAAATCGCTCTCTCCTCTAGGTTGGGTGAAGGGCTAACAACCGATCCACGTAAAAATCTAGTTCTTACGAACGACTAAGACACTCTGTCGTGGCAAAAAAGGAAATCGTAGTTAAAGTAATCAGTACAAGATCGTTTTAACCTTTTTTGATAAAACTATTCTACTCTAAATAAAGCTCAGTTTTTGCTCTTCGAATGTATAAAACCGTCCGGAGCTCGAAGGTGTTCATTTACCGAATAACAAGGCTTCGGTGTTGGGGTATGGGCCGATAAACGGAGACCGCCTCGTATATATTATTGTTAGATAAAGGCAGGCCTCAGGGTAGGCAAAGAATATTATTATTAAGGGTGGGCAAGGATTATTATGTTGTGACAGAAGGTAAACTCGGCGGGGGGTGGTAAGGGGAGACCCCAACAGCGTCCCGCTGTTAGCCGCCAAACTACTTTTTACCCAATTACTAAATACCAGCGTTAGCCTAGCCCCCCACCCGGATACTAAATAATCACCCGGGGATAGGATATATCACGGACTCGGCTTTTTATCTTTCGACGGTTCATTTTCTGTCGGGGGGCCCTAATTATTCCGGGCCCCTCGCCCTCCCGTCGGGTTCCGTTTTGGAATTTCGTATTTCTCCCCGTAGGAATAACGCCGCCGGGATCTGCATTTAGTAAGAAGCTCTGCCGGGTTTCTTCGAGTCGAAATCGACATATGGGGGGAGGGGGGTTTACTAATAATACAACCGCCGGTGTTAACCCTTTACATTCGGGTTTAATTCACATCATTTATTTATAAATTAATTCGTGTATCGTAGTTACAACTTTTAACCCATCCTGTGATGCTGATGGCGATAAGAGAATTAATTGACAAAAAAGCTGCGAAACTCCGTACCGAGTCATACTCAACATCCGAATGCATGGGGTTAATATTAGTCGGAAAAATTTCGAGCCCGACGACCTTACTCTACTCTTATGTTATGCATTTTCATTCGCCTATTCGGTCTTATATAGGACCGGTTATGACTTCTCGCCGTCGCCAGTAGCTAGACACCTTCTTGCCCATGGAGAGCCGGCAAGACGAGTGAAGACATTTTTATGATAACGTGGCGGGGTGCTGTCAGTATTGCCGGCACCACTCGGGAATAAGTATCCGTTATTTAAGTTTTAAATGTCACATTTAAATGCGATATTAGAAATATGAAAATTTAGACGGGATCGGCAAAACGGAAAGTGGGCGCTGTTATTTAGTCTATTGAGGGCGTATAGTACTAACATGACCTAAGTAGTCGAAAGGTCGGTGAAATGAGCGTAATTTTTTTTATTCTCATTACAAATTTCGTAACGCGCTGTACCCTTACCTATAGCACCATATATACGAGATAAATTCTCGCTAACGAGAAATAATCCGAGGTGCCCCCGCTTCGGAAATCGGAACGGTAAAACTTCATTTCTGGGACTTTGTGTAGACTTTATTTTCTTAATTGTGAGCGGCCGAGTGAGTCAATAAAGCTTATATGGGCCGGGCTCGTATTCGATAAGTAGAGCCGGTTAAAAAGGTACGGAATAAAAAAAACGGAAAAACAAAATACCGAGATAGTAATTTATAACTGGCTAGGATGGCTCGGGCATGCCGATCACGTTTACACCGCACTCGACAACGCCGCAACCTCTATACACTCTCGGGAGGGTCACTCTACCGCCAACGGCTTATACTCATTCGGTGATGACAAACCGTTTCTGATAAAAGATTGTTCTCCCGCGCGTATTACATATCGTTATCCTCGGTAATACTAATATATCCGCCATATAATGTACCGCCAGGTACCTCGAGATTTTACTGTCTGAGTAATCGATATTGCGATCAACCGAAACCGTCAGAGAAAGTACGGTCGCGTCCAAATATCTTAAACGTGTGACATTTTCGAGTATAAGACAGCATTCTGTAGGCCCTACGACCGACTATACGGATTCTCCGATGCAAAATACCAATACCTTATTTTATATGAATATACATGATACATCGTAAACAATACACAAATGTTGATGTATTTCGGCCCACGGGCCTTATTACACTTATGTGCAGAAGCGTTAAAACTAGAAATACTTGAATTGTGCACAATTGTGATATGGTAATCGGGAAAGTTACATAATAAAAACCCGAAAACTGAAATTACACCGTCCTTCAATCGCTCACACTCACACACTTCGCACTGCACTTTACACGCCACTTATTTCATTTCACTGGTCACGATACATGGTGTCGGTCCCTGTACACTCGAGGTACTGGGGCAACAGTATACGATCGGTCGTATGCCGTCGTTAGCAAACACTTAAACACACGGCATATAGTCAGTTAAATCGGCACATTCACAGGTTTCATTTCACTGTAAAACATTGCACTTTGTGTAGAGGGTGTTCTGCCTCACGGACAGGTACCCTGCTAGTATCGGCGGTAGTGCTATAAGGCAGTTTTACCTAAGTAAAAGGGTGTAAGAGCTTAACTTGTTGGTAGTCCGGAATTTAGCGGTAAGGATCGGTCGAATATCTGGATAAATAGTGAGAGTTTGTACCTGTTGTCAGTTGTAGACAGCTGCAGTGTAGCGATGGCCTCTAACAGGACGGGAGGCGGTCTGGTCGTGATCCAGAGCGGGGTTTGCGGCGAGCACGGTCGGTGCTTCGCGCTTACCAACGGACGCTTCAAGTGCTCCTGCGACCCGGGATACACCGGCAAGTTCTGCCATCAGGGTGAGCCTTTATCGCGCGCATTTATTTATTTTGTCCGGAATAACCATCCCATAGATCTTAATTCGACCTCCGGTCTGCTCCATTAATCCGCGTCTTTTTCCAGATATACACGACTGCAAATTGTCGATAGAGTTAACTCATTTCAGTGCGCTTGAAGAGACGGCTGGAAGCGAGAACTCTGCATGTTAAGTACGAATCGAATTGACCGATCTCTATTTATCGGCTTCTCACCATCGTCAGTAGCATTCCACGAGTAATTGTAAATGCCTTTTATTAATGGAAGAAAATGTCGATAAAATTGTATCAGAAATTCGTAATGCGTCATCGTGACGCGTCCCGTAAACCTGGTGTTAAAATAAAGAGTCGAGGCGGACAGGGGGGCCGAAATGGTTATAAATATATATTTGGCGTGTATAATTTTGTATATTTTGTTTGTTCAGCGGAGGCGAACGCGTGCAAGCCGAATCGGTGCCAGAACGGAGGTACTTGCGTGAACTCGGGGAGCGGGTACAGGTGCGTCTGCCGCGAGGGGTACGAGGGTGCCGACTGCGAACGGGACATCGACGACTGCCTCTCCTCGCCTTGCTACAACGGGGGCAAGTGCAGCGACGGGGTCAACTGGTTCCTCTGCGAGTGCGCGCCCGGATTCGCCGGCCCCGACTGCAGGATCAACATCAACGAGTGCGCGTCGGATCCGTGCGCGGCAGGCGCCACTTGCGTCGACCACATAGCCTCCTTTAGCTGTCTCTGCCCCCCGGGAAAGACAGGACCCACCTGCCTCCAAGGTATTACACAGGAAATTTCCCCTTCGAACTCTATCACTAGGTTTACGGACGTTGGTTATGTGTCAATCGACGCATACTGTTGAGATAAGTGTACCACATAGAGAATTTCAAAATTACAAAACTTTTGAAAAATTAAACTTCGATATATATTTCCCTCGTAAATGGACGCTGGGGGATACTGACTTTGTCCCGATGTCTTCTGGTTGTGCGTACTATTATCATTTCGGTTCGGGCGTCCGTGTCAAGTTGCGGACGTGGTCCGTCCGTGTTCTGGGCAGGTAATTTGAGTTATCTCTACCTTTTAAGCACTTCTTTGAAGTTTACACCCTACGGGAATTAATATCCAGTTGTGAACGAGAAATCAGAGCCGAAATTTTGGCGTTTACATCCAATCGACGAATCGTTCGGGCTGCGTACCGCGACGGAATCGACGGTTGAAAAGAATACGGAAATGTCGTAAATGGGAACTACGAAGTGGATGATTATTAACTATTACCTAATTATAAAACGGATTTCCCGGTATTTTAACTCGGTTTACGGGACGCGTCAAATCACGCATTTCGAATTTCATTAGGAAAATTACAAAAATCGGTTGCATTTTTTGTTACCTCTCGTGCTGTCTTACATCCATACTTAAATACTTATTTTGTAAATAAAATGGTATTGTAGCGGCTTATTATACATTGTTTCAGTGGAGGAGGTGGTTTTGACGAGCGGAGTTTGCGAGTGGAAAGGTCAATATCTGAGCAACAGTTCCCAATGGAAAGACGATTGCAATCAATGCAGTTGCTTGGACAATATCGTGACCTGCACCCGGGTTTGGTGTGGCCTACCCAATTGTCTCCAGAAGGCCAACGCTTGCGCTCACAATCAGGTATACTCGGTTTGCGTTTTCATTTCTTTTAAAAAAAATACATCGAGTAAGCCAGAAAAAAATCAAAATGTTGTCCCTTTTCTCGCGCACACTTGTTTTGTCCTTTTGCCGCTATGTGCGTCGGGTCATTATTACTATACCTTTAATATTGGGTATTGTCCAGTCGGGGGCTAGTATAGGTTGGAGCGTAGTGGTAGGTCTGTTTCCGTTATAGTCGTGTCACTAATAGGGGTTCGGTTTTCAGGTGTGCGTGCCTTGTTCGCGGGAGACGTGCCTGTCGCGGGGCTGTTTGGGGTGGGGCGAGTGTCGGGCGCTGGTGAGCGGCAAGCTGGTCGGGCCGGCTCCGGTGCCGGCTCCAGCCAGCTGCCGGCCGAACACTGCCCTCGTCTCGGCCAGCTGCGCCCTCCTCTCCCTCGGCCTCGCCAGAAGGGCCCTCCGCCCGGCCGTCTCCACCGAATCCCTCTGCCGTGAGATCCGCTCCCTGCTGGCCACCACCCACGCCGCCCTACATAGCGTCATCATACTCTGCGACATCAAGACTGGCACCAACGACACTCTCCAAGTCACTATGGTAATTACCTTCTTCCTTTTCATTGGGGTCATTTAAAGTTAACGAATGTCGAAATGCTTTACCGCAATTAAGTTAACACCACTGGTAACTTGACAGAAATACGAAAGGAAGAAGAATGTAAACATAATAAATGGAAGGAATAAGTTATTCATTTATCATTTATCAGGCACTGTTTTCTTTATAGCTTTTAAATATATCTTCAAAAATAACACGTTTTGTTTTCGCCGAAACGCGAATCCCGTTTCAATTTGCAAACGTTCATTTTCGTTTCCTTTAAATGATGTTAACGTTAATGACCTCATTCTTGTCGAGGAGAGGCTATTTGGTATTTTTCCATTTAATACCACCTCTGTGTTTTTCATTTCATTCTTCGCGTTATTAATGTAACAATTCGATCGAATCGCCAGTATAAATACTTGAGAAGTTTCAAGTCGGTTTCGGTACGGAGAGATTAGCCCTAGAGAATATTTTTTCGCTCGGCGTTTCTATAACTCTATTTCTACGGATTTGAACGCCTTACATCCCCAGAGGAAGTGATCTCGATGCCCTTTCCGGGTCAGAACGTTCTTGGGGACGGTAACCTCGAGGTTAGTTGTTGTTTAGTTTTATGTCCGCTTCCGGTGTCCCACCCTCGGGCTATACTATATATAGTATATAAATTTCTTGTTACCTGTCTGTATTTTCTTTTGGGCGCAGTGTAAAAGATGTTACTGGCGAGTAACTGCAATTTTTCTATTCGTTCCGTTTGGCGCTACGATAGTTGGTCGAGACTCCTACATTTGACTGCGGAAAAGATATATTACTTTACAATCGAGTATTATAATTTACTTCGCCGTAAATAAAGAATGCCAGGAAAGAAATCGATTACGGCTACGATACCCCGGATTTGGGGAATAAAACTCTTTATTATTTATACGGGATTCGATTAAAAACGCGAAGAAATATCGATTTCTTTATTTTGTTAAATCTGAAAAAATGTGTATTCCAACTGTAGTGGTCTGGAGAAGAAGATGGAGACGGTGTCAAGGAAGCGGTTCGAGTTCTTGGAGAACTGATTAGCCATAAACAAACGAATTCTCTTTCCACACTTACGGCTGTTGTTGAAGTGAAAGTTGAAACTGCTTTAATAACACAGCACAGAGAAGGTAAATTTTATTTTTACGCACATTAATCTCTTGGTTTTAATTAGCGATAATATTTATTATTCTTTATAAGTGTATCATTAAATGTTTTTTTTCAAAGAAGTTACAGGAATTTCTATGTCCATAAAAGTATTATCTGCATTTATTAAAATATTTGAATCCAAAAACTAGTACCACTTACTAAAGAAAGCACTCTAATTAACTGTAAATTAAATTTTCAGGCAGTACTAATTATTTGGCAGTGATAATGTGCATTGTACTGCTAATAGTTTGCATTTGTGCCGTGGGAGCAGCGTTTTACTGGCAAAAGTTTAGAATTGCAAATAACACTAGAGAGCCTTGTGGAAGACATCATGACGATGAAAAATCGAATAATCTTCAAAATGAAGAAAATCTGCGGCGTTATACAAATCCATTAAAAGAAGACATGTCTGGAAGCATAGGGGATGTTTCATCTCGAGTGAGTGTTGTGAGGCCGCTTTCAACTTCATCCAGCGAGGTGCTAGAAATGATGTGTGAAGAAAAACCTGGAAAACCTGGCTCTAGTCAAGTGCTACTGTTTAAGCCACAAAATTCTTGTTCCGAGGCAAACCTTAATAAAGAATTCGATTGTAAGCGAATTAATCTCTCAGTTGTTCCACCAGTTCAAAGGACGTTAAAGGATGAAAAATCCTCTAGTAGTGATGTTTTAACTGTAATTGTCTAATTTCAAATGATGATGAAGTAGATATGTCTATAACTAACAATAAATGGCTATTTTATCACGGCCAAATGAGTATGATTAATGCATTTAAATTAAAAGTTATTTTATACTGAACTATTTTTAGGATAAACTACATTGAATATCCAAGTCCAATAAATATATACTATATATTATGATATCTGATCATAATTTGGAAAATTGAACAAGGACATCGATTTCTTATCATTACAGACTTTGATTATAGATTTAATAGTGCATATTAATATTATCGAGTTTTTTCATCAATCGTGAAATGATGTGATAGAATGCCATACTTTTTTACTTAAAGTTACAATATTTAAAGACAATTTGATCTGTGTAAAAAGTTTATATATAGTGACTAAAAAACAGTGCAATGACTTGTTTGGGTGATCTGTGAAGTAGTAGATCTGTATCCTAGAACAATTAGTGTGATATTCTTACATTTTAGTAATGCAAAATTTATTTTTCATAAGAAGCGTTTGATATTTGTAAATAACCTAGGAATATTTTTAGTAACATGTCATTGTATAGATTTGCTTTATTATACTTGTTACTTAAGATTCATTAAGATTAATAGGGGGGGACTATTATTAAAAATATGTGGTTGAAATTTGCAGTTTCACATTCAGAAACAAAATTTGTGGTCAAGCTATATTGCAAATGCCCAGTTTTTAAATTAAAATGCATGTTTTGTGTTATTATTAAAATACATTTATTTATAAATAAAAACAATACATGTTTATAACAATAGCTATAAAAGAAATTATTATATTCAATTTTTTGTAGTTGACAAGGTTTTGAATTTATTTTGTTGTTACTTAATGGATATGTCATTTGTCAACATGTGACCTGGAATTTGAACAAAATACCTGACTTAAAATAATAATATTGATTTATTTTATTGTGCTTAATACTTAAAGAACCTAAATAAAATATATTTTAATTTATTCAGTTTCCTTTTCTTAGAATTCAGTGTTTGTATCATAATTGCTACAGTTTTATTTATCAGATTTAGAAATAATGTTCCTGGATTAATTTAGTAGCTATATAATACCATAAGGATACGTGAATGATATTGCCCACTGCTTCTTTTCTTGTGTGAAGTATGTCAATTATGATTTTTATATATTAAAAAAGTATGTCTGTTGTAAATATTAATAAATGTACATTAATAGATATAAAGATATATATATATATATATATATATATATAATAATTATATATATATATATATATTGAGGTTTAATGTTAAATTTTATAATGTTTGTGTGCATTATTTTTCAGAGCCAGATAGATAAAAAAACATATATATGATTTTATTAAATGTTTGCATTTTTCATTAGCGCAGAAGGGGCAGTTTTAATCTCATTTATTTAGTTCTACTGAATTTTATTCTTTTGAAATTGTAGTACCATAACGTTTTATGTTTTAATAATCAAAGAAAAATGTAATACTATTAGTATCTGGCATCAGGAATTTAATATTACCAGTGTTGTAGTTGTATGCATATAGGAATACAATTTTTAATGAGTATTAACTAGGATTCAATTATATTAAACTTTTCAGTGTAGTATGCTACTGAATGAAAAATGTCTTATAATTATATGCTATTGTTCCTTTTTCAGGAAGTATTTATATTAAGTAAACTTTTTATTTTTGTTTTACAGTTAAAATAATCTAAATTATATGTTAATGAAAAAAGTCTTCCATAAAGAGCTTTTTAAAATAAATATTTAAATTCATCTTAGTATAGATTATTATTCTTTAATTTTTGTATGAAATTATATTTTCTTGAAGGTTTTGTACAAGATAGGGATTCAAATTATTTTGTTTTCAATAATATTTTATTATCATTTTCTTATTTCTGTACCCAATATTACAAAAATATGTTTATCTTTCCCTATGTGTATGCTTGCATATATGGAAAACAATTTTGGGCTTAGTTTTATGGACATCCTTGATATGTATGAAAAGTACTATTGTACAGCATAAATACATCCAAATTTTATTCATCAAACTGTATCTAAGAATCTATAACCCCCATAAAATTTATAATTGAATAAGATTGTGTATTGGTCAGTTTTTTCTATCCACTTTCATTCATATATGAGTACTTACATGAAGGTTTAAAAGTTTACCTGTCCTATTTTTTTTTACATTTGCATGTATATTTGAATTAACGAAACACAAAATTATAGCACGAATGGGTTGTGTAATCATACAATATTCTAGGATTAATGGAAAAAATGAGATTCCCTATGTTTTAATTTAATACACGGCAAATGCCATGTATTTGAATCAACAAAAGTATTTTTGAATATATTCTTTGAGATTTAATATACTAGTTACAAATTTCAGAAGAAGCAGTTTTTATTAAACTTCTAATTGTATAAATCCTGTTCCTAATTTTTTGTATAATTATCAGAAGCTATTATAAATAATTTTTATCCACCATTTAGCTATTATTTAGTTATTAAAAACAATATTTATACAAAGATACAAATGTTTTATTACAATAAAAGAGCTTTTCATAAAACAATAGATTTTTAATTATTAAATGAAATGAGATATCCGTTGCCCTCACATATTGGTAAGAACTATGTATTTGTATGTTTTTATTATAATAGTAACATTCATATTTTTACAGATGTAAATATTAACCAAGCAATTTGGGAACACCTTATCAAACACCAACATATAATTTGTTCTATTATGAATTTTTATATATTTACAATTTTTGAAACAAAATTAAAATAAAGATTAAAACAAATTATCTTTTATTAACTTATTTTTCATTTAGAACTAGGAAATAAAGTATCATTTCATGTTTGAAAAAATATATCAAGGTTGCAGTAAAAGAAGACCCAGAAGCATGCAATGTAATACCATAACATATTAATAATATGAAAGATAGATACTATATTTTTCACAGAAAAACAATTAAGAAACAAAGTACCGTTTCTGCAGAGGTTGTCAACAAACAAGTGATTGAAAATAAATAGTAATAACACGTCATTTCCAAACTATTTGGATGATGATGCTCTTCTAGTTTATTATTAATTTTTTTCAACCATTTTAGTATTATTTTATCAGGACAAAAAGGATTTTTTAGTGAGTTGTTGCCACTATAGAATGTGTTTGATTATGAACAAAAATACAAATTTAATTGTATAAGTATACACAATATATAGATTATATAATAATATATTGATTATAGGAACAACATACATGAACAAACACACCAAAAATTTAGGGTAAAAATTGCAGACCCTGTAATTTAAAAATTGGGATTCAGCAATATATTACTCCCCATACAAGATATTGCTTTCATATATTATTAACGTATATATCTTGGAACCAATTTTCAAGTATATAAAAGTGCAAATGACTCAAAAAAATAAAGGCTTTTAATTATCTTATATGAGCTCATATGGAAGTCTTTTATATAATAAAATTACTATGATTTCGATATATATATATATATATATATATATATATATATATATATATATATAAATTAACTTAAATGTTCTTATACTGAGAAACAAAATTAATACTATTTTTTATTTGCATCATTCTTGAAACATTTTTCCTGCCGTCCTTGCTGCTATAAAAGATATATTTAATAAAATCTTCATCCTAGAAATCTAAAACATTTAAACGTAGATCTCGAACGGTTTCTGTGTACCCTGAAACAATATTTATCATGTACGATAAATGTAATCTTTAATATAGATATTGGAGGATGTACGTCGTCATAGAATTCCGCTGCCCGGAAATCTAATGACTTCCAATTAACGTTAATAATCTGTATTGGGAGTTATCTGTTGTCGGTTCGGCTAGAACGGAAGTCGTATTAACACTTATCTATGCATGTTGGTTGTAAGATTAACTGAAATGTTACGCAACACTATTAATTAATTTTTCCGCCATATTGGAAACTGTTTGGCAGATTTGAAATATTTGACTTTGTACTTTCTTTCATATATATATATATATATATATGTTTATATAAAGAACTTGAAAACAAGCAACAAATTGGATGAGGATGTGCAATTCAATGTTAACCAGTGATAAAGGCTGATTATTTATAGTATGTATTATATAGATAAAAGTTTAAATACCCCTCAAGTCATCGATAATTCTGTTAATTACATTTCGGTTTACAAGTACGCTATATCTAAAAGACAATTTATCTTTTGACTTTTTTGAATTTTCCGAATTTGTTTTCCATGTATACCACTTTTCTGTTAAAATATTATACTTTATTGTTGAAACGGTATGACAGGTTCGAAAATAGTCAGTTATCCAATTCTTATCCGTTTCAATTGCCGGATACTAACTTAATTTTACCCAGAACAAAATGACTTCGTTTTTTCGACACGTCATTCGAATGAAATGAAACACCCTTGGAAGACTCATAACCGACCACCCCAGGAGATACTTTCTTTATTTTCCGCGCGAGTGAAAATATGATTTTCTAAACATAGAACGCCTAGCTTATCTCCCATGACTTTATATAGGGACTGTGCGTGTAATTTATGCCGTTTCCTTTAACGGATTTTTTATACCTTACCGATCATACATTTTTATGTACGCTTATCTGGGTCCTGTTTATTTTCATTGTGCGATCAGTGGCGCCATCCTCCCCGTCCTTCCGTTAGAAGGAAACAGTCCATCCTTTTAAACCTTTAGTGAAGAAGGACCGGTGTTTTACCTGGCCCGAAGATTATTGCGCCCAAGAATA
This sequence comes from Lethocerus indicus, assembly GCA_019843655.1. Classification (NCBI taxonomy): domain Eukaryota; kingdom Metazoa; phylum Arthropoda; class Insecta; order Hemiptera; family Belostomatidae; genus Lethocerus; species Lethocerus indicus. The sequence continues at coordinate 24,979,489 of JACDQD010000001.1, forward strand.
TTTCCTATTTAGTACCGGCCACTAACAGAACGGTACTGACGGTGTATTGCCCAGGATTCACCAACAACGGAAACGCCACATAAATAATACCCCGATACATCAATGATACGTCGATTATCTACCATACGAGGGCGATTTGCACGGTACATATATCAAACATAAATTAAACAGGTATTTCTAAAGATAACTAGCAATCGCTTTTTTTGAGGGTGATTGCGACTTATGGCCTGAAACGGAATTGCTGAGTTTTTACTGGTACGATTAATTTACTGAAGAAGTGAAAAATCATTGATAAATTCTGTTTGTATTTTTTTGTTTTATAATCGGTTTATCGCGTATACGCCGAGAAAAATTAAGAATTGTTTACGCGATGTACTGGTAGCTTTATTGTTTTACGTGTATTTATGTGTACAGTCAACGTCATACTAGGTCCGTGAGAGTATCCTACCGGTTTAGAAAACTAAAAGGTGAGAGTATTAAAACTGCCTAAACGTGTGTCTGAATTCAATCGAATTTTCACGTCTATCATTACCCCCCTCCGCAATATTTCGTAAAGAACTCTGCAGATTTTATGGTTTCTGAATCGGATAGCCCATTTAGGGAAGTACGACTGCAATGTAATGGCGCACTTCGTTTGTTCAAATCTGTATGGGTGATTTTTAATGGGCGTATAAACTATTTGTGTAATATGAGCCTGCTGCTCGAGTTATGTTTCGTATCCGTGCTTTGTTTCAACAATTATAATAAGCGATAAAACTCGCGTATGAATTGATGCACATACATTTAATTTGAAAATATGTTTCGCTGTTTGGCGTACGGAAGTATCTCTGATCAATTTTCTTCAAATGTCTTCGCATCACATTACTACCTTTTTGCTCGAATTTTCTCTCATATTAGTAGTTAAAATAATTAGACCGTTATGCCGGTCAATACGTTAACATTACAGTACTCCTAATGCGTAAATCTTATGTGCAGTCATGATTCGGCACAAGTAAACGGTCATAAGTGAGATATAAAACCGTTTGTAATAATCATAGACATATCTAATGAAGCCTCGTAGATCTAAATCAATTGTGGACTATGTCCACCAAAAACAAACACGAATGTCCACAAATTCTGTACAGAAGCTCTGTGGCCGGTTATTAGACCACCATCTCCGTTACTCGTTTAACTAATTTAATAATAATAGTAATACACTTTATTATAATCAAAATAATAACACATTATATTTTGCATAATTATTTCTTTATCGGTGTTTCATAAAACCATTGAACATAGCAATAATAATTGATTGCAGTTCGACAATGTTGCTTATAATAAGCCAAATTAAGGCGTAAGACTGCAAAGAATTGAAAATTAAGAAATAGAAAAGAGAACAGAAATGTAATTAATTTGAGCCCAAGGGAGACCGGATTTACCCTCGAAACATCCCAATATTTTGATTTGACCGATAAGGCAAAAGAGGTGATACGGGTCGAGCTTTCAAAATAACCTTTAGATTTCGTGTTACACAGTGACCAAATAAATACCGACAATGTCATACCTTCCTCGAATTAAATACGAACAAAAGCGAAACACTTCCGGCATTTAAAAAATTATGGGCATTTCGGTAAAGAAAGAAATGGAAAATATTCCAGTTGTAAAAGAAAAACTCGTTCGAATAATAAGTCGAAGAGCTTCGAAAATATCAAATCTGTAAACAGAGGTTTATTCGTAACATCTCACAACAGGAGTGGCTCTTGGTCGGCAGGAAAGAAATTTAGAGAGCTTGTAAACGGGAACGGGAACCGAGCCAATTCAACAGACTGCCGTATTTACGAAACAGATATCCCAAAACATCGAAAAACCCTCAACAAATAAGTCGTTCATTAATAAGTTTCATTAATATAATGAAACCTGTAAAATAATCGTACTCTCTTACAGAATGTTGAAATTAATCGTACCGATAATGAAGGCAAAAAAACCGGCGGGCGAGATGAATCGGAAATAATTTTTAGCGGTAATCACTCGCGCCTTTTCATGTCAAGGTTTCGGTTTTCAGTCATCCTCGGTAGGATTCGGCTGATAATATAAGGGGCTACTGGTCACTGAACTAGATGCTCCTTGTCTCTAAAACTGGCTTCCGTTAGGATCGCCTAATGTTGTGGGAAGAACCTCGGTTTGGAAACCTCTTGAACGGGCCCTTTCCTTGTGCGGCCCCCTCGGGTGTTGTCTGCTTTCGACGTTATGGAACTCGGAAGGGAAGGGCATAAACCCTCGGGTGGTTTCCAAACACCGGAAAAATCCCGGGACAGCGGGGGTTCAACCCCTGCAACATTACGCCTACCAGAAGCCGGTTAGTGACAATTCGAGTTCTGGTCTCGGAGACCTTCGCCCATTATTTAGATAGTCCTTTAAGACTCGTAGGTGGCGGACCGAATTTTCCTTCGATTAAAAAATACACCCGATAGGGAGGTATGTGGTCTAGTGCTTAAACGCGGTGTCAGCAGTGGCAGTCCACTGCTAACTTGGGCATTATAAGGCCAGGAGTGACATTGCTGACGAGACGTTTGATCGTCACCCGACGTGCATAGCTCACAATTCTCTCGCCGGTTGTTGTTTGGCTTTCCAATAAGTATACCAGACTTTATCAGCTCGTCTCGTTTAATGTTTAACATTTATACCGAAGGGAAATTCGGTGTGCCACTCGGGTCCGAACCCCGAAATTGTTTTTAACAGAATTACGTCGCGAAAGTGACACTGTATCATCGGATTTCACTTTTCGATAGATCGCTCAAAGATACGATGGTAATCGAGATAACAAAGCGCAGGCCGCACGAAGTCCCATCCGATTTGATCCTTCGTACCAAATAAAAGAAGATTTAACTGCCGGTTTTTAAGAAAACATAAATTTCCGCGTCCGGCTCGCAACAGTGGTCTACAATTTTCAATTTGTCCGGGGTAATTTAGCACTAGCGTATTGTTTTTTTCCGGGTAAGGCCGGATGTGTTTATAGGGGTTACATCCTTTTGAACAAACCGCGCTACAAGTGTCAAATTTATTGTCTACTGTTCATCGGTAGATAATGGAGTATTGAGCAATACAATACATATGATTAGACATGGAGAAGCGGCTGTCAGATTCAGAGTCACCGGGCAGATTTACTATTCTCAGATCTCCTCCAATTTGTAGAACGCCGGCTCCCGGACGAATCCGTAATTAGCGAAGCCGTATCGGATATCGAAATTTAGCTTTTATTTTGGGTTAATAATATATACCGGATTAAAAAGTCAAGACTGGAAGGGGCTCGATAGGAAAGGAGGTAGGGGGGTGGGGTCGGGTCGGTGGTGGGGGTGGCCCCGGCCGTCGCTTCCCTTCAGTCCAACGCCTCCAGTCGGCCCGACGGTGTCACGTTGAAATGCAGTCTTCTAGTGCCGGATAAATTCTTCGCAATGACGACAATCGGTGAGTGAAATTCTGCGGTCGGGGTGTGGACGACTCGGCGTCGGAGCCTCCTCTCGAGGCCCGGCCGATCCTCGTCGACGACACGTGCGTCTCCCTCGATCCTACTTTGTTTACCGACCGGTCTAGGTTTTTCACGCGACACGCCCCCAGTATCGACCCTCCGTTCTCGCACTGCTGTTTCCGTTATCGTGAATCTCGGGGGCGCGCGGGGCCCGACCGCCGTTTAACGCGAATCGATAAACCCCGGAGCCCTCGGGATAAACCCGCCCTCCGTTCGGAAACGGTTGCCGGCCTTCGAAACAATCCGCGTATCGATTCGTCGTTGCTGGCCCGGAGATTTCGCCTCTACCGCCTACCCGCCCGGTACTCTCTTCGGGAAGGGAGAAAACGACGCTCGCCTCGGGCCTTGGAAAATTCTCGTTTAAAACGGACTGTCTCGAAGGAGTGGTCGGTGGTAAGGGCGCGGCTTAGGCATGCGCCCTCCGCCGTCCCTTTAAAAGCCGGCCGCTCGACCCCTCCGACCCGACCCCTCGTTCGGGACCCTCCCTGCGCCTCTTCCGAAAATTGCCCGTTTAGTCGTATTTTCGCGACTGCGGGTCGTTCGGGGCCGAATTATCGGTCCGGTATTTAGGTCGTTGCCTTTCTCCTTGGACGGGGACGGGGCCGGGGTCCTTCTCGGGGCCCGAGACTCCGCTTATCGGGCATTTAATGCCGGTTAGGACCTTTCGGTGGGGTGGGGGCAGAGCGGCAGATGGTCGAGTCTGTCGGTGCTCAGCTGCCTCTCAGCTGTTCCCGACCCGCTCCACGCCGGTTACCGTTTCGCTTTTTCCACTCTCTTCTCTCTCCCAAACTCGAAACGACTGATATCCCTTCCGATCTTCTCAATAAACCATTTTCGAGCGCCTTCGTATATGTAAAAATCGTTTGTATAACTTCCCGGTCGTATTGTCGGCGTTAAGCTTCGTTTCGGAAAATCGCGCGGTTTAAAAAACGAAAACGGGGAAATAATCCGGGTCGCGGTGACCGTGCGGTGGAAACCGGTTTTGGGGGAACCGAATTTCGGAGCCGGGGCCGGGTAGAGAAGCGGCTCTCGATATCGACCACCCCTCCGACCGGAAGCTTCCCTTTTCGTAACATTACTTAACGGTCGATAGCGACACCTATTAAATAGCGATTTGAGGATTTGCTCGCCTCACCCGATACTAGGCCGGAATCGCGAGATAAACGCTAAGAATCTTGGCGATAAATGAGATCTTGGAGTCTCCGCACCGTTACTGACAATTCGCGTCGAAGACTGTACTTGATAGTCTCTGAAAAATATGTACCCCACGTATTGCTGTTGATATGGTGGAGAGGTGCACGACTGGGAAAGCGGATCGTTATGAAAGCCTCGGTTTTGCTAACCTCTCTACTCCGCGCGTTCAATTTTGTCCCGACCGGTTTTACGCTAATCTAATAATTTACGAACCCCCATCGAAGCGTATCCGGTAAAAAACGGTAGGCTTTTTTCGCTATCCTAATGTGTTTCGACGTTAAGAGGACACTGTTCTTGCCTCTATTTTTTACATAGAAACATCGATTTTCACCGGTTTTATATACATGTGTATATTCTATCGAACCGTAAAGGTTTTTTAATGAATTGTAATCATCCACCGACGAGGTTTCTCGGAACCGTGAACGGTAGGAATCGTTCTTTTCGAGAGTCGGTCGGTAATTAGTCGAGAAGCTAAAACTAAAAACAAAACCAATCTTATTGTGGTTTAGAGAGCGACAATCATTAATAGTTGTGTTTCGAATTCGCGATTTGGTTTCGGAAAAACCGTGTAGAAAAGATGTAATGGCCCAAAGACAATTTTCTAGGATAGGGGAAAAGATATTTTTGCGAATACTACGTCGATTGCGTAATCGAGGAGGGGTGGAGCCGCGCGCCGGCTGACCGAGAGGCCGGGATTGTGGGTCCTCTTTTTTGAATTACCGATAATGGCGAAAAACCGAAACCGGTTGTGTCACCGCACGGTGACAGAGAGACGCCCCGGTGATAAATTCCCAGGGTGCTCTCGCTTCGCTCTGCTGCCGCCAAACCAGCGCCGAGCTTTAAAGACCAGCTCATTCTTTATTCGATTACCTCTTCTGGTTACTATGTGTGAAAGTACTGCTCTCAAGACTGCAAGGTGACTTCTTCATTAATCTTCCACTCTGCACTGATTCGTTCCTACTGATCGCGGGCCCATTCCCGCCGTCCGTTTCTTCCCGCGAATCCTCCTTACAGAGATTCCTCCTCGCTTCCTCGCAAAGCTCTGTTTTCTGTTCTTTGTTTTCACGTCTGTTTTCTTCGATGTGAAATAGTTTGTGCAAGGCCTCCGTTTATGTTAGTTCCTCGGTTTTTTTTCACAATCCAAAATGAAATTACGATTCAATCCCCCATTTCCGCTTCGGCATTTAAACTATTTTTATTTACTTTCCTTTTAATAGTATAGGCAAATTTTTTCGCGAGAGATTATTATTATTATTATCACTCATAAATCTGGATTAGGGTGGACCGCGAAAAAATATTACAGAAATCGACTCTGGGTATGCGATTAAGCTGAAAGTCATAGTTCGGACTTGAGCTTTCATTCATTTTTTGTTCGAAACTGGTTCCGGGTGGGGATAAAAGCGATTCGGTAGTAAAAAATATCTCATCTCCTCTGTACGCGCGTTTATGCTTTTCAAACTTTAAAGAATACGAAATAAATGTGTACCGAAATAATTAATACGCAAACCTAATAAGACTTGCCCACGATCGGTCTTTTAGGACCGGGACAAGAGAATTTCTGTTTTAACGCCCAGTAAATCATCGTGTAAGCAATTTCGATAATAACTTTATTATTTATATATTACCATTCTCAATTGGTAAACTTTCGAGATCGAATTAAAAATGCGGACTGGTGGTTTCGGCAGACGAGTTCTGTCCTAAGCTTTATTCAATAGGAGCTCTAGATATTGGTTCGGGCGAAAGAGAGAGTGAAGTTGAGTCACCGGCCGTTTAAACGACACAGGCTTGGATCGTAATAGTATCACACTTTAATTTAGCCCCTCGAACGATAACAGCTGGGGAAAGTTCTAAATCTTCCGATCGATGTTGCCCCGTTTATCTACGTAACTTCCGAACGTGATCGACCTCTGTAACCCCATTTCAACGATCTTCGGTTATACGCTATAAAGGATTGTATAACATTTTATACCCTCGCATTTATATTCTTATGAAAAAAACTGCAGGTCCCTCTCGTTCCGGTGTACGTCGTATGTTAGAAAAGGTTATTTGGCAGGGAGTAATTTTGGACGAGTGACCGTAAAACCGAGGCGAGTAACTTGGTTTCGCCGTACATTTTCTAACGACTCCGTGCCCGGACAATAGTATCGTACAGACACTAATGTCCTGTTTAATAGTGCTTTGATCGGAGGCCTAAGTCTTTAACAGGATTATTCGTCCGTAACAAGTTTATCCACGTACTCTCGATGGCAATACTACGAAGTCCGCACGAATGTTTTTACTATATGGGAATTTATTTCATTTTTAATTTATTTATTTACTTATTTATTAATCTTGATTTATTTTACTTGTAAGCGGACGAGCCTACAGCGTAGTTATAAGGCTGGAATACAAATAGCTGTATTTGTAGTGTTTTCCTTCTAAAACCGTTATTTCCTGCAACCGAACACGCCCCGGTCGCTCCTATGTGCAACGCCTCGGCAGTGGGAGCTTTTACTCGGAAGGACAAAGGGAAGCTTTTCGAAGGGAAAATCCTCCCCGAGGTATACGCTCCTCACGATTAAACCTAGGAATAGGAATTTTAAGAAAACACTGACCAGACCAAATAACGGACTTTTCGCGTTTTGAATCCATAAATATGAGTATTTTCCGAAACGCGTGATTCCTGTCCAAACTGAGGAAAGGAGCAATAAATAATAAAAAGAGAACGTTTTATTTTTTGAAGTCCAGAAATAGAGGGTTTATTGGGCATAGTTGGCTAAATCCTTTATTTATGGAGGGCCCTCTTGTCCAAACATCGCCTGTATCCGTCTGTCATACTTCACGCCTTAAACCGAAACCTTGCCGACCGACCGTGGTTAGCCAAATTTGAAACGAGGTTCAATTGAACTGACAAGTGAACCTCGATTAGTCCCGGATCCCACCCTTTTTTAGATATTTATTATTTTTTATTTAAATATTTATGTAAATGAATTTCCTACCCTGTTTTACTGTACGATTATTCCTACGAGATAGGATTTATTTGTCAATATTTACCACCGAACATAAATAAATATACAACCAGAAGTATAACATTTGTTACTAACAAAGACTACTCCCGTCGAAAATACCTCCGACTTAGCTATCGAACAAATGCTATTAAATGAACTACCCTATATAAAAAGTACTGTAAAATAAGTAAAGCATTTGAAATCAAGCGACTGTCGATTCTCGTTTATCACAAGTCAGTCGTGTATATTATTGTTTGCATTTAACATCTGTTGTCTGTGACATTTTTTATACTGGAGCGATGACAAGGGCTGAGAAGCGTGTCGAACACAGCTGTCGAAATCCAGACCCGGCCGTTTTTTGTTCCGCCACTGTGGAAATATTATCCTTAAAGATTTAACTAAGCCTGGATGTCTGCTAATAGGTTTCGAACAGTAGGTAAAGCGCAAGGAAATCAGAACTTACTGTTTCTCTGTTCTTGAGGGCCAGTTAATAATTTGAGCGGTAACTTTGGAATTTTTTGTTTCGCGATTCAAAAAAAAAGACGAAACAGAGAACGGCTCTGGTCGCAACATCTGTGGACCACTCGACGCTTCGTACACTGATTTTACGACCACCGCCATTTTAAAATGTGCTGGGAGAATTTATCGAATAGCAAAAGCTTATTGAAGTGGTAACGTAGAAAAAGTGTCGATCCGTTCGCTATGCGCGCTAGCCCGATAACATCTTTACTGTCGTCTAATCCGGGATAAGATATCGCCCGACAAAGGACCGGGCGTCCCATTTTATTTCAAATTTGTACACCGACGTGCCACCTTTAAACCGTACGTAATTATATACTGAAAGGTACGTGCTAAAAAATAGTCGAAATCGTTTGCTTTCCACGCACCGGAACGACAGTTTAGCCCTCCAGTTTTGTCGATACCATTACTATAGCGCTCCTCTCGTCTAACGAAGCAGTGCCCGTTTTAAAATAAATACAATAATAGATCGGGATTACGAGAAAATTATACGAATTTAATTTAAGAATCCGGTAACATCGGACAATTTCCAACTAAATATTATTCCGGATAAAATGAACCAACTGGTAGAAAATATTTTTCCCGGAAACCTCTATTCTTTTAGAAAATCGTTAAAAATAATATATTGTAGATAAGCAATTTCAAATTTATAGGGAACAATAGGACTAAGTACGTAGGCTCCATGTGTTTTTCTGTTTCTTCTGACCGGGGTAAACTTTTATCGGATGGCCGTAGTAAAACCGGGACGATAGTCGAATTAACCGATGTTAAATCAAAACGTAAAATGGGATGGGGGTAAATACGCGGGGTATGGATTGGTCCGGGCACGCCGACAAGATCTGGTTATCGGCGGTGGATTTCCCTTCTGGGAGCGCTATCTGAACAGGCCACACTTCCGCCATCCCTCCCTTTCCTCTTCCAGTATAAACGCACATTCGGCCGCCTATCAAGGCCGTTCCCTTTCGATTCGTTATTTTGGACGATTTTCTGGACGCGGAAAATAAATAAGAAGGCACCAAAAATACATTCGGCTCTGTCTGTTCGCACGCTGGGAGTGACCAGGGTGGAGGCGATTTCCGAGGAAATGAGGATTCGAGGGGAGAAACCGACGGCGGGAATGGGTCCGCGATCAGGAGGAACGAATCGATTTCGTTCCTAGACTGAACCGGTCATCGGGTAGTCTTGAGAGCCTAACTTTCACACATACTGACCGGAAGAGAATCAAATAAGGAATAAAAAATCCGGCTCGATCTAGACATTCTTGAATTATGAACGTTACGATGTACCCAATTTTATTTTTTATTCTACGGCATCGTTGGCCGACATTCTTCGGATAAGCAAAATGGTACATGTCCTATCGGCACACTCCCCGACCCAATGAACTCCTCTACAAAGGCCGATTCCCATTTTGCGCACCCAGCTGTGGTTCGGCTATATAAAATTATAATACGGTTATTTTTTACATATGTTTGAATTCCCGCTATTCGGGTAGTGGGGATTGATTAGGAATATCGAGACTAGATGTAGAAATGGAGAACCCCTGGGCGTGTTAACTGTGATTTTACTCTCTAAAAATATGTGGCCAGCTACTGAAGATCGAAAGAAAGTTGTTTCATAAATTTTTTGGATCCGTTAAACCAGAGAAGACATTAAAATGTAGTAGCTGGGTTTTAATTTCCACATAAAAAACAAATAAAAACATCGGTTCGCCGATATCTGTCCTATGTACTGCTTACGCGTATACACTCAATTGACGCTACTTTTTAATGCTAACAATTAATGCCAAACAACAAACTTCGGGGTTACCCACCGACCGATGGGTCTTGCAGGGAAAGTAGCCTTCCACTGTCAGTCGTCCGATTTTATCTATAAATACCTTGCAGTCCTCCTGTGAATATCATTTAAAATGTCGGTCGAATGCGCGTGTATGTCTTTAATGGTAGAAAGTAAATTACATATATAAAAATAAAAGAGAAGCGACTAAAAATATTTACTTATGAAAATAAATTTGTTGGTTAAAACTTATTATTTTTAATACGCGTAACGGTACAGTTAAGTAATATGTAATACAATTAATTACTATTAATGGAAAAAATTAGTGTTTAACATAAATAGAAAATGGCCCTAGTATTATCAAATTCATAAGTACGAATGAGGCCCTGACGAAAGATACGTAGTGGAGCCGTGCATGAAGCTGGAGGGTTCTCACCGATTATATTTACGTCCGATTCATTCTTAAAATGTTTCTGAAAGCACACTGAGAGATCAGATAATCACTACAGGTCAAAATAATATTGGGTAATTTAACGGGTATTGCTGGGCATATTTACCGGACTCAATTGCTTGGCAAATAAAAAATGTTTTCCGGGGTTCCGGGATTAAAAAATGTTTGCATTTAAATACGATATCTTTTTCGGACGTACTTCGGTTCTCCTATCTTTTTCATTCCTGCAATTAGTCTTAATTTAAACTCGAATCAAATTTTAATGTAGTGTGGTTTTTTGTGTCTTTTTCTTAAAATATAAGTACAAATCTCGCAGAATTTCACGTACGACATTTTTGTAATAAGCAAATATAATCGTTTGTCAAACTTGATTTGTGGCCTGTGAGTGTTCGGAAAACCAGGGTTCTTGTAATCCTCCACTAGCAAGTTCGGTGTTTTTGTAGACGGGTTTCGAATGTTTTCAACAGCTTTTCGTTTTTGGCGAATCACTTAAACAGTTAGGGGGTTGGCACTTTTACCGTCTGTAAGGTATTAATTTCGCCCCATTTTGTTCTACTACGAATATAATGTTAGATGTGCGTCTAGATGATTTCCAAACTTCGGGATATACAACCGGACGTAATTGTACTAATAAATGTATTTCTTAAAGCTAATTAAAACTATAAAATAGTAAATAATCGAACATTCTTTTCTCCTCTTTTATAACTCATAAAGCTCAAATTAAATCTTAAATTGACAAACTCGGAGGTGGATAAGAGTGTTTAATCTTAAGAATGTACAAGAATATTCGCGCTATTGTTTTTAGTGTTGTACAACCGGCGTTATAATAAATTAACTCCCTAAAACCCAACTCAATAACATTATAGTACTACTAGTAGTGATGGGATATAGAATGCTTTCGATTGTCGGAAATTGTCGAGTGTGAGAGGGGACCACTGCCCCGTTACTGTCAGTTGTTCTAACACAGACACTGTGTCCATGAGTATTAATCGTTTAATGTTTTATTACAGGAGCCAACATGAAGACTGGCGTCCGGGATATGACTATGATATCCGACATAGACGAACAGGTCATCAATAAGAACCTCCAGATCCGTTACACCAAAGACCTCGTATACGTATCCTTTACGGCTCTCAGTTACCAACTTATTATTATAGGCTAGGCCGGCTTCCGACATCCATTATTTAAGTTAACCGCACCGAGAGAGTAAGTTATCGAGCGGGTCGTCGCAGCGCGTTCCGACCGGAATAATTCCGACTCTTCCCGCTCGACACTGCCGTGCTAAAGCCAATATCGCGCGTCGAGTTTCCACACTGCCTATCTCAATTTTTATTCGGCTTACAAGGCTGATGTATTGATAAGCAGTAGCGCTTATTTAAGATAAGATTTATACCCTGTTCAGTTTTCTGATTTCGCGTCATATCAGACGGATTTCGGTTACTCCTATCAATGCAGTCGGTCGTGGGTTTCACGGGAAAACCAACTCCTCGCTTCGGAAAATAAACTCGACTCGAAATAAATAGCCTCTCGCAAATATTCATTTGGGAATAAGAAGGTATAGTTCTTAAATAGCCGCTAATCACGGGTCGTTTTTCATATCCTCCCTTTCTCGTTGTCGCACGAGCGGATAATATCCTGCGGTCCCCGTTCTCACGACGGTAACCTTTAACGTCAAAATGATGCATTTCGAATTTCAGGACATTTACAACAACAGTTTGCATTTTCTTTACCAATCGTGCCGACTTCCATCCATTTAACGAGGAAAATATATATCGGAGTTTATTTTTATCAAACTCTCTATGTGGTATATCTATCTCTACGGTATACGTCATAAGAAACCTAGTTTTAAGTGCATACTGTCAATGCCTGGCTATTGAGAGGGGGTTGTCCATGTTATATATTGGTGGTGGTCCCTAGAAATGAACGGAATACTTTTTATAATATTTCTCGTACGAATATTATATCTGGATTGACTCCCAGAGTAATTGGAATTTAATAAATGACGGATTCGGTTGGGGTGTCCGCGTTAGGGTTTGGGAAAATCATCGGATCTTCGGTAGAATTCCCTCGGTAAATTAGTACAGCGGCGACGGGGCATCTTTCTGCGGTAGTACTGCGCTGTTACTCCGTTGTTGAACGAAACCCAACTGTCCCAAACCTCGGCGAACAAAAAAATTTCTTAATCTAAATCATACACCCGTATAACAATTAAATATCATACCCGATGCAATACACGCGAAGCGTATTTCTCTCATTCGTATAAATAAAATAAAACGTTAAATAATTTATTTAAATTAAACTAATTCGGGTATGTAGAAACGCGTATATATAAACGCGTCTCTCGTATTCGGGTTTAGAATACGTCTGGCTTCTTGTAGAGGGGGCTGCCGAGGGGAGTACTCGACCTAGACCCGGGAGTACCCAGCTTAATTAATGGTTCCAGAGCCGGAGTGGACTCCAATTTAAATTTCCCGGGAGAAAATAGTAGCGTGGATATACACAGGTGTAGAACGGTAGCCACGTGTCCTACCGCCTACTCCCTTCCCAATAAACCTGTCGATAAACAGAGGGGAAACCCCACCCCCTCGTTCCCACAAACCGACGAAGCGCTAATAATATTTTGTATTTTATTGTTCCCCAGTACGATATAAGGGTTGTATCCACGTGCGAATTGATGGGTGTGGTGGGCGGAGGGGCACTAATTCCTATCGATCCAGTAATACGTGGGTTAGGGAGGGGCGAAACGTGATGTTTTTCTTACAAAAACATATCGGAAATTGGGAATATCGATAGTCTACGCGAGTCCAAATTGAATTAAAATCAAATAATACTTTGGTCTCCATCCCATACCAAAAACGAGATGGACGATAAATTGACCATGCTCTGAGAATTAATTTAAAAGAGAAAATCATATTAAGATGTGATTATATATGGACATATTAAAATTATAAGTATCGATCTTTTCTTTCTTATTTTTCCGAGCTGGTATCTTTGATCTTCGTAACTTTGTCTATTTTCTGCCTCTTAACTCTATTAACACATTCAACAAAAGCGTAATAATAAAAGAAACCGGTAGGAGTCCTGTACCTAGGAATATATATAGGAAGTTCTTCTGTAAGTGCAACTGAATTTTTAATTGTGCCCTTAGGCAGTTATCAGGACGGGTCCGGAATAAAGCCATGATGAGGGGAAGACGTTCTTAGTACACGTTCTTTCGCTTTTTCCCGTTGTTTCATAACACGTTCCTTAACCCGGAATTTTTAATTTTTTTGCTTAGTTTTTCTTTATTGTTCCGTCGTGTCTCGCATTTTATACAACAAACATAAACTCGGTATATCCTCTTTTGCGTGTGTCCCGCGTTGTCGACGTGTTACTCCCGTCGTTATTTATGACCGATCGTACGGTCGGCCAAACCGACCAAACGTCTCGCGTTTAGCACAAATTTCGGAAAATTTTAGTTTTGCCCATGTCACAAAACCTCTTCCTTTCACAAACCTATTATTGAGGCAAAGCCGGGTCCAAAATATACCTGCCTCTCCCAGGCCCTCCCCCCAGCCACTATTATTAGAAACATTTATCCCGTACAAATAAGATCCCGTTAATGGGAACGGAGAGTTATTCTCTCCCAAGGTTTCGACAATAGGAATAATAAGAAGACCGTTTACGGGGAATTTCACTGCGGACAATGCCGCTATGTCCTCATAATCCTTAATCTTGTTCTGAATATAATAAATGTTATACAGAACTGACTAACTGAAAGTAATCAATTAGAACCTTACGGGAATGGGAGGGGGACTTTAATACATACACTGAAACTAAAATGCTTAAGTGTAGAAAAAATTGGCAGAAAGATTAGAAAAAGGAAAACGAATTGATATGTTTGTACTAATGTTACCTAATCAAAACCGATGCTGAATATATATTTGACTCTTTCCATGGAAACCCTTATTGGGATAATAAATATTTGACTTTTAACGCTTTTTTCGAAACAATTACAACGCGTGCCCGGTTCTTAAATATAATATTGTTGTTTTTTATTTTTTTAAAGTAGGTTGTCGTTATAAATTCCGCTATCAAAAACGGAAACACATTTTTTGCTTCTTAAGTTGCGAGAAAAAGACTGGTGAGTCATACGTGGGGAGATACGGACCCCAAACGCTATCGGCTAAACATCAGCACCGGTTTAGATAGCGAAAACAAAAAAAATTCCAGTTCTCCCTAAATTTGACCGGTCGATAAAAGTTCCCCCTCCCTCCGGGGTCATGGGAACTACGAAAGTCCGCAATGCCCGACCTCTACGCGCCTTCGATGCGCATACGGCGGAAATTAATTCCAACCATATTTGTCCTCGCACCTATATATATTTGAAATTTTGAATTACTTAACTCTAGGTTTACGGGACGCGTCAAAATGAATAATTTCGAATTACAGTAGGAAAATTTAAAAAACTGTTTGTATATTTTACCACGGGAAAATATATGAAATACATGTCGAGGTTTACTTTTTTCAAAAGTTTTGTAATTTTGAAATTCTCTATGTTGTACACTTATATATACGGTATGCCCAAAATTGACACATAAGAAACGTCTGTAAATCTAATGTTGAACACATTACGTATACAGTCCTGGAAATAAATAAAAAAAATGGGTTCATTGTCGGACCGCGAAGACGTCTCGGTAAGTAGGATTGGACATATCGAGGTAGGGATACCAACCTGCTACCTGACTACCGGGTCCCAAAATATCTTCATTTTTTACAATAGTGCTCTCGATCTATCCGGCTGGTTCGGTGCCACCGGTGAGAGAAGACGCAGGGTCGAGAAAAACTACGGTAAAGGCAATCTTTTTCAGATCTTGATTTCGAAACGTCCTTTCCAAAAAAAAGCGCGTTTTTATCGAATTATTACATTAATAACAATGAACACTTGGAATGAAATAACAAAGGCAGTGTTAAATGAATAAAATTCCAAAATTCAAATTAATGTTTTTATTTTAAATTATCGTAATTTTGAACTATTTTATTAAAAATTCAAATGTCAGTATGCTATGTTATCTTCGGATTCAACAACAGACACTATTGGTCTGCGGTAGCTAAACTTTGAAACAAAAGTTCGCGAAGTATTTTTTCTAAGGATCTACCGAAAATCGATCCTCGCGACAATCTTCGGGGCATTGTTGAAAAAACCTTTTACTTTCTGGCGTCGCTTGCAAATTGTTGGTACCTTCTTTCCAAAAGAAGTTTCACTTAAAAATAAGTGTGTGTCGACACCCTCGACGGGCTAGCGAGGTTACTACAGAATTTGTGTCGTTCGCGAAAACTACTGTACGGGGTTTATAAGGAGAGGAATCTCTTATATGGGCGCTCGCCTATCGCTCCTCGGCCCAGTCTTCCCTCCCCTTTCCTCTTTTCGCCCCACCATTCCGCCTTAAAACAATTTTTTTATACGGGGGAAATTTTTTTAAAAGCGCCTTTTTATGTGACTGGTTCTTGTCGTACTTCCGTCGGCGTACTGACCGAAATTCCCGTTTGGCCTCTGTTTGGCTGCCGTGGAATTATCCGTGATTTTTCTTTCTTGATTATAACAAATAAATAACACACACACACACACACACACACACACACACACACACACACACCCTTTATGTGTTTGTCGAATGTCTAGGAACCTGCGAGTGTTAGCCAGAGACTCATGTACACTCATGAGCATGGGCTCTGCGCCTGTCCCACCACGTGTTTGCGTTTTACGTTAGTGGTTAGCCCGAAAGTCCCGCGCCTTATATCCTGGGGTTCGTGGCTCGATAGCCACTGGCCGGTCGCTCCACAACGGGGACCTTTAAAAAAAGTCACGGCCCCACGACGAACTTCGGTATACATCCGGCAGCTCCTAACACGAACCGATCTTTTTAGACACTCCAAATGCGAGTCGCGGCGTTACATCAGGGCCCGTGTCCGGAAACCACTCGCGGGATAGGAACGACTTCCGGTCGGACGACACGGAAGAACTAAACCCCAATCCAACGAGGCGCGTGAGGCTTTTTTTAACCGAACCGACATGAAGCGAATACCATTTTAATCGCGGGTTTTGATAGTACCCATTAAAAATATACGACTATCCGTCCGATTTTCATTAATTTCAAAATCAAAATATAGACTAACAAGATGACTGAACTTCATTTCGGTAAATTGAAAAACTTACATTATGAGACTATAAGTCGGAGGTTTCCTATTCTTTATCTGTTGTTACGTTGTTATGTTCTTTAATACGTATTATATTTTTTGCTTGTAGTTTGTTGTTTATTATTCTATTGTAGCTATTTTATTTAAACAGGCACGATTTAAATACATTCTTCAGTCGTTCCGCTCGATCAGAGTGAAACTATCCCCCGTGTTAAATAAAGTACGACGTTTACTAAAGTTTGTTGAGTGCGAAGGTTTAGTCCTTACCGAGGACACTATCGATGGCAACTCTACGTGTATACGACGAATTGTTTATTAATTATAATTTTTTTATCATTTTACTATGTCCGATAAATATATATCTGCAACTGGGCTTATTTGGGAAATGGATGTCGGCGAAACATGACCGAGTTTCCTCACGCGATTTGTCGACAGCGCGTTCGGCCATTTCCATTAAATTATCGGCCAGGTAGGCCGCCGTAGGGACTTTGAGCAGAGGGGTGTGTCCCGTTATCCGCAAAAAAGCCAACTTCCTCTTATATAACTTTTTAAATAGCGATATTTCATTTTTCCCAAACATTTTAAGCGCTGCTTCGAAACGTATGTTGTTGAATTATTGAAATGTAAAGGTCGATTCCGACCTTTTAATGTAATCTAACACGAAAATGACCGTTCCTTTAATGTTTCGGATTGTAAAATTCCGGTTATTAAAGATACTACTGCCGATTATTAGTAAATACAAAGTAGATAGAAGAGGGGGAATAGACTAAGGTCATATTTAGTCCGTTGAACTGAATAGGGAGACGGGTACTCTCGTTTTAGATCGGATTAAACCCCCTCCGTCGAATCGAACTAGACCTTAGTTTGGATTTAAAGGGGCGCCAGAGCGTTGTCTTTTAATTAGTCGCCTTCTCTCTAATCTTCCTACCGGACATTCTCCTTAATTTAAACGTCCCTACATCCGGTCGTTATACACTTTTCTCGGGCTCTTTAACGAATAGGTACGCGGTCGGGTCAACCGCTCCGTTACAATTCCGTAGCTTTTTATCTCAAAAGTTTGTTTTTATCTCGGCGGAAGTTGTTTGATGTCGGTCGAGGATAATATGCAAAATTGCGCAAAAGGAAAGGCAAAATTCGCTTTTAGATTTATATGTAATTATACGATTTAGAGGAAAAGCCAATTGGGGCACCAAACAACACAAAATTCGATAATCGAAGTTCGATAAACGGTACAATAAAGAATTTTAAAATCGTCTCTCGTCGAACCGGATACGTTAAAATTCTAAAGCAAATACCGCCGAGATAAATGTAATGTAGAGGTTTCAGTTTATAATAATGATTTATAATGCGTTTGTTTTCGTCGCAATTGCCCTTAACCAAATTTTCAGACGTATACCGGTACAATATTAGTGGCTGTCAACCCGTACAAGGAACTGGATATCTACACAACCGTAAGTACTTTTTTCATTTATTTTTAGTCAACTACATTTTTTAAAATTGTATTTAGTGACAGGGTTCTATGAAATCCTTCACTGAATTATTGAAGGGAAAAGCCACCCGCTCCTTCCCTTACTCACGTGATAGGAGATCGCGTGGCCATTTCCGCTTTAGGCGTCGCTCGTCATTTACAGGAAGCCGAACCGATGAAAGATGTTTGAATTAAAGGAATGGAAGGATGGGATAATTTGGAATGGAAGAATTTATACAGGGAAGCAGCTAATTCCCGAACGAATGGAACTTTCATGTCATTATGGACTACACCGTTAGATATTTGGCGGGGTGTTAGTGATTTTTTGAAGAATTCTCGATTGGAAGGATTGGATTCTATTAGACTGGAACGGTTCGGTGGTCCCCACAGTTCGCTTCCGTAGGCGACTAATAATTTGTCGGAGTGTGAAAGTTTTTATCTGCGTCAAGGAGTCTTAAGTACTGATTTGTAACGTCGTTTCGTTTCTCGTTTTCGTTTGAGTTTTGTATGCGGGTTCCGTGTCAATCTTGTGTCTAAGTGCAGTCCCAAGTACTGTACGTATCGGAATTCTCGTATTCTAATAGAACGGACCCGTAGGATTATTCGTCACGAGCGCGCACTGGAAATTAATTTCGACGGAAATAAGAAAGGCTGAGGAAATTCCGGCGGTCGCATTTTTGACCGGTGACTAAACCGGTCTCCCGTCCGCCGAGGTAAGTGGGCTAATACCTACTGAAACCTCCCACTACAGTGCCTGGAGAAAGTGACATTGTCGATATTCGTATTCGCGTTCATTCCTCCTCCCCCCGTTATTTCTATCGCATACCAGCAACGTGCGATACATCTACAACCCAACATATCGCTCGACTTTGAAAAGTCTATGGTCACTTTCGCGAGAACCGGGGTCTGGTTTTTGTTTTATTCCTTATACAATCAACTGTTACAGTTATAAGTACATTGATGTAGTGAATTTTTTGATGTCGTGGTTGGCAAGATAATAGAAGTCACCCACTGGTGGCACTTTGACGGCTGGGTATGAAAATCTCTAGGCCAGTGGCCTGTAAGCCGACGTGGGGGGATAATGGATGGATGAAAAAAGAATGGGACTGAACGAGTAAATTTGGTGATGAGAAAGAAAGGCCGGAATGGAATTTAGGAACCGGGATTTTGCGACTTACGATTTACGTCAGTTCTTTTTGAGTCGGGTATGGGGATTCCACGTAAGTTTTTTGTCTAAGTGTAACCCAAGGTAGCCTGTTCGGAGGTGGGGATAGGTATGTTATTAAAGTATAAGTGTTGACGACGCATTGTGAAGGTGACGTGAGCTCTCTTGGTGCCATTCACCTTCACTCTCCACCGCCTGCACCAGGATTGGATATTTGAAAGGTGTTCTTGAAGATAGGTTGTAATTGTGGGATTTGGATCGGAAGTAAGGTACACGTGACATCTGCAAACGTTGCGAGAACCGTGAAAGGTTTTATAGGAATATCGGCAGCGTAAATAGGACATAGGAGTGGGCCTAGGACAATACCTTGAGGAACAGACGCTCCGACTAGGCATTAGTCCGATAAACCTACGCCTTCTTTGATTCTGTCCTTTGAATCTGTCCTCGAGGAAGGACTTGAGGATAAGGTAGTATGTGCTGGGAAGAATATTCTTGAGTTTGATTCTCAGGTTAAAGATAGGATGAAGATTAAGTACAAGAAGTACTGGAGTATGGTGAGATGTGAGATCATCCAGGACGGATATTGACTTGTGGATTCCCCTAATACCGAAGGTGACGAAGAAATCTAGGACGTCAGGAGGGCTGGAATTATCCGAAGGCCAATATGTATAAGTGGATGGATAGTCGCCACCGGATATAAAGTGGGGTCAAAGGGATTGGAAGTGAGATAGCAGTTGGATTTGAGGTAGATTTTTATTGGGTGAAGAGTAGATTGAGGTTATATATAAAGGAAAAGGAAAGGTTTTAACGCTGATAGACGCCCCCCCGGTTTTCAACTTTCATATGTATATAAATGCTGGATAAACGGAAGTACAAATAATTCTATAAACCCCGTAGAGTTTCAAAAGGAAGGGGTTAATTGGCAGTTATAATATGGTGTCCTTGGACCCCTTTATAGTGCAAAACCGGTCCCTGTGTGGAACTTACTAATATGAAGGAAATTAATAAAAAAATATTTAGAAATAACTAATCGTGTTTATATTTAGGAATAAGAATTTTTTATGTTCTGTTTTTATCTTCTCTTTTTAAGTTCTAATATTGCATCTTGCCATTCCCGACCACTTACCGCAGAATAGAAATGATCCCCGGTACGTAGAATTAATTTTATTAATATACTAAAAACGTTTTGACGTCCGTGTTGTTTAATAATTACTATTTCGGCGCGAATTCTCATTTGATTTTGAATTTGAATTGGTTAGGCATTCGCTAATCTCAGTAGTATTGGTATTCAGTTTCCGTACCTTATTCCAGAAGACCTTTTGCTATAAAAAGTGCAAAAAAGTATAAAAAGTTCTCCGTGGTCAAGTACAAGTGACCAAATGCCACTTGCGAGCGGGAGTGAGATAACCCTAACTCAGTGGGAAAATCCGCACTCAGCTTTGCAATTGCATAGCTTGTGTGTGTGTGAGAGAGAGTTTGCGGCGGTTAAATTAAATTAAAATTATTACATTATAACCAGATTTATCAACAAAAGCTCTCTTAATTTCGATAAGCTTCTATTAGTATTATCAAATTATTAACATTTTTAAAATACCCTTTTCCCGTCCTAAGAGACGTATGGAGTTTCCGTACTACTCGAGCTCCTCTTTTCTACCCTCGCCGGGATCAACATATACCTACCCTCGAGTTTTGTACTGCGCTTCGTATATTTTTCATTATAAAATCAGTTCTTAAAAAAGAACAACAATAGCGTTTTCCGAATTAGGTCGGTCTGGAGCTTATGAGTAAATTCGATCGCGAAAAATGCATATGTTTTAACTGTTTTATTGCCAGAACTGTAAAATACAACAGCTACATTAGTATCAAGGTAGCGCTAGTAGCAAATGGCGCATAATGGAAGGGCGGCTGGCTTCCCCGCCTTTTTAATTTTGTTTATTTTACCGGTATGTTTATCGCGTGGCCACCTTTTCGAGCATCCGTAATGGACGTTTAAGATGTCAGGAGTAACATGGGTTTGGACCATAGCATTGTGGAATTTGCTGTATTTTTGTACGGTGAGATCGCGGACAAACGGGACTTTTATTTCTAGAGGCTTATCCGCCGTGGGTAGGGCTGTTTCGAATGTTATGGTATGAATATATGGCAAGTATAAGTAAGAACATAACATGTACGCACTTTTCGGGGTTTACTGTTGTTTTCCATTTGTTTAACAATATTTTTACTAGGTTCGGGTGATTTTGTAAGTTGTAGGAAGCGGTAATAGGACTGGGATCTGAGGAAAGAATGGCTTTGTCATCGGCAAATGATGATAGAACAGTGGAGGGATCATTGCGAAAAATATATGGGAACATTAAGGGAATTTAGTGGTACCATTAATCTTACCACCCCTCAATAAAGTCCCACGCCAAGAAACTATCTTTCTCCTTACTAATGTTTTCACTTGAAGACTGTAATATTGCGTTTTTTGTCATTTCATTTCGAATAAACGTGTTGCCCGCATTATATAATTCGATGGTAAAGTGGTGATTCGCGTTGACCCCCCTGTTTCTTTATTTTTTCAACACTGCAGTCGCAAATTAACTATGTTGAGGGTGATAAAGTAAAACAGAATTAACGTTAACAAATGCTCCCGAGCCTGCCCTTTCGGAAGTGTGCTAATTCCGAGCACCGGTTTTCTACCAGCCCGACTAATAAACCTTAGCTACCCGTGTTAACGTCCTACCATTAATGTTACATCAACGTTGGGATCGAAAATTTCGATATAAAAACTTTTACGTTGCGAGTCGACCACTGATAATACCTAGACTGGGTCAGTGTTGCCAAACGAACAAATTATTTATAAACGACAAATCCGCACGTGTCATTAATTTACATTTCCTAGGGATTCAAACATTTTTCGTTACCTATATAACAATTTGCTGGAAACTATTGATTTCTAGACCAGTACATAGTTGAAAGACACCCCCGGTAATATAATTTTGACGGATGTTGAAAATTGACTATTCATTTCAAAGTACAAGTCCGACTCTTACCGTGACAAATCAAGCTTATCTATAAAACATTAAATTCCCGTTTTCGTTCGACAATTTTTCTGCTGTAACAATTATTTTACTACCCCAGTTGGATTTAGTATGCGTAAACTAATTCCGGTCCGGGCTGTTATATTTTGGCAACAATGGAGCACAATTCCGCAAAAGGGACACATATTGTAATTGATTTTATTCTATTTTGTTTTTCTTGCCTGTGGGTTAAAAGGAAGCCTAAGTAGTAAAACCACCTTCGGTTTAATTGGTAGGACTTGTGTCGCCTTGGTTTTTTTGAGGCTGGCTAAAAATAAGTCCCCCTCTAAAGTCATCGGTCGACTAACGATCCTCGTCGACTAAGTCTGACGTTTTTTGTTGCAGAAATATTAGAGCCTAAAATAGCATTCCGTTTTTGTCGGTAATTTCGGCCGGTCGTGTTCTTTTAAAAGTGTTCTTTAAAATATTTCGAAGTCGCAAATGATAAAAACCTTTTCCTTCCTTTTTGTTTTTTTCAATCCTTACATTTTCAAAATTCGGTTCCACCAGTAGCGAAATGCTTTTTCGCTAAATTCCCGAACGACTGCTTCCCAAGTGCTGTTCTAAAGCCGTCGCTTTCAAATACAAGTAGATACAGTGAGTAGGTTCCTGGTAATGGCTAATCGAACTGGAGTTCTGAAGCCACATTGGGTTCCGGTATAGCTTAGTTGTTCACGTGTCCGCCTGAGTTCCAATCATTCGAATGGCCTCTCAAATCGATTCATTTTTATTCCTCAGCTCCGTCCCGGCTTCCATCGCGAGCTTAATCCGGCTCGTTTATCTGCGAAGGGATCCTACCGTGAAAGATCGGAGAAAGGTTCAGGGAACATAAAATATTTTCCGCGAAATGTAGATATTTCTGTTATATACCGTTATTGGATGACTAGTTCATTGTCGTTTGGGCTACGGTCAGAGTCCGACGAACAAATTAAAATGAATTCGAACGTTGTGAAAATGAAATCGTTGGACTCTCAAAATGAATATTCTCCGGTA
Source organism: Lethocerus indicus (assembly GCA_019843655.1). NCBI lineage: Eukaryota > Metazoa > Arthropoda > Insecta > Hemiptera > Belostomatidae > Lethocerus > Lethocerus indicus. The sequence goes on from JACDQD010000001.1 coordinate 25,002,780, forward strand.
TCATTTCAAGCGGTAATTGTAATTGCCGTAAAATTCGACGGAAACTAGAGCCGCGTCGAAAATCCCACGTCCTGTGGGCGTTCCCACGCTGGGAAATCCGCCCTGAGGTTTCGAAAAGAGACTCGAAATGACCGAGTAATATTTTCGAATTCTATCGGCGTTAAAAACCGAATGACCTTACGTGAAATTAATCCTGACTTAATCCTGGACCCAGACTTCGATAGAACATTAACCGAGAGAGAATATCATTGCCGATATAATATTATTGCCGATCTTTGTCGACTGTTTCAAATATTCGCCGTCCGAATTTTAATAGCTGACAACCTTGCCATTTCCCGGAAGTTTTTTCGCTGCCGTACTTCATGGCTTTTCAATGCACTCGCAGTTCTGTTTCGGAAATCCCGTATTTTGGGAAGCCAGGAAAAATTCCTTCCGCGAGACTTTTAGGTCACCGAACGCGTGACGCACGTCGGGAACTGGACAAACGACAAAACCAGAAACTTAGCTCGGCTCGAGCTCTGACTGAGAGCCGCTCCGAACCGAGCGATGAAGTAATCAAATTTAATATGCTTCGTACTTAACGGTCGGAGCTGTGTTAACTTTTGTTCCTGGTACCTGCCAACATTGTACGCTTCATTACTCCAAAGCAAAGTAATCATAAAATGACAAATAATTAAATTGTTTGTTTAATTACATATTTGTATATATATATATATATATATATATATATATATATATATATATATACATTTTGAATTACTTAACACTAGGCTTACGGGACGTATCAATATGACGCATTTCGAATTTCAGTAGGAAAATTCAGTAGGAGAAACCGTTTGCATTTTTTTACCACTTGTGCCGACTTTTATCCATTTCACTAGGAAAATATATATCGAAGTTTATTTATTTTTTCAAAAGTATAGTAATTTTGAAATTCTCTATGTGGTATACCTATCGCTAGTATGCACCAAACTGACGCATAAGAACCTCCGTAAACATAGTGTTAAAAGAGGAGGTGATTAACTCCAGTGTACTCGTTGGAATATTAAATTAAAAAATATTGTTATCGAAAAACTTATTGATTAAAATTTGCGTTTCTTATTATTTACTATTTAATTTCAATTCTGTATTCCTCTTCTATCGAGAGAAGAGATTCAACTTTGGATTACTCATCTCACAATCTTATCTAAGCAAAATATTTTCTGGAAAGCCATTGTTCTGTATTTACTAATTCACGGTTGAACGAAAGTTATTTTCGGATATCGAGAAGGAAGACTGTGCATTTCGAATAGGATAACCCCTCTAGTATCGGTATTATTATTTGGAACGAACTGAATGATTTCTATGGACAATGCCGGCTTAATTCGTTCGCTGTGAAGTATGGGAACGGCAAGAGATGTCTAACGTTTCCTCGGAAACTTGAAACTCGCCTCGGTATTCCGGAGATAATTGTTTAGATCGTTTCTTGAAACTGCGCAGAGTGGCCGGCTAAAACTAGGGCCAGCGATGAGCAGAATTGTTACCCAGAACTAAAGAATTAGCGGAGATTCTACGCATTTTTTCCATTAGCTCGGAACCCAAAAGCACCTTCGATAGATAATGGGTTGGCTTAGTTCGAGCAATGTTGGTCTTATACTGTATCGTATCGGTTACAAATTGTGTTGGTAACACTCCCAAAAGAAGTTACTCTTCAAACAAAAAATAAACATATTCTCTATTTTGGTCTACTCTGTGAGAAATACCTGAAAATTATTTTAGCGCTGGGAATTTACCTGTGGAAAGAATGGAGCGGTATGTAATAAACAGTTGGGTGGACCCATTTGTTAACTTAGGGGGAGGAGGACCTTTCCCATTGTTAGCCAGGTAACCGATTGGTGGCTACTATCCGGTTTCTTTGTAAAGCCGGAGGCCCAAGTGGCCGGTTAGAGGGCCCAATAAAAATGAATAGCCAGCCGTGTTATGGCTTTGTAGCTCTCTCCTAAGTACACTTGCCCCCACGGAGCCCTTATTTCTCTCGCGCATATTTGTGCATGAGTACCTCACGTTTATAAATGTCTTTTGTACCGACGGTATTAGTGATACAAATAACGATAGGTACATATTTATACGTTCACTTTTAATCCGTGTTGACGAGTAAAAGAGTACGGAGTATTGGAGAGAATAAGCGGTTCCTATTCGGAAATCGAATCTTTTCCTTGTAATCGATCGGTTCCAGTCGTCCGTTTCATCGCGGCGTACAATAAGAACTGACGTTTTTATATCGGCCATAGACGTCATAGCATATTAACAGATGTCCCGATGCTTTTATAACTATGGCTTCTCCTTCCGGTTCAATAGGTTTCCAGTAAAATGGGCACGCCTTTTGGATTTTAATCGGCGAAGTTCTTCCGTGAAAATCGATTTTTTATTAATATTTTAAAGATTTCTAATCGATTCTGCGTACAAAAGTGTAGGCAGAATTCCTTGTCTGGCCAGGTACAAAGCGAAGAGCACTAAAAATCCTATGTAAAGGTGGCCTGATTTTCGACGTTTTTCCTGTCGTTTACAGCGTGCTACGTTCATCGTAGAACGTGAAAAACATCACCAATTTCGTACTGCCTACACCGCCGTTTAATAATCTTTCAACTTTCCATTATATTCAAGGGAGTTAGTATTACCTTCGAAATATTATAAAACGTCGAACACGAAATTCTCATTTTTATTGTTAATTAATGCGCGAAATAATAGTTTCCTATATATTAAACGATTAAAGCTTTGGAAATTATGTGTTGGGAATATCCGCCTGGCCGGCGAGAGCGGATACCGAAATATTGACTTTTCAGAAATTCCATTTCTTTGGACGGTAATTATCTTTTGATTAGAGTTAAAAAAATTTACGAGGTCAATGAATTCGTGTCGAGCACGTCGATAAGGGCTTGATTGAGCCGAGAATAAACGAGTACTTTTTATTACACCAGCAATCTAAGAGTTGGTAGGAGGAGGGGGAGTGAGTGGAGGACCCTCTTGAGAGTACGCCAGTCACTGTCACTACAACTAGAGGACGATGAGTCAGAATTGTGAGTTGTGGCACACCCACGCACAATGGCATCATTCCTTCCTGGTCTCTTTTTCCTCGTGCCTCCGCAACCCAATCTCAGTCCGCACCTACAAGAATCTTGGAACAAGATAAACCAGCGTGTGCAAGAAGAATTGAGTGTTTAAATTGGCGAGTGCAAGCGGATAACAGTGTTTTGTTTTAACAACAGAAGATTTTAAAAGAAACGCAAGAAGGCCAAAAATTGGCGGATGCGGGTTTAGGATTTTTTTCCTGAAGGTCTCGGCCTTCCGATGAGAGGTCTTATCCACTCTGCACAAAGGAAAGAAGATATAAAGTAGATAAATGCGAGCGTCTCCACTTGGTGGAGCAGGGGCAGAGCCCACGCTCAAGAGAGTACACGGGACTCTGGCTGAGACTTGCAGGTTGTTAAACATTCGATGAATCGGATGCAAGTGATAGAAACTTGGCAGATATAACGTATTACCCCCTACATTGCTGAAAAAAAGAATAGAGGTCAGGAAATAAAAAAAAGTCCACTTGTACGAATTGACTGAATCCGCTAGCCGTAACGTGTCGCGTACAGACACCATCGCCGGGTGTCTATTGTACAGGGTGCCGGATATATCGTAACGCTTACTGTACTGGTATAAAGTGTATGACATTTTCTGTACGATAAACCTCGGTTAGGGACCACGGTTTTCGTAGGTTGCGAACCTTTGAGACGGATGGTAAGAAATCTATGGCCTTAGCGTCTTTTTTAAAACTAGGTTTACGGGGCACTTCAAAACGACGCATTTGTCAGTAGGAAAATTACATATACCGTCTGCATTTTTTTACCACTTGTACCGACTCTCATCCATTTAACGAGAGAAATATATATCGAAGATTATTTTTTCAAAAGTTTTGTAATTCTGAAATTCTCCATGCGGTATACCTATCTACAGTATGCGCCAGATTGACACATAAGAAAAGCATGTGTTTAGGAGCCTAAACTTAGTTATAGATCTTAATTACTGTCCAATGCCCGGAGAAGATGGTAGAAATGATCTCTTAAACCTTAAAATAAACTTTTATAGAAAACATTAATTCCATTTATGTTCGCGAAACTTCCGAATATACGTGCGATTTTTATCGTACTTGTTTGTTTTCGCTACTAGAGTATCGGGTTAGTGTATTGCACTTAGGGCCGATGATGGATATGAACTACACTATTACACCGATTTGATTACTTAAAATGTAATCAAATGCTCAGATTAACTCGGTCTGACTGTTCGACATACCGTAGTGGACTCTATCCTGTATAGAGATTTAGTCGTGTATAATACATTTTTCACGAACCCAACTATACTTTAGCTTTTAAGCGATTTTTTTATATAAGGTTTCAAATTTTAATTAAAACTCCGTCGCTCGATATTTTTTTAAACTAATTTTTAACGAATCACTATTTTCCTAGACTTCCTTCTGTAGTGGGAATTATTATTTCAAAAGGTTAATAGGTAAAGTATACGGAAGACCTTTTAACTATATCATTGCGACAGTAAAAGAAACTGTTATTTTATACCGAGAAATTAAGGACGATTAAGGAGCTCATACCTGAGCTCTGAATTTACAAAATTAGTATCGATTGGAAATACGATTTCGTATCCTGCGATCTGTCCCAGATACGGGTTATAAAATATTAACGCTCGCGTCGAGGTCGGACATAATGTCGTTTTCAGCGAGCGTGAATCGCCCGGCCTATAGAGTGACTATAGGCGGCATTAGTAGAGACAGGGGACGCGTTTGGACCCTTCCCAACTCCGAACGCATTTAAAGGAATACGAATTAATATCCGCTGTTCCGGGCCGGTCCGATCGGGATGTACCCTCGACATGCCGGAAACGGAGACAATAAGCGTCTCCGGTCAACATCTCTGAGCCGTCTAAGCATATCTTTGTTTCGATAAACATACGCGCAACAATTGTACTTTTTTGGAGAATACGAAACGCATTATAACTGAGCCATCAAAATGCTCCGTTCGAAAATGACTTAAGGCTAAATCCATAGGTGGCGCCTGTACCCATATATAATTTCGATTTACATTCTTGATGGTCACGTGCGCTCGGGCGGCTAATACTTTTTTATTCTTAATTTTATTTGAAGTTTAAACATTTCCGGAGTTCCAGTAATTTTTGATAATCTTTTGCTTCGCAGTCGTAAAAAAATCCGTCCTCAACTGGGACTATATCATCGATTTATGCATTATTTTACAATTGGACGTAAACAATGTTTTTGATACGTTTGTATTAAAATACAATAGAAAACAACAAATAATTTCGGCGCTATAACGTAATGTAGGATATATAGACGAATTGGACTGACGCGACGAGTAGCTCCACCTATTACCGGAATCTCGCACTCATTTGAAACGGCCGATAACGTCCCAACGCATCGCCCCAGGAGAAAAATTTACAGCAAATCCAAAAATACAAACATAATCGAACATTCCGATTACACTGAGTTCAGTATAACCAAAAAAATGAGGGAATGAGGAAGTAATTAAAAGGTCAGGGACTATTCGATAGGTGTAATATTTGCATTTGTTGAGAGATTTAATCCATCTTAGGGGTTTTATCTATAATTCCTTCAGTTTTGAGATCTTCTGGTTATATGATCGGTTATTTTTAGCGTTTGTCGATGTTTGAAAAAACAATGTCACGGCACGACAATGGCCCCAATATTTTCGAATTCAAATTTTGAGCGCTCGACACTTAAATTGTTTTAGGAGTCAGAAAATAACATAAAAACACCGGTCCATCGTGTTCTTAGGCACTCTTCCTCATCCATCTTCTTATGATGACGCATTGTACTTCGTAAGAAGAATAATACGTTTTGGAGGTAAAACAGAGGATGATTTATTGCAGAACAGTAAAATGAAAGTATTCGAAGAGATTTTTCTATTTATTCATTCAGTTCGAACTGAAGAAATCGGGTTTTACGAGACGACAGGTGTCAATCCTATCCGATTTTTGTTGAAAAAATTGTCGGCTAGCCTTTTCAAGCTGTTTGTAGTTAGCAAACAGTTTCTTCTGAACAGTTTGTTACCTAGGTTTCACAATATTACGCGTTTATTACATAGGTCTAGTTCACACACGCGAGCTTCCTTATTTTTCTTGCGTGCGGACAATTTATTCTATAATTCTACCCTGGAAATGCGAGAGTTTGTCTCGCGTTTATTATATTTGAAATCGAAGTTTAATTTTCTCACCTGCGGATATTCGTGTCTCGACTCTCGCCGGTGTCGGCTTTTCGCCATCCTCGATAGTGTCCGGCTAGTGGGAACGATCAGTCAAAAGGCTCTAGAGGCGATAGTGAACGCGATCTTCGCCGATAAACCGGTCTAAATAAGAGCAACATACTCTTAATAGAGGCGGTAGAGGAAACGTTTTTAATTACCGTAGAAATGGCAATATGGGAAAGAGTACATCAGGCTGACCCCTTGTTTTAACTCTGATAGGTATCGGTTTAGGGGAGACGACCTGTCGTACCCCTAAGTATACGGCAGGATTTTTTATGCTTTTATTTTCGTACAATCAAACTTACAGTTATAAGTATAGTGGAGGTGTGATTAGAAACATACCAGACAGCACTAAGAATGGTTCGGATTACTTTTGATTGGAATCTCTGGCTACTGGCGATGTTAGACGTCCTAGTGGAACCCCATAGTTCGATTCCATACGTCCACGTCGGTTTCAATACGGTTTTGTAAATTGTAAGTTAGTTTTGTAATGCCAACTTTCAGTAATGTTCTTAGTAGTTCTAATTGTATATTTATGTCGATTCTTTTGAATCAGGTATGGGGATTCTGAAGGAGTAGGACGCGAAGGCCTCCCTGACCGGAGCCGGTTCCCCCGGGCGCGAATATTACAGCACCGGGCTCTAAAATTTAATTTCGGTTATCGACGGAAAAGGAGGAGCGGGAGAAGGAGGACAGGAAAGAGGGGGCTATGTCTCTCACATATTCATCGTGGCCCATTGTCTCTCATATCCTGTCCGCCCCCCCTTCCCGCCCTACGTTCGAGTTTCGAGGACGCGAGCCTAATTTCCTCGGGCTTGAATACCCCGGTTTATAAATCGAACGGGAGGACTACGGCGTCGTTGAGTCGATTGAACCTTCTGAGCCCAGTCTCCAGTCTCCCCCCGGGCTGTTTTTATCCTTTTATTTTTGTACACTCGACCTCACAGTTATAAGTATAACGTAGATATGTGTATTTCTGACTCGAAAAAAGGAACTATCCAGTAATGGCACTTTTTAGCTTTAATTTAAAGAGCTAAACGGTCTCTGTGGGGGGGGGGGGGGTTTAATGGACTAGGTAATAGAGGGGAGTGATCAAATGAGCAAATTAGGATCAAGAATAACGCGGGAATGCAACTTAAGGAACCGGGATTTTGCGACTTCTCGATTGTCGGCCTGATGAGGTCATGGTTGTAGTAGAACATACTCATTACCTTCTTTTGTTTGTCATTATATTGTCTAATTTTAATCCAAATATTTTAGATGTCCGGGTGTACACAAAACTGTAAGTTTGTAATAATAGAGGCACCCATAATTCATTTAACTCGATTTTACATTATTTATTTATATACCTTCGTAAGAAGTATTTATTCTTTTTAAATTGGGGGGCTAGTTCCCTCCCGTATTGTCGGATAAACGGGATTTATTATCATCGTATTAGAGTCTGATAAAGTGCAATGAATGAAATGAAGGACGGAAACAACATAATTATGGCCGCTCCGATCAATTGCTCCTTAACTCCGTACGCTCTTGCATTTTAACTTCAGTTTTAATAAAGACTTACACATAACATTTATTATAATATGAGAAAGATTTGGGAAGCGATTAAAGTGGCGGCTGGAGAGGGCCATCGAAAAAGGGCTTGATCTTAGCGACTACATCGCTAAGCAATTTAATATAACTTGGGCAATGACTTTGAATGAATCGATTCTCCCCTCGCTAACCGATTCGCGTGCTCTCATCCTAACGCTCCTACTAAACAGTCCCTCGTTAATCTCGCTGTACTTATGTTTGCGTTGTTTATTGCATAATAGACAAGTAGTACAAATCCTTGTCACTTCCTCTGCTCTTCCGCTATATTTAGAATATATATTTTCCTACGATCATTGAAACAAAGATTATTCTTCTAATTACCTGCTTTTCCCGCTACATTTCGTAATTTGTTCGTAATGGAGTGGTGTAAGGGATGTTAGTAAGTATAAAATTTAATTATATACGAAATCAATCGGGGATATAAAATGGCAATCATTAATAATAAGCTTCGCCATCAGTTTTTGATTCGCTTCCTAAAACATAGATATTACTATGTTTCAAAGGAAAACCACAGTTGGCTTGATTTTGTTTTCGCGCTAATGTTTTGGTATAGCGGTTTCAACCCATGATATGTGACCACCTCCGGTGTCGGAAAATTTGATTCTGATAAGAACATTAATATATTTAATTTCGTAAATTATAATCACTCTCAAAATGTCTCCTGTGCTAGACAAACTTTGGCTTCGATTACGTATCTTACTGGTTTTATTATTTCGATTTCTTATTTTCTGTTTGTTTCATAATACATGCGTATAGAGGAAATAAAGCGCCAGTGAACAGGTTGTTGCTTGTTTCGATCCCTTCTAAACTTTCCCGTTTTTTGGCGAAAAACGCTGTAAAGGTTTTTTGTAACTCGTATATTCTTAAGGACAGTTCACGCGCGATTTTCACGAATTGATTAAGGACCATTTTCAATTATCTCTAACTCCAGTTGGGCCAACGATAGGCAGAAAATTGTAATCAGTTTTTTCTTTTTAGTTAATTTCCTCTTCTGGTTGGCATTAGTGGAAGATTTCTATCTTCGGAGATAGGAACCGCTCTACATAAGAACGTTAATAAATACCAAAATTTGTCCTATCCAATTATAACCTCGGCTATATGAACTAGGACACATGACACGACTGTTCTTTTTATGAACGGAGTGTGAATTAACACGGTTTACATTTTCTACAAAACGATAATATTACAAAAACACAAACATAACGAATAGATTATGAAGTTAAACATGGGAACCCGCGCATATCGGCATCAAGCACAATTGCGCAAACAATATCTTTTTAAAAAAGATCTACAGGTTTCTACGGGTGTTATGGGAAATTGGGTATCGAGACGCGAACCAGGGTTAGGAACGGATTACAGTGGTCTCACCGTGTATGATGCACAATGTACTTTTAGGTATGTGACCGACTGTTTTTCTTTACCTACAGGAGCATGTTTTCGAGTACCACGGCAAAAAAATGGGTAGTCTCGAGCCCCACGTTTTCGCACTGGCCGAGGCCGCCTACAAGAGCCTCCAGACCGAAGAGAACAACCAGTCGTGCGTCATATCAGGTGAGAGCGGCGCTGGAAAAACGGAGACGACCAAATTCATTTTACAGTACTTATGTTCGGTCACCAGTAACGTAAGTACTTGGGTCGAACAGCAGATATTGGAGGCCAATACCATCCTCGAGGCATTCGGTAAGTTATCCTTCTATTAAATATACCTTATGTCATTTTTAGTTGCTACCTGTACCCGTCCGCCTCCATTACCTCCCGATTGTATTTTTTATGAATAATACCACCGACGTGGACATTGGGATAAATAGACTCAAAAACATCTCGAGTCGACTCAATATCATCTATGAGGCTAGTAGAATGGCGGTGATCCGAATCCTGTTTTGTGCAACCTCCACTTATGTCGAAACAAATCAGGGGTGGAAGTAAATTTCGTCAAATTTATTTATCGATACACAATCCTTTAATAAAAATCTTTATTATATATTTGGTCCGTCCTATCTTATAATAATGCATTAATGTATTATATATACATATATAGATATAACACTAATGGCGATATAAATTACTTACAGACTGGACTATTTGTAATTCCAATTTGAATTCTGTGTCGGTACAAAAATTACAGGATATACTCTTGCCGCAGTTGTAACATTAATTGTTCGAGGAGAGAGAGGGGATAGTTATTTTATTGGCGATGTCCGGTTTATATAGAATTTAGGGGTCCGTTACCTTGTTCTCGTAGCTCATAATTTAATGTATTTAATTCTTATATTTCGAGTATCATTGTATAAATACGCCAAAATCGGTACATAATTTTCAATAATAAGGTCTACCGACAATAATGGGTTGCGTCCCGGGACGAAAAAAACTAAGGCCGGAATCAGGCGTATTGGGGCGCGAAGTCCATTAATCGTTCATAAATGAATTGAAAATAAATTGCGAAAAACGGAAATTTTTTTCGAGCGTAATCATCTCTCGTCTCAGCCTCGCAACATCAGATCTACGCGTGAAATCCTCGACTTGGACTAGTGCGTGCGTGTGCATTAAAAAAGCCTTTACAAAAATAATAAAAAAGTTCGCAATTCTTCATATTTAAACGCATACGCCTAGTTGCTATTTTTTATTTAACGAATCGCATTAAATATAATTAAAATGAAATCAATATGGGCCCCAAACAAAATATCTTCCAGTATTATAAGGAATATCTGAACTTACTGAAGTTATAGCGGGGAGAAACTAGACCGATACAAATGTTAGTATATTAGCGAACTGTTTTATAAAAGGGAGAAAAACTAGTTTAAAGTAAGCATTGCTCTTTGCGCTCGTATTTTAAGCAATAATGTTCGCTCGATTAAAACGATTATAAAATTGGTCGGCTTTTACGAAAACATTGAAGCTCCCCCGACACTCCATAACAGCTTCGATATTTGTTTTCGCTATTCCAATAGTTTAGCGATAATTTTGTCGTTTTCGCTGAGAGTAACACGATTGAGATTAATCGAATTACGTTCGCAATTACCGATAATAAATATTCGTCCTCCCATCTAATTATTGAAAAATTAATTGTGCGCCTGCTCAAATCGCATAAAATCGATCTACATAACTATTGTCTTTTCGTAAATTTTATTTCCGTTTTATAACCATCCTTTTGAATGATATGTCCGTATGCCAAAAACTAGAAAAATACGTAGAATTACTAGTGACTGACAGATTTTCTCAGCGATATTACGCGTTTGTATCCCTCTGATATACCTTCCCCCGAATAGTGATCACCTCTGTCCTATCTATTAAATCCAGAAATGAAAACCTGAAAAGGGTTCTGTTGAATGGATAAGAAATACTACATTTTTCGACATGCCTGCACACAGTTTCAGTTTTTTTACTCAGAGGCAGAATACGACTGAAAGTGAACCCTAATTTGACAAGGTATTTAGCCCTTCAAAGGCGTTTTTATGCACATTACACGCTTCTAGATAGTTTTCCCGATTCGTAGTTGGTTCACATTGACTATTTCCATGAAGTAAATTCCGATAGATATTACCATTTCAGACATTTAGAAAACATTTAGTATATACGATATGTTTTTATTTGTTCTAAGAAAAATTATTATTAGGCTTCGGTTTTCATTGCAGGAAATGCTAAAACAGTACGGAATGATAACTCAAGTAGGTTTGGCAAATTTATGCAAGTTTGTTTTGACAATAAGTGGATGATTAAAGGGTGCATTATTCAGGACTATTTGCTCGAGCAGTCGAGAATTACGTTTCAGAGTCCTGGAGAAAGAAACTACCATGTCTTCTACCAACTTGTTGAAGGTGCCAAGGTATTTTTATTCCATTAATAATGATTTCATAAATGATTAGGCTGTTCGGATATTTCATTTCTATTAGTATGTAAAAATTACGTTATTAATTATTAACGTGATAGCAAAAGTGACTGAGAAAGTTTAAGTGTGTAATATAATTTTACTCTTTTTAGGGTAACAAAGACCTAGTAGAACAATTTAAATTAAGACCAGCAAGTTTCTTCAAATATTTAAATCAATCAGGATGTATTAAAATAGATGGTGTAAATGATGCAAAAAAATTTGATGGTCTACGTTTAGCATTTAATGTTCTTCGTATACCAATGAACATGTGTGATGGCATTTTCAGTGTGCTATCAGCAATATTATGGTTAGGAAATACGACATTTGAGGTGAGAATGTACCAAAAAATGGAGTATACTATTAGAAAATGGAATGTACATTTAATTCTTTGTTTTTTTTCTAATTGCGCATATAACTAAATTATTCTTTAAATAAAATAAATTTTTAAATAGAATTTTAATTTTTTAATTAAGGATATTGATGGAGAAAAGTGTAAACTGACAGAAGATGATTTTTCTGTGTTGGAAAATGTTGCGAAACTTTTGGGTTTGCAAATTGAAGATATCGTTCAGGTTACACTCTTGAGACAAATAAATGTGAGAGGAAATATAACTGAAATTCCACTTAAACTTCAGGAAGTAAGTCAGATTAACTTGTTATGTATATCTAGTATTTATTTAAGGCTGAGATTATGTATGGATTCCCGTTCATATGTCACAGAGATGATACCATTCATGTAGTAAGGTTTTTTATTTTCCGGTTTAGCTATATGGTATCACGGCTATTGATTTTACAAGGGAAAGATGACTTACATCTTTGTTACTCATTGTCTACGAATTGTTATTTCCTTTTTTTAGATATATCAGCTTTTTTCTTTCAATAAGATGTGTATTTTATTATTATTAATTGTGTATTTATTATGTGTTATTTATTATATGTCTATTTATTATTATTATGGTGTTATTTGTAATAGGTAATAAAATTTACAGAAATAATGGTAAACAGTTTAGTGAATTTGTAAGTATAGTTCTAAATGTTTGTAAGTGTTAATTTTTAAAATTATTACGGTATTAATGTGCTGTTATTTATAGATGAAAGAATCATGGAGGAAACATCATATAAACATCTTCTGTTAGTAATTGTTAGATTTATATGAAATATTTTCTATTACAGGCCAAAGAAAATCGACATGCAATGGCAAAAGCTCTTTACTCACGTACATTTGCGTGGTTAGTTAACCATATCAATACTTGTACCAATCCTGGTCAAGACTCATCACGATTTCTTGGAGTGTTGGATATATTTGGTTTTGAAAATTTTGCTGTCAACTCCTTTGAACAATTATGCATCAACTACACCAATGAAAAATTGCATAAATTCTTTAATCATTATGTTTTTGCTCTTGAGCAAGATATTGTAAGTATACTTAACTAAAAATTTAGTTCTAACTTATCATTAAAAAAATTAGACTACGCTAGTAATGAATTAGGTGAAATGCAACGGGTTGAATTATTATATATATACATAACACATAAATCTAAATCCAACCTGATCTAATTTTTTATCTTGATTAAATGTATTTTTTTGCAGTATCGTCAAGAAGAAATTCAGTTTTCACATATTCAGTTTACTGATAACTCATGTTGTCTTGAACTGATAGAAAAGCCCCCTAGGTGTATTCTAAAATTACTCACTGAACAATGTCATATGCCAAAGGTAGGTATGTCTGCTCTATTGTAGTTTCTAGATATTTTTATTTTTATCGATATCGTATTTTAAATATATACTATGTCCATTTTGTATTTCATATTTTTCCCACCCAGGGCTCCGACTGTGCTTACTTACAAAACCTCCATACTGAATTTGAGTCACATCCAAAGTATGTAAAAGGCGATGATCGACGTCGTTGGGAAAAGGAATTCGGTATTGAACATTATGCAGGAGCGGTCACATACGCTGTTGAAGGATTTGTAGACAAGAACAGAGATGTGCAACAGGATGTGTTCTTTGACTTCATGAGTCGTTCTACTAATGAATTCGTTCAAGAATTAACAATTTACCAGGTAAGGTATTAGGTTTAAACTAGTTTTCCACTTGTTGTAAATTCATCTTACCAGTTAGCTAATAAAGTGGAATGATGCCCCTTTTAGTATGAAGTAAACATTTTTATTATTTAATTAGGGACTAATATTCGCATACACTTATACACTAAACATATATTATCCTATTTTCAGTGGAACCATTTTGTCCTAACCAACATCCTCATCCGTCATTGAATACGATTTGGGGGATGTTGGTTAGGACAAAATGGTTTCACGATAGAATCATCCGAAAGACGATTGAAATAAGGAAGAATAGGAATCATTTCAATAGGAATACGGGCCGATTATTAGTTCTTTGCCGGTGATTGGACGGCTCTCCTGGTCAATGAGAAAGCTAGGTATTCACCACTCAGTCACAGCATTCGGATTAGTTGGTCCAATAGCCACTCACGGCCCCCCTTGTTTACTTTATATAACAACTCTAAGTTGGTTCCACTTCTGAAGGCGAAACTAGCGTATTATCTATTTCTGTATTACATTATCTATTATATATTTCTGCACTATTGTCGAGGTCCCTGGTCTCTCTATTATGCTTCCAACTCCATTCTCCTTTTGTTCACATTAAGGCCCGTATATCTTTCGTAGTACTTTATAATCAAACACGCTTTTTATAATTATAATTTTTATAATTATACGCTTTTTCTCTTCTTTTATTCTTAGTCTTCATGTTTCAGACCCGTACAGTAATAATGGGCATATTATTTATTTGTAAAGTCTAATTTTTGTTTTGTCTGACAGGGATATTCATGAAATTATTCTGTTACGTGCGCACAAACATTTACCGTGAACATATGTACCGGATGAACATTTATTTAATTTCATTTTAGATAGATTTATCGGTCATACATACATTTGTTTATGTACTTTTTTATTGGGAAGGTCCATGTCATTGTTTCAAAATATAGTGTCAGAATGTTGTTATATCTGATATATCAAATCAATGAATAGTTTGATTTGTTTAATCTCTTAACATTCTTATGAATGAATTAACCTGTAGTTTTGTGAAATTAAAACTAGTATTTTCTTTATTTCATGCTTCATTATATATTGTTTAAATGTGGCAATAAATAGACGTTATTGGTGATATAAAAACGACAGACATTCTATTTTTGTACTTAGGATTTATTAGGCACTACAACTGCCAGGATGGGTGTTACAACTACAGGTACCACAACAATGGCACGTGGTACAAGCAAAGGAAAGCCTACTGTAAGTGATACATTTCGCCACCAGTTACAGGCCTTAGTTGATGTTCTTCAGGCTACAAATCCATGGTACTGACATTTTTACTTCATATTGCACAATGTTTTCATCATTTAATATTCATTGTGTTCATTCACTGTTTGTTTAGATCTCCCAAAATTCAATGCTTTCACAATTAGGAAAATATAGTATATGTCACATGGTATTGCAAAATATTTGACAAGAAGTGGTGCTTAGTGAATGTACAGATTATATGATAAAGATTTATGATTAATTTAATTAATGTTTTTTGTTCATTTCAGGTATGTAAGGTGCATAAAACCAAACATGTTAAAAGTCCCTAATGACTACAATGAGAAATTAGTATTCGATCAATTAAAATATCTTGGTATGTTGGAAATAATTAGAATTAGGAAGGAAGGGTACCCCATTCATATGCCAATTAATGAATTTCTTCTGAGATATAAAAGTCTTGTCAAACAAAAACTTCCATCAGATCCAAGGATAGCTATAAAGTATGTACTTTTTATATTATATCAAATTATATGTAGTTTGTAATGAAGTGTTGTGGTATAATAATTGTATGTTGAACATCTTAAAAGTGCAAAAGATATATTTATTGAATATATTTAGATAAAGCTATACCATTTGTTGCATGCATTATTTTTCCCTGTATTGATTTAAAAAATAATTGTTCCTGTTTTTTGTGTTTAGCATGTCCGCAACAACATTGTGGACAACATTTATTAACCTAAAGTATTAATCATCTCCAATTTTTAAACATAAACATGGTGTTATGTACATATTCTATTGAAGCCATATTGGAATATTTATAACCATAGTTTAAAATGTTAAACATCAATTTTCAGAGAGGTAATGAAGGTACATCAAATAAATGAAAAAGAATGGCAAATTGGAAAGACCAAAGTATTTTTAAGAGGTTGTGCCCATGAACCATTAGAAGATTTAAGAAATCAAATTGTCGACTCTAGTGCTCTTCTAATACAAAAGACTTGGAGAGGTTATATCGTACTTAAAGGTAATGCCTTTTTCAGAATAAGTGTTTCTTAAGTCATAATAAGTAATACATGTGACTGTACAGTATGCTATAATTTATTTTGGTTAAGGCCTAATATTTTAATAATTGAATATTTCAGTCATCCTTTCTTTAAATATATATAGTTTCGAATACTGTAGAATTTAATTAGATTGTACATAACTTCTCTTTTGACATCTAATTGAATCATATTTTGTATTGTACAGCTATACCTTTTTAATTGTTTTTTGGGCACATTGTAATGGATTGTATTAACCTATTAGCATAGTACTGTAACCTATTTTTTTATCATAAAATGGTTGAAGTTAGTTTTAAGAATACTATATAATATTCTGAAGAAGTATATATGTACTACCTATAATAATAAATTCAAATTCAACCATATATCTAATATTACTAGCTCTACCTAAAAAATGTCAAGTATCAGTAATTTTGTTTCTTTGTTTTGTTTTTACTGTAGATCTTCTCCAACAATTGATAATCAGTGCAATGTTATACAATAAGTATATCTTTCTATGTGTTTTAGAGTATACAAAAATAAGGAATGCTGTGTTGAAAATACAACATGCATACAGAGGATGGAAACTCAGACTAAGTTTCCTCAGAAAACGAAGAGCTGTAATTGTGGTTCAGTCACATTTACGTGGTGTATTTGCCAGAGAGGTATCTATTATAACAAAACTAGTTTAACAAAATTAATGTTTACTAAATATATAATATTCAATTTCTTAAGTTTGAACATTTAGAAACCAGTGTAAAATATACTCTTCTTAGGTGGCAGCAGCTTTGCGTGAAATGAGAAGAGTTGAAGAAGAAATGAGAAAAAGAGAAAAACTTGAAGAGGAAAAGAAAAAAAGAGAGGAAGAACAGAAACTTGCAGAGGAGCAGAAGAAAGTATTGGAAGAGAGTGAAAGGTACATACAGATTGTTTAATTATATTAAGAAAATAATGTATTCTATTACTTTATCAATGAGAATTATATTTAGGAAGCTAATTTAAGGAAGCTGTAGTTTACAGATATTTTTTAAGACCATATATATGTGTGTGTATATATATATATATATATATATATATATATATATATATATATATATATATATACACACACATGTATGTACATATACATATAACAATTTTTACTATTACATAATTTTCAGAGCTGCTCAAGAAGAAATTGCTGCTTTGAGTCAAATGGCAGAACAAATCAATCCAAAATTACATGAGCCCTCAAGTGATTCTGTGGATTTAGATAATTTATTTGCTTTTCTTTCTGATGTTCAAACTGGAAGAAACCATATTATAGATGAAATTGGGGAACGAATGAGTGAATTAGTTTCTGATCTTGATGTGGAGGTATCTTTTTAATTTTCCTCAATCTTCCTAATATCTAATTGCATCTGATTTTTTAATTAAATCTGTATACAGCAATTAGAAACAATTTTGCTAACAGATAATATATTATTCATAGGAGTTTTTTTATACAATGTAGGTTCTAAGAACACAAGATATAGATAGCCACAGGCATGATGTACCTTATGAATGCTCATGCCAGTTCCAAAGTTTACTGATACGATATATGTTAACATGACATTAAGAAATGAAGACATAATATTAAGCTATTCCATTCTTATGTTGAAATCACCTCTTAAATTTGTTGTGGTTTTAAATAATTAACTGTTCTTACAGTTGGAATCAGTAATTCAGCAAGAGTTAGAAGGGCTTCAACAAGAGGAACCCACACCTCCGGCAAAAGTTATCCCTCTAAAACCTCCATCATTACCTGAACCTACTGAGCCACCACCACCTCCTCCACCACAGACTCAGGATGGAAGTGAGCCAATATATGAATGTGTTAGACCCCGTGAAGATAATTCACCTCCTCCATTACCAACACCACCTCATAAAATGAGGCCTGTTAGTCCTACACAACATGGTGAATCTCCCAGACCACCATCTAGTATGTCGGCGGTATGTATAAATAGAAATATTACTAGGACAGTAATAATTATTTTATGTAAACATTTAATGTGGTTAAATATATTTTAATAAGTTGTTTTTGCCTGAAATTATTCATTTACCATTTGATGATACCAGAAAATGATTCCTTGTTGTTACACTAAATCAACAGACAAAATAAAATATTAAACTATGTTATATGGAACCTTGACTACTTTGAGGTTGTGAAGATGTATGTATGTAACATGTTTTGTGTTTTTATAATTTTCATTAATCTTTTAGTGGAATTGTTTGATTTATTCTCTTTGATTAATATCACATATTTCACTCAGATTAAACTAACATAGTTGTGCAATTTATGATGAATTATTATTGAGTTTGATTTGAACATTGAATTTGGTTTGAAAAATGTTGCACTTTTTAACTTGGAAAATGCTATAGAGAACACTACATATTCTCCAAATATCCATTGTTCAGAATAAGGAATACCAGGATTATCTCTTCTTTTTAAAAAGACACAATTTCTTTTTAGGTTGTTCAGTCAGGTTTCCCGTGGAGATTTAATGGGCAAGAGGAAGGAGAGAAGGATAGAGAACAAAGAAGAAAATATAGGGTAGAGAAGAAACTTCAAGAAATGGAAGAAATGCAGGAAAAATGTATTGATCCTTTACAAGATGCTTACCATGACATTGTTGAGTTTGCACAGAATTACTTTAATTCACATGAAAGAACTCCAGAAGGTAAAGTATTTGTGTGTGTGCATTAGTGCAAGCAGTCCTTTCAAAAATATAATTTTAAGATTTCTTTAAATTATTGAAGTAATATAGTTTGTTATTAAAATCATTTAAAAAAGTAATCATTGATATAATTATGGTCCATATCCATATTCAAAATCAATCATACTTATTTTCATTTCAGGTACTATTATAGCTACATTGACAAGGAAAAACAAATCAGTGGAACTTATGCCAAAATATGAGATGGTGACTTATTATAAAGGGTCGAGTATACCAAATTCTCATATACATATGTATGACCCTGATAACATAAATGTTGCTTGTAATATATTCAGAGTGAGTCACTATATTACCAACCTTGTGTGTGTGTGTATATATATACATATATATATGCGTCTACCTAATCATATGTATATTTACATACATTTTGTGTAGGATCTGTGTAAATACATGCGAGGGGAACACAAAAATGAGGTACAAGCTATCCAAACAATAATAGGAGCTGGTATTGAAAGAGATGAATTGAGGGATGAAGTCTTTGTACAATGTATTCGGCAGGTTACTAATAACCCTAATATTGAATCAACTGAAAGAATTTGGTTGCTCCTTTGTTTAACTGTAGTTGCATTTCAACCTAGTAAAGTTCTATATAAGGTACATATCATTAATAATCATTAGTGTACTGATATACCACTCTGTAATTTTCCCTTTTAATATAATTATTTATAATATTTAAAAACTGCTTTCCAATTTTATATACAATGAGCCTATGAGAGACGTGAATAATATATCTATGCTATACATGTTATAATAATCAAATAGAATTAATTTTTTTAAATTTAAATACCTTATTTAAATTCTTGTAAATTTAAGTTTATTTATTTGTAATTGTTGACATTAACTGAATATGGAATTATATGTCATTTTGTTTCAGTACTTCATATGCTTCCTTCGGAAGAGCTTGCAGTGTGAAGGAAAGCTGAAGCAGTATGTTCAATGGTGTCTTGACAATTGTAATAATGCCAGAGTCTCTTGTCGACAGCATCCCCCATCTTCTGTTGAAATTGCTGTATGTATAGCAATTATATAGCAGTATATTTTACTGTTTTCTCGTGTTATAATTATTATTTAGATTGCTTATGGCAGAAAATAAACTTTCTTGCTGCTGTCTTATAGGCCATGAAAAGACTGGGTACCATAGTTTGCCGATTTTTTTTCCTCGATGGTAGAACAAAAGCGATTGATGTTCACCCTACTGATACTGCTAGTGATGCTGCAATCAAATTAGCTGAAAAACTTGGTCTGAAAAATCTAGATGGATGGGCTATATACCAGAGCAGGCCAGATGGGGAGGAGCACGTTCGAGCCCACCATTACTTATATGATGTTATTGCAGAATGGGAAATGTATGTTTCCAATATTCAGGTTTTGTCATATTCTGATAACATATATAAAGAACATATGTATGTATAATATAACATAAAATTTAAAGCTATTTGCACAACAAAACTTAGATTGACATTCTTCAACATATGTTTTTTTCTCTCTCTTTTATTGTTGCAACTGTAAAAAATACAATAAGCAACATTGATACAAGCACTAACCACAATGGATAATAATGGAGGAGAAACCCACTGGTTTCCCCCCTTTTTTTTTATTTGTTACATTTTTTTTTTAATATTTAGGTCGTGTTGCCACTTCCTTTTCAGGCGTCTATAGGGAACATTTAGAATGTCAGAGGATAACATATGATTTAGTTACATTTTATTCTATAATATTGTGGAAATGACTATTGAGGCATTTTCTTATTAAATGTTATGTTAAGTAACACAATACAATTAGAAATACAGGCTTTTTAAACAATTTAAAATAAATCAGTATTATTTTAATTGTTTTACAGTTACTTTCGAGTTACATAAAATTTATCTAATTAAAAATGTCTGTTTAAACTAGATCTGAATAATTTAATATCTGAATTAACATAACAAACATAGACTACTTTAATTTAAATATGTATACTGATTCTTTGAGTTACAATTTATTATGAAATATTGCTATAATTTTACGGACTGTTAATTACCTCATTATACGAATCCATATTAATATATATGTTCTGATAATCAAGAGCAATTCTTATTCATTTTGATTGTTATGTTAGCCCTTAAATTAATTTATGTACAAAAATAAATGAATTTCTTTATACATTAATTAAACATCTGATTTTCAGAAAACAAACCAATCAAGGTTCAACAACTCCATTTCCAACACTTAGTAGACGAGGCAATAGTGCTACTCTAGGTAGTGGTGAAAATAGGTTCATTTTTAAGAGAAGACTGTTTCGTAATATACGTGAAATATCTCAGGACCCAGTTGAAGTAAACATGTTATATGCTCAAGCTGTTTATTGTGTTGTTAAGGCAAGTCATAAAAAGTCCTATTTATATTATCTATATTCTATCTATATCTTATTCCTACCTATATTCCTTAAATTACTCAATTTGTCAATGAATTAAGAGATTTATACTGAAGTTGTTTTGATGTTCTGTCTCACTGGTTTGATCTTTTACTGGACTGGTTTCAGCTGTTTACCATTTTTTTGGCTGTTAATTTTTCCACATTAGGCCCATGGACTATCACATTTATTGTTGTATTTCAGCTAGTTTACATGGTTTGACAAATATATACTCAAAATATTTAAATTTTATAATTATGGCATATTATTTTATTTACAGTGTGATGAATTTCCTATCAGTGAAAAAGTTGCTGTACAGTTAGCCGGACTGCAAGCACAAGTGGCTCTTGGTAACCCTAAAGATAATGGCCATTTTGAATATTACACTGATATTGATACATATCTACCATATAGAATAAGTCGTATTAGGGGTGATGATGTCTGGGTAATATGATTATAGTCCAAATTTTTACTGTTTTTAATATAATATTCTATAATAATAATTACTGTATTTCACTTGATTATTAATGAAGATTTGATAAATAATATGCATTTATTTATTATTAAATATTAATATAGGTACCTATCCTGGCTCAAGCACACCGTCAGTATGGAGCAGGAAAGACAGACCTAATGGCAAAAGTATTGTACCTCTCATGTGTAATGCAGTTTCCTTTATATGGAACCACTATGTTTACTGTTACATATAGAGGTTATTGGTCATATGGTATGTATCATTGGTTTATAAATTAACTACTTATTCACTAATTCGAAATAATTATTTTAATTTCAAATTTTTACATCATTTTAATTTTTCAAATTGTTTTGTAGGTAACAGTCTGATTTTAGGAGTAAATAGTGAAGGTTTAATGCTCATTAAACCTGATGACAAATTTGTTTTGTATGAATTCCACTATCATGAAGTCGAATCTATTTTTCTTGATCCAAGTGATAGTTTTATCACTATCAATCTGATGAGGCATGGTGATCAGAATTCTCACAGATGTTTTGTATTTGAGACTAACCAGAAAGCTGAAATAGGATCACTTATTGTCAGTTATTGCCCATCATTATCTGCATGGATAACTGAAAATGAAGCCCCAGTAAGTATAGAAAATAGCAACAATTAGTATTTTTTTTATATACTTTCTATTACTAAGCCATTTACTTCTTAAGAGCTTTAATATAACTATACCAATGAACGTTTTTATAATTTATGTATGTTGTGCATATGATATTAATGATATATTCGGTTTTTAGGTAAAGGCAATTACAAATGAAGACAGAATTAGATTGTACCATAATGTTATAAATTGTAGGAGGTTACTGGTTGATAGTGAAATACTAAGGAAACCCCAAGATTCAGGTGGAGGATTTATTCGAAATACTTTGAGAAGGTAACATGGATTATTAATATTTTTAAAAAATAATCTTATTAAGACAATATCTTAATTACAAGAATGGTATAATTATTATGGAATATAATCTTAGAATATTTTTTCACTGGTTAAATATATTTTATTACACTATATTACTCAATACTTTATTATACAGTATTTTTTTAATTTTATATTATTTATTTGAGTGTAATATAAACTTACATACTATAATAGCATTCACTGTCTTGATAAAATTTTGTTCACTCTCTGTATAGTTAATGATTGGGAATAATTATAACCTGTTCTATTCAAGAAGTATTTTTTCTTTTCTTGCCTAATGTGTTATTCAATCCTACATATGTAAATATTTTAAATGTATAAATATTTAAACATTTTTCCTCATGTTACTTCTTAATTACAGACTAAGTAAACATAAATTGGATAAATTGAGAACGGAACATGGAGGCGTGGAACATGGCGAAACGTACAAAGGTTATAATATAGGATTTTGGTCATTTAGCCGACAAGTTTTAACACAGAGCCTCAGTAAACTACCAGAAAATGATGAGCAGACAGCTCTGCATATGTTTCATTTGACACTTACATATGCAGGGTTGGGGCAGAATGGTAAGAATGGCTAAACCTGACAAATGCTCATGTTTCTATTTTGTGTGTATATGTGAGATTTTTCATTCTAGTCTGTTCAGTTTCCACAAATATCTTGAGAATGTTTATTTACAGGCGAAGTTGTGAGACGGGCTGAAGATGAACATATTAATTTAGTTCAGAATATTATGGAACGCGCAATGCGAAGAGATCCTTTGTTGGGTGAATTATATCTTCAATTAATTAAACAAACAACTGATCATCCAGATCCTAACTCAAGAGTTAATCTGAGACATTGGGCATTATTATCGTTAGCCTGCTCAGTAGTGTTGCCTCCTCAGCGAGCAATAAGAAAATATTTAATTTCCCATTTGAAACGTTGCGCGGGTGACTGCGTCACAGAAGAAGGAAAATATGCCCGCTTTGCTGAAAAGGTATATTTTGAATATTCAGTATTTATGTATTAACATTTTCTTTTCACGTATGTATTATAATGTGTAGTACAATATTTATTAGTGTGTAGTACAGAGTATATTATACTATGTATTACAATATGTGTTTAATATGTATTACAGTGCCTTTATAAAACACAAGGAACAAGGAGAAGACAGTGGCCTCCATCTCGCGAAGAAATAATGTGTACTATTAACCGTCGCCCGATTTATGCAAGGTTTCATTTTATGGATGGACAGTACCATGCAGTAGAATTTTATCCTTCAGCAACAGCAAAAGATGTAATGGAACTTGTAAAAAATAAAATAGGATTGAGGCAGTCAGCAATGGGTAGGTGTAACATTGAACAGTATAGTTTCATTTTTCTTAGTATTTATATCTTAATTTAACTATGGCATAAGCCACCACATCCCATAATAACATTTATATAAAATTATAATAAAAAAAGGTGTTAGCAACAGAATCATATAAATTGTAAGTAATCATTACCTTTTATTACATTATTGAAATGGTTTTTATCTTTAATAACAATTTGTATGATTTACATGTTTAGTAATTTTTTAATTAAAAGTTTCATCGCCTGTACAGTTAAAATCAAATATTGTTTCACAGAAAGATAGGGTAGTGTTTAAAATATGACAGATAAAAGTGAAGCATATATAATTTAATAATTTGAAATCCTGAGGAATAGTCTTGTTATTTCTTATAGAGTAATTTGATTAATGAGAAACAAATTATTTTGAAGCATCATTAAGATATGCAGTGTGGCTAAATAATTCTGGGGAAAAAATGATTTTGATATTGATTGAATACATATTTTCACTTATATAGTTTAATTTATAATTATTTATCAGTTTAATTAACTATTATTATTTCATTCAGGTTATGCCATATATGAAGTCCTAGGTAATTCTGAACGTAGTTTAGTTGCTGAGGAAAAAGTGGCAGATGTTATGTCTAAATGGGAGAGATACAGGAATTCTACTTCACAGCCAGGAGCAAAGACTACCAGAAAGCAGCATCATTTTTTCTTATTTAAAAAACATTTGTTTCTTGACCAGTACATGGATCTTGATGACCCAGTTGAAAAAGAACTTCTTTATCACCAAGTGCTTCACAGTTTAAGATCTGATCGATTTCCAGTAACAGAAAAGGAAGCAGTAAGTTAAAGAGTGTACAATTAGTAACATTCAATGAATATTTACATAAAATTAAATGTTGTTATTGTTAAAAAAATTCTTAATGGTTATTAAGACGTAATTGATATTTATTTATTTTTTTAGATGATGCTGGCAGCCTTACAGGCTCAAGTTGAACTTGGAGATTGTCCAGAAACAAGCATTGACTATAGAACTACTGCATCTCATTGTTTACCTTCTCGGTTAGTGCCTACAGTTCCTCATGAAGGCATTACCCTTCATCATCAGAGCCTCCGAGGCATGACTTCACCTGAAGCGAAAAAAGCATTTCTTAATTTGATCAGAAGTTGGCCATTGCATAGAGCTACTATATTTGATGTCATGGTTTGTTAATTTCTCTGTTTCTACATTATTTATCTTGCTAGATTTTGAGGTAAAACAATTTAGTTACTTTCATAGTTCTTTGTTTTTTTAAATATGAGAAATTTAATTCCTCATTTATACTGTACAGCAATCATTTACATCAAACTGGCCTCGAGTTTTGTGGTTAGCAGTTGATCAAGTAGGATTGCATCTTTTGGAGCATCGATCAAGAAATGCACTCTGCAGCTATGAATATGACAGTATTCTTAGTTACAGTCCTGCACTAAACTGCCTCATGATAATTACGGGTAGTGAAAAGAAACAAAGTAAAGTTATATTAACTACATCCCAGGTATGTCATTATGATTGTATTAAATTTTAAGTTAGTCTCTTTATGATCTAACAATAAAATTACAATACCACTTTCAAAATATTGCATATATACCTAAATAAGTAAAATGTAAAGAAAATATAATTTTATTCATGAAGAATCAGTTGAAGTTATTTTCAGATGACTCATTTGTTACTTGCTTATTAATTTTAGAAAATGTTCATTTCATAATATCTGAAAAACTAGATAAAGATTATTATATTACAAATAGAAGTGAAACCATTTATAATTATATTTTTGGGTAGGCGTTCCAGGTTGCAAATCTCATTAAGGAATATACTGAGGTTCTTCAATCGCCGCATGAAATACGCAAAAGAGAAGTTAATGGGAAGAAAAGGATCAGTAGCAACAATAGGCCAGTAAGCATTCTACATAAACCTGTTCCAGTAATAGAACCACAACCAAGCTAACTAATCATGTAGTGATAACATTTACTCTTATTATGTCACATTGTAGTTCCTAGTTCATAAGTCTACTGGGTAAACATAGCCTGTTAGATTTTAAAGAATTGTTGCCTCAATTTATAATATTCTTAACATATGACTACAAAATAATTCATTTTTAGAATGCTTTCCAAATAAGGTTGTACTGTTCTATTATGTAGTATTATTAATCTTACATACTGCTATATCATGTTGAATAATATATAAAATAAAAGTATTAAGAACAATATGTTTGAACTCACTTTCAAAAATTTGTAGATGATTTGAACTTCGTGGAATGTGTATTTTTGAGAGCTATGAAATATTTCCTTATTATAATGACCATTCAGTTATAATGATAGCACCATACATTGAAACATTTCTTCTGAATATATTCTGTGTTACATTAAAATCAATGCAATGAAAATTAATTTTGTATACTCTTCAGTATTAATTATACATTATTCAAATTCAAATTTATTAGAATATAATTTACACTTATTTCATTTTACAATATTATCATGTGAGTAAATATTACACAAATAGCATTAGTGTAGTGCTAAGGAGAATATTTAAATATAATAATTTCACTTTTGAAAGAAAATTAAGAAATAAGGAAAAAGATATATTTTCAACAATGGCCAATTTTAATGGTCAAAATAACGTTTTGCAATTTAAGATTACAATATGCACCGGGTATTTTTGACACACTTTACTTCTGACATTTGATTGAAATGGTAAAAAAATTATTTAGTGGTGATGTATATGAAAATAAAAGTGCTTGTGTGTGAGTATATACATGGGTGTTTATAAAAATTTTAATGAAGAAGTAAGTTGTTTGCCATTTACAAATCAAAATATTTGTAAAATTAAACTATTTATTTATTACAAACTGGTTAGTTATAATTTTTAAAATACATATTTATTACACACTCCTCACTTGTAACATAATATATAAATATTGAACAACTAGCATATTTATACTTCTCCAAAATTGTATTATTAGTATTATTATTATTTGTTTATTATTTTATTGAAAGCTTTAATTGTTACTGCTTAAGTATAAAGCTGTTTAAGTGTAAAGCGTTAATTACTACTTAATATAGTTTTTCTTTTTGAGTGTGACTTTGAAGTGATGATAATGGTTTGGTCATCTATAATATATTTAGGTAGGTGTAAGTGGAAATACAACACAAAAATTGTAAGATATAAAATATTTTTCATGATTAATCATTCAAATTACTTTATATTAATTCAATTAGACTATGTATTATTTCTGTAAACAACTACATATACTAAGTATTTACCTGACAGTATGTTATTCATTGAAGATTTTCTGGGTTTGATGTAGTTCTGTTAAATATTACTAGTCAGCAAGTTCCTAATATAAGAAAAATAATCTTTTTCCATGAATTATACCAGCAAAATATTTCCCTTAATATGTGGTAATATTATTTTACCCTATTTATTCATGGAACCAGGTAAATTTGGAAGTAAATTCAAGTTGTTTCCAAAATATACAGTAATTTAAAAACTCTGATTATAGAACTGACATGTAATATACCATACTTTTATTTGTACCTTAAAGAATTTTCATTATATTTCTTCTTTTTTATAGGATTGAGATTCAATTTATTAGTAACTACAGTGTGACATATTAATATTAAATTTAATTATATAAAACTGAGTTAAAACATTACCATAAATATTTGTAATATGGTGAATAAGAAAATTGTTATGGCTAAACTATTTTATTCTATTTAATTAATGTAAATGTATTTTATGTTTGCATTTTTATGAGTTATTGGTACTGATTTATTGGGATGTCCAGTGCTATAGGAATTGAAGATGTAGTGGAAATGCCAAATTTATGGATTTTCAAAATCCGAGAAATAATTAATGGAAAAACAAACTGTAAACTTATTTTATTCTGATATTATTAAGAACATCAATTTTATGGGAATGTGATAGCCAATAAACAAAATTCCTTGTGTTTCAAATATAAGGAGATTTAAATTACCAAAGTTTGTATGATATGTAATTATATTACACTTAAGCACATATACACATACACATGTTATATATATATATATATATATATATATATATATATATATATATATATACCTATACAAACATGTGTGCTTGTGTACTTGAACCACTTTATAGACTGTTCCCTGGTATAGTTTTAAAAGTTGTGTTATTAATGGTCTGTTGTAAATTGGATTTAAGATTTCAATGGAGAATATTCTTTTATGTGGTTCAAGAATTACTGTGTTTATATATACTTAGTCACGCACTTTTGTTTATTATGGCAACTCATAATGCTGCCAAATTTCCATATAACAATAAGACTGTTAATAATTTAATAAAGTAGCAAAAATTAAGCTTTGTTTATTGAAATTTTCATATTATAAATATATACATATATATATTTGTTACTTAAATATGTGTGTAAATAAAAAATAGTTGTTTCCTCTTTAACATTTTATATTTACTAATAAATTTGAGAATTGATTTTTGTGTAAAATTTGTTCTGAAATCTGAGACAGTTGTAGCAATATTTGATTACATTAGTACATCAGAATGAAATGTATTATTTCATGCATTAAACTTAAATGTGTTATGATGAAAATTAAATTTTAGATAGTATTGAAAATACTGGTTCATGAAAAATAAATTTGGTACTCCCACATGTGTTTCAAACATTCACGTATGAGTATTTATACAAATTCAAATGAATTGGTTTCCATCTTGAAGAGTTCTTCTTCTTACATCAGTATAGCAGCATAAAATTTGGAATTAATGTTTTATTTTTGTTTTGAATGTGAGAAAGTATCATAATCAATTAAACCAAAAACCTTTTCTTGAATTTAAATACTTTGAAGGATGGTGTATGTTTAACCAGATTTACTATTTGTAGATTTATTATTTAAATAATAATAATCCATTTTGTTTTGTAAATGGTCAAATTATACTAAATAACTTTTTATTAAACTTGTCTAAACATATGCACTAAATACAGGACAATCTGAATAAATCAATTTAATTTATTTTGCTTACTATAAGAAAGTAATTACTAATATTCTTTTTTGGTAAATGTTATAATTATATGAAAGTATGCTTTCTTATTTGATTATAGTTTGTGTAATTCAATTTTGTTGATTTTCTATTTTTATGTTATTACTTGAGGAATGGACCAAGAGAATATAAGTGATCATTCATATTTAATCATTTAATTTCCTCTATTTAATGTATGGTTTAAATATGTTTTTGCCCACTTTAGACAGACAAATTAAAATGACAGTGGCAGAATCTTCTCATTTACATTTAGGAACTCTATATCTATTTGTTTTCTTTCTTTTTGTTTCACTTATGAACTTAAATTTTATTTTTATATCATTGTAGCCAGGGAGAAGGAATTGTGATAAAGTATTTAATAAAAATTGATGACATATATAATACTACCCTTTAATATAAGGTACTGAATAGTTAAACCTAAAACAAAAAAGCATTTAAAGTTTTTACAACAATTGCTGGATTTCTTAAAAAAATCAACATTTTTCTAGTGGAATAAAAACAGTATTTTTGCTATAACTGTCATGGATTGTGTAAACCCTGTGAGAATAAATATGATGAATAGAAATTAATCTCTTCTTATTAAGAAAAAATCATGAGTTAGTAAATAAGTTATATTTTTTTATTTGTGATAAATTTTAATTGTGAAAATGTATATTTAGTTACTAGAAAATCAATAAAAAGTTTGTATTGACATTTTTTAGAAATGTTACGGAAAATTAACTCAAATATGCCACATAATTTACATTTAATACCAGTATTAGCAGTTTTATAGCTTGCCATCTAACATTTGTCGCTTCAGTAAATAATTAATTAGGGTAATATTATGTATGAAAATGTAACTAGCATTGTATAAAGTTTATGTTATAGATTTATATGCCTAATAAGTCCCTCGTATTTATTTTATTTCAATTTTTTATTTCACAGTTTATTGTGAAAATTATGGCATTGGTCGTTAGCACTGCCATTATTAAACCTTAAGGTCTTTCATATTTAAGTATTCATTTCAAACCCATTTGATTATATTTGTGCCTTTCAACAAATTTGTTTGCACTGTATATAAATTCACAAATCATTAATAAAAATAATTCAGTATCATTCCTGAGGGATTTATTAGGCTGATATTAAAATTTAAAAAATACAGTTTTGTAAATGTTTTGTAAAATCTTTTTACATATGATATTGTATAGTGAATGTGTTACCGTATGTGTGTATGTATATATATATATATATATATATATATATATATATATATATATATATATGTACACATATAAACACTCCCACACAGTTACACAATTAGGACCTGTTTATCTAATTTAAGTCATTGCTATGAATCTTGTGACCAAAGATCAGTCTCAGTAAATAAGTTTCAAAATTGTTATCTATTTACCTATTATTTGACTGCCCTATTTATTAATGAGTGTGCTAATATTTTATATATTCCCAAATTTACACATCAAATGAAAGCAATATTCTTCCCTAATTTCTTGATCCTATGCAGCTAAAGGTTTAAATATATTAACACATAAGGAAGTGTTATGATCTCCAGAGGCCTAATATCATTGGCATTGTGGGCCTATTTAATCATTTGTGAATGTTGAATACGGGAGTAGTTTCGAAGAATTTTTTGTTACTGTTAACATTATCTCGAGAAAATATGTTATAAAATAAAAGACATTATCTCAACGGAAGTCGACTGGCGTAAGTTCCAGAGTAATTGTGGCCAAATAGTTTTTTAAATAAAGCTCTAAAACACTAAAAATGAGGTAACTCTGACACACTAGCAAAACAAAAAACGGCACCTGCTCATATTTGAATGCAAACCATAATGCGTCTTTGATATTTAACTGAGATGTTATTGATTTTATAATCATCAGAAGATCCATAGATATGATATCGATCCTTCAAAATATGTCGTAATTTTGGTCCCTAATAAGTCATTATTTTTTCTTTAAATTCATGTATCGAACTAAGTGCTCCATTCGGGTTTGTAATTTTACTTATAAAACGATTTTATTTAGATTACAGCAAATAAATATGATGCACAGTGATGGTGCATTGAAATACGAATATATAATTTTATATTAAAAAATGCTGCAAACATATGCAGTAGGTTGGGAAATGTTGAAGGCAGAAAGTAATTAATAAAACTAGAACAAATGTTATAAAGAATAATTCAACTATCAAGGAGTGATTGATGAACATCTTCAATCTAGGATACGAGACTTAAACAAAAATGCTCTGACTTCTACTGATTCATTCTTTAGACACTTAATTAAACTTCATTGCTCAATAAAGTTGGCCTTGTTCAATTCAAATGAGTAGATCAACCTTATTTTTTAAACTCGGGTTGCAGTTGATTACATTTTGTTCTATGATTTCCTACTTATTCTTATCCATTATTATTTATCGATAAATAATAATTCCATGAGTTCAGAAGAACAGTGAGGTGAAAAAATTTAAAGGCAAGATTTTCTTCATTATTAACCTCTAGTGTTTGTTTTTCACTTGTCAGAAGGAACAAATAAAATGACAAATATTTTTAATAATAAAAGATTATTTTCCACCACATAGTAATGTGAATATTTTGAAACATACAATAGAAAATAACACAGATAATAGTTTCATCAACAAAATTATATCTTATACTGCATTAAACTAAAGTAACAATAACTAACGGATTTGTTATAACATAAATAATCTTTGTATTTACATACATGAAAACATTGACTGGCTAAAATTGACATTTATTATATTAAAAGTTTCATTTAACAAAAGAAACATTTTAAACTAGAAACAATATTTCAAAATAAAGAAAGGTGTAAGTTCTACTTTCTGACAACAAGTCTACAATTCAAAACAAAAATCAACAAATATGCTTAAACTGCATGGTAGGAATGTTAACAATGCATTTGATTTTTCAATAATACTCAAATCATACTGCTAATAGCAGTACATATACTCAATATTTCATTTTAATTTGTACTCTTATTTCTATATTATGTATAACCCTCACCGTTGAATATTTACTATTTGTCAAGAATTCAGAAAGAAATTACATTAATAAAAATAACATAATATTTCCTTTTAAATTTCAGAAAAGTGCAACTGAAAAGAATTCTTAAATGCATATTTAAAGTAATTTTCAAACATTCAACAAAGAGATACAAAGGGCCAAGGTATGCCACTCAAGTATTGTGAGATTATTATTTAAAATTATATTAATAAATAACACGGAGAAAATATCCTTACAAAAATATAATTTTCATATAATAAATAAAACAATGCTTTGGTGCAATACTTTCACACTTATTTCAATGTCAGTAATTATTCTTATTTAACTTGTTGATCACCTGGTATCATTAGAAAGGAAACAATCAGAAATGGAATATAAAAATACATTCCTCACCATCGGAACAAATTAATAGAAAAACCTTCACTACTTACTGCAGATCACAGTCATGACAACCTTAAGACTGTTTAAACTATCAACAGAAATATATTTTCCAATTCGAATTTCTTAAGATTGTGTACGTGTCAGGTCATGATCACTGAACTGTTTCTCCAAGTGGTTTTTGATAAATGCCATTCTTCCTTCAAACAGATTCTCTTATTTCTTTTAATAAATATATCGCGCATGTAAATATATATCTCAATTTTATCAACAGTACGATCAGCAACATATAGCGCAAATATTTTTTTTAAAAAAGAAAACTGAAACATATCAGTATCTCAGATACATACAAATACACGGATGGCTAATAAATTATTTTTAACATAAACCAATAATCAAATTTAAAGTAAAGCGCAACTTTTACTAGCCCACTGTTTGGGCATAATAATTATTATCAATTTTAACAATTCTCAACCGTTATATAACAGGTATAGAGAGTGGATATATACCAAGTATAGGAAGTTAATACTTCTACAATATATAACTAATAAAGTTCACGGACACAGCAACAAGTTTACAGCAACAGATTTCACAAATGATCATCGGAAGAACTAGACTTAACGTCGATATCAATTTCTTTTTCGTATTTGGCAAAAAAAGAAGGGTCAACGTCTTTGATTTGTTGAAGTAGTTGTTCTTTTTCCTGAATACCCCAGGTCTCGGTCCATTCGTTAAATAATTCTATCCGGCATTGGAACAATGTCGGAGGGCGATCCTCGATATTACCCAACGCTTCCAGGCCCGGCAGAAGACCGTTAACGTAACTTCTATTTCCGAAACGCTGGATCAACACCGGCAGGAAGTCGCCTTTCTGCATTTCACTGAACTCCTTGAACCACTCCAACAGGTAACGCATCTGCGATTGTAGATTGGGCACGTATATGCTTGCGGAATTCATAGCTCCTGACCGACATCCGAGTTTCTCTTGAAAATGCGTAAACAAATAAAATTCAACGAACCGTGGCCCAAACCGGAGCACACTAACAACAGAACACCTGACCACCTGGAACTGAGACAAAAACACATTTGTTACTTCCAATACAGAAAATTATACAATGCAGAAAACTATAGAAGTAAAATATTGTATCGTTGTTTAAAAACTATCTGGTAATTTTTATTTATTCAAAAAACGCAAGTTGCCAGTATAATATTACCCTTCTCAATATTATATTGAAACTGTATTTTTATAATTAAAAACAATCTAACGATACAATACGACAGTATGAAAAACTTAAATTCAAAAACATAATTCAAAATTATGCAAAAACAGCGTAGTTCACAGTCGTGCTCAGCTAGAATATTAAATCATTTTGATATGAAATATTCTTTGTACGTTATAGATGCTCAAAACGTTGAAACATGAATAGGAGTACTTATTGTGTTCCTTAAATGGGATAATTATTTCCGTATAACTTGTTCTTTTTAACTTCATAACTTTTTATTACTTGATTTATTGTATAACTCAATTGAGAATAGATCCGAAACGGGTATTTAATACGCTTTAGTTCACGTGGGATTTAAATACACAATATAATTAAAAGCCAATAATCAAGTGATTGCTTGTTCTTAACATTTAACTATTTTTTAAACACAGGAATGAAAGTACTGACAAAACGCTTCATTAGTAGTCGATAAGCGTACCTCACTATATTCTTACGGAATGCTAACGACGATGGCTAAAAGCCGAAACCTACCTAGCTTATGACCAAATAAGTGAGTAGAAACAGAAAATCACAAGTGATGAGATAATAGTACAGATATAAGGAATACAATTCAGGAATCGTACGGGCTACATAACCGTGAAAGGATGATTTTAATAAAAATTCGTTAGAGTAAATGGAACTTTTAAAATAATTAAATAATGATTATTGGATGTCTGGACAATGGATTTAAATTGTGTTTGTTGCAATAATTTTAGATTCTTTTTCGTTCCTTATAAAATGAAACGAAGTTTTAGGTATTTCGAAAATTATGATAACCAATATAGGTAAACATACTACGCATTTGACATACAATTCAAACCAGTACATACAGATCATACAGTTAAGTATGTTGCAATTTGAATATGATCTGATCTCTGAACTATTAGATTAATGTAACATTTAAAGAATTTAAATAGTAGAAACATTTACATGAGATATTTAGATGAGGGTATATAATTGAAGGTTTTAAATTGTTAATATTACATTTTTATTTTTTTGTAACTCTCTTTGCCTCACTTATAATATTAACAACTTTTAACCTTTTCGACTGAATTAAGAGTTGTTTTATTTATACTATAACCATTATTTTATACCTAGTGGCAATTAGGTTTTCAATGGTAAGAAATGGCGAGTAAACAATAATCATGGCGTCGGTGAGCAAGTGACGTAAATAAGTCGGAGAGGCACGACATTTTCGCGATTTTGATTAACGATTCTGTAGAAATTAATTAAAAAAAAGGAAATGATTTTTGTGAATCTAATCTTTTATTCTGAATAGTAATGCATTTAATGCCGGGCGAATTGCCTTCGATTTAAAATGTTCAGTAAAAAATTACATGCAGATGTGAAAAAGTCAACATTGAAACTACAGGATTCTAAAAAAGATTCGGCAACTCGATTCAAACATCTGAGAATAATTTTAGGTAGGTTATTGCGTTGTTAAATTTTCATCTTATACCGATAATTAATCCAGGCCATAATAGGGTAGAAGTTTCATTACACATTTTATATTACCATTTAGGTAGAGTTAGATTAATTTAGTGTGATACTTCGGTAGTCTTAGAAGATTTAATGTTTATAAACATACTATTTGTCCAGTTGCTAATGGCTAGTCAAATTAGAGCAAACCATATTGAATGGAATTTTATTTATTAGGTGTCAAATTTAAAGGAATTTTTACACATGAATGTCAAAGCTGAGGAGATGTCACATTAAACAATTTCTGCATTATTTCTTGGTATTGTGGTTTGTGCTATATACAATAAATACGTTTGCACCTGAATATTTATATATATTTATACATGGTTGAACATAAAAAAATGATACATTACAAACAACAAACATACAAAGTGAACAACTTAGTCAATATTTTATAGACAACATTTTGTAGTATTTGCAGATTTTGTATAAATACAATAAACCTGATGAAAAATGTTAGGTAGGAATTTTCCTTATTCTGAATTAATTAAAATTGAGGAACCTTGCATAAAAGGGTTAAAAATTTAGATTTTTGTTGACCATAATGTGATTATTGAACTTTTTAAACATTAAAAACCTATTTATGTTTGTATTACAGAAATTGTAGAAGTTTGAATTTATAAATCCACTTGTGCTATTTAAGAAGAGACAATAATAATACTGAATTAATAACTATTATAATGTATTTTGTTTAATGCCTTGACCGTTTTTAATAAAAAATCTGAATTAGGTAGAATACAAATTTAAAAAAAGTTCATCAAGGTAATTAGTTTGTAATGAACAATTTTAATCATCTAACCTATTTACAAATACTGTTGAGGTTATATCAGTGTTTTAAGACCAATATATTAAAATGAAGTGAGTATTCTGTATCACATAAACTGCTTTGTATATTGAAAAGTAGTTGAAATTGTAACTATGTGTTCGTAACAACTTTTATGTTTATACTGGTCAAAAATTACTAATTACTATTACTGTTTAAAAAAAACAACCTGATGTGGGCTGATGGCATTGGTCATTAGGTTTGTCAAGGTTATTGAATATTTTGTATTTCTATTGAAATTGTGAATTTCTTACACAATTACAAACAAATGGAATCAATATCATATGTATTCACTGACTTGTAGGAACCTCAGAACAATACATTTCTTGAAAAATGCCATAACGATGGCAAGAATTAATAAGATTTAGTAGTTATCCAATTATTCAGATTTATAGAGATATTCTTTGCCTGTTTGTACTTTGTTCAATAATAATTATTAGTGTTATAATATATACTGTATTATATTTACAGTAGTAACTTAATATAATAGATATTTATTTAGGATAATAATAATAATATATATATATATATATATATATATATGTGTGTGTGTGTGTGTGTGTGTGTGTTAAACATGCAGTTGAGCAATGAAATTGTTTCAGAACATGTTGATAATGAAGAGGCCAAGAGCTTGTTTGAAGCCAACTATAGTAATATCTACTATGTCTTCTACGATAACTTCATTAACGCTGAGGCCAATTTGCGTCAAAAAGGTATGCCCTCGAATTTTTGAGAAATCCCGGGACCCATAAGTTTGTTTATTACATAATGAACTTTCTATCAAAACCACTTGTCATCCACATTTAGAAAAACAAAAATTATGAATTACAATTGTTTTGCTCACACACAATAGTAAACTTTGTGTATTGTGCCCATTAAAAATAGCATTTAATTTGGATCGGAGATATTTATGTATTTAATTTAAACTTGATAAGAATTCGCACTTAAGAATTATGTCCTGAATAAGTCCTTCAAGGTTTGATTTCAGAATGTGCTTATTTTCATGTTAATGTATGTTCAATGCATCCTAGTACTAGTATTTCCCTCATTCACTAATAACAGCATTTATTACTAGTAATTATTAAGAGTAATCATGCTTACAAGTATTAATTTTTATATTTCAATATTCTTAAGAATTGTATATCAAGTACAAATACTAATTTCACTTAATTTACTAAGTAAATTTATTTGTATTATTGTTTGTAACATATAAGTTGATAAATGATAGCATTCAGTCAGTTAAAATGTATCTGGATATTTTATTAATTTGTATTGTATTCCTAACAATCCTAACTTCATTAATTTAAAAAAGCTTAAACATTTACTACTCAATTTGGTTGCTTTTTTTTCATATTTTCTGATATTATTAGAAGATAAAAGTTAATTTATTTGTCATTTGGAACTTAGTGTTGAAAACTGTTTCAACACTATTATCTATATATATAATTGTAATGTGTATTTCAAATTGTATTTATTGATAAGTAAATTTAAACAAAAATAAAACCTTTCCAGTATGATTAATTATATATACAGAACATGAATCACTTAAGTTTCCCATTATTTATACCCACATATAAAGATGTATTTTCTTCTTGATCATTCACACCTCTTCACCCTTCTTCATGTTCTTACACCTCAACATTCAGTCAAGTTTAGCTCATCATTATGCATTTGGTTAGAAGTACTAATGAGTTAGGCTTATTATTTTAACAGGAGGGATTTATAGTTTCTACTAAAGTAGAAAACATTATTTTTTATATAATAGAATTTTTTCTAACTTGTACTTAGTTATTGATACCCAATCTCTATGTAAAAAATAAACATTATTTGTTATAATAAATAATAGTACTTTGATGTTTCATTCATAACATTTTTTTCTTACAGAACTGCCATTCCATTTAGGTAAGCAATTTATTTTATATTATTTAGTAATTATTTGAAGCAATTTAATTACAGGATGTTGTTGAACATTCTGTGAATCCAGAGTTGTGGCAGTTGAATGTCATAACATTTAAAATGAGGAAACAATTTTACCTAAACTCTTTTGATTAAAACAAAATATTATAATCACTAATGATGATTTAATATATTTTTTTATTTCTTTAACAATAAACATTTGAACAACAATATTTAATTTGATGAATTAGACATGTTTCTTTTTATAGCAGCTATATGGATTTATTTAGCAGTTTGTTGTAACACTGGAGATGTATTATGTCGTCAACAGTATCTTTGTAATGTCATTTTCACTCTGTTATAACATTTTATCTTCTTTAATGTCTTTATGCTCTCTAGAATTCCTGATCTTATACAAGTATATTGAAACAATTGTTCCCTCAAATAAGTATTAATGTATCTAATTGATTACTAGTGGCTTGGTATTTCATTTGAATTAAAACATGCCTGCATGCAATTTCAGTAATTTATATTATCATTATTATAACTAAATTCTAATTTGTCAGCTGGACTTATATGAACTTCACACATAATTGATTCAGGTACCTTATGGAAGAAAATGTATTCGGTCCGCTACTGGGATTCTAACCCAAATCAGTATATTAATTCTGTCACTGTATCTATTAAGCTATCCTAAACAAGGGCAATTTAATCATGATAGAACACGACCATTTGATTACGTTTAAATCTCCTGTTTTACCTTATGCATTGTTAATGAAACCAATGAATTTCTATTGCTTTCAAATAACAAAACCAGAATAGAACCAATATAAAGTGTTCTGTAATAAAAAGGTCAAGGGAACATAGTACTTTCTATGGAATTTTACATGTTAACTGAAAATATTTCATAATGAAAACATGTTAGACACCTTGGGTCATTTTTTTTAAAGATTTATGTTTTAATATTAGAAAATTGTATATGCTCTTAGAATTCATGTTTTAAAAATATATTAACAAATTTTGACACTTTTCTTTGAGGCACAATATGTATGCCTCAAGGACTGAATGAATGGATTTATATGTACAGGTGGTGAGTCACATGTATCGTTTGCATGTTTGTACAAGTCTGTTTCTAATGTTAGACATTGTGTATTGTGTAACAATCTCAGTTCTACTTGTGATTGTGGCTAGTGTGCATTTTGGAAAATGAACAAAAACAGTATATTTAATGCAATTATTATGAGATATGTGAATGTCTGTTGAAGAAAATCCTTGCACCTGTATTGGTTCATTGGACAAATAGGTTTCAAGTAATTCTGAAGAGAATATAAGTAGCTCTGATGAAGATTAGCCCCAGTTGAAAATTATGCAATTAATTTAATCAGAAAACCAATGAAACGCATAGTACTTTGGAAATGGAAGCACCAAGTATATCTGCAATAAACAGAACTAGAACATTGCTGATTATGTAACGTAATTATTTTGTGAAGTTATTACTAAAAATAGACATGGGTGTGATAAACTGAGAAAAATTGAACAATATTTACAGCAATGCTCTGTGAGCATAGTATGTATTCAACCATTAAGGTACCATGTACCTTCAATCACGAGAAGTTGTAGTGAGTCACATAAGTGGTACCTCATTACAGTTAACATGTTAAATATATTTCCTTTATAGATTACTGCATGTGTATGCATATGCCTTATTTTTATTTGGACATTAATACATTTTGTTTTATTTATTAATGATCTTTTCTAATACCTCTAAAAATTCATCATTTAAGTGTCCTTTTATGAGTTTGCAGTTTTGTTTTGAAGGAGTGATGTTATTGTATGAAACACTGCTAGTTGCAAGCATGATGGCATATTCAAGTGAAATGTAGTTGTGTAGTTAAAGTGTTGGTAATTTAATCTAATCAAAACAAAAGTAACATAGTGTAGTCATGTACACAACAATTGTTTGTTTTTATTCTTTTTATTTTTAATTTGAATGTTGAAGGTTTCTTCATAATAATATTTTTTTTAATAAAGATTGATTATTTCAGTAGCCTACTTGATATATACTTGCAATAATAATGAGATATATCTGTTTTATTATGATTTTTTTCAATCCTTTGAACTTGCTTCTACAGAAGTTGAGAGGTAATTTGACATGAGGTGGTTGAAACTAAGTTTCAAAATAATCTAAATAAAGTTTTGTTCAGCGTGCGATATTTTCTGAAAACTGAATAACAATGTAAAATTATTCGAACATTGGAATACTTGTAGTGGTAATTTCTAGATTTGTTTAAAAAAAGATAACCCAATATCTGTGTCCTAAGAGAAAGAATGAAAACTCCTTTAAAATTAAATGATCAGCTTTTAAATGTGTTATGATGCAGTTTAGTATTCTAAATTGGTTTTCATGTTTATTACAGAATAAATGTGAATTTTAATATCATGAAGGACTGTAATATTTTGCTTGGATTTTAATTGTAATATTAATGTGAATATGTAATTATGTATATAAAAGTAGTGTGTAGTGTATTTATATGTGATACATTTGTTTCTTATTTGTAAAAGCTACTTGTAATTTTACAAAGTGTTTTAGAGTTATTTGTGATCCACTCATAATCAATTTAAATTTGCAATTGCTTTGCTCGTTGCCAAGAAATTAAGCTAGGATCAACCATTTCATATGGGACTGTTCTATCATCTGAGCTATGCTGTATCCAATTGCCATTGATATTCAGTTAAAGAACAATTGATTGATAACTTGAACATCACTGGGAATAGAGTGGAGCATAGCAAATTGCAAATTTAAATTGTATACATAAATATCAAAAGCGCAGTAAATGTACACATCATTGTATAATTTATTTCAATGGTCCGAATGTATTAATACAAAACTTTTCATTTTGTTTTAGTTCATAAAGCACATAGAGAAGAACTTGAAGCAGTTCTTGCTGTACTTGACAAGCTCTTAACCATTGTTCCTGAATTATTGTCTCGGAGATGGCAATGTCATAGT
The DNA here is from genome assembly GCA_019843655.1 of Lethocerus indicus. Lineage (NCBI taxonomy): Eukaryota > Metazoa > Arthropoda > Insecta > Hemiptera > Belostomatidae > Lethocerus > Lethocerus indicus. The sequence continues at coordinate 25,043,758 of JACDQD010000001.1, forward strand.
TTGACAAGAATAATTACAAAACTTCTTCACCCTGGAAATTCATATAAATTGCGTAAAGAAGCAATCAAGTAAGTGATTTTATTATTTTATTTTCTGTGTGTATTTGGTTAAGTAATGATTATTATTAAGATGTCAGAATGTCTGATGTTTGAGTTACACATTTCTCTAGATTGTACAATCTTGTTCAAAATGTTTATTTGATAAAATAATACAAACATGTCCTGTTAGGCATTTTTTACAATAATATTTTTATTAATCTTGTACAGAAGAAATAAAACTTATTTGTATTGTACAGGTATTTTCTTCTGTGGTATCAAATATTAGGAGACAACAGCCCTGATGAGGTGCATGCTCTTTTTGCAACATTAGTACCTGGTTTTACAAGTCCGTTTTCTGAGTATCAAGGATTGTGTGCTCTCAGTGCGTCCTCCACTGCAACTGTCTTTCATGACACCCACCATGGTCAGAATGTTGAATTTAATTAATTCCAGATTATAATTATTGTACTAGGCATTAATTCTTATTTTCAAAGGAAAATCCTGTCATTTATTTTTATTAGTGTATACTACATTATATGGTACAATTAATTAACTTCTAATGTATTAAACACTTGAAAACACTGTGCCTTTTTTGTATTTATGAACATTTTATATATATATATATATATATATATATATATATATATATATATATTTCATAAATGTTATTTATTAACTACTTTTAATACTCATGTCATGCAGTGTATAGACAGTGAATTAGAGTAAATACATTTTTTAATTTTTTTATAAACGTACTTCTTAAATTAAAACCAGAGTTTTAGTTAGGTCAATTGTCAATAAACTGCTACAACCTTTACAGCTTATTTATAACTTTTTAAAGATTTTTTTCTGTTTTAGGCCCTGTATGTACTGTTGAGTTGGTTCCAGTTTATCCTCCACAAAGTGGTGAAAAACAACCAGATGATCCCATACGATTCTTTATTGATGCTCTTCTTGAATATATGGTCTATCAAGTATGTCTTACATACATTCATTCTAGACAAATGATACAATTAATTATGTCATATATCATTTTTAAATGAAATTATTTGGAAATCATTTTAGATATCGAGAATTGAATGGAAGGATAAGAATTACAAGCAACATCGGTGTTTCACATTCTTGTTTGAGAGATTTAAAAAATATTACCTTCCACATATATTTCCAGATTTTTCCTATGAAACGGATTTATACAAACCAAACTTAAGTAAGTATAGTGAAATACTTTTAAAAAAGCAATATCAACTTTATTTTTATTATTATAGAGTTTTGCTCATTGTGATAGGTGTGGTAGGTTAACATATAACATTAAAGCTGTTAAAGAAGCATTTAACAATGGAATTTTGTTTAGTGTAATGTTTATATCTTTTGTTTCATAAAGTTGTATAAATAAAAGTTGTGATCATTAATTTTACATTTCATTTTACATGCTCAAATTTATCATTACAAAACCACATTTTTAAGAGGTGAAACTCATGAATTTTAGTATTAATTATAAATTTAATTATAGTGTTTTCATTTTGTTTTTTATTGATTACTGATACAGTAATGTATGGGACAAAAATATAAATCAAGTGATGTGGACCTTTTCTACTGATGTGATTTTTATACATTGTCATGTTTTACTTTTCCATGTAAGACATTCATCTCTTTAACTTTCGCTGCATTATACAAGTCTTTTATGTAGTTTTCCTGATTTAACCAAAACATTATAGTTACAAATATTGCATTTTGGAATACAGCTTTAGTTTTATCAGCAGACCCTATCTTTTAGTGAAGTTACATTTTCAGCAGAACTCTCATTTATTTTGTCATATTAGAAAAGGTCAGTGGCTAATAAACAACTATTTATTGTCAAAATTGTTCATGTACAAAATTGTACAGAAGATATGAATCTTTGTAAATTTACTGTTTTTATAATTCAATAAAAAGAGATCTTAATGACTGAACAAAGTTGTGACAAAATTATCTTTAATAAAAATAATTCTCTTTTGGCATTTTTAATATTAATTATGTATATGACAGACATGAAGTATCATCGTATATAATAATAAAGTTTAAATGTTTATTATTTTTTACTTTGTATTTTAATGCGACAGCGATATTTCAACTATTAAGCAAATGACTTTTTCTAACGTTTGAAGTATATTTAATATACAATAAACATTTTAGGTGTAGTGAATAATGCAGAGTAATGGAAAATATCATTCCAGAAATACCATCACTTCGGAGTAGGTCAAGTTTTGATGGAAGAAAGGATTCAGACAAATTACATAACTGCCGTGTTGCTGTTATCAAGTGGGTCGCAAACTTCACACACCTTACAAAGGCACATCCCGTTTCACAGATTGGTCGCTCAGTAAGGTAAGCATTCAGAAAGTAAGTTCTATCAAAACAGAAACATTCAGGCCCTATTTATTTTTATTGATCTTCTGATGCCTAATCTAGGTTAAGATTAGTTAGTACGTGGCTTCTGCCCATC